>OY294041.1:10470463-11704919 GCA_958510855.1 Rhagonycha lutea
AAGCGAGAAGGCCATTGCAAAAATCAGCAGTTATGTATGGAGGGTTGTAATAATGCTGAAAGGTCATTAAGTTGTCCTTCGGGTATGTTTTGGGCAAACCAACATACTTGCGTTGCCCAACATGACTGTATGTGCATTTCTAATAAAGGAAAACCTGTTAAGGCAAGTTACACGCATGTAAATGATTTAGTTGATATTTCTTCATTATTAATGAATTTTAGCCTGGCGTAATAATTTACGAATCTTATTGTAAAGTTTGTCAATGTATTGATAATTATTATACTTGTGATGAATCTTCATGCGTTCACGGAATACACACTACCACTGAAAAACCTGATACACATATTGGTAATGAAACAAGTACTCCAGAAAGCATTATTATAACTAACACTTACACACCTCCTGCAGCATGTTCAGAGAACAAGTAAGTTACTCCTTCTCAGTTCTTTTTAGTTCTTTAGTTTATAAGGAGCTCGCCATATTTTTTATGTGATTCTTTGTTTCCAGTTATATTAATCTTATCGACGGAGAAATACCACTTAATGATGATGCTTTCAGTGCTAGTAGCACAATGAGCAAAGACTTTGCACCAAAATACGGTCGTTTACATAAAAATGAAGCACCAGATTCAGGTACTGTTCCACAAATTAGACATATTTCTAAATTTATATTGAACAAAATTATATTTTACAGAGAAAAGTTGGGTTCCAAAGTTATCAACCAACAATCAATACTTACAAATTAATTTGGGCAAACAAGAACCTGTATATGGAATTATTCTTAGAGGAAATCCGTCTGCGGGAAAATACATAACCAGTTTCAAAGTTCTCTATACTCCAGATGGGCATTCGTTTAGTTACATTCCGGATTTCCGTAAGAAACCACAAATCTTTAGAGGATCCGTCGATTCAGCAACACCAGTTAAACGAATGTTTGACATACCAATTGAAGCTCAGATAATTAAAATCAAACCGGATACCTGGGTTAAAGGCATTGCTTTAAACTTGGAACTTATTGGATGCAATAAGTACACGACCACAATAGAACCTATAGTCACCACTCCCTCAACATACTGCATAGATCCTATGGGTGTAGGTGAAGGTGTAATGGCTGATCAACAGATTTCTGTAAGTTCAGAATTACTACCACACCATTCCAAAAACCAACTAAAAATTAATGGCAAATTTGCATGGCAACCGATAACCAACTCTCCATCTGAATGGGTTCAGGTAAATGCTTTTGGTTTCTTTTAAATTCAAAAGTTTTAATTTTTTCTCCAACTATGCAGTTTGATTTCTTGGGACCCCGTAACATAACTGGATTTATAACCAAAGGAGGGCCTGATGGATGGGTAACTGCATTTAACGTGAAATATTCCGCAAACGGCCGCGATTGGAATCCAATCATGGGAGACGATTGGAAAGAACACTTATTTTTAGGAAATTATGATGAAAATACACCTGAGGTTATATCTTTAGATGTTCCCATTCAAACAAGATATATAAAAATTATTCCTGTAAATTGGCATCAAAATATACAACTTAGAATTGAACCACACGGCTGTTTCGAACCATATGGTTAGTAGGTACAATTGATATTATTCTGAATTAAATTATTTAATTTTATTTTTAGCTAAACTACAATTTACAACTCAATTTCCACCAACCGCATGTAGTTCTTGTCCTGGAGCACCATCTGCTGAAATGGAATTAGGTGCTTGTAAATGTGATGTGGGCCTATGGTGGGATGGAAAAAATTGTGTTACTCGTACAAATTGTCCTTGTATTATTGGAGATATGTCGTAAGTTTGAAGAAATAATTGTAAACTTGTTTTACTAGAAACTTTTTAAGGTATCCCATTGGGGGCGTTTTTGAGAAAGATGATTGTTCTCAGTGTGTTTGCAAACTTGGTGGTATTTCTCACTGTAATCCAAAAGTTTGCGAAAAGTGTAGGGAAGTAAGTTTCACCTATTATTTTTACTTAGATTTACTTCATAAATATGTTTGATAGGGATTGAGAAGTGTTCTTACTTCTACATGCGGCTGTAACTGCAAGCCATGTGATGCAGGAACAAAAATCTGTCCAACTAGCAACATCTGTATTAATACTACAGCATGGTGTAATGGAGTAAAAGATTGTCCTGATGATGAGACAGGCTGTGAAGTTACCAGACCTCCTGTTATTTATACTCTTCCGCCGCCAATTACAGTAACGGAACCACCAGAACATGTAACATGTCCAGTATTTTCATGTCCACCAGGATATAAAGTTGTAACCGTGAAGTCAAGTAAAACTAGCTTAAAAACAATGTTCTCTAAACATGATAAACAATCATACAAAAAACCTGGAATCAAAACTGGAGTAAAAGGAGGAACCAAAGGAGGCACTAGTGGTGGTGTAAAGACAAGCGGCTCTGGAGGTAATTAAACATAACTAGAGATTTTACATATCTACCTCAAAATATTTATGTATAACAGGACGAAGAGGTGGAAGTGTTCAAAAAGTTACGGTTCAATCTGAAAGGGTAACTAAGGAACCAGAATGCCCTGTTTATCAATGCGTTCCGCTTATACCGCCGCCTACAGGAGAAGAATGTGAAGTTGAAAGCTGTCCTATTGGATATATTCCACAATATGTGACACTTCATACTAAAGAAGATAGTTGCCCAACGTAATTTGTTGTTTTGGTAAACAAGAAGATAAAAACTTTATATATTTTTTGCTTCAGATATGTTTGTAAGCCAATACAACCTCCAGATTCCATTTGTAATGTTACCGGAAATACGTTTAACACTTTCGATTCAACTGAATATAAATATGATATTTGCAATCATGTTTTAGCTCGTGATGCAATCAACAGTAAATGGGAAGTTTTATGTAAAGTCGTTTAATTTAAATTGCTTTATAATATGAATAACTTTGAAACATTTTAGTAAGGAAGAACTGTTCAAAAATTTGCAAACGTGATCTAATAATTCATCACGAGGATCATACCATTGTGATTCATCCAGATTTCTTCATAGAATACAACGGCTACAAATACACTGTTCAGCAAACTAAATTAATTGGAAATCGTTTTAATCTGTTTGATATAGATATACTTGGAGAAAAACTTATATTTAACTCGAATAAATTTGGATTTTGGGTTGAATGGGATAATCAACAAAATGTTAAAGTTGGCGTTTCGAGACAGTTACTGGGAGAAGTTGATGGATTGTGTGGTTATTTTAACGGTAGATCAAGAGATGACAAACGGAAACCTGATGGAACACCAGCTAAAACTACCGTTGAGTTTGGTAATAGTTGGGCACTCCCAGACAGCACAGTAGTTTGTGAAACTAAAACTTGTCCAGTACAAGTTCAACACCAAGCATGGACTATGTGTAATTTGGTCAAGTAAGAGCAATTCTTTAATTTAACTGCAAATGTGAAAGAGTAAATAATTGCTTATTCCAGGGATAGAACATTTGCGCCATGTGGAAAGGCAGTAGATATCGATACTTTCATCTCGCGTTGTTTGGAATCGGCGTGCACCTGTTTGGAAGCTGCTGGAAGTGATAAATCTGCCCATGATAACTGTCGTTGCAAAACGTTACAAAATTTTGCAGTTCATTGTTTAGTTACCGATTCAAGTTTAGAATTAATGGATTGGAGAAGGATACACGACTGCCGTAAGTTGAATTTTTAAGTTACCTACGACGTAAATTAAAAATATGCATTATTTACTAGCTGCTGTTTGTGAAGCTCCATTTGTTCATAATGATTGCTACAAACGGCGTTGCGAACCAGGTTGCGGTTCTTTATCAGATCCGGATGCTTGTCCAAAATTAGACAACGTTTGCTTCCCTGGTTGTTATTGCCCACCGGGTTATGTACGGAAAGGTGAAAGTTGCATTCTTCCCACGAGTTGTGGAGATTGTGAGTGTAACGTTTTACCCCGTTTGAAATACGAAACTTATGACCATAACAATTTTACTGTAAACGGAGACTGCGTCTACGTTATGTCACGAGATGTTGTTGATAACAAAAACCAAGATCATAAATTTCAGGTAACTATTAGAATGCAATATTAGTGATATTTCTTCATCGTCTCTTTTTATTCTTCTTCTCTAAATGATGCATTTGTTTAAGGTTTTAATAACAAATGCTCCTTGTGAAGATAGGAAGAGTCAGACATGTGTTGGAAAAATTACAATACTATATAATGGACATAAAATACATGTCATGAAGGACTTGCCAAAAAAGAAATTACGACTGATAGTGGATTCTGAACACGTATCAGATTTTAGTGAAATTGAAAGTTGGTTAACTGTAAAGGAAGAAATGAAGCATTTCAAAATTTTCCTAGATGCTCTTCAAATTAAAGTATCTGTATATTACCCATCATTGGGCGTTGCCGTTAAAGCTCCATCGCTTAAGTATGGAGGTAAATTGGAAGGTTTGTGTGGAGATTGTGACGGCACTACTGACGATGATCTTACAAAATCTGATGGAGTTATCACAGAAAATATTGACGATTTTGCAACTAGCTGGTTGTATGAAAATTTACCAGGAGGTCAAGATAAAGCCAAATGTAAAAATAAGCCAAAAGAAGTTTGTAGTGAAGTACCGGTAGAACGGGATCCTTGCATACAGCTAGAAGATGTAATTAAATACGGACAGGTAGGTCAAAAGTTCCCCTGATCAAACATTATTTGCTTTTTAATATTTATAAATTGTTTTAGTGTCGCCCTCTTTTGGATCCTACTTTGTTTGTTGAATGGTGCAAAGAAGATACTTGTAACGGAAATCCACAGTTATCATGCCAATCTATTGAAGCATATTCTACTGAATGTAGTCAACTGGGTTTCTGTATTGATTGGAGAACTAACTTATGTCCTTCAAAACCATGTCCAGTTGATCAAATATATAAACCTTGTGGGCCAAAATGTCCTGAAACATGTGCATCTCTTAAAGAAAAGGTACAAAAATGCAATAATCCACCACTAGAAGGTTGTTTCTGTCCCGAAGGAAAGGTATACTTGAATGTTTTATTTTAAACATCGATGCTAAAGTTTTACAATTAAAGGTTATGCTAAATGGCACTTGTGTGGTAAAGGATAGATGTGAAGCATGCGACGACGAGGGTCATCACTCAGGAGACTCTTGGAAGAAGGATCTATGCACAAATTGTACATGTGAAGGAAATAATATTAAATGCGAAAAACAAAATTGTCCTTCAGTGGAAACAATTTGCCAACAAGGCTTTAACGCATTGAAAGTTCAGTCTGCTCAAGAATGTTGCAACAAATATATGTGTGGTAATTATTTATTGTTCAGTTAAAATTTTTAAGTAAACATTACTGATTGTTTTTTCGGTTTAGTTCCAATGCCAAATGCCACATGTGAACCTCCTCAACAAATGCACTGCGGTGCCGGACAAGTATTGAAACTAATAACAGGACACGATGGTTGTCAACAATTTGTTTGTTCTTGTAAACCCATAGAAGATTGCGAATCAATTAACGGAACAGTTAGTGCAACACCAGCACCCGGAATTGTAAAGACAATAGACAACAGCGGATGTTGCCCAGTAGTTATTGAATCCTGCGATGCCAAATTATGTCCGAAACGAGATCCTTGTCCACAATTTTATAATCAAGGAATGCGTCAACAACCTGAACAGTGCTGTCCAGAATACTTTTGTATGCCACCTTATAGAAAATGCGTAGTTGAATTGATGTATACAGCCAGCGAAAAGGGTGGTGAAAGGTCTAGAAATAATTTCGAAAAGAAACAAGTTTTAAAACAGGTAAATTTTATCCATTTACTTACTTACACAAAATTATGTAATAATTATCTACTCACATAAATTACAATAATTTTTAGGCTAACGACACATGGAAAGATGGTCCTTGTAGAGACTGCATTTGCAACAAGTCACCAGTTGGTGATTACTATAGTTCTTGCTCTGTGGCAGAATGTCCAGCAGTAACTGAATCTGTTGATCATAACGATTATCAGTTAGTATCGGAACCAGTTCTTGGTCAATGTTGCCCAAATATCAGAAAGGCTGCTTGTAAACATAACGGAAAACTATATAAAGTAGGTGAAAAGCGGCCAGTAGAAGGAGATTATTGCACGACCATTGAATGCGCTGATAATATGCTTGGTATTCAAAAATTAACTAACGTTGAAAAATGCGAACGGAATTGTGATCTGGGATGGGAATACAGTCCACCGACTCCAGAATCAAAACAATGTTGTGGTTCTTGTAAACCGGTTGCTTGTGTAGTTGATGGTGTTATTCATAAAGTTGGGGATGAATGGGCATCACTGGATCATTGTGTTAATTTCTTCTGTTTAAGTTTGAATGGATCGGTGAGTAACAACGGAACATTTCAGGTGTTTTGTTTTACCGAGTTTTCTTACAGATCCAAATTCAATCGGTAGTAGTAACGTGTACAGAATTATCGGAAGACCTACTAAACGATTTTATTGTTGAAACCATACCGGTAGAAGGAGAATGTTGTCCAAATCATAAAGTTACTGCATGTAAAGTTGGATCCAAACGATACAATGTAAGCACTTTTAAGATTTTTCTATGTGTAGTATTTAATCCGTACTTTTAGGTCGGTAGTATTTGGCCTTCGCCAGATGGCAATAAGTGTAAAAAAATTAAGTGTGCAGAAAATGCACTTGGAGAAATCTCAAAGCAAGATTCCATAGAAACGTGCAACAAAAACTGTTCACGGGTAAGCACGAAATTTGATAAAAATTTCAAATTATTGTTTTATCATCTCTGCTTATAGGGCTGGGAATATAGAGAATCAAACACCAAGTGTTGCGGTGCATGTGCTCAGGTAGCTTGTGTTGATGATAACAATTTAAGGAAACCTGGTGAAAATTGGACTTCCTTTGACGGATGCACCACTTACACGTGTCTTCAAGTTAGAAATCAATTTACAGTAGCCAGTCATCAAGAATCCTGTCCAAATGTGGATGATTGTCCAATAGAAAATATTTACCGAGTTGGTTGCTGCAAACATTGCAATACGACATCAGTATCGCAAGGTAAATATATAATGGGAATTTCAGTTTGCGTGTCAACTTTTTATTTATATTTTGCAGTTAATTGCGATGCCAAAACACTTGCACCTCTCCAGACAATTGGTGCGGTAGCTATTTTACGTCCACCTCACGGGAAATGTAGTAACAAAGAAAGTATTATTGGATTTACAGAATGTGAGGGAGCTTGTTCATCTTCGACGTTGTATAATGCTCGTACGTAATTCAGTTTGCAAGTAAATATATGTTTATGAAAAATTTATCATTTTAGGAAATGGACTGCACGAATCGAAATGTGAATGTTGTCAACCTAAAGAATTTACATCAATAAATGTTCTACTCGAATGTGAGGATGGTCATCGCTTTAAAAAGACAGTTTCTGTTCCAACTGTATGTGATTGTAACAAGGCTTGTGCAGTTTCAAAAGGAGGAACAAAAACTGGAGTGAAAACTGGATAATAGTTAATTATTTTTCAAAGACAAATTGAGCTGCATTAACGTTAAAACGCTTAATATTAATTTTTGTTCTGTATATAAGTTTTCAGCAAGCGAAATATAAAAGTATTTTACAATTTGTTGTCATCTTTATTTGTTACAACTGAACGGTCACTACGGCACTCATCCTAACAGATATTTTTCCAGCTTACTGAGTCATTAGGTCGTGAGTTTTTCTACAATATTTGGCCGCGGTCTTACCAAGCAACATTGATGACTTTATCTGGATAAAAGAGATATTTTTAAGAAGTCTTTTGTTGTTCTCGGAAGCAATCTTAATTAGATAGATGAAGGACTACTTTATTAAAGCATCCAAAAACACAAAATAACTGCTTCATTTCAGATACAGACCCATGGACGGCATCGAGATATTTTACATAGCTGAAATAAAATTATTGACAAATAATAAATTAAATTGGTCAATAAAACACTAATAAAACAAAAATTTAAAAAGGTACTCACAAGTTGATAATAATTGAAGACTTCGATGTGGTCTTCGGTAACATGTTCAAAAAAAATATGAAACAAAAATCTCGATGTAGAAATATTGAAAATCAATATTGCACCAACATCCCTGGTTTGTATACGAAATTTTAAAATTTGTATAATCTATCAGTCAGGACTGGTAATCAATCAGGATGCACTAGCTTTCTCTAAATTGCCCAATGCGATTTCTATGAAAATCACGAATTGTTTTTTTTTTCCAAATCGATCTGTTAGAGTCTCATCTTTGGGAAAATCTGAAATATATTCATGACCATTTCCCAGTCCTGCTTGGTTAATTATTATACAAGGATTAGGTACACAAGGGTGGTATGACTTCACATTTACATGATTACAATTATTGCATCGCAACTGTGGTGGAAATTTAACTACACCTAGACTAGAACTACAAATCACAAAAAAAAACATAAAAGGAAACGAATTTTTTGACGGAACTTCAAAATGCTTCCCTCTACCGGAATTTCTTGGTTACAATAAAATTATAAGTAAATCTTTGAATTTTGGTGTTATACAATTCTAACTTCATCAATCACAAAGGCCGTTTTAGTTCGGTAGTTATTGACTATACTTGCATACAATGACGTAATATCTGTATTTTAGAATCACAAAAATAATAATAAATTAATTTAGGCAGTTGTGTGATTAGAAATCAATATAATTTTAGCCCACCAGGAAGTGGTCGGGAAATTTTGGTGTTAAAGTTGGTTTTGAATATTGTAAAGCTAATCGTAAACATCCTTAAATTTTATAGTTTTGGGATATAGAGTGTTCCGAAATTCCTATCCGATAGAATGGAATAGAATAGAAATAGAAATAGAAAAATAGAAAATTATTCTACATAATATGTTCAAAAATTGGACAAGATGTCTTATAATATCCGAAATATTTTCACAGAGCAAATTCTAAGAGCTAAAGAGTAGAATAATTATTTAATTTTGAAGAATCAATTTTGATAAAGGTTATTCGATACCTACATAATAAATATTAAGGATGATTAACCCTTTCAGGCCCACAATTGCTTTTCACAACAATAAAAGAATTTTATTCATCTTATTACATCATGATGGAGCAAAAACATTAAATTATTGAAAAGTGGGTTTTTAGTGTAACCACTGGGAATAAATGGGTTTAAATATTAAATTTGAAATGTCTAGCTGAAAGTGATCAAAAATAATTCCAGAAAAACTGCATATTTTAAACGTAGACTATGCTCTTATTTTGATAGACAGATATTATTGAACACCCTATATTCGAGCACAATAAAAATTTAAGAATATTTATAAAAAGTTTTACTATCTTCTAAACCTGTTGCAATTTTCATACCGCTTCCTTTTTGGGTGAACAAACTTGAAAACTTCAAGGTAAGTTATTTTCATCAAACAGTAATATTTGACGTATTTGAGTATTTGAAGGGAAGTTAATTTAGCTTGTTTTATTTTTTTTACTATTCGACTATTCGGCATAACTTTTCTGATTTATTTATTGGATATCAATTAATTTAATCCAATTAATTGGATACCAAAAGCTGGTTAAATTTTTCCATTATTTTGGTAAAAGTTTTCATTCGCTTTATTAGGAATAACGTTGATAACTGTAAATTTCAGTTTGAAAATTTTTCTATTTTTTTCATTTTAGGGTTGAGCCTTCAGCCCAATCTAATTTGCTCTATGTTAAATATGTCCTTGGCGCTAAAATTTAAAAGATAACGCCTCCATCTTTAAGTTACCTTTCTTGATAATTTATAAAGCGACTTTCTGCCTTAGTAGCTTTTCTGAATTGTTTATAAAGCAATTAAGGATTATCACATTTTCTAGGCTTGAAATAAAGGCTGGCCGCTACGAAAGAAACATTTCGCTTTATTATATAAAGCGAAATTATATTATATAAATTATATAAAAATTATATATAAACTATCTTCAGAAAGTTTGTTTTGTATTAAAGCTGTCAAATTTGCGCTACTTAATAAATACCGGGTTTATCCTGAATTATCAAATATACCCCAAAATGTCATGTCATGATAAACATAATTATTTGTAATTTTGAAAATTTTAAATTCTAATTTATTAAAATAATTTGTATTAAAATTAGATTAAAAATTGTAATATTGTGTATAATAATATTTGTAGTAATAATAAGTAATTAACAATTAATTAATTTGTTTTATATGTAATTGAATTGAGTTTTTATATTAACCCCCTCCTTCCAATATAACCTATATATTATGTTCTGATTTTACCCTCTTGTTGTTCAACTTTACTGACATCAGAATTTTTGTATAGTTGAATTTGTGTGTTGGTCGAGTTAATATAGCAAATTTCTTGCAATAGCAATGTTATTTTAGTGTTAGTGAAAATGAAGCACAATTTAGTTATTATTTTAATAATAATTACTTTTAATTTATTTTATGCTAACGGGTACTTTTAATTTAAATTTTATTTTTTGTTTATTATAAAAAAAAAATTCCAGTAAACCGGAGCATGATTCCAAACCTCAGTATGTTCCAAAATATCTGAAAGATTCATATGATTGGGCAAATTCTCATAGGTATGTTAAATTTTTTTATAAATTTTGTAAAAATTTGAAATAGATTGCTTTTTAATTTTAAATATTCAATTTCATTTGTTACGTTTTGTATAAATTCTATATAATAATAATAACGTCTAAAACGTGCAGATGATGATGATGATGATTGTTTTTGAAAATGTATCTAACTATTAAAATTAAGTTCTTTCCTAAGTCCTAATTAATGTGAAAGTTTCAAATTTCTGATTGTTATCGTCCATTATAATAAATTAATTAATTAATTTTTGTTTTTGTTTTTGAATCTTGAAAAATTCAATTAATTAAACTCTTCTATTTCTTTACATTTTATATTTTACTCATTGTCTTAGCTTTCAATAACGATTCGCAAAAATTCAACTTTAAAGAAATAGTAGAGTTTAATAATTGAATTCTCCTCAAAATCCCTCAAAAAAACAAAATTAATTAATTACTATTATTAAATTTTATTATAATGAGACAAAATATTTTAATAAAAGTATTTTATTTATTTATTTTATTAATTTTGTATTGGTGTGACTAATAGAAATAAACGAGAATCGGGAGTACAAGCAGGAGGTGCATATCATGGAGGTAAGTTCAATAATATTTTTCAATATAATATTATCTGACATTGGTGATTTTGAAAATGATGATAAATGAATGTAATACCGAAATAGATCTAGAATAAGAATTGCAATCAATTGTGAATGATTTTGAAAACAAAAATTTACCAGATGAGTTAGAAATTGAACTCCCTGACACTCCCAAAGTATTATAAATTACAAAAAAGTAATCCAACTTTTAATATTTATAATATTTTATATTTTTATTATTTTAAAAGGGGAGTTAATTTTGTTCAATTAGTTTCCTAATTGTTTGCCTATATCCTCCTCCTCCAGTCTATCCGTCTTAACAGACGCGTAGTGATTATGTCAAGTGTCCAAACGAGCCGCAGCCTGCCGTATTGTCTCGCGCCATCCTTCTCTATCATAAGTGGACCGGACGGCATGCTCAACATCTGCGTCCAGGAGCACCTCAACGGTATCCAGCCAGCGTTTAGGGGATCTACCACGCCTCCTCTTGCCCTCAGGTTTTCCCTGTACCATCAGTTTTTCCAATTTGCCGCTTCGAGTAATGTGGCCAAAGAATCTAAGTATGGTTCCATACACAACTGTAGACAACCGCTGTCTAATTTTTACCCGTGCTAGTATGGACACGTTGGTTCTGTGTTCAGTCCAAGAGACTCCAAGCATTTTCCGCCAACACCACATCTCAAAAGCATCGATTCGTTGCCGGTCTGCAGCACGAACAGTCCAGGTCTCACATGCATATCTTAACACAGAGAATACCAGCGTTTGGACCAGGTTTATTTTCGTGCTACTAGTGATGTGTCGGTTCTTTCATATTTTTGACAGCTGAGTCATGGACGCCCTTCCAAGCTGGATTCTTCTACGAATCTCGTCTTCGCATCCTCCAGAGTTGGTAACCTACGGCACCAAGGTAGACAAACTTGTGGACAACTTCGTAATTGCCAATTTGGCGTATTTGTGGCTGGTTTTGGTTACCTCTGTCGACAATCATTACTTTACTCTTGTTTTTGTTTATGTGAAGGCCGTATTCTAGACTAATAATTTCCAGTCTTTGCATGATGGTCAGGAGCTCCTGTTCACTGTTGGCAATAATTAGCGTATCATCGGCATAACGAAGATTGGAGATCTTTACTCCTCCGATCGCAATACCACCCTCCCATCTATCCAGTACCATTCTCATTATATACTCGGTATACAGGTTAAAAAGCTGGGGTGACAAAACACAGCCCTGTCTGACCCCTTTCTGAATTCTATAGTCCCGGGAATAAGATCCCTCCAGTCGCACAACCGAGGTGTAGCTATGGTATAGGTTCTTTATCAGCGCTACAATATGATAAGGACACCCATATTGATCATTATTGGCCACAACAGGTGTCACCTAACATTATCGAAAGCTTTATGGTAGTCAACAAAGCATAGGTACATTGGGATATAATACTCCCTAGTCTTTTCGATTAGTTGTCTGGTGTTAAGGACCTGTTCGCGGGTACCTCCTCCTTTGACAAAACCTGCCTGCTCAGGTGCTATTTGATCGGAGATATACGGTTGAAGTCTCGACAAGATGATGTACAGCATTATTTTACTTGCGTGTGTAACAAGAGCGAGAAGACGAAGATTGTCACAATTGCTGGTAGAGCCCTTCTTGTGAAGAGGGATGGTCACTGAGGTGGTCCAATCTTTAGGCCATGTAGTTGTCTTCCAGATACAGTTGCATATCTTATATGTATCATATTGATACTGTTATCAGGTAGAATTTTGATAAATTGCTATATTTATAATTTATAAATTAATTATAGAATTTATAAATTGCCTATATATTTCTCTATAAAATAGTCAAAAAATTATTTTGACTAAAACAACTCGCAAAAAACACTTTAAATAATATAAAATAATTTATTTAATTTAATATATTTTAAAATACATCAATATATTAATTTATTATAATAGTTTTATAATAATTATATAATATAATTTATTATTCGACGCACAAGAATATAATATTCACAAGCTATTTATACAGAGCGCTTATCAGTTTTTGTATCATTTTGCTTTCGTGGTTTTTTAGTTTTTAATTTTCCAAAATTGTATTTGGTCTTTTTTAAAATAACATATTTTTTAAATAGTCTAACATTTAACTTTTGTTACTTAAATCTGCATATTTATTTGTGTAGAGTGGTGTCAAATAAAGAAGAAAAGGTGGAGCTAATGCGCAGGAACCAAAACTCGTACAATCGTGTTTATGTTGGTGTCAATTGGTGGCATTGGGTGTCACGCGATATCTACTGCGCCGGATTTTGGCTAAGCCTTTTCTTCTTTATTTGACACCACTCTAAATTATTTAAGCTTAAAATTATATTTTATGTTTTAACTAGGATGTACCAGGCCTCCAACAGTCCACAATGCTCAAACTAAATGTTCCAGCTATAGTGGATGTCGTTCTTCTTGTGTAGAAAATTATCAATTTCGAAATGGACAAACAATGTTATTTATTACTTGTGCGGAAGGAAAATGGGAAGTGGATGGAACTGAATGGGAAACCATTCCATCATGTGAACGTAATGTTTTCCAATTCGCTAATAATAAAATAATAAATTTTGATGCAAACAAATTTTTTATTATATAAAGGCACCGAAATAGGTCGAGATCATTACAAAATATAAAGATTACTCAGCTAGAAACTTAAAAAGTTCTAGAGTTCATAGGGACCATTTTTTGACGACCAATAAGTCTATATGTTTGGCACAATTAATATTATGGGGATATTGACTTTTGGTATGAACTCTAATTCTATTTTGGGTGTAAAGTAAACTTTTATATTAAAATTTAGCTAGACATGTAACTTCCATTCGTTGTTAATTTGAATTATTAAATTAATTTTTTACAAATTGCAGCTATTTGCAGTCCAGCTTGTTTAAATAATGGAATTTGTACTGCTCCAAATTTTTGTAATTGCCCAGAAAACTACTCTGGTCCACAGTGCCAAATTAAAATGTGTATCACTTTTCCACCAATTCCTATGAATTCAGCTCGTAAATGCAGCCACAGGTAAGATAATAAAAAATGATTTTACTCTTTAAAAAAGACCTTACTTATCTTAGATCATGCACCGTCACATGTATGACAGGTCACCAATTTTCTGATGGTTCGACGATAGCTAATATGGTATGTAGTAATGGAACTTGGGTACCAGCAAAATCAGAATGGAGTCAAATTCCGGACTGTGAAGGTATTTTGCTTTGATTTAAAAGAGCAGGCGGTCCCCTTAGGGGAGTCATTCTGAACTCCGCCTTTTTCTTATGGGGTTGTTGTCATTTCACTATTTGTAATATTTTTTTTGATTGTAGTATTATTCTTGTATATCTTGTATTATTATGAAAATTTTGTATGAATTTTGGACTAGAATAAAGACTTAATTTATTTGTGATTTTTCTCAGTATTATACTGGTTATACATTAAATTAAGAAATGCATTTTAATTTTATTTTTAATATTAAAATTAATTAAAAAATAAATAATTTTTTTTTCATTCTGTATATCCTAAAAATCGTCTCGTTATGTGACAAAACACATTAGTATTGTATTAAAAATGAGGGTGGTCATTTTCAACATTTACTTAAATAATCTAATAGTTTAAAATTAATTAATAAAATAATTTTTCAAAAAAAATAAAAAATTTTGTGAATTAAATTTTATGTTTTGTAGCTGCCTCGTTTGTTATTTTCTGATTTTCTGTGAAATGGATTGGTTTCTCAAAAATTTTTACTAAACAAAAGTTGTAGTCCGTTAAATTTCCTATCCGGAATGGGGCATCAGATTTTTTGTAAAATGTTTCGTTTAAAAGATACAGGGTCTTGAAATAAACTAGAAAAAAAGAAAGCTCAAATTTTTCGACATTTTTTAACTTACTTTAATTCATAACTCGAAAGCCGTTGATTTTAGACAAGAAAAGGTTTGAATCTAGTTTGTAGATTATTTCACGCTCTTTAAAAACTCACTAAACCATTTTTACTGAAAAATCAATACTTTCGGGGCTATGGCCACTTGAAGGTGGAAATTAAAAAAAATGCTTTAAAGAGGCCTAACTCTCGAGGGTTTGAATTTAGAAAACAATTTTTGTTAAAAATTGTTCTTAGAAAAGTGTCCTCTATCACCACCTAAGTTATGTAAAGTGAGTGCGGGGACACCCTGTATAAGACAAAACCCTTATACATTTGCTTTTTAAGAAAGTGCATTTAAATCGTAAAATTTGGTTTACACCCATAACATTGCCGGTTTAACGAATTATTTAATTCAATTATGAGTGTAAACCAAACTTTATGTTAGGTATAAAGTCCTCTTAACCCTTATGTTACCGAATAAAAAAACAACATATATCACCCGGATGGGGTACCCGGGTACCCCGACATAATTTTTGCGAATTTATGTTTTTTAGTGCTTTTTTCGAGATTGTTAGTGTTTTGTAGGCAATATCATTTGCATTATAAAAAATAAATCACTTGTTTTCAATAAAATCATCCATTTTTAGGTCAATAATATACGATTTTCAATAATGGGCACCCCGACATAATTTTTGCGAATTTATGTTTTTTAGTGCTTTTTTCGAGGAAAAAAGTTGTGGTGCAGTGTTTTGTAGGCATTATCACTTGCATTATAAAAAATAAATCACTTGTTTTCAATAAAATCATCTGTTTTTAGGTCAATAATATGCGATTTTCAATTAGGGGTACCCGGGTACCCCATTCGGGATTATAGGCATAGTCTGTTATAATCGCGAAAAAATTGCATTTGTAAAAATCGAAAAACTTTTAAAATTGCTTTAATTTATTTAGAACTATATTTTATAAGATGTCACAAAGTCCCAATACGCTGTGAAATATACAAACAAAGATATACACTTGCAAAGTCAAAAAAGTACCCGGGTACCCCTATTCGGTAACATGAGGGTATAATGAACTGATACAATAATTAATTAACTTATCTTTGTTGTTAATTTTTACACATGGGTTAAATTCATCTTTAGATTTCAACCTGTTGCGAAATGAACTCTTTGACACAATAGGTTTGTTCGTTTGTATGAACTAACTTGAACTGGGTTATCTTTCGAGACAAAATACTCCCACCACAAAAGTTAGATAGTGTTCTAACTTGCACTGCCTACTCCTCCTATGGAGGTCGAGCAAGAAATTCATGTTTGGTCATGAACTGAGCAGCCAAACGAACACAGTACATTGCACTAACTTGAACCGAGCAAGTTAGTTCATACAAACGAACAAACCTATTCTGTATATTGTTTGAGAATGAATTCATCTAATTTTGATGAGCGTGAAATTTATATGTTATACAGGTTGTTGGAGTTAATTTCTCAATGGTTTATACAATAATAATTAAACATTCTTGGTTACTTACATAATACTTCGTTTTGGACACACAACACAATTAAAATAAAATAAAATAAAAATCTTTGTTCACCCGAACGAACGTGATGGACTGAACGATTGACTAATTGACTTGAATGAAAAATGAAAAAGCTTCAATTGTGAAGTTATTAAAAAACCAAAAAATTAATAGAAGATTTTGTTTTGCGAACTTTCACTCGATTTCGGGATACGGGAAGAGTTAAAATTTAAAAAAAGACTGGTTGAAATCGTATCATTAGAATCAAAATAAAAATAAAAATTGTACGGGAACGAATTCGCAGAAACTGTGCAGTTTTGACAAGAAAACTTGGCTAGAGTCTCAATATGAGTCATCAGCCCATTTAATTTTAAGAAACGATCTGGGTCTAAAGGCATACAAGAAAAGAAAAATTCATGGTCTTTCACAAAATCAAAAAGAAAATAGACATAAAAAATGCAAAGCATTGTTACGGTGGCACGGTGATTGTGAAATTATCTTTTCAGATGTAAAGATTCTTATATTTCAAGAACCAGACAACCCCCAGAATGACCGATTGTGTACTGCTAGTATGGATAATATCCTTAGAAGTAAAATAAATGCCAATAGGTTCCAGAATAATTCGCTATTAGTGGTTTGGGGGTAGGTTTCCAAAATAGGCAAGTTTTCACGGCAATTTATTGAAAAGGGTGTGAAAATTAATGTTTGTTATTATTTGAACAATATTTTAATTGATTCTACTACTCCATGCTCAAACCTTATTTGATGTAAAAAGAATTTGCTTCCAAAAAGATTCGGCACCCTCCCATTATGCAAAAATTACATAAAAGTGGTGGCAAGAAAATTTACCTAAATTTATTAGTGTTGAAGAATGGCCTGCAGTATTTCCAGACCTTAATCCTTTGGATTGTTGTATTTGAAGTTATATGCTTAGCAAATTGGGCAATCCAAAAAATATAAATTTGCAGAAGTTTAAAAAAGTTTTAACCAAAGTATGGAATGAAAACCAGACGAAGTGGTGCGTGCCGCGTGTAATCATTTTAACAGAATCAGAAGGAAATTGCAAAACAAATATGGAAAAGAATTGAATGAAATTTTGAAGACTACTTTAGAAATGTATAGGGTTATTCAGTAAGGACATAACAATTTTGTATTTGAATAAAACACATAATAATTTAGATATAGGGCTGAAATTTGTTCCAGGTGTAGTACACATGTTACATTTTATGTATGGAATTCGATCTCGTTCATATGACCACCACGAGCACGTTTGCAGCGATCGATTCTTTGAAGCCAATTTTCCACCACCCTTTCACACATATCGGCCGAAATGTCGTCAATTTCACGTTCGATATTGTTCCTAAGCTCCTCTAATGTTGTTGGCTTGTTGGCATAAACTAACGACTTCACGTGACCCCATAAAAAAAATCCAACGGCGTTAAATCGAAAGAGCGAGGTGGCCAATTGACCGGACCATTTTTCGAGATTACACTATTACCAAATTTTTCTTTCAACAGATCCATTGTTAGACCAGCTGTGTGGCATGTCGCACCATCTTGTTGGAACCACATATCACTGATGTCAAGTCCATCCAATTCTGGCCAAAAATAGTTTTCCAACATGGCACGATAGCGAACTCCATTAACCGTAACATGGCGATCATTTTCATCGACGAAAAAATACGTTCCAATCACACCTCCGGCATGAAATCCACACCATACGGTCACTTTCTGTGGATGCAATGGAGTCTCTTGAAGCACGAGTGGATGTTTTGCTGTCCAATAACGGACAGCTTATTGACAAAGCCATTAAGCCAAAAATGAGCTTCATCGCTAAAGATAATTTTTCGATGAAATTCCGGATTTTCTTGAAACTTTTGCAAAGCCCAATCGCAGAAGTTTTGGCGCTTCAAATGATCAGAAGGCTTCAGTTCTTGGCTTAGTTTGATCTTGTAAGAGTTTAGGCTAAGATCTTTATGCAAAATTCGCCACAATGTAGACTGAGACATTCCCAATTCCTGTGAACGGCGTGGAATCGACTGATTTGGCTCATTTTGAACTGAAGACCTTACGGCTATGATATTTTCGATACTTCGACATGGACGTGGTCTCAATGGCACCGGAATATTAGATAGTGAATATGTTGACTCGAATTTGTTCACTATAGCAGCACAGCTTGTCTGGTTGGACGGTTATAACGACCGAAAATTGGAGTAAGCGCTCTTAAAGTTGCAACTATAGACTTAGAATTTCGGTAGTAATTTTTAATAACTTCCAAACGTTGCTCGTTTGTGAACCTCGCCATAATAAAATGGTAAACCTTGACTGACGTTTTGACGCTGACAGATCATAAAAAAAGTTTAAGAGCTTGTTGATATTAAAATGCAAAATTGTTATGTTCTAAGTGAATAACCCTATATAAGTAATTTGTAGTAAAATTTTTATATGTTTTCATACAAAACTTTTCTTTTAATTTAATATTTTTAGTGCGACAGTTAATATTTTACACCCTATAAGTAAATCTTTGAATTTGGGTATTAAACCATTCCAACTTCATCAATCACAAAGGCCGTTTTAGTTCGTAATATCTGTATTTTAGAATCGCAAAAATAATAGTAAATTAATTTAGGCAGTTGTGTGATTAGAAATTAATATAATTTTAGCCCACCAGGAAGTGGTCGGGAAATTTTGGTGTTAAAGTTGGTTTTGAATATTGTAAAGCTAATCGTAAACATCCTTAAATTTTATAGTTTTGGGATATAGAGTGTTCCGAAATTCCTATCCGATAGAATGGAATAGAATAGAAATAGAAATAGAAAAATAGAAAATTATTCTACATAATATGTTCAAAAATTGGACAAGATGTCTTATAATATTCGAAATATTTTCACAGAGCAAATTCTAAGAGCTAAAGAGTAGAATAATTATTTAATTTTGAAGAATCAATTTTGATAAAGGTTATTCGATACCTACATAATATATTAAGGATGATTAACCCTTTCAGGCCCACAATTGTTTTTCACAACAATAAAAGTATTTTATCCATCTTATTACATCAAAATGGAGCAATAAAAATAAATTATTGAAAAGTGGGGTTTCAGTGTAACCACTGGGATGAAAAGGGTTTAAATATTAAATATGAAGTGTCTAGCTGATGAAAGTGATCAAAAATATGTATTTCAAGAAAAACTGCATATTTTAAACAGAGAATATTATGCTCTTATTTTGATAGACAGGTATTATTGAACACCCTATATTCGAGCACAATAAAAAAGAATATTTATAAAAAGTTTTACAATCTTCTAAACCTGTTGGAATTTTCACACCGCTTCCTTTTTGGGTGAACAAACTTGAAAGTTTCAAGGTGAGTTATTTTCATCAAACAGTAATATTATCTCACAATCACATAACTTCTTATCTAGAGAATTAATAAAACAATCGACTTTTCGAAAATTGAAAATTTTCCAGGAGTACTTCAATATTATATTTTGTTTCATTTTGGAGTATTTGAAGGGAAGTTAACTTAGTTTCTTCCATTTTATTTTTACTTACAATTAATGAAACGACTGTTCGGCATAATCTTTTTTGATAAAATTTGAATAGAATGAATACCCGAAATGTATAAAAATTGCATGCATAACTCAAATTGGCAAAATATGCAGTTAATGGATTTTTGTTGCATGCTGACGATTTACAGTATCTAATCAATCTACCTATTTATATTATCTTATTTAGTTTAAAGCTCAACTTTTATTTTACACCGCGCTGTATTCTCTAATTGGATACAAAAAGCTTTTTGCAATTTGACATTTAGTTTCATTACAGAATTTGTTTGAAAAAGTCACTAGTTATTACATTATGTTATGCTAATAAAGTTCTTGGTGATGGGTTATACGGATGTTATCGTTTTATATATTTTTGTAATTAAATTATGGCTCGTGATAGAAATTATTTGTTTTCGTTTTCATTCGCTTTATTAGGAACTAGCTGAAACCCGCGACATCGTGCGCGTGGAATTCAGTTATAAAAATAATAATCATATTTTGCAGACTGTATAGGCCTAGCATAGTCATAAATACCTTACAAACTGGCATACATAATACAAATTAAACCTAAAACAACGGTTAATATTGAAGAAGAAGATACTCAAAATTTCAAGTCATTAATTCGCTGGCTTCCTGGCAATACCGTTTATCTCGATTTTTATCGAACATAGGATTATTGCATATTATGCTGTAGTTTTGCAAGTTCTATGTCCTGGCAGAACCGTACACATTCGATTTTTCGTTGCTGTTGTTTTATTTTCGAATTTAGGAAATAGTAAATGAAAATGAAAAAAAAAATTAATAGTTCTAAGCATTTGAGGTAAGATTATAAATGAAATACATGGATTTATATTCACATTTTGTTTAACAAATATTTTTTTCTTTGAGGGACGTCGACAGTTGGAATCTCGTTAATCCATTCGCGCGCGTCACCACTAATTAGATAATAGTTAATAAATCCCGTATCGATGTATATCTTTTATTCTAACGAAAATTCCATGCTTTTAGGCAGTACACCCACATTTAGGCTGTGCTTTGGAAACTTAAGAGAGATCGGCAGTTGGAATCTCGTTAATCCATTCGCATGCTTCACCAGTAATTAGATAATTGGTGATAAATCCCATATTGATGTATATTTTTTATTCTAAAGAAAATTCCATGCTTCTAGACAGTATACGCACATTTAGGATGTACTTTGGAAACTTAAGAGACATCGACAGTGGGAATATCGTTAATCCATTCGCTTGCGTCACCACTAATTAGATAATTGGTGATAAATCCCTTTTGGATAGGATTTTCATTAAATACTTTCTTAGTGCTCGCCTACGTGATAACAGGAACCTCTATGCAAAATTTCATCTCTAAGGACCCAGTAGTTTGGGCTGTGCGTTGATATATCACTCAGTCAGTCAATCAGTCAGTCAGTTTATTCTTTTTATATAATATATAGATATAGATAAAGTTGTTAACTGCAAATTTCATTTTGAAAATTTTTCTATTTTTTTTTCTTTTAAATTTAAAATTTAAAAGATAACGCCTCCATCTTTAAGTTGCCTTCTCTTGATAATTTAATAAAGCGACTTTCTGCCTTAGTAGTTTTTCTGAATGGTTTATAAAACAATTAAGGATTATCACATTTTCGAGGCTGGAAATAAAGGCTGGCCGCTACGAAGGAAAAATTTCGCTTTGTAGATAAACTATCTTTAGTTTGTTTTGTAAACCAGCCAAATTTGCGTTACTTAATAAATTATACCCGGTTTGTCCTGAATTATAAAATGTATGTAGATACCCCAAAATGTCATGGCATGATAAGCATAATAATTAGTAATTTTGAAAATTTTAAATTCTAATTATTAAAATAATTATTATTAAATAATTATTAAAAATTTTAATATTGTGTATAATAATAAATGTAGTAATAATTATTGATAAACAATAAATTTATTTGTTTTATATGTAATTGAATTGAGTTTTTATATTAACCCCCTCCTTCCAATGACTAAACACATCAGTTTACGTGATATTATAAATATATGTCCTGATATTCTCTCTCTTTAAACCTTCCAAATTTTATCCTCTTATGTAATATGTAATCTTCAAACATTTTTGCCATTAGAATTTTTATATAGTTGAATTTGTGTGTTGGTTGAGTCAATATAGCAAATTTCTTGCAATAGAAATGTTATTTTAGTGTTAGTAAAAATGAAGCACAATTTAGTTATTATTTTAATAATAATTACTTTTAATTTATTTTATGTTGACGGGTACTTCTAATTTAAATTTTATTTTTTGTTTTTTATAAAAAAAAATTTCAGTGAACCGGAGCCTGATCCCAAACCTTGGTATGTTTCAAAATATCTGAAAGATTTCTATGATTGGGCAAATCCTCATAGGTATGTTAATTTTTTTTATAAATTTTATAAAAATTTGAAATAGACTGCTTTTTAATTTTAAATATTCAATTTCATTTGTTACGTGTTGTATAAATTTATAATTTTAAAAAAATTAAAATTAAGTTCTTTCGTAAGTCATAATTAACCTTAAAGATTCAAATGCGGTGCAAATCCTTTATTTCTATTATGTAAAATATTACTTAATATAAACTGATTGTTACCGTCTATTATAAAATTAATTAATTTTTTTTTGGCTACTATTTCTTTAAATTTTATATTTTACTTATTGTGTTAATAAAGCGTTCAATAATGATTCGCAAAAATTCGACTTTAACAAAATAGTAGTGTTTAATTGATTTATTCTCAAAATCCCTCAAAAAAACAAAATTAATTAATTACTATTAGGTATTATTATTAAATTTTATTATAATGAGACAAGATATTGTAATAAAAGTAGTTTATTTATTTATTTTATTAATTTTGTATTGGTGTGACTATAGAAATAAACGAGAATCGGGAGTACAAACAGGAGGTGCCTACCGTGGAGGTAAGTTCAATAATATTTTTCAATTATCTGACATTGGTGATTTTGAAAGTAACGATAATGATTAATGAATGTAATACCGAAATAGATCTAGAATAAGAATTCCAATCAATTTTGAATGATTTTGAAAACAAAAATTTACCAGATGAGTTAGAAATTGAAATCCCTGACACTCCCAAAGCATTAAAAATTCCAAAAAAAGTAACTTTTATATTTATAATTTTTTATATTTTAGAAGTCGACAGAACTGTTGTTTAAAAACTAATTCAAAAATATATAATTTTATTTTGTTATTTTAAAAACGGTTTGAATTTTGTTTAATTATACTTTCCTAATTGTTTGCCTATTACTATTTCTCTGTAAATTAGTCAAAAAATTATTAAACTCGCAAAAAACACGTTAAATTATATAAATAAATTATTTTGTTATTTAAACTCAATATATTTTAAATACATCAATTAATTAATTATTATAATAATTTTATAATAATTATATAATATAATTTATTATTTGACGCACAGGAATAGATTAACAAGATATTTATATTAACATAGGGGGCTTATCAGTTTTTTTATCATCTACTTGCTTTCGTGGTTTTTTAGTTTTAAATTTTCAAAATTCTATTTGATCTTTTTTAAAATAACATGTTTTTTAAATAGACTAACATTTAATTATTAGCAATTAAAATAGATAATATTAACTTTTTTTTAACCTAATCTTGAATTTTCTTAGAAATTGATTGACCCAATCTGCATATTTAAATATTTGTGTATCTAAATTATTTAAGTTTAAAATAATATTACATGTTTTAACTAGGATGTACTAGGCCTCCAATAGTCCACAATGCTCAAACTAAATGTTCCTTCCAAACTGGATGTCGTTCCTCTTGTGTAGGAAATTATCAATTTCCAAATGGACAAACTACATTATTTATAACTTGCGCGGAAAGAAAATGGGAAGTGCAAGGAACTGAATGGGAAACCATTCCACCATGTGAACGTAATGTTTTCCAATTCGTTAATAATAAAATAATAATACAATTTGAAGCAAATAAATTTATTGCTATATAAAGGCACCCAGATGTACGTCGGTCGAGATCATTACAAAATATAAAGATCCTCAGCAAGAAACTCTTATTTATAGGGGCCATTTGACGACCAGTAAGCCTATATATGTTTGGCACTATTAATATTATGAGGATCTTGACATTTGGTATGAACTCTAATTCTATCTTGTATGTAAAAAAACGTCTGCATTAAAATTTAGCCAGACATGTAACAAATCTTTTCCATTCGTTGTTAATATGAATTACTAAATTAATTTGTTACAAATTGCAGCTATCTGCAGTCCAGCTTGTTTAAATAATGGAATTTGTATTGCTCCAAATCTTTGTAATTGCCCAGAAAACTACTCTGGTCCACAGTGCCAAGTGGAAACTAAAAAGTGTGTCACTTTTCCTCCAATTCCTATGAATGCGGCTCGTAAATGCAGCCACACGTAAGATAATAAAAAATGATTTTATTCTTTAAAAACTACTTTACTTATCGTAGATCATGCACCGTCACATGTATGAAAGGTCACAAATTTTCTGATGGTTCAACGATAGCTAATATGGCATGCAATAATGGATTTTGGGTACCATCCAAGTCGGAATGGAGTCAAATTCCTGATTGTGAAGGTAGTTTGCTTTTCATTTAAAATTCAAAATTTAAAATCCAATTTGCAAATATTTTTTTAGCAACATGTACACCACCTTGCCAAAATGGTGGTAATTGTTTATCTTTGAATGTATGCCAGTGTTCTCAAGCCTTTAGAGGACCCCAATGCCAATATAGTATGTATATTTGGTAAACTTAAAATGCTTGATCGACATATTTTACAATTTTATAGGTATAAATGCTTGTAATGCTCGTAAATTGAAATTGAATTTCAATGGAAGTTACAAATGTTCCGGAGAAGGCGATTTATATTCGTGTACGTTAAATTGTCCTGCAGGTAGTAAGTTTACTTTTACTCCTGCTCAAAACTATACTTGCGATTATTCTGTTGGAGTCTTTTTACCACAACCTATGCCTCGGTGTGTTTATAGTAAGAAACGGTTATGATAATTTAAAATATATAATTTAATAATTTTTAATCATTAATAGGTTCTGAAATGGAAGTAATTCCTATTGAAGAAGATCCTCGTGAAACGTATCATTATAAGAACGGTAAAGATTCTACTTCGCCTGGAACACTTAGACCAAATAAAAGTGGAATTATTGTTAATGATGTCGAAATTAACATCACTCATACTCACCTTCACGGATTTGATGTAAAATTTAAATTATATTATTTAGTTTCTACTTACAAATTAAAATTTTATTTTTATTCGGTAATTTAAGGATGAATCTGTGGACGAATCCATTCGTTCCGTAATACCAAGACAGATAATACATGGAATTATTGAAAGTGGGAACATAATGATTGGAAAAAAAACTAAAACTGGAAACTGTTTCACATGGGGTGGATCTCATTACAAAACCTTTGATGGAAAAGTTTTCAGGCAAGTCATTTTAGAATTGTAGGTATGTTGAGAAAATGAGTGTAGATTGAGCGACATAGTATATAGAGAATAGTGTACAGATCAACAAGAACATCTGGTTGAATATAGTAGACAAGTGCGTGAAAGTGAAAATTGAAATTTAAGGAATAAAAGACCATGTATGACACATTATATTGATGTTGAAGCAAATACTATAATATGCAAAGATAGGAAAACCTGAGTTAGTGAGGATGAATTATAGATTTTCAAGTTCTCCTTTCAAATTTGAAAAGAGGTTTAATTTGAGTAATATTTTTAGTTTTAATTCATCGTGTTCGTATACATTAATACGAGATGAAGTCTCTAATTCGATCATCATTGTTATTAAAGATAGTAAGGTTTGTGCGCATCATCAAGAAAACTGTCACAAAATAATCAAGATTTATTATGAAGACAAAGCATATACATTAAAACATTCAGGTTCTTTTTTTTTACTTGTTACATGCGAATCATTATGGCTTAAATAATATTATTTAGATCAAGGAGTTCCAATATTTGCTTTGGGCAAAAAAATTTTACCTGTCCCAGGCCGAGTACCGGGCATCCGTGTCGAAATGTCAGCACATTATTTTATTGTTAAGCTTGATTCTGTGGGTGCAAAACTGAAATGGGATGGAAAGGTACTGCGCCTATTTTACTAATCTCTTAGGTATATATAAACATTTTTGTAGCAATTTTTGCAAGTAGAAGTATCACAATCTTTATGGAACAAAACAACCGGGTTATGCGGAAAATATGATGATAATCGCGATAATGATATGGTTACGAAGGACGGTGTGATTCCTAAAAGTGTTGTCACCTTAGCCTCAAGTTGGCAAGTGGATGTAGTAGGAGAAACTTGTGAAGATTCTCCAACAGAAGAACATATATGTCAAGTTCCCCACGTTAAAGGCAGTGACGTACAAGCCCTAGCATATTGTACCAAATTGCTGAACGATAAACGGTTTTCTCCATGTACTAAGGTAAATTTTACCTTGCATTACGAAAAACTCTTTTATACATTATTATTTCAGAAATTGGATATAAACTTGCTAATAGATGCTTGTCGGTGGGATTATTGTAGTAGTAATTCTTCAGATCCTCGAGAATTTGCATGTGAAACTTTAAATGTATTAGTACGTGATTGTTCTGTGGATGGAGTTAAAAAACTAACAAATTGGAGAGATGAAGATACTTGTCGTATGTATTAGAAAACCAATATAAATCAAAATTTTCTAAATAATTACCATTCCAGCTATGACATGTTCCGATGGACGAGTTTATATGCCTTGTGGTCCAGCTGGTGGACAACAAACATGCGGAGCGGCTTCTGAAAGAAATGATGATAATGTTGCCTGCGAAGAAGGTTGCTATTGTCCAAAAGGAACAATACTACACAATTCTAAATGTATAAAAAAAGATGAATGTCCGTGTCTTTATCGTGGAAAATATTTACCACCACATTCGAGTATTCCAAATGATTGCAAAACTTGCAATTGTATTGAAGGAAATTGGATTTGCACAGGAGTAAACAAGTTGTTTCTTTCATTTTTCCTTTGTTATCATCTTCATATTTTAGGTAACCTGTGGAGCAAGATGTTCCGCTCTTGGTGATCCTCATTACATAACATTTGATGGAAAGCGTTTTGATTTTATGGGACAATGTAATTATGTGCTACTTAAACATGATAATTTTACAATTGAAGCTGAAAATGTAGCTTGCGCTGGATCAATTTCTCAAGTAATTCATTATATTTCATCATTTTTCCTTTAAATTAAACACAAATATTTTTAGGCAATGAATTTTCCAATTAGCATCAGTTCTGCTTTACCGTCTTGTACCAAAACAATAACAATCAAAATTTCCGGACAAACGATTAAATTAAAACAAAATCATGAAATAGTCGTTAATGGTGAAGAAGTCACAAAAATACCCTTAAATATTGCAGGTGCTCATATTAGAGCTATTTCGTCAATATTTTTAATAGGTAGGTTTGCTAACATCCAGTTTGGAAATTGAATCTTTAATGACTATGATTTTTAGCCCAGTTACCAAATGGTGCAGAAGTATGGTGGGATGGTATGACTAGAGCTTATATTGACGTACCAGCATCATTTTTGGGACACACCAAAGTACTTATCGAGTTTTTAAATAATTGAATTTCATATCATTCATTTCATTATTTTTAGGGTCTTTGTGGAACTTTCAATGAGAATCAAAATGATGATTTTCTAACACCCTTTGGTGATGTAGAGCATTCGACAATTGCGTTTGCTAATAAATGGAAAACTACTGAAAGATGTAACGATATTTCTGATAAACCATCATCAGATCCGTGCCAAATCAACGTCCAAAATAAGGCAACTGCTGAGGAACATTGCGCTGTTATTAATTCAATGTTGTTTTCTGGTTTGTGCGCTGTATTTATTAAGCTATTAAAATGTAATTTCTTTTTTGGATTTAGATTGCCATAATGAAGTTGATCCTGCTCCATTTTATAAATATTGCTTATATGATATGTGCTCATGTGCAACGAAGGTAACTTCAAAAATTGGACAAAGTAAAATTCTATTCTAAACCTGCGATTTTTAGATTCCAAAGTGTCTATGCCCAATTATTGCCGCATATGCTACAGAATGTGCATCAAAAGGTATTAAAGTCGACTGGCGAAATGATGTTAGAGAATGTGGAGTTCATTGTTCAGGAAGACAAAAATACCAAATTTGTGGAAATTCTTGTACCAGAACTTGTAACGATATGGCTAACAATCTTGATTGTGAACCAAAATGTGTAGAAGGTTGTAACTGTCAAGATGGAGAAGCAATTGACGAACATGGCGAATGTATTCCAATTAGACAATGCGGATGTCAATATGAAGGATTAACCTTCAATCCTGGATATAAAGAAGTTAGACCTGCCAGTAAAGCACCAGAACTATGGTGAATTGCTACAATGAAGTGATAATTAATAATATCTAATGATAATTTTCTATTTATAGCACTTGTCTTAACGCGCGATGGAGCTGTAGACCTGCAACTCAAAACGAAATTACCAACTTCCCAAAAGTTAGTGATATTAAAACAGCATGTAAGGCGTCAGAAAATAAAGAATTCACTACATGCGAACCAGCCAAACCTGTCACTTGCAAAGTAAAGTACATGAACTAATGTTTTTCATCACTTAATTAATTTTTAAATTCTAGAATATGCATTCAAATGATTATTTGGTGTCTGCTTCAATTTGCCATGCAGGTTGTCAATGCAAAGATGGATATGTACTGGATTTGTCCCACAAAGTTTGTGTAAAACCTACCGAATGTCCTTGTCATCATGGTGGACGTAGTTATACCGATAAATTTGTAGTCCAAAACGATTGCAATAATTGGTAAAACCATCTTCATTAAAATGATTCGAGAAACATTATCAAAGTTGATATTTCAGTACCTGCATGCATGGTAAATGGAGTTGTACGGATGCACCATGTCCATCTGAATGCAGTGCATGGGGCGATTCTCACTACAAAACATTTGATGGCAAGATGTACGACTACCAAGGAGAATGTGATTATATTTTGGCCAAAGGTTCATACGATTACCTTGCCTTTGAAATTTCAACTCAAGTGAGTCAAAAATTGGTTTTGCTTTCGAATAAATTAAAATGGCTAAATTTATAGAACGTTCCATGCAGTACTCTAGAGGTAAGCTGTTCAAAATCCATAACAATAAAAGTTGGAATTCCACCACATGAAGAAAGTATAACTTTAACAAGTGGTAAAGAAATTCCAGCACATGCAACTTTTCAACATTTAACCCTACGTCAAATTGGTAAATATGTATTTGTGGAAGCACCAGAGACAGGATTTGTAGTAAAATGGGATAAAGCTACCCGAGTATATGTTCAACTCACTACCCAATGGAAAAATAAAGTAACTTAGCTCTATTTTGATTCAAAGCAACATTTATAGTTACATTGACTTATTTTTCAGGTGAAAGGATTATGTGGAAATTATAACGATAATCAATTAGATGATTTCCAAACTCCATCTGGAGGCGTGAAGGAGGTTTCGGTTAAGCTGTTTGGAGATTCTTGGCGTTTGCAAACTTATTGCCCAGAAGCAGTTGAAATCACAGTAGATATTGTTAAGTTTACCATTAATGCAAAACTAATAATTGTTGTAATTTACTAGGACGCTTGTGCTCAAAGACCCGACCGAAGAGAATGGGCGTTACAAAAATGCGGAATACTAAAATCTCCCGTTTTCTCCGTTTGCCATTCAGAAATTCCTGTTGAATCCTATTTAGAAAATTGTATTTTTGATACATGTGCCTGTGATCAAGGAGGAGATTGTGAATGTTTGTGTACTGCTTTGGCTGCGTATGCACAAGAATGTTCTAATAAAGGAATTCACATTAAATGGAGAACACCCGATTTATGCCGTAATTGAATTGGATAATTAATCGTTCTAAAATATTTATGTTATGTTTGCTTTTAGCCATGCAATGCGATGAACATTGTTCGAACTATAGTCCATGCATTAGCACATGTTTAATTGAAACTTGCGATAACATGTTGGATCATTCCAGTTTGAGTCAATCGTGTGGTAAAGAAAGTTGCGTGGAAGGCTGCCAAGTCAAGAAGTGCAAACCAGGTTTTATATATTTAAACTCGTCATTTGTGGAATGCGTCCCCAGAAATATTTGTAAACCCCTTTGCTTGGAAATTAATGGGATGCAGTATTACGAAGGTGATTTAATTGAAGAGGATGCATGCCACACTTGCTATTGTTCGAGAGGAAAGAAATCATGTAAAGGACAGCCTTGTGCTACTATAGTAATAGATACTATTTAAATATTTACATAAATTGTATAACAAACGTTTTATAGAAACCTACACCAAAACAAGATACGGAAAGAGTTAAATGCGTTGACGGGTGGACAGAGTGGATTAATCAAGATAAACTGCCACCATCAAAAGCAAACGAAAAGGGAAAACGTATAGACTTGGAACGTTTACCTGGCCCTCTCGTAATGGTATAAAATTTTGTATATTCCCAGTAGTATCATCGCAATACCCACAATATGGGAAATAGCTCAAATTACGTTAAATTGAATTATTTTAGAATGCGTTAAGTGGAAGTCATTGCGAAGAAAGAAACATAGTTGATATCGAATGCCGCACCACATCAACACACATTTCTGCAAAGGCAACAGGTTTGGATGCTGTGTGTAGTTTAGAGTACGGACTTATTTGTAAAGCAGATAAGAATGGCAAATTATGTCCAGATTTTGAAATCCGAGTTAAATGTAAATGCGGTATGTTTTCGATTTATATAGTAATTTTAACATACTAAAACATTTTTCCTTTATTATAGATGTGACAACACCTCCCCCTGTTGTTCCTTGCGAAAATGTAGATACCTTCTTGCCTCATCCTTATAATTGCCAATTATTTTATCAGTGTGCACCTGGAGAACATGGAAATAAATATGTCATACAATCGTGCGGACCTGGGACATGGTATCATCCCATTAATTCGGTTTGTGATTTTCCTTATAACGTGGCACAAATTAGACCAGAGTGTGAAGACATTCCCATAGAAGTAAGCAGGCCTCCAGGTCATGTAACAACAACGGAAAGCGTCGGGGTGATACTAGAGGAAACAGGTATTTCTTGAAAGTATTATTTTTTATATTTTTTTATGTTTTCTTGTTGGGATTAGATTCACAGTGTCCAGACGATGAAGAGTACGATCCATGTCTAATAAAATGTCAACAATTATGTCAGCATTATTCATATGTGGTAAAGCGAGAAGGCCATTGCAAAAATCAGCAGTTATGTATGGAAGGTTGTAATAATGCTGAAAGGTCATTAAGTTGTCCTTCGGGTAAGTTTTGGGCAAACCAACATACTTGCGTTGCCCAACATGACTGTATGTGCATTTCTAATAAAGGAAAACCTGTTAAGGTAAGTTACAAGCATATAAATGATTTAGTTGATATTTTTCATTATTAATGAATTTTAGCCTGGCGTAATAATTTACGAATCTTATTGTAAAGTTTGTCAATGTATTGATAATTATTATACTTGTGATGAATCTTCATGCGTTCCCGAAATACACACTACCACTAAAAAACCTGATACACATCATGTTGGTAATGAAACAACTACTCCAGATAGCATTATTGTAACTAACACTTACACACCTCCTGCAGCATGTTCAGAGAACAAGTAAGTAACTCCTTCTCAGTTCTCGTTAGTTCTTAATTTTTTTTTTGCATAAAGCCATAGGTAATATCCTATATATTAATATAATCATAAATAGAAATTCTAAAAATATGCTGCTCAATTAGGAGTACTATGAAATAGGACAAGCTTGTCTTATATTGCATAATAGTTAATAAGGAGCTCGAAATATTTTTTATGTGATTCTTTGTTTCTAGTTATATTAATCTTATCGACGGAGAAAAACCACTTAATGATGATGCTTTCAGTGCTAGTAGCACAATGAGCAAAGACTTTGCACCAAAATACGGTCGTTTACATAAAAATGAAGAACCAGATTCAGGTACTGTTCCACAAATTAGCCACATTTCTAAATTTATATTGAACAAAATTATATATTACAGAGAAAAGTTGGGTTCCAAAATTATCAACCGACAGCCAATATTTACAAATTAATTTGGGTAAACAAGAACCTGTATATGGAATCATTATTAGAGGAAATCCCTATACAGGAAAATACGTTACGAGCTTCAAAGTTTTCTATACTACAGATGGGCATTCCTTCAGTTACATTCCGGACTTCCATAAAAAACCACTTATTTTTAGAGGATCCGTGGATTCAGCAACATCATCTATACGAATGTTTGACGTACCAATTGAAGCTGAAATAATTAAAATCAAACCGGATACCTGGGTTAAAGGCATTGCTTTAAATTTAGAACTTATTGGGTGCAATAAGTACACGACCACAACAGAACCTACAGTCACTATTCCCTCTACATATTGCATCGATCCTATGGGCGTAGGTGAAGGTATACTGGCCGATCAACAGATTTTTGTAAGTTCAGAATTACTACCACACCATTCCAAAAACCAACTAAAAATTAATGGCAAATTTGCATGGCAACCGATAACCAACTCTCCATCTGAATGGGTTCAGGTAAATGCTTTTGGTTTCTTTTAAATTCAAAAGTTTTAATTTCTTTCCCAACTATGCAGTTTGATTTTTTGGGACCCCGTAACATAACTGGATTTATAACTAAAGGAGGGCCTGATGGATGGGTAACTGCATTTAACGTGAAATATTCCGCAAACGGCCGCGATTGGAATCCAATCATGGGTGAAGATTGGAAAGAACATATATTTTTAGGAAATTATGACGAAAATACACCTGAAATTATATCTTTAGATGTTCCCATTCAAGCAACATTTATAAAAATTATTCCTGTAAATTGGTATCAAAATATACAACTTAGAATTGAACCTCATGGCTGTTTCGAACCATATGGTTAGTTGAATTGAAATTATTCTGAATAAAGGTGCTCGCACACTTAGACGACGTGAAGCGATGAGTTTCTTGACGCTTAGAAAAATTTATATAGAATCAAATGGGAGCCCGCACATTAAGGCGACGCATCGCATCGCCTAAGTTTGCGAGCACCTTTAACTATTTAATTTTAGTTTTAGATGAAATAATACCTCCAATTCTACCAAGCGTATGTAGTTCTTGTCCTGGAGTATCATCTGCTGAAATGGAATTGGGTGCTTGTAAATGTGACGTGGGCCTGTGGTGGGATGGTAAAAATTGTGTTACTCGTACAAATTGTCCTTGTATTATTGGAGATATGTCGTAAGTTTGAAAAAAGATATGTAAACTTGTTTTAATAAAAGCTGTTTTAGGTACGCAATTGGAAATGTTTTTGAAAAAGATGATTGTTCTCAATGTGTTTGTAAACTTGGTGGAATTTCTCACTGTAATCCAAAATTTTGTCAAAAGTGTAAGGAAGTAAGTATCACTATCATTTTTACTTAATACTTAGATTTATTTTATAAATGTGTTTGCTAGGGATTGCGAAGTGTTTTTACTTCTACGTGCGGCTGTAACTGCAAGCCATGTGATGAAGGAACAAGAATTTGTCCAACTAGTAACATCTGTATCAATACTACAGCATGGTGTAACGGAGTAAAAGATTGTCCTGATGATGAGACAGGCTGTGAAGTTACCAGATCTGTTGTTTATACTCTTCCGCCTCCTGTAACGGAAACACCAGAACATAATACAACCTGCCCAATATTTACATGTCAACCAGGATATAAAGTTATAACTGTTAAATCAAGGAAAACTAGCAAAAATACAATGTTCTCTAAACATGCTAAACAATCAAACAATAAACCAGGAATCAAAACTGGCTTAAAAGGAGTGACCAAAGGAAGTACGAGTGTTGGTGCAAGGACAACCGGTTCTGGAGGTAATTAAACATGAATCTAATAAGTCAATTCGTCGCACAAAATACCTGAATACATTTTTCTTCAAAATGTTTCACTAATACGAATATATTGTAATGTAGGCACTCAATTATAATTTTTGTAAATATAATTTTTTTGCTACGTTTTAAAATAGTTTATCGTCGCACGCGATGAATTGTAGAGCACGATGAATGGTCGCGCGATGTATTGATCGCGACGAATTGATCGTACATCATAAAATATAACTATAGATTATAATATATACCTCAATATACTTTTGTATAATAGAACGAAGAGGTGGAAGCGTTCAGAAAGTTGTTGTTCAATCTGGAAGCATAACTAAGGAACCAGAATGCGCTGTTTATCAGTGCGTTCCGCTTCTACCGGAGACAGACCCAGATAATTGTGGAGTTGAAAGCTGTCCTAGTGGATATATTCCCCAGTATGTGACGGTGCATACTAAAGAAGACAGTTGCCCAACGTAATTTCTTGTTTTGGAAAGCAAAAAGATAAAAACATTATATATTTTTTGCTTCAGATATGTTTGTAAGCCAATACAACCGCCAGATTCTATTTGTAATGTTACTGGAAATACGTTTAACACTTTTGATTCAACGGAGTATAAATATGATATTTGCAATCATGTTATAGCTCGTGATTCTATCAACTACATATGGGAAGTTTTATGTAAATTCTTTTAATATAAATAGATTCCGAATATGTATAACTTTGAAACATTTTAGTAAGGAAGAACTGTTCAAAACTTTGTACACGTGATCTAATAATTCATCACGTGGATCATATCATTGTGATTCATCCAGATTTCGTCATAGACTACAACGGCTACAAATACACTGTTCAGCAAACTAAATTAATTGGAAAGCGTTTTAATCTGTTTGATATAGATGTACTTGGGGAAAAACTAATATTTAACTCCAATCAATTTGGATTTTGGGTTGAATGGGATAATCAACAAAATGTTAAAGTTGGTGTTTCGAGACAGCTACTGGGAGAAGTTGATGGATTGTGTGGTTATTTTAACGGTAGATCAAGAGATGACAAACGGAAACCTGATGGAACACCGGCTAAAACTACCATGGAGTTTGGTAATAGTTGGGAACTCCCAGATAGTACAGTAGTTTGTGAAACTAAACCTTGTCCGGTAGAAGTCCAACAGAAAGCATGGACTATTTGTAATTTAGTAAAGTAAGAGTAAATCCTTAATTTAACTCAAATGCGAAAAAGTAAATAAATGCTTATTCCAGAGATAAAACATTTGCGCCATGTGGAAAGGCAGTAGATATAGATACTTTCATCTCGCGTTGTTTAGAATCGGCGTGCACCTGTTTGGAAGCTGCTGGAAGTGATAAATCTGCCCAAGAAAATTGTCGTTGCAAAACGTTACAAAATTTTGCTGTACATTGTTTTATTACCGATTCACGTTTAGAATTACTGGATTGGAGAAGGATACACGACTGCCGTAAGTTGAATTTTTAAGTTATCTATGATATACAAATATATGCATTTTCTAGCTGCTGTTTGTGAAGCTCCATTAGTTCATCATGATTGCTACAAGCGGCGCTGCGAACCAAGTTGTAGTTCTTTATCAGATCCGGATGCTTGTCCAAAATTAGACAACGTTTGCTTCCCTGGTTGTTATTGCCCACCGGGTTATGTAAGGAAAGGTGAAAGTTGCATTCTTCCCACTAATTGTGGAGATTGTGAATGTAACGTTTTACCCCATTTGAAATACGAAACTTATGACCAGAACAATTTTACTGTAAACGGAAACTGCGTGTACGTTATGTCACGAGATATTATCGATAACAAAAACCAAGATCACAAATTTCAGGTAAATATTAAAATGCAATATCAATGATATTTTTCCTAAAGGTCTTCCTCTCTAAATTATTTTTATGTTTAAGGTTTTAATAACAAATGCTCCTTGTGAAGGTAAAATGAGTAAGACATGTGTGGACAAAGTTACAATAGTATATAATGCACATAAAATTGATGTCATAAAAGACTTACCAAAAGAGCAATTACAGCTGATAGTGGATTCTGAACATGTATTAAATTACAGTAAAATTGAAAGTTGGTTAACTGTAAAGGAAGAAAATAAGCATTTCAAAATTTACTTAGATGCTCTTCAAATTAAAGTATCTGTATATTACCCATCATTGGGCGTTTCTGTTAAAGCTCCATCGCTTAAGTATGGGGGTAAATTGGAAGGTTTGTGTGGAGATTGTGACGGCACTACTGAAAATGATCTTATAACATCTGATGGAGTTATCACACAAAATATTGACGATTTTGCAATTAGTTGGTTGTATGAAAATGTACCAGGAGGCCAAGATAAAACCAAATGTAAAAATGAGCCAAAAGAAGTTTGTAGTGAAGTACCGGTAGAACGGGATCCTTGCATACAACTAGAAGATGAAATGAAATACGGGCAGGTTGTACAATAAGTTCCTATGATTCAACATTATTTGCTATTTTGATATGATAATTTATCAATTGTTTTAGTGTCATCCTCTTTTGGATCCTACTTTGTTTATTGAGTGGTGCAAGGAAGACACTTGTAATGGAAATCCCCAGTTGTCATGCCAATCTATTGAAACATATTCTAACGAATGTAGTCATTTGGGTGCCTGTGTTGATTGGAGAACCAACTTATGTCCTTCAAAGCCATGTCCAGTTGATCAAATATATAAACCTTGTGGGCCAAAATGTCCTGAAACATGTGGATCGCTAAAAGAAAAAGTACAGAAATGCAATAATCCATCAGTAGAAGGTTGTTTCTGTCCCGAAGGAAAGGTATATTTAAATATTCTAATTTAAATTTCGACGTTAAAATTTTACAATTAAAGGTTATGCTAAATGGCACTTGTGTGGTAAAGGATAGATGTGAAGCTTGCGACGAAGAGGGTCATCACTCAGGAGACTCATGGAAGAAGGATCTTTGCACAAATTGTACATGTGAAGGAACTAACATTAAATGCGAAACACAAAGTTGTCCTTCAGTAGAAACAGTTTGCCAAGAAGGCTTTAAAGCATTGAAAGTTCAATCTTCTCAAGAATGTTGCGATAAATATATATGTGGTAATTATAAATTGTTCAGTTAAATTTTTTAAGTAAACATTATGGACTTTTTCTGTTTTAGTTCCATTGAAGGTTTCTCCTGGAACGTGTGACCTTCCTCAACATATGCACTGCGGTGTCGGACAAGTAATGAAAGTAATAACAGGACACGATGATTGTCAACAACTTGTTTGTTCTTGTAAACCCATAGAAGATTGTGAATCTATTGACGGAGCAGTTAGTGCAACACCGGCACCCGGAATTGTAAAGACAATAGACAACAGTGGATGTTGCCCAGTAGTTATTGAATCCTGCGATGCAAAATTATGTCCGAAACGAGATCCTTGTCCACAATTTTATAATCAAGGAATGCGTCAACTACCTGAACAGTGCTGTCCAGAATACTTTTGTTTACCACCTGATGGCAAGTGTATAGTTGAATTAATGTATAAAGCCAGTGAAAAGGGTGGTGAAAGGCCTAGAAATGATTTCGAACAGAAGCAAATTTTAAAACAGGTAAATTTTATATACAAAATTGTGTAATAGATACTCACATAAATTACAATTTATTTTAGGCTAACGACACATGGAAAGATGGTCCTTGTAGAGACTGCATTTGCAACAAGTCACCAGTTAGTGATTACTATAGTTCTTGCTCTGTGGCAGAATGTCCAGCACTAACAGAATCCGTTGATCATTACGATTATCAATTAGTATCGGAACCTGTCCTTGGTCAATGTTGCCCAAATGTCAGAAAAACTGCTTGTAAACATAACGGAAAACTATATAAAGTAGGTGAAAAACGGCCAGTAGAAGGAGATTATTGCACGACTATTGAATGTGCCGATAATATGCTTGGTATTCAAAAATTAACTAACGTTGAAAAATGCGAACGGAATTGTGATCTGGGATGGGAATACAGTCCACCGACTCCAAAATCAAAACAATGTTGTGGTTCTTGCAAACCGGTCGCTTGTGTACTTGATGGAGTTATTCATAAAGTTGGGGATGAATGGGCATCACTGGATCATTGTGTTAATTTCTTCTGTTTAAGTTTGAATGGATCGGTGAGTAACAACGGAACATTTCAGGTGTTTCGTTTTACCAAGTTTTCTTACAGATTCAAATTCAATCGGTAGTAGTAACTTGTACAGAAGTATCAGAAGACCTACTAAACGATTTTATTGTTGAAACCATACCGGTTACAGGTGAATGTTGTCCAAATCATAAAATTACTGCATGCAAAGTTGGATCCAAAAGATACGATGTAAGCATTTTAAAGATCTTTTCAATCTGTAATGTTTAATCAATTTTAGGTCGGTAGTATTTGGCCTTCGCCAGATGGCAATAAGTGCAAAAAAATTAAGTGTACAGAAAATGAACTTGGAGAAATCTCACAGCAAGATTCCATAGAAACGTGCAACAAAGAATGTTCAAAGGTAAGGACGAAAGTTGAAAAAAATTTCAAATTTTTATTTTATCACCCCATAGGGCTGGGAATATAGAGAATGGGAAATGAGGTGTTGCGGTGAATGTGTTCAGGTAGCTTGTGTTGATGATGACACTTTAAGGAAACCTGGTGAAAATTGGACTTCCTTTGATGGATGTACCACTTACACGTGTCATCAGGCTAGAAATCAATTTACAGTAGCCAGTCATCAAGAATCCTGTCCAAATGTGGATGATTGTCCAATAGACAATATTTACCAAGTTGGTTGCTGCAAACATTGCAATACGACATCAGTATCGCAAAGTAAATATATGTGGATATTTCAGTTAGTGTGTCAACTTTTTATTTATATTTTGCAGTTAACTGTGATGCCAAGACACTTGCACCTCTCCAGACAATTGGTGCGGTATCTATTTTGCGTCCACCTCACGGAAAATGTAGTAACAAAGAAAGTATTATTGGATTTACAGAATGCGAGGGAGCTTGTCAATCGTCGACGTTGTACAATGCTCGTAAGTACTTCATTTTGCAAGTAAATGTATGTTTATGAAAACTTTATCATTTTAGGAAATGGACTGCACGAATCGAAATGTGAATGTTGTCAACCTAAAGAGTTTACAATAATAAATGTTCTACTTGAATGTGAGGATGGTTATCGCTTTAAAAAGACAGTTTCTGTTCCAACTGTATGTGATTGTAACAAGGCTTGTACAGCTGGATAATGATGAACAAAACTGGATAAAAGTTTATTATTTTTCAAAGACAAATTGAGTTGCATTATCGTTAAAACGCTTAATATTAATTTTTGTTCTGTATATGCTTTCAGCCAGCAAAATATAAAAGTATTTTAGAATTTGTTGTCACCTTTATAATAAATTAAAACAGAGTTTCTTCCTTTTGTCCTTTTAATATAAGTATACGGGTAAAAAATGTAAAAGAAAAAAATATCAGATGATATCCAACGGTATGATCCATACACAGATGCTTTTAATTGGTTATACTGTTTGAACTGGTTATTTATTTAAACATTTTGCACCATATCGACACTGGAAAGGTCAATAGGCGTAACCCAAATTAAAATTTTTTTTGTAAATATTGGTTGATATCTATTAAACCAAGGGTAGTATTATTTCACAATAATTTGCAATTGATAAAACAAAACTTATTACAAACAACATTGCAGTTTTCAACCATAACAATGAAAAATTTTTAGTGAGGGTTACGCCCATTGACCTTTCCAGTGTCGATATTATCCTGAGTTCACTAAAGCTCCGTTGTCGCTGCTGACCTCTTAAAATATACATGCTTGATATGCCAACGCTATCAAATCTATGAACCAACATTCCATTCTTCGCTGACGGTACCACCATCCCATGTCTTCCATGTGCTGAAATGTCTCCACTGCTTGTCTTCAACGAGCCACAAACGACATGAAAACATTGTTGAAAACCTGGCGCATCAGAGTCAACTCAAGCAAGAACTTCGCGGTCATATTTACAAATTATACTACTAGTAACCGTAAACGAACATCTTACCATTGATACAAGAACATCCGCATTTCGAAGAACCCGACCATTGTGACTTCACAGGCTACCTCAAACTTTGGAGGCCAAAGTGACTCATGAATACCCTAAGTCAAAGAGTAGAATTTTCTACACACCATCCAACCTCCTCAATAGTACAACTATTCCTCAATGTGTCCTTTGCTCCAAGACCATTCTTCTAAACTCAATACTGCATTGTAAACTCGATCCAATTTTGTTGCTGTTTTGCATTTAATTATTTATTTCCTTGGCTCAGCTCTCGCGACGCAATCAATACTACTCTAGATTTGCACTACTTTGGAAGATAAAGCCTCAGTAAAAGTTCAAAACAACGGCCGGTGTTTCCGAGGAAAAGTCGAGCGCTGGCACTTCAAAGAAGTCCTTAAGTTTATTGGTAATTGGTTTTATTGAAAAAGGGTAGTATCAGGAAATATTGGTTAAAATGCTGATATCAGAAACCAAAATGCAAGTCATTAGTTTCAATAAGCCAATAGTTATTGATTACAAATTGAAGTACGTATTCAGCGCCGTTCCTAGGGGGTGTTGCGCCTGCATGCAAGAAATTTTTTCCGCCCTTTATGCTAGATGAGCTATGAAAAATCAACCCGGAAATTGTCTGTTGAGCAAAAAAAAAGGTCAAAGATTTTCTCTGTATCTAAAAAAAAAAAATTCTTATCTCTCTCCAAAATGCCGCCCCTTACTTTTGCCGCCTGCATGCGGGGCATGCACTGCATACCCGGTAGGAACGGCCCTGTACGTATTATACAAGTGCAATTTATGATTAAAGTTCATTGAATTTTTCAGGATATCTTTTTAAAATAAATTTATTGATAGTATACAAATTTAAATGTTTTATTATTTATTGATTTTAATTACTTTACAGAAAGGCACAATATCTATTTAGGCCACTATTGAAATATATTTTAAAAAAATTACAACTGAAAGAAACCTTAACGAATTACATGTTTCGATCTTATTCACGATTCTACCCGAAAAATTTATCTTATCAGCTAAACGGGAAAATTTACATAATAATGGTCTAGAACGTCCCTAAACCTTTAATCTTAATTGCAATAATAAAATGTAAAAGTTTATAGACGTTTGTAATATATTATTATAGAATATCAAAACTCGCAAGTTTGCAATTGAATTATTAGAAATTCAAAATTTTAAACAGGAGTAATAGTCGACCTTACTATTGTACCAATTTTCTTGTTAGCTTTTAAATTTTGTTTTGTTTTGTTGCACCCTGCACCAGTTACTACTACTAAATTAAATTGTATTTTTAGATAATTTTAAGAGTTTTAAGTTAAATTAAATTAAATTAAATATATTTTCAAGCATTAATTTAATTTAATTTATAACTCGTAAAATTATTTAAAAATACCATTTAATTTATTATCACGAGTTAACAACTAATCAATTTAAATAGGTAGATACTTATTACTACTACAAAGTATTTTAAAAAATAAAAAATATATAATATAAAAACAAAGATTTTCTTTGTTCACTTTAATCTATAACTCTCGAAAACTTTTGATTGTAGACAATAAAGGATTACATAGTTTGTAGATAATTTCAAACTCTTCAAAAAGCACTCGATGATTAACACTAAAAAATTTAAATTTCCTTACTATGACCATTTATATAATATGGGTCATTCCACCAATTAAATAATATGCCAATTAAAATACGCACATCGTGAAAATGACATATTACCTTATGTAAAAAATTCTCAGCTTTCAGAAAATAATATCAAATTTAAAAAAAAAAAACTTGCCGCATTGTCAGAAAAATCGTTTTTTGACTTTAATTGAATTTTTAAGGGTCTTTTGTGGCTTATAATAAAAAATGAATATCTTCATTGAAAAGCTGAGAATTTTTTACAAAAGAAACTGCACTGTTCGAATTTTTATGAAAAATGTGTCTACTTCAAAAAATTTAATGAAAAAGTTAAAAAAAAAAAAAAAATTTTTTAAATTCAAAAAATCATTACAACGAAAGTACTTAAATATAAATTAAACAAAAAACTTAACTAGACGTTAAAATATTAGATTTTAACTGTAAGTAAAGTATTGTAAGTGTTGTTCTTTACTTACAGTTAAAATCTAATATTTTAACGTCTAGTTAAGTTTTTTGTTTAATTTATATTTCACATAACACATACTAATATCACACTCTATTCTTGAAAAAATTTCTTTTTTAAGATCATATTTCTGAAAGTACTTAATTTTAAGTACAATACAATAAACACACGGAGGTGTTGTGGAAGCACTTTTCGAGAGGTCGTGAAGACATGTCATTACGACATGTCATTACGACTTAATTTTAAGAGCCAAAATCTTCAGTTAGTCATTATCTTTATACAGAGAATAACGCCACAAAATTTGAAAAAAAATCGGCGGGGGTGAGACTTTGAGTTTGACTTTAATTGGTGGAATGACCCATATATACTAGCCGGAAGGCTCATCCACGGACGGGCAGTTTGCCAAGGTTGAAAACTCGATTGGTGTGCTACTCGATCCCAGGGGGAGGTGATTTTAACTTTTAAGTTGGTACTACCAACGACCAATCAGAATGCGTTGTGTGTCCTAAAAAATGACACGCTGGAGGCAGCGGCGGCGAAGCGTGCTGGTCCTTTATATGTTTGATATATCCGGTTTATACCGCAATACGCAGCTTCCCGGTTCTCAAACGCCAAATTGGCTTTTGGATTTGGTAGCATTTTACATTTTTTACCTACGACGAGGAGCAAGGGCCCGACGTAGAACCCCCAACTTGGAGGACCATAGAAGTGGCCTGAATTAAGTTCTTACTTCACCCGGATTCGAACCGGGTATTTAACATTCATTGTCAACTCGCTTGACCACTATGCTCCGACCGTCAATAAAGTACTGCAATGGGGACTACCCCCTCAGGATTTAAGTGATGCAGCGTTTATTCATAGTCGCCCAATTTTAGAAAAATTTGCATTTAAAGTTAATTTTATTGCAATGCTTTAAATGGAGAAGACAGAGAGAGCGACAATCTCGCTAGTGCAACTTATGGAAATTTCCACTGTACGTATATAATTTATCATTGAAAATAAAGCATTCAAAATTTTTGAATTGCTCATACACTGTAAAAATTTCATATAATTATTTAAACAATTATTTTGTTGTTGTGATAATAAGAAATAAATAATAATACTGCACACTTGTGATAATAACAATGACAAGATTTCTTGGAATCTCCGAGAAACTATCAATATTCGCATGATAAGATTAAATTTAATTAATGACTTACATTTTTTCACGGTCACTTCAAACGTAATTTGTGATTTTTAGATTTTACTTAATGAGTATTTAGAAATTTTTATTAAATGACTGTTAACTATTAACTTAATTATACCAATTTATTTCAATTGCTTTCTTTTTGTTGAAATTATCTATATTAGGAAATTAAATTTTATTAAATAGGCCACGTACGTAGGTATATTGCCAATTTTCTGTTCAGTACCGACAAACCTATGTACCTTTGCTAGAAGGGGGTTTTATAATATTATAGAAATTATAATTAAATATTTCGGATTGCTTTAATGCATTGCAAGGTACTTTTAATAATAACTCTTGGTAATTCACCCTCCAATTTCAAATAATGTGCCGTGACTACGTGAATCAACACTTTTGTTAGTTTTTATAATATATTCGTAGTTGCGACATACTAAATTTCCATTATGTGTTTTTATAATGTACACTATTGATAACGTACGATTTTTATTAGTTTCGGTCAGCAAAACATGCAAATATTTTTGTACTCTTTTAAATAAAGCTGAACGACGGCGACGCCGACCGACGTCCTAAATTACAATCAGCATTTCTTAATCAAAATTCGTGACGTAGAGACAAATTTATTTGAAGCGAACTTTATCAAAGATAAATAAAAACAAAGAGAGATAATTATCAAAAAAACTTTTTGATAATTTTAAATAATAACAATAATTACATTTTTTTTTAAATTATTACAATATCAAAATTATATTTTTATAATTTACTGTAATAATAAATTCCAAAAACAGTAGTTATAGAAAACAGGTAATGCACTTTGGCAAGTGGTCTAACTTTAGCCTTCACTACAACTGCTTGGTATAATAAAATGTATAACTTACAAGGTACCTACATAGCTGCGTAACATAATAATAACCAGTTACAAACAATATCTTCTATCTATCAACATTATTTCGGTTAGTGCGTATTTTAGTTCCTACAATAATAACTGCGATTATATAAAGTACTACCTAATAAAAAAGTGATACCGATTATAATTTTCATCCAAGTTCATTCCACTTGTATGGATAACCATAGCAACGATACAGTCTACATACAGTCTCAGTAAACGTTGTAATCTCGAGTTGTGCTGTTCAGTTGGTGTTTTTAATATTATTATGTTAAACGAAACTACTTGGTTTTCAAATGACGAAAGTAAACAATTTTCCGAAACAGTGTTGGGTGAAACGGACGATAAAAGAGAAAAATTCATCAGTACAATTCGAATATGGATGAATGAAAATTCAAAACTTCATTCAAATGCTGATGATCGGACAATTTTGGCGTTTCTGCGAGGATGCAAATTTAATTTAGAAAAGACTCAACAGAAAATAATTAATTATTACACAATGAAAAGTGAGCGACCCGAATGGTTTCAAAATAGAGATCCATCGTTACCAAAAATTCGAGAATTAATTGATTTGGGAGTTTTCGTACCATTGAGAAAATACTACAATAATCAACTGATTTGCATTATTCGTACTGGAGCTCATAATCCAAAAATTCATAGCCAAGACGACGTTTTCAAAACGGGAAAAATGATACTTGATGTAGCGATAAAGGAAAATTTTGAAAATGCTACAATTTTTGGTATTTCTGCTATTTTTGACATGAGTAATGTTGGAGCGAGGCATGCTCAGCAGCTACCACCTCACGTTATTAAAAAAGCTGTTTTCGCTTGGCAAAATTATAGTTGTCGACCGAAGCAATTAGAATTTGTGAATGCACCGTTTTACATTAACGTTGTTTTAAATATATTTAAAAGTTTTATGTCCACAAAATTAAAAAATCGAGTGCGAGTTCATTTTTCTGGTGTCGAGTCTCTACATCAAGTAATTGACAAAAATGTGTTACCTATTGAATATGGAGGAACCCAAGGCACTATGAAAGAGCTTATCGACTATTGGAAACAAAAACTTGATGAAAATAAAGAATGGTTTAAAGAAGATGAAAATTATAAAATGGATTTAAATGATTAGTTTGTTGTTAGAGTAATTTAAATAAATATAACTATTTATTTTGTAAATAAAATAAAACAGTGATTAATTACGGTTTTATTTGGTTAGTTTAATTTATTGTTAATTGTCCGCATGAAGCGAGCAACCGCAAACTTTTCAAAATTGGAATCGAAAGGATAATTTCGAGGTTTTCAATTTTCTTCCATAGTTTTTGCAGTGTAACCGATAAATGATCAACATGGTTCATTTCACCTGTAAATTTTGTGGTTTTAATTTCCAGGGTTATGGACACCCAAATATTTCAATTTTTCCTGTTTTTAATGTTATTTGACATTCAACTACCAAGGTTTCGTATATTCTTGATCTCTTATATTACAAGGTATTAATTATTAAATAATTAAATATTATTTAATTATTATAAGGTATTAAGTATTATTAAATACACCAATATAAAAAATGAAGTATCAAGTCCTTTTGTTTGATCCCATTCATTGGTGTCATTTGTCCCCATAGACAATTATTAATTTCCCAAAGCCCCACATTTTCATGTTTATATAAATACAATTTTAATAGTATCAAATATGAAATTTTGCAGCAAGATGGTCTTCTGACCATCCTCTTTAATGAAGACCGTTTAAACGCTTCAATTCACAATGATCTTATGGAAAAAAAAGAAATGAATACAATTTTTTCAGATAAATGATAGGTAAATAACTTTTGAATTCGACGAACTTTATATTATTTTATATATATTTTGCAATAAATACTCAAATATATAGAATCAAGATTTAATTAGTTGTTACAATTTTTCCTTCATTTAACGAAGGAAATAATTAAACGTAGTAATTAGTGTAATTATTTTAATTACAATCCAATTAATAATTACGATGTTTTAATTTCTGACTAATTACATCAAATTAATGTGTGGAAGACAGTGGCGGCGTAAGCCATACCCGATGTATGCGACCGCGTACGGCCTCGCACTTGATTTTGGGCCTAGCAAAATTATGCATAATTGATAAAAAAAAATTTCTAGCCCTAACCCACGATCCCTAACCCTAATGTATGATATAAGTTGTGATGTAAATTACAAATCGACGCACTGTCGGCGCCCACCACAATCGCAGATAAAATTTTTTATTATTTTAAAGAAAAAGTTTTTTTGCCAGTCTGTCTAAATCAAGTTTGCAGAAATGATTCTCTTTTCACCCATACGCATCATGATCGGTTACTAGCGTTCTACCCGCCCTCTCTCTCACTTCCTCTGCTTACAGTGAACAAACCTTTTAGATTTTCGCTGAATTCTATTTTACAGCTTCTTCTCACCTTTTTCAATTTCGGAACAACGACATTGACGTGAAAGGAAAACAATTGAAGCTTAAATTGACCAATATTATCAAACAAAACTAACCAATAATGCATTAAACAACTTGATGAATTATTAAAAATTTATTACAAAATTCTAACATCCCCAAAATTAACCTGTAATTACAGAAGTGATCGCATAAAAATGGGAGGTAGTTACTTACTCTGACGTGCTCACAGCACAGCACAGCTTCTCATTGATTCAGAGTTTCTTGGAGGCGAAGCCTCCATCATCTCTTTCAACATCTGAGGACCATCACGGTGATTACTAACTGACCAACTAATTAAAATTAGCTAGTCAAGTGGTGATCGAGCGCAAGGCCTGAACGCGCTCGAAGTTTTGCTGAAAAACGCGAGTGTCATTTAACCAGCCTTCGGGGTAAAAAAGTTTTATTTTCGTCTTGGGCGAAAATAAAAATATTTCCTTTTCTGCAAAAATTCGTACTAGTATGCTAGTAATGCTAATTAGTGCGTGTTGTCCGGTTCACAGAACAATGAAAAGTTCTGCTCCCCATGTTGCATGCTCCCACTAGGGGCTGGTCTAGGTCGGTGCTGGTACATTAAGTTTTAGTTACAAAAACACCGCTCCAACTATGACCATCTGCCAAAAATGAGAGGCATTTTTGGGTCATTAAAATCGTTAGTGAAGCTCGACGATCTTAGCTCATAAAATTAACATGTGATTCATGTTAATTTCGCCCGGTCAATTATCCATCACCTTACATACTGCATACTTGTCTTCGTCAAGTGCAGAAAAAGTAGGGCGTTAGCTTTCGACTTTTACTGACTTGTTGGAGTGCAAAGAGGTATTTCAACGTCTCTTATTGAAGCAAGTTAAAAAGTGGGCTAAGTCCGTCTTTTTAATTCGAGATCAAGTAGTTAAGCTTTCTTGATATCGTTTGGTGCGGAAGTATGATGGAAAAGTTCGCGTCAATCCCAATCATGACTTACACATTAATTAGCGAACTGCTAATTCATCGCACTGCGAGAGCAAGAGGGATAGCAACGTCTCATTTATGCAAATTGGCAAGTGGAAATAATTTCCGTCTTACTAATTCGATTTCAAGGAGTTAAGCTCTTTGAACAGCAAAGAAAAAGGTTATAAGCCATTTCTGTTCGCAAACTACAGTGAATTAATTTATTGTCAAGTTAACAATTGTTAATTCGTCGTCTCTGATTGTTGCCAAGGAGCAACTGCAATTAAAAAGAAGATTAGCCACTCTTAGTAGTAACAAATACAGGACAAAAACCAGCAAAAACTTGTGCGAAACTTGAATCATCAATTTCCGCGTTCCGTTTAGCCTGTTGAATGACCCCGCAGGTTGCACTAGGTCAGTCTGAAGTGCTCTTCTTCGTTTGATGATGTGATGACGTTCTCCGTCGTTGACGTTGATCCAATCTCCGTTCCTTTTTTTCCCTCGTTCGGTTTCAGGTTGCTTCTCTCCTTCTTAATCTTAATTTGTCAGCTGAATTTTCCCTTGGGACCTCTATCGTGCCCTTTTTCACTTAATACTCTCTTTGGAGCAACCAATTTCACGTTCTCACACTTCGAAGCAATAATACCAAGTGTCGCAACTTTGGCAAGCGTGATTCAGCTTCCAATTTTTTGATGTAGAGGCCTACTTTATCGACAGATTTAAAGTTTTTTCAGAGATTCCCAGCTTCCGACAACCTTTCGAAATTATTTTGTCACTCAGCGTCCTTCTCTATTGTGTTGCCTACATAATTGGACCATTTTGACCCAGTACGAAAACACTCCAAAGCTTATCATTGCACGGAAGTGATTTACCAAAAGTTTACGTAATTAAGACGTTATAGTATTCGCTTTCCAGATGTTTACCTTCCTTTTCTAGAGCATTTCTTCTACCCTTGGAGCACGAGTACTTCTCATTTGGTGTCCATTGTAACTACTGTGCATCCACGACAGGTTTTTTTGACAATTTTGTTGACATGTTGTATGATGAAAGATATCGCAATTCATTTCCCTTCTGCTCTTTGTATATGAGTACTTCTCACGTTTATTCTAGGTACGCGGTGTTTTGTTTAATCTTTGATTATGTTGAAGAACTAAACCTCAATATTTATTTTTAGAGTTTATACATCCTCAATTCACTGGAGACGTCTTTCTCTTTTTTTAAGACCTACCCTTTGAGATCAACAAACATTTTAATGAGTGACTAAAATAAGTAGAAGAGCCCTAACTGATCAATAATGCCATTTCTTAGCAAAAGAGAAGCTTCCAACTAAAAAATAAAGTCCTTTCAAGCCTCATCTCGCTTCCTATAGTAGGCGAGCGGTTTATCCCTATTTTCAGTTCACTAACCGACCAATCAGCGTTCTAGTAGCTGGAAATGATTTTATTCGTTTCCTTATAATTTATCCTGAGAAATCTTATTATTTTATGCGCTCGTTTAATAAAATAATTCTTTGTTCTATAAATCTATATTTCGGGAAAAAATCTGAAAAAATTACATAAGCTTAATTGCTTAATAATTATTAGACCAAATTTTTTGTCTCTTTGACTTTTCCCGTAAAATCAATGGTTTTGAAGGTAAAACTCGATAAATGGCGAAAAATGCCTACTTTTATGATTTTTTTTCTCAGAAACCAATTGTCCAATCAGAATAGAAAGAAAATGAAAATATTTAGCCAACCTTAAACTATCACGACATACTTTTTTGTTTTGATTTTTAGTGTTGGTAAAAGTAAAAACTGTATTGGAGTATTGGACACCGCGTCATCTGTGCGTAGGTACGTCCGTCCGTCCGCCGAGTTAGGATGGAAGCTTTAGGGCCAGTTTATCACACCATGTATAAACTAAAAAAAAGAGAAATATTGGTATCATTGTTGTGGTGTATTTCGTTAATTTACATCAGAAGTGGGATTATTAGCGGATAATCCAAAAAGTTATAAAATGCTATACAAGACAAATAGATATCGAATTTGGATACAAAATAAATAGAATAGTCTATAGTAGCGTGGTCTAAACAGTGCAACTTGATAGTAAAAGAATTTAAGTTATGGTTGATGAAAAGAAAAAACGGAAAGAGGGGTTAATTTTTCTCCAAGTGAAAACAAACTCCTTACAAAGATAGTATTAAAATGCGGTGATATTTCGAAAATAAACAAACAGATGCAAAAACATGGAAAGAAAAGGAGGAATAATGGGATATTATCACCAAAGAATTCAACACTGGTAGCAGTGGTTGTCCACGCAACGCGAAATCATTGAAAATAAAATTTTATGGAATACAGAATAAAAATGGAAAATGTCTTTTGAAATCCTTATAGTAACACATCTATGTATGTTTTTTAAAAATGACCTAATGGTAATGGATCCCTAAAGAAATGGATTGCTTCAAGCTATGGGTAATTTCAACCCCTCAGCTGCTATGGGGAATTCTCGTTACATTCGCGGCACCTAGCGGATTTAGTATTTTTAAGTGAATTTCTCGACCACCTTAAATTTTTTTTATCTTGAAAATATAATTACTTGTGATTGGTCGGATTGTATTTAACTCCTACAAGTAAATTTAACAGCTGCTTGGACCGGCAAGTAAATATCTTACAAGTAAGTAAATTTATCTGACAAGTAAATTTTAACTAAACATTGATCAACCGAAATTCAGACTTAATTGTCAGATAAATTTACTTGGGACACTAACTAGAGGTGGATAAACTGGCCCTTTTATTAAAAATTGTTAAATTTCGAGCTTCTACATGGAAAAGTCGTATTGCACAAACACAGTCACTAAACTTTATAATCTCCTCAAGCACCCAATAACAAAAATGTTGTTTTTTTTCACAATATCTGAAAACGTTAACGTTTTTAATTTTAAGTTTTTATATAAGTTTATAATCCATATTCTCTCAGTTTCCATTTGGACATAGTATTTTTTCTTTGGGCAGTCGCCTTGTTTATTTCGCGACTCACCCAGTTGCCTCTAACTTATTTATTTAGAAATGGACTGTGATCACGGCCAATAGTCGTCAATGCGGCATTTTTCCATTGAAGATTATCCTGTTGACAAAAATTGGCAAGATGAAGACGGCCCATCGAGAAATTTTTCGGTATCCTAGTGGGCCGATCGGGCTCTGTCGGTTTCATAAAACTTATAACAAAACTTTAAATTTAACTAACCAATAGAAAACTAAATAAAATATAGAAATCATCCGTTAGTTTTAACGGTTAGTTAAAAGATTTATGAAATCGGGAATAAGTACGATAATATGCTACTCCCACTTTTTACCAGCGCCAGCGCGTCAAATTAGTGGAGATTTTGTGGAGTGAGTGAGGAATTTAAATTTTGTATAATTTATACACAAATTTAGGAAAAGTATAATCTTAAGTTGGTAATATAAGTTCACTTTTTATAATATTGGTAATTCAAGAACTACCTGGGTACCATATCAGTTTGGTTTTATCAAAAATTACTAATTTTAAAATTATTAAATAAACAAAAAGATTAAAATTATTAAAAAAACTAAAAGATGTACCATTTGATTTTTCCTTCAAAATAAACAATATTAAAGGTAAGTTTAAATCTTACTACAAGATCACATTTATACAAAAATGTAACATATTTTTAAGATTAAATTGAAATTTTTGAAAATAATATTATGGTAATTTGATAAGAAAATGAATTATAATTTATTGTATATTTTTTTATTTAGGGATCTACAAAAGACGTAACAAAAACAATCTTTCTTCCCAGACAGTTTTTCCCACATTATTCAATATGGTTCCAGATCCAGCGAAATTGAGCATAGCCGAACAAAGGAAAAGTTTGCCTATTTACAAATTGAAAGAAGAATTGATAAAAACTATAAAAGATAATCAAATTACAATTATAGTTGGAGAAACAGGTAGTGGAAAATCAACCCAAATAACGCAATATTTGGTGGAAGCACAATACGGTTTGTATGGAAAAATATGTTGCACTCAACCTCGTTGTGTTGCGGCTGCAACACTTGCCCAACGCGTAGCGGAAGAATTTGGTTGTGAATTAGGAACAGATGTTGGATATTCCATTCGTTTTTCTTATAAAACTTCTGAAGAAACTGTCATTCAATATATGACCGATGGTGTACTGCTAAAAAAATGTAAAGATGATCCAGACTTTCTCGAGTACTCTGTTATAATATTGGATGAGGCTCACGAACGCACTATTCACACAGACATACTATTTGCCCTCTTGAAACACGTCGTAAAACAGCGCCCAGAATTTAAATTAATCGTGACATCAGCTACTCTAGATGCGGGTAAATTTTCGGAGTACTTTTTTAATGCACCAATATTTACAATTCCAGGACGCACATTTCCCGTTGAAATTATCTATTCTGAAAAAACTCAGAAAAATTATTTTGAAGCAAGTATAACAAAAGTGATGGAAATTCATGTGAAAGAAGCACCTGGTGATATCCTATTATTTCTTCCTGGGGAGAAAGAAATTATGAAAGCCTGCAAATCTTTAGAAGGCAGAACTAGATATCTTTCACAAGATCAAGGTGAGCTATTAATTTTACCTATTTATGGAGCATTGCCAGCTGCTATGCAATCAATTGTGTTTCGGCCAGCGCCAGTTGGATGTAGAAAAATCGTTGTGGCAACAAATATTGCTGAAACGTCGTTAACTATCGATGGGATTTCTTATGTTATCGATCCTGGATATGCAAAACATATGACATACGATCCAAAAACTGGGCTAAATACCCTTGAAGAGAAAATTATATCTCAAGCTCAAGCAAAACAAAGAATGGGACGAGCCGGTCGCACGGGGCCTGGAAAATGTTATAGGCTTTACACCGAAGAAGACTACGAGAGTAAAATGTTAGCTGCCACAGTACCTGCAATAAAAAACACTAACTTAATATCAGAAATACTACAATTGAAAGTTATAGGTTTTGAAGATATTATTAATTTTGATTTTATGGATCCGCCAGCACCTATATTTATTACCATGGCTCTAAAGCAATTACAATCCCTATTAGCTCTCGACAAATATCAAAATATGACTGAATTAGGCGAATTAATGTCTGAATTTCCTTTGAACCCAAATTTATCTAAATGTTTAATCAATTCGGTAGAATTGGGATGCTCCGATGAAATGCTGACTATAGTTAGTTTAATGTCAGCAAGTAGTGTTTTTTATAGACCCTTGATCAACGAGAGCTACCATAAAACATTTCATCTTCCAGAAGGCGATCATTTAACACTTTTAAAAGTTTACAGCGAATGGAAGGATAATGATTATTCCTCATCCTGGTGCTATGAAAATAAAATAAATAGAGACAATTTAGAACGAGCACGAAATGTTCGAGAACAACTGCTAAGAATAATGACACGCCATGAATTGTTCACAACATCTTGCAATGGAGATACTGAAAGAATAGAAAAAGCGTTCTGTTCTGGATTTTTTGAAAATGTTGCTATAAGACAACCCTCGGGGTTCTATCGAACATTAAAAGGAAATAAAATGGTCAAGATTCATACATCAAGTTCATTGTGCAGAAAAAAATTGGAGTTGGTAGTATATAAAGATATAATAAAGACATCCTACACTACGAATATACATGATGTTGTGATGTGCAAAATGGAGTGGTTAAATGAATTTCGAAATATGCGAGATCAGAATTCAAATTATTCAAATCGACCAAGTGGCTCGAGTTCATTTAGTGATGAAAGCCATTTAGAAGTAAGTGTTTCGACTGATATTTCAAATGACACTGATCAACCCGGGAGCAGTCAAAATGGAAGTAAACCACTCGAACTGAATAACTGGGAAACTGATATTCGTATTGAAAATGGGGTAGAAGGTAATTGTTCAAGAATTCTTGAAGAAGGCATCAGGATGTTACATATTGATCCACATATGTCAGAAAATGGTAAGAGCCATATCGGCAATCAAGATAACCACACCGATGAATTACTATATAATGGAAAAATCGAAAAAATTAAACAATCAGGCTTATCAGATAATACTGATTCTGATACTGAAAGTTTCGAAATTTTACGGATACTTGGGTCCCAGACAGATCTTTGAGATCTAATATTCTATGGTCCTGAATACGGGACTAAATTACCACAAAAACCAGTAAATGTAACAGAACTAAAATATTTTCTGAAAATTAAGCACTGTTCATTATCTATAACTTTTTATATGTTTTTGTTCTATATTTTTTGTATGTTAATTGATAAGGAATTATATATAGGTATGTAGTACATATTTTAATAAATTAATAATGAAATTTGTGGTTTTAATTCATTTCCTATACTCTTCTGGTTCAAATTCTTACTATACCTACCTAATAATGATTTTTTTCAACTATAGTTTTAAAAAGTCGATATCCATTAATTTGGGCTTAATTTGGGTTAGGAATCGATAGATACGATTACCCTAGAGCACAAAATGCTAATTTCAGAAATTTTTCGCGTCACGTATGACCTGACCGCGGTTTCAAAGATGTCAACAAATTTTACCAAACTGTATCATATTCATAACTAGGAGACAAGATGGTTAGCCAAACATAGATTGGACTTAGGAGAAGCCCTAACACATAACTGACCAATAGAGAAAGTTTATTAACGCTAATAAACTTGTAACACCCCGGAAATTAATAGTTAATTAAGTGCGCCACCACTTAAATGGCTGTAACTATCGAACGGTAAGAGCAACAAATTCGCGATTGCCGCAACTAATTAGCAACAAATTAGCAACAAATTCCCATATACTTATTTTTTGATTTTGGTAAATTTTTGAGTGGTGGCGACGCTAGGTTGATATCAACCTAGCGCCGCCACCACTTAATTGGCTGTAATTCGCGAACGGTAAGAGCAACAAATTCGCGATTGCCGCAACTAATTAGCATCAAATTAGCAACAAATTCTCAACATATTTTTTTTAGGTTTTGAGAAAGTGGCGGCGCTAGCTTGATGCGGGTTATGTAAAGCATTAATTAAAATTGTGCTGACGTTTTAGAAATTTGTTCGATTCTTATATCTCTGGAATCAGCGTAAAATTAGATTTAAATTAAAAATATCGACGGGATCGAGTCAAAATTATTTTGAGCTAAAAATCAAATTTAACTTTGCAACAAAGTAAATTGTTACATTGTAATGTAGAGAAGATACCTAGAGACTGCAGGTGCGCTGCGTGTGTAGATAAGAAAAAAAGTGTTGACCGCTTCCTCTTAGATAAGAATTAAGTTTGGGAACTAAAATCAAAGCGTCCAAAATAAGCATACGTGAAATTTTACAGAGGTAATAAAAATATAAAATTCTAGAAAATCGCTCATAGGAACCAATAGTAAATTCAGAGCTTAAAAGTTTTAATATCTCACAGACTTGATAATTCAAATATAAATACACTTCCTATCTTAGTGATAAGGTTCGAGGCTAATTCGTTAATATTGGTCCTAGGAAGAAATAAATTTTATATTTGTAACGTTTAAGGGATAACGATTCCCATTATCCAAAAATATTTTGAAAAAGTTTAAAACTATGGCAAATAGGAAAAAATTTTAAGTGGCCGCTTCAACCGGTCCGTGTGAAAAGCGTCGGACAAACGTCTCGTACTCATGAAGAATATTAAAAGAAGAAGTAAAAAGATTCACTTTGGAAGAGAAGTGGGTCAGAGGTTATAAATATGCACAGAAAAAAAAGATTAGCAAATTCATCTAAACATTATATGAAATCATTTAAAGAAATTGAATGTATTTTAGCCATATAATCGAATTGAGTAATTCATTCAATTTAAATTAGATAATTTAAAGATTTACACAATAATCAAATCATAGAAACAATTAGTTGATTCTTAAATTTTTTTTTAATAATTCGACGAATAATGTATTTGTTTTATTTAATTGCAATAAACGATATATCTACAAAAATTAACTGAATTTTTAAATTATTTCCCTGAATTGATTAAAAAAATTAAATGATATACCTAATATAATTAGTGGAATGTTTTAAATGGTTTCGTTGAATTGGCAAATACATTTAGATGATTCATTTACTTTAATTTACTGATTGATATAAATGGTTTAAATGATATACCTAATATAATTAGTAGAATGTTTTAAATGGTTTCGTTGAATTGAGAAATACTTTTAGATGATTTATTTACTTTAATTTACTGATTGATTTAAATGGATTAAATGATATACCTAATATAATTGGTAGAATGTTTTAAATGATTTCGTTGAATTGGCAAATACATTTAGATGATTCATTTACTTTAATTCACTGATTGATATAAATGGATTAAATGATTTACCTAACATAATTAGTAGAATATTTTAAATGGTTTCGTTGAATTGGCAAATACATTTAGATGATTCATTTACTTTAATTTACTGATTGATATAAATGGTTTAAATGATGTACCTAATATAATTAGTAGAATGTTTTAAATGGTTTCGTTGAATTGAGAAATACTTTTAGATGATTTATTTACTTTAATTCACTGATTGATTTAAATGGATTAAATGATGTACCTAATATAATTGGTAGAATGTTTTAAATGGTTTCCTTGAATTGGCAAATACATTTAGATGATTCATTTACTTTAATTTATTGATTTATTTATATTTTTTCTATGAAACATTCATTCACATTAAATGTTTTGGATATATAAATTTCATGAATTGATTACAAAAATTAAATGACTTATTTAAATGGATTAAATGATATACTTAAAATAATTAGTATAGAATCTTTCAAATGGTTTTATTAACTTTTTACTAAAGATTTCACTATTTTAAATAAATAATTCCTTCTCAGTTACAGGGTCTCAGTTACTGAGAGTTTACGTTTAAGTTAAAAATAAAAATTAAAAGAATTTTATATTTAGTTTTTTTTTTATTAGTTTTATACAATTTATTTTATTATTTAATTTAAAAGAATAATCATCACAATAATAAAAGACCAGCACGCTAAAAAACCACAGGCTAGCAACCCGTCCGTGGACGGGTTTTTCAGCTAGTAAATACATAATTAATAAAAATCAAAATTTAACAATTTATGTCGTTAATGAGGCCCATCAACACGTTGCTTTTCCTCCCACATAGTTTAAAATCGAAAAAGTAAAATTCCTACAAGTGCCAAACTTCAGCACACTCCTTGTCATATTCTATGTTTAAAATATTGTGCTTTTGAAAGCAAACCGATAACGCAAAACAACACTAACGATAAACGGCTACATGGTTAATCCTTTATCACTGTATTTAATTTTACTATTGCGAATTAGCAACAGAACATCTCTGGATATTCTAAAAATGACATTTATTAAATATTACTAAATATATATTATAATTATTACTAAATATATTATAATGTATGGCTCACCTGTACAAATACTGCTAATCCACGCCGTTCGTCTGCAATTGTAGGCTTCTATATTGTATTCCTATCGTTGTCTTTATCTAATGATGGTGGGAACCAAAATTGCATTCATACTTGAATACAAAATTGTCCTCTTAGCGGGGTATTATTTTTAAAAATCAAGTTCAATCTAAAACAAATCTAAAACAAATCTAAAACAAAAAATATATAATATAATCAATTAAAATAAAATTTTGTATTATTTTTAAAAATCAAGTTCAATCTAAAACAAATCTAAAACAAAAAATATATAATATAATCAATTAAAATAAAATTTATGTTTACGATTACTTACCCTTCTTGATTTCTTTAGCTTGGAATGGATTTGGTCTTACCCATCAGGACCATTTTTTTTCTTTTAATTTGTTATTACTTATATAGTAAAATTAGTGTAAATTTTGGTTGGTATTTTGAAGATTATCAAATGATTATTAGCTGTCTGCCTCATAACTTCTGATTATACCTGCTTATATACAGGGTGATCGAATTTTACTTAAAAATGGTTGGCAGTAATAAGAACACTTGGCTGACGTAACCAATCTACGTGCGTCAACAGGTTTTTCGACACATTGCTTGGCAACGGCAAACACCTAACTAATCTACAACAGGAACTACACAGAACTTTAGCTCACCGCTACTGTTCAAAGCTCCTTATGGATTAGAGGTGACCTTGGTTTCCGTTTAGTAACCTCAAGTAACCTTTAAATTTAGGTTTTTGAGCCACCCTGTAATGATTATCGGATAATCTTACGGTATTATTGTCTATATAAAGGATTGAGTTTATGATATTTTTTTTTGGCCTTCAAGATAAGGCTCAATGCCGAAACCCATAACAATAAATACAATTATCTTATGGTAATTGTGTAATATCACAGCAAATGTTCACATAAGATGTAGGAGGAAATTGGGCTGGACCCATAACTAGGGCTGGGCGATTGTTAAATTTAACAATCTAAAATCGATTGTGTAAAAACAATCGATTATATCGATCAATCGATTAATCGATTAATCGGAAAATCGATTAATCGATTAATCAAACAATCGATTAATCGAAAACAATCGAACAATCGATTAATCGATTAATCGAAAACAATCGAATAATCGAACAATCGATTAATCGATTAATCGAAAACAATCGAATAATCGAACAATCGATTAATCAATTAATCGAAAACAATCGAATAATCGAACAATCGATTAATCGATTAATCGAAAACAATCGAATAATCGAACAATCGATTAATCGAAAACAATCGATTAATCGAACAATCGATTAATCGAACAATCGAACAATCGATTAATCGATTTTTCGATTAATCGATTATTTCAAAAATATTAATCGATCATCGATTAATCGATTAATCGATTAAATAATCGATTAATCGAAATCAATTCCCAGCCCTACCCATAACTGCTCCTTATTGTTAATATTATAATGATATACCTGATACCTAATTTTTTGTAAATTTTGAATGTAAGTTTGACGGTTATGGTATACTTGAAAAAGAAGTGGTTAATCCCTTCGAAATAATTATTGTCGTATAGAATAAATTATTTTATTTTAATTAGTGTAAGTGTTTAAATTGTATTCAATATGCTTCACATCAAACGTGTTACGAATAAATTCCCTAAATTATCTAATTTAAATTGAATGAATTACTCTATTCGATTATATGGCTAAAATACATTCAATTTTTTTAAATGATTTCATATAATATTTAGATGAATTTGCTAATCTTTTTTTTTCTGTGTACAAACGAACAAATCTATTGAAACTTGGTTACAATAATCATATAATTTGATTGAATGAATTAAAGACCAAGATTGAATGAAATAGTAATTTTTTGTAGACGATTGAACTACTTGTTTTATGTAAATCATTGAAACTTGGTTAGAATAATCATATAAGTTGATTGACTGCCATAACTGCTCCTTATTGTTAATATTATAATGATATACCTGATACCTAATTTTTTGTAAATTTTTGAATGTTATGGTATACTTGAAAAAGAAGTGGTTAATCCCTTCGAAATAATTATTGTCGTATAGAATAAATTATTTTATTTTAATTAGTGTAAGTGTTTAAATTGTATTCAATATGCTTCACATCAAACGTGTCACGAATAAATTCTCTAAATTATCTAATTTAAATTGAATGAATTACTCAATTCGATTATATGGCTAAAATACATTCAATTTTTTTAAATGATTTCATATAATATTTAGATGAATTTGCTAATTTTTTTTTTCTGTGTACAAACGAACAAATCTATTGAAACTTGGTTACAATAATCATATAATTTGATTGAATGAATTAAAGACCAAGATTGAATGATATAGTAATTTTTTGTAGACGATTGAACTACTTGTATTATGTAAATCATTGAAACTTGGTTAGAATAATCATATAATTTGATTGAATGAATTAAAGACCAAGATTGAATGAAATAGTAATTTTTTGTAGACGATTGAACTACTTGTATTATGTAAATCATTGAAACTTGGTTAGAATAATCATATAATTTGATTGAATGAATTAAAGACCAAGATTGAATGAAATAGTAATTTTTTGTAGACGATTGAACTACTTGTTTTATGTAAATCATTGAAACTTGGTTAGAATAATTATATAATTTGATTGAATGAATTAAAGACCATGATTGAATGTAATAGTAATTTTTTGTAGACGATTGAACTACTTGTATTATGTAAATCATTGAAACTTGGTTAGAATAATCATATAATTTGATTGAATGAATTAAAGACCAAGATTGAATGAAATAGTAATTTTTTGTAGACGATTGAACTACTTGTTTTATGTAAATCATTGAAACTTGGTTAGAATAATTATATAATTTGATTGAATGAATTAAAGACCAAGATTGAATGTAATAGTAATTTTTTGTAGACGATTGAACTACTTGTATTATGTAAATCATTGAAACTTGGTTAGAATAATCATATAATTTGATTGAATGAATTAAAGACCAAGATTGAATGAAATAGTAATTTTTTGTAGACGATTGAACTACTTGTATTATGTAAATCATTGAAACTTGGTTACAATAATCATATAATTTGATTGAATGAATTAAAGACCAAGATTGAATGAAATAGTAATTTTTTGTAGACGATTGAACTACTTGTATTATGTAAATCATTGAAACTTGGTTACAATAATCATATAATTTGATTGAATGAATTAAAGATAACGATTAAGTGAAATAGATATTTTTTGTAAACGATTGAACTACAGTTTAAATTATTTATTATCTAATTTAAATTAGATATATTTACTAAACTGATTGTCTGAAACAACTAAATACTGTAATTGAAAGATAGAAAACATTAGATAAACCATAGAATGTCAATCATCTAATTTAGATTAGATGAAAACACGAATTTATTTTTTTCTGTGTGGGAACCTGTACTGATAAGGGAGAGTCCTCCTTTGCCGTGTTACGAAAGTTGCTGTCCGTCGAGACGCTATTTTTGAAAAAACACAAAGTCAAAGTTGAAGATTCAAAAGTGCGATTTTGTTTTGAATTTTGATGATTGGGTTTTTTTGTAAAGTACAAAAGCTCAATTAGTAATTTTGTTTGCAACTATTTATCGAACTATCGTTTTGAATAAATAAGTTAGTGGCAGTCAAATAATTTAAATAGTTTGTAAAAAAATTGTAATTACTGTTAAATGATTGATGATTTTGTGGGTGCGTTTGTCAAATTATATTTGAGAGCGCAAAATTTTTTATTCTACACGAATTTATAAAGGGGAATAGAATTTAGGTTTCCTTATTAATTGTAATAATTTAGAGTGAGATTCTTCACTCTAGTTTGTTTTGATAGGTTTGGCTGAATACAAGTTTAACAAATATTTTAATCCTTAGAGTAAGGTAATAAGGTTTTATAAGTTTAATTTGTTTTATGATTAATTTGGTAATCTGAATAATTGATTTCAGAGACGAATCAATTTGTAGTTGTTTGTTCGTTTCGTCAATTATTAATTTCAAAGGTTGTTTGTTGTTTATAATGTGGCAAAAGTGTTGCCAGATTATAATTTTGAGTTTAATTAACTTTTGTAAATTTTTGTAAATAATGAAAATTATAGTTTAATAAATTGTTATTTTGTTGGAAAATAATTCTTTTATTGAATTAAAAGAACCCAATAAGATAAAGTGGAAGTTTTTCAAAAGTTAACGATTTCTAAGTTTTCCCAAAATTACTGCACGGGGGCACCTTTCACCCCCAACGTTAGCCAGCGATAGTCACGTCATTCCTGAAGATTGGGAAATCAAACCAGGGCTACCAAAACGTATCGAAGAGGTCCAGGACAACTAGAACAAAGGAAATAGTCGGGTGGCAGCGCATAAATCTAAAAATAGACTGTCCTTTGTTACCGTGGAACCTTCGTCAATATCCCCAAAAATTCAGGAGTATCTCAAAACTCGAGAAATTTTTGGGAAACCAAATAAATTAAAAGAGCATTAACGGGGTGACTTTTTATTTAGGCCAAATAAAAAGGTTCTTGTGTTTTCTAGAATTATTATTCAAATTTTAAAAGAAAATTTTTATAAGTAATTTTAATAACGCACCCCCGGTTGTTACAAACGTTTTAATCTATATATATATATAAAAGAATAAACTGACTGACTGACTGACTGATATATCAACGCACAGCCCAAACTACTGGGTCCTTAGCGATGAAATTTTGCACAGAGGTTCCTGTTATCACGTAGGCGAGCACTAAGAAAGGATTTCATGAAAATCCTAACCGAAAGGGATTTATCAACAATTATCTAATTAGTGGTGACGCGAGTGAATGGATTAACGAGATTCCTACTGTCGACGTCCCTCAATTTTCCAAAACACAGCCTAAACCGGTGGGTCTACGTTTAGAAGCATGGGATTTTCTTTATAAAAAAAAATATACATAAATATGGGATTTATCACCTAATATCTAATTAGTGGTGACGCGCGCGAATGGATTAACGAGATTCTCACTGTCGACGTCCTTCAAGTTTACAAAGCACAGTCTAAACCGGTGGGTCTACTGTCCAGAAGCATGGAATTTTCTTTAGAAAGGAAAAAAATAAACTTTTAGAAATAGGTTAGGATAGAACGAGAACCTCCGAAAAGTTGATTTGGGTTGTCGTTTCTAGCGCGAGTAGAGAGAGAGAAATGAAACGTCAAACGGAATGGAAAGAAGAAAGGAAAATGAGGAAGATACAAAGAGTACGAGAGGTGGAGTTAGCCAGAAATGGGAACTGATGGGATTTGGAGGATGGAGTGCCAGAGTAATGTTGAAGCCAGGAGTAACAAGCGAGGTACGATTTGGGAGCTGTAGAGGTGGATGAGTGGAAAGAGAGCGTGCAGGACAGGACTGCATGGAGAAACTGTGGACAACTAACATACCAGGAGAGAGAGACCGATGGAGTAGAGAATTGAGTATAGAGACGGAAGGAAAAAGGTTTGCGCGCAAAAAAGTGAATTCCACGCGGACGAAGTCGCGGGCAACAGCTAGTTGGTAATAAACTTTCTCTATTGGTAAGTTATGTTAGGGCTTTTCCTAAGTTCGATCTGTTTTTTTCCCTAACGATCCTGTCTCTAATCATAAGAATACGTTGATTTTTGCAATTGTATGTACTTGAATGATAGATCTAAGATCCCGAAAACGGGTTTTTTTAGACGCCTTTTATTTATAATACAGTTCGGTAAAATTTATTGACATTTTTAAAAATGCGCTAAAACAACTTTCTAGCGTCAAAACCGCTAAATTCGCAATACTGCTCTGATCTACCCTAACAATTGACTGAGCACTAATATAGCGAAATGTCGTGTAAAACAATCTCTATTATATAACCTAACTTTTTCAAAAAGTTTTTTCATTATCATCTTTTAAATGTAAATGAAATTATTTTCTCTTCGGTATTAACAAACACCAAACGTAAATAACAGCGATGGTTACCAATCAAATGAGCAACCTTTTTAAACAAGCAATGACAACATTTACCTGTAAGAAGGAAGCGTTTTATCAAAATATAGAATTGCTGCGTACTATATTGGATCAAACTACAGCTAGCGATGTCGACTTAAATGCACGATTTATGGACAACAACTTGTGGTTGCAAGAAAACAAGGCACCTGTTACATACATTGATATTTATGACGATGAAAACTTTTCGATGGGTGTGTTCATACTAAAGCCAGATATGAAGTTGCCCCTACATGATCATCCTAAAATGCACGGTCTGATTAAAGTTATTGCTGGAAAAGTTAAAATCACAAGCTTTTCATTAAACACACAAAAAACAATGAAGGAGGAAGCCGAAGCTGCAAGTTTACATAGTTTAACTTCACCTTTTCCGGTGCTCTACACAGCAGAACAAAATCCCGATATCATTGCTGACGCATCGAGCGAATGCTGTGTTTTGGAGCCCAACAACGCCAATATACATGAAATTCAAAGCATAGATGGGCCTGCGGCTTTTCTAGATATTTTAGCACCACCTTATGATAGTTTGGTCGATGACAACGGACCCCGGAAGTGTACTTATTTTAAAGTTTTGAAACAATTGTCGCCGCAAGTATTTAAATTAGGTGAAATTGGCCCACCTGCGTGGTATTGGAACGATACTTCCTCGTATACAGGTTCACCGTTGTTCACTTAGTTTTAAGGTAACTTTTGTTTATTAAAATATTTCATAATATTATAAATTGTTTTTTGTTTTTATGTGTACAGTTGGTTCGACGCCAATTAAATTTAAGTGCATTTGTCTTTAATATAGGAATATAGTATTTATTGTTCAAGCGAGGCAATATAATAGGTACTAATATGTAGTAAAAATTTGCTGCATACTTACTTATTTAAAAATTGCTTTTAACAGGTGCTTTGCATTTTTAACGTTTGCTTTGTTAACATTTGTTTTTAAAAGGGCAAACTGTATTGTTTTAAAGATGTTTTTCTGGCGAACTATTGATAGTCCCCAGTAATTTGAAAACTTTGGCTATTATGTTTATTTCTTGACCAGTTGTGTTCCAATAAATGTAACAAATTATTACAAAATCAACGTATTAATAATAGTTTTTATTCTATTCTGCTTTGGGAAACCCATTAAATTCTTCATTGAATTTGGGTTCTACAAATTATTCCAGTGGAATCTCGTTAACCTTTTTATGCGCATCACTTCCACAGTCAAGTTTCCGTGAACCAATTTTAACCCAAATTAAATTACTAAAAAATATGAAAATTGGTTGTGAAATTCTTATTGGTTTGTAAGGTACACCATACACAAAATCAACACACGGATATTTTTGTTGATAAACAAATAATCAACATTTTTACTTGTTTTTAATGTAAATAATAAATGACCAATTCACTCTTCAACTACGACGACTTAGCCAATTTTTTTGGGGGGAAAATCCTTCAAAAATTTTCAATTTTTTAAGAATTTTGCGAGTTGCCTGAATTATTTTTCTGAAAAATGTACAGTGGTGTTAGCCCTTAAATTCAAAAATCGCAAGCATATTATTACATCAAAAAAAAATTTTATCGAGGCAGGCATGCATAATCCCAAATGCAAATAAAAAATGTAAGTAAAGACTACACTGAAGGCGCAACTCTACAACAAGACCGAGTAACTATTGGATTGATAGAGCAAAATCAGCTTCTCGTGCACCTAAATGGGTTATCAACGCGCAATTCATATAGTTGCATTGAAAAAAACTATCTATAAGCAGAAAATATAATTGGTGCATAAACCAATACACAATGATGCATCAGGAAAAAATAACTAAGCCTGCAAATTACGAAATGATGCTCCTTTTAATCTCGAATAAATCAGGAACCATAAAATTTTCATTCATGGCATTATATAAAAAAAGATTACAATTAAAAGAAATAAATTATTAAAAACCATAAAATGCTCTTACCTATTACGTTAAGTAAGATATTGCAAAATTTTAAGTCGATCCATTGGGCCGTTTTAGAAATTTAGATTATCTTTCATACATGATTTTAATAAAATTAATCCATGTAATTATTGGTTTAGTCACCTTTTTAGAGAAATTTGGCTGAAGCGTTACCCTGGGTAAATTAATAAAGTAACAATTTTTATGGAACTTGAATAAACAACTATCATTAATTTTACGAATGATTAAAAAAATAATATTTAGACAATAAAAGTCTATTAAGCGTAAAATTTTGTAAAAATTAATAAAAGTGTTTCATCAAGTGATTTATTTTAAATGAAAAGAAGTGTAGAAACTATAATAAAATTCCTAGCCTATTTGATTTTTTAACACCAATAGCTCTTTACATAAATAAACTAAATAATAATTATGTATTTATAAAGCGCTTAAAAGGCTTTTTAATAACATTCCAACTTTTTATAGATATTTACAAATCAAATTATTAAAGAAAAAATTGGAAGCATATATTAACAGAAATACAACATTGCTATTGCCTTAAATAAAATAACTAGTTGTCTCTTCGATGTAAGTAAGCAGCAATATTTGTTTCCGTGTAATCAAGAATTTTTCTTTGACATTGCCGAATGTACTGTTGTTGCTTGTGATATATTTTTAGACATCCTTTGATAGCAATAAATGTTAGTCCGCCCAAGATGGTTCGATGAAAATTTGATTTTATCGAATCGAAAAATAATTTACCAAACATGTTCGATATTGTTGGCATTAATAACGCTCCGCATAGCACTCGAGTAGCCGAAATTGGATCGGATAAGGGTGGTATATCATTATCGGTTCTAGTTAAGTTAGGATTTACATCTAATCTGTAAAGATTTCATTAAACACAGTTCTAACAATAGAATAACTTGATTACCTAAAAGGCAAAACATATTTCAGAAGAGGTACTTTAACTAAATATTTTCGCATGAAGGTTAAAACTGCATCCTCCCATCGCACCATTTTACCTACAACTAAAGCTATTGGAATGGCAGGTAAACCTATTAACAGAACCAAAGGGTCTGCTTGCTCCATCACAGTCAAACCTTCTTTTTGCCCAACAACCTTGAAAATATAATTGCATTTACCTACTATTACATTTTTATTTTAACAACACTATTACCTGCATAACGGTGATGGCACCATACGTAACCGCACACCAGTAAATAGCTCCCACCACTATTCCGGCTGCTAAAAATGGACACCCCTTATATATAAAACTATCTACAGTATCCATAATAAGAACTAAAATTCCCATGTTGGGAAATACGATAATATATTCTGTTTGACATTGTGGACAAGAAACTTTGGTTAAGTTACTGCCTTTCTGTTTTTCATCTACCCAACGTTGCAAGCACGACTGATGCACCTAAACCAAAATTATCGATGACAAACACCGTTATTTGTAAGTGAATAACATTAATAAGTTACCCATTTCGTGGTGCCACGACAATTACAAGGTTGAACCCATGACGCTTCCATATCTTCCTCGTCGGTGGCAAAACAAACCCAGCAGTATTTGGACGAATCTCTACTGCGAACTGGATTTATTCTAGACGGAGACTGACCATCGTCCAGACCCAGACCATCTTGTTCAAAACCATCATTACCCAAATTCATTTCTAAAACCGATTTAATATTCACAATAGTACATTCTCTTACAATGAACTAATAAAATGTGGTAATTTGTTAAACTTGATAAAAAACGAGTTATAATTCATGATCGTATGGCATGATTTGTAAATTTTTTTTCAATATTTGTTACGAAAATTTAATTATCGAAGTGTCAAACGTGATGCCAATATTTTCCAATAAATATTAAATGTCACTAAATTTCGCATTACATATATTGTTAAAGGCGAATTTACATCTCGAGATTAATTCGTAACCGCTATTGGACGGCCCAAAGGACAACTGTGAAAATATAAGGTTATAACTTATAACTGGACATATTATGTAAATTCCAGCGATTGCCACTAGTAATCCCCCTCAGTCGACCCATCTTGAGGCAAAAATCGTTCTAAAATGAATTTTTTGACATGGAAAACGGCAAATATTTTAGGTATTTCTTTTTAGAATTTGATTAAAAGTGGACAGAATAAGGAGCTTTGCCTCAAAATGGGTCGGGTAAGGGATCACTAACGACAATCGGAGACTAGAATGACCTTAGGGGGCGTCCATTAATTACCATACCTTCACCAAATCTAATTGAAAGGGAGGGGGGAGTAAATGAAAATCTCACGTCAACTATTTAATTTAGAGAATATTATACATTATTAACAGATAACATTATTTTATGCACGGATGTATCATAAATTGACACTTATACACGAATTTATTTGTCATAAACGTCTCTTTATAGCCCATGGGCCTCTTTATACCCACGGGCTATAATGAAACGTCAAACTACGATATCATAGGTACCTAATAGAAACAGTTTAAATACTTGCAAAATGAAAAGTTTTTATTAAAACCGAAAATTGTAGTACTTTTTATTGAAAATTTCTTGTGGGTAATTTATGTGAACAATAATAATAATAATTAACCAAATAAATTAAAAATTCTGCAGCCTCATCAACTTCGTTCATTTTTCACCTTTTAATGACAGTACCGCTATTTCCTTGCTACCATAGTTACGTTTCAAAACTCAAATTTAATCAAAGCAACACTAGATTTGTGTCAAAAATTCAATTTATTTTAGAAATATTTTTAAATTAAAAAATCTTCATCCATGCATAAAGTTGTGTATGTACCACGGGCGTAACTTGCTTTTATGGCCTTCGACGTCTTCTTAGCCCTCGGCTACCGCCTCGGGCTAAAAATTACGTCTTACGCCATAAAAGCTTCTTTACGCCCTAAATACATAAATAACTATTATACTACAAAATATAAACAATATAAAATATTGTCCAATTTTAAATATGCCCGGGATTCTGAGATTTAAAACTAGAACCGCAGAAGTGTCAGATTTCATTATGGGAATTCCTTGCCGTTCCGGTTGGAATCACTGCTTGTCTGTCAGTCAATTGTGGTATCTGCAACCTAAGTCTGCAACGCATATAAACCGATGTTATTGTGTTCAACCTTTTGAAGTGAGTGAAGAATTAGGGAAGGTGGTGTCGCAGCCCACCTCAAACAAAATTACATTTTTCTCCTCTTATTTCACAGAATAAATGTAATACATAAGAAGACATCAATATTAACGCTTAGGTATTTAGTGGTATTATGAAGCAAAATATACCAACATATTAAATAAATTTAATTATTTAAAAATGATAGGGTAAATCCCACCCACGTGGGTAGTTCTACCACGTCTTACCAAGGGCTAGGGGGGTCCAAATTAAAAAAAAAAACACCTCACGTAATTAATGGATGACCCCAAGGTATATAGATTATCTACCTAGATCTATCTACCTTGGGATGACCCCTTAGACCAGTGTTTCCTAACCTTTTCGATCATATTGCCCCTACTATAACCCAGTAGGAAACCTGTTGTAAGAATAAATATTATGCGTATGTATGTGGGAGTAAGTTCATGTAACAATGACTGAACTTATTAGTAATCAGTCTATATCTAACTACGAACCAAATAGCTTCATATAATAAAGTGTTGTATTTATATTGGTTTATTATTCAATAACCTGATACCCAATATAACATTAAATAATAATATAACAAAACCCACCCCCTTGAAGCAATACAATGTCTTGATGGAACACATTCAATAAAACTTATCTTTTTTGCACGTAACGGTGCACGGCACAATTCGGTTTTCTAAAGATTTCGAGCTTTATTATTCCCATTAAATTCCAACTATTTTGTCGTGCCAAGTCGTTTAAAACAAATAGTCCGGCTGTCGTGTAGTGTTTTTGAGCTCTTGTATAAAGCTCTTTTGTCACGATACATCTTTTCCTCTCTTGGAGATAAGAGAGACTCTTCTATGGTAATGATAATCCGCAGTTCTCGGTGTGCAAGTCATTCGATAATATCCGACTTGATTCGGTTGTTGTTTACCATAACATCGATTTACGACAATTGTTGTTTTGGATGACGAGTGGGGAATTCATTTGTTATTTGGATGGTCCAATCTTGCTAATCAGCTCCAATTCTATCTCGCAATTCTCAACGGACTAGCACAGGGGTCGGCAACCCGCGGCCCGCGAAGGGTCTTGATGCAGCTCGCGGGCTCTAAAACAAATGGCTTTTTTTTATATAAAAAAGATCTTTTTAGTGAATTTGTCAAAAAGTGCAGCCCGCACTAACCCCCACGTAAAATATTTGGCCTTCTTACAACAAAAGGTTGTCGACCCCTGGTCTAGCAACTTCAGACCTGCAGCAGTATTTGTTCGCGTAAAGTGTCTGTCGGGTGTTTCCTAAGAAGAATTTACAAGTGTTCCAGATTCACCTTTTGCAGCCAACCGTCGTATTGTGCAAGCACCTCTCGAATTCTATTTTCACTTCATATCATTTGCGTTTTTTTGAGTTTCCCCAAGTTACCTTTTTATTTCAGAATCTACGACCCAGCATCCGCACAAATCGAGAGCTAGCCTATTAACATCGTGGCTAAACAAACTGGAGGGTTATCTCCGGATTGAGGCGGACTCTGGGATCTGTTTGGATCAACCTTTTCATTAGGGGTTGCTGCGCTGAGAGCAGTTTTCGTTTCAGGGGTAGAAATAGACATATAAGTACATGTTAAATGCAAGATGGTAAATGGAAGCAACAAACGAAGGGCTGCTTACTTGCAAAGAGGAGCAAACCGAAAGGGTAGTGTTAAGTGTGGTCGAGTTTAGACAATAACGAGGGTACGGGAGACTCGTATCGATGGAATGGACAAGGCAACTTTAACGAGTAATTATATAATATATTTTGATGCAACCAGGTGAATCTGATGGGCGAAGGTGCCCCCCATATGGTTTCCGGATTTTAATGATTATATGTTAAACCAGGTATTGTTGTGTTTTAGTGGTTAATAAATATGTTAGCATAAGCAAGGATTACTAAGCCATACAACCTGAGTCCGGACCTGTACGTTAGAATAAGCGAGGACTACTAAGCCATACCACCTGAATACGGACCTGTAATGAATACGGTCCTGACTAATAATTTTAAATTAAGTGTTGATTAAGTAATACCAACCTAAGTTGGTATTATGAGGGCGGTAATCAACTGAGGTATACTAGACCGGAGAATAATTATGTAATAACAAGTAGAATAGAAATAAAGTAAGAACGGTAATAAATCGTAAGTACGTAAAAAGGCTAATTTTGTATTATTTTATTGTAATTTTTGGCTCACGCTAACATCAGAAGTCGGGATAATTACCCACGTTTAACCACAACAGGATAAGTACAAATTTTTTTTTACGGTTTACTGCTAAATTTGTTTTAGAGATTAGATTAGAATTAATTCAAAGTATCGTATTGTTTTTTTTTAAATTGATCAAAATATAAAATAACCCCACATAATGAAGAAAACGATCCTGACATGTCGAATCTTCAACGGTGTATGAAATTGTTCTTTGAGTTGATCTAATGGCCAATTTTGGACAACGGCCAACAGATAATACAGAAAAGTTTTCCTTTAATCTGTTAAGTCATAACCCGTACGAGAGTAAACATTCCACCGAAGAATGTACCAATCAAATAGACGAAATAAGAAAACGTGCAAAACACTATCTGATCATAATTTTGAAAACAGGAGATGCGCTTAGAGGAATCGGTCGAAAATTTTCGATAGTTGAAGCCACATGAGCGAAACTGGGAACATTTTATTTGAAGATGTAATAATTTTTCCAATCAGAAAACGTGGTATACGAAATTTGTAAGGTCTGCAACCAATGAGTAACTACGGGCAAAGTGGAAGTGATACAGAGTGATGATAAAACCGAAAATTCAAAGTTTATACCGTTACCAACCACACTTAGCCTAAAAATCTAGTTTTATCGTACGGGATAGGTGAAATAGAGTCAAATTTCGTTCGTAAAAGAGTACGCATGGCTAATCCGGGTAATTAAAGAAAATTGATGTTGATACTTCGCGAATATGACAATGAGCCAGAGACGACCTGCAAAGACAAATAAAACTGTTTAGGCTAAAAAGCAATCAAGAAAGCAGTAATTCATGGCTAAGTTGTTCCAATTGTGGAAAAGATGAGCATTTGAAGAAAGATTGTAGAGACACCAAAATTGAACGCTGAATGTAATTTCATCCAGTTAAGAAGATGTTTGGGAAGTGGCGAAAGGGGTCTTCTAGAGATTTAAGACTGCATTAATACTTCAAGTTTGACTTGCTGAACAGTTTCTAAAAATAAAAAGATTATGACGAGCAAAAGAGTATGTGGAAATGTGATGTTTGTCAACGATTAGGACATAACGAATCAAATTACTTTAAAAAAATAACGGGCAAGAAGTTGTACGGGGATGCCAACTACAGGATAAAAACAAAACTAGTGATAATACGAACCAAGGGGTTTCCCATATAAGAAATTACAACGTATGTTGATTCTGTAAACGTATTAGAGAAACGAGAGGGAGAGACTAAAAAGCTAACTATTTCAAAATGTAGACTAATCTAAGCGAATTGGAAAGAAAACTATTCAAGCACCAGGACGATATGGCACCATCTTCAATATCGATGCATTGATTGGTTAAGAAATAATTCAATGTACTGGATTATAATATGGGTCAATACAAGAGAGTGTGAACCGAGTCTCAGGCTATCATGGTATTCAATAAAAAAAAAGCAAACGATTTAACAGCTAATAGGTCAGGATTGGACGAGTGGTTGAAAGATTGATTTATGAAGTTATCACGTTTGAAGATTTGCTGAATCAGGGAAATTGAAAAAGTTCAAGCAACAATTAGTAGCGGGAAACAAACCACTAAAGGGAATACCGAATGGAGAGATGGAGGATCTGAACTATGTGAGAATACTAGTCAACGAAGAGTTTGAAGGAAACAGCGTTAAAATTGGATGTACGTGGATTGGAGGCAATATCTTTGGGATTGGAGAAATAGTGATGAATGATGATACAGGATATACTATCTATTGAGCGTTACGTATTGGGAGGAGCTATTAGAGAAGATTATTGGGATTCTGGCCGTTATTGGATCAAGCCAATGAACAGTGAAGGGAGTAGTAAAGTTACTATATTATTTTCTATTATTTTCTTTTCGCTATAAGTTTTTTTATTCAAGATACTCTTAATATTAAGTGTAGAAGTTACAGATTTTCGAATCAATATTAAGGGTTGCTGTTTAATTACGCCGAATTAATATTGAGGGTTATGTAAACAGATTTTGGAATCAATATTAAGGGGTGCTGTTTAATTACGCCGAATTAATATTGAGGATTATTATAAGCAGTAAGGCCAGGGTTATTATGGCAGTCAGGCTAGGATTATTATAAGCAGTAAGGCCAGGATTATTATGGCAGTCAGGCTAGGATTATTATAAGCAGTAAGGCCAGGATTATTATGGCAGTCAGGCTAGGATTATTATGGCGGTTAGGCCGGAATTTTTATGGCGGTTAGGCCGGAATTATTATGGCGGTTAGGCCGGAATTATTATGGCGGTTAGGCCGGAATTATTATGGCGGTTAGGCCGGAATTATTATGGCGGTTAGGCCGGAATTATTATGGCGGTTAGGCCGGAATTATTATGGCGGTTAGGCCGGAATTATTATGGCGGTTAGGCCGAAATTTTTATGGCGGTTAGGCCGGATTACTTATTATTATATCGGCAAAGCCGAACTACTTATTATTACGACTTTACGACTAATTTATTATTTATTGTGCAACATTAACTTTAATTATTTTTCAGGATTATTAGGATTATTATTACGACTGTACGACTGATTATTTATTGTATAACATTAACTTTGATTATTTTTCAGGATTATTAGGATTATTATGGTGAATTATTAGGATTATTATTACGACTGCAAGACTGATTATTTCGGCGGCATGACTGATTATTTATTGTGCAATATTAATTTTGATTATTATTTTTCCTTATATCGCCGGTAAAATCGTGACACGGTAATGAGCAATGACTAGGACAACAATGGTGATTCACAAGCACTAATTGACAAGAAATTGATAAATTGGCCTTACAAAATTTGGGATGAGAGCAAGATTATGTCACGAGGACGCGACAATTGCAGGAAGGCCGTGTTAGCATAAGCAAGGATTACTAAGCCATACAACCTGAGTCCGGACCTGTACGTTAGAATAAGCGAGGACTACTAAGCCATACCACCTGAATACGGACCTGTAATGAATACGGTCCTGACTAATAATTTTAAATTAAGTGTTGATTAAGTAATACCAACCTAAGTTGGTATTATGAGGGCGGTAATCAACTGAGGTATACTAGACCGGAGAATAATTATGTAATAACAAGTAGAATAGAAATAAAGTAAGAACGGTAATAAATCGTAAGTACGTAAAAAGGCTAATTTTGTATTATTTTATTGTAATTTTTGGCTCACGCTAACAAATATTATAGTTACATGATCAATAATTACTTTTATTCATAGTAACCAAAATATTATTCGTACAAATTTGGAAAATACTTTGAATGATTAAAATAAGCTGGTATTCGCGGTGGTGCGAAACTTATAGGATTCCAATGAAATCCGCCTTCTAAATTATTATCCAATAAGTTTTCTTGATTTTCTATTTCTTGAGAAAAAATTAATATGTCGTCTTGACTATTTTTACTTACGTTCCTCAAAACTTTATATTTCCAAATTTTAAAAAACTTCAAAGAAATTGCATACTTTCGTTCGAGACTTCTTACCGTCAAAAGCTGATTAACTTTTTGTTTTTCTGAAGCCATAATAAGAATTGATCGAATTCCATCGAGTACCAAACTATTTTTATGTAATTCTTGAGCTTTCTCTAATTGGTTTCTTAATTCTAATTCCTCTTGGGCGTATTTTTTTAATTTCTGGAAGCAGTGATACTTTTCAGTAAGTTCGAAACGGGCGGTAAGAATTATACATCTACGAGCCTTCAATTTCTTTCTTCTTGCGAAAATTTTCCATGCTTCCATAATTTTTGCATAAAGACTATTTTGATATTTTGCTTGCGCGAATGCGATTTTCAATTTTTTTTCTTCGCCTTGTAACTTGTAGAGATTCCAACTGACAAAACTTTTTTTCAAAGTCTTTAGCTTTCTTCGAGTATCCATTACAGACAAAATTCTTTGCCTTTTTAGAGCATTTACCTTACGGAACATTGCGTATTTTTGTAGTTTCTTAAAATGCTTTTTAATTATTTGTTTTTTATAAAAAATTGAAGCATTCAACATTTCCAAAATCTTAACTTGGCGAAGAGCGTAATATTTCTTAAATTTTATGAAATATTTCTGCTTCACTTTGAAGATTAGGTTTTCGTTAATTTCCAAAAGTTGCGTTTTCAAAAATTGTTGGTAATTTTTATATTTTTGTAACTTTTGCAAATACTTTCGTTTTAGTTTCACTTTGAAATTATATTCCGCAATTATGAACAATTGTTTTATTCTAATTTCCTTATTTGTATAATTAATCCATAAATGTATGGATTTAAACAATAAAATTTTGCAATAAAATCCCATAGCTAATTCTTTACTGTTGGTTTTGATTAATCTTCGATTTTTGTAATCGTTCAATTTTTTGAAATATCGAACAACTACCTTATTATTGCTATGTCTTTCTGCAATTTTGTATTTTAGTTTTTTTATTACAGAAAATTGTGTAAAATTTTGCCACACTTCAAAATTCATTCGCAAATATTCTGGTTTATATTTCAACTTGAGGAAAAGTTTGCATACAGCTTTATTATTTTTTTTAACTACAGCCCTCTCTTTATACAGTTGCAATTGGGTAAAATATCTACCCAATACTCTTTTCTTAAAATTTTCGTATCCCATTATCGTGGTATGATAATCCACCATTAAAGAATAATATTTAGAAACCATTTCGGCTGAATTTATGTGAAAAAATAAACTTGCAATAATTTTATATTTAATATCCATTAGTTTTTGATTCTCAGTGTTAACCTGTCGACTATATTTCCAGCGCGTCCAATATTTCCTCAGAACTTTTTTGCGATAATGCAAATCTATTATTTTAATCGTTAGTGCTTTTTCTTTTCTCCTCATAACTTTACATTGCCATTCAAAAAATACATTTCGCTTCAAGGCATATTTGTAATGAACATTTGCCCTTAGCGATTGGCGTTGATAATGCTTTTTGTTCAACCATTTCAATTTCAATTTCTGAAAAGACTTTTGCAATAACTTTTTATGGTGATGGTTTTTAGCAGTTTGAAACAAAATCTTCGAGACCGTTTCACAATAATAAATATTTACATATTCTGGTAACAAAACAGCATTTGCGTTGTTCTTAATATTGAAATCAAAAATTTTACTTTGGAGTGACATTTTATATTTAAAATAATCAGATGTTACTACAACAACCGTAATTTTTATTTGATACGATTGATCGTTCAGGAGATATTTGGGAAAAACCGCTTTTCGACCGCCATTTTCCAAGATGGTGGTGGGATTTCCAAAAGTGAACTTTTAGGGTTGAAAATATTACATAATATTTTACGACAGTAAGGTAAATACAAGAATAACAATTTTGTATTTACAATAATATTATTTTTCATCTATTAGTAGGTGTAAGAGACACGGCCAATTTTTTTTCTCAAGTTTACTATTCCCATAACCTAATTTTCTGACGTTTGTTATGTTTATCAACCAAAATTGCAAATAAATATGAATTCCCACACCAATAATTCAATCTACCACGAAAAGCAAGTTCGGGAGTTGTGTGCTTTGCACGCATTGAACAACTTATTTCAAACAAGGGGCTGCTTTACAAAGGTTCAACTAGACACGATATGCCACTCACTTTCACCTGATGTATGGATAAATCCGCACAAATCAATCTTCGGTTTGGGAAATTACGATATAAACGTCATTATGAAAGCGTTGCAAGAAAAAGGACACGAAGCAATTTGGTTCGATAAACGAAAGTAATTTGCAACCAAATTATGTTGACTTTAGGTAATCTTGGATTAATTTTAGAGATCCCAGTTGTTTAAACCTCGATAATATTAAAGGCTTTATTTTGAATGTACCCAGTGACTATAAATTTGGTTTCGTTATGTTGCCGTTGAGGAGACGGCATTGGATCACATTGAAACAAATAAATGGCCTATTTTATAATTTAGATTCTAAACTGGATGCACCGTCACTGATCGGAAATGTATGTTATCTGCAGTGGTAATCCTCGGATGGTAATTTTTAAGTTAACCTCTTGTTTTTAGAACGAAGACTTGAAGGATTACCTAAAGGAACAGTTAGAATGTAAAGACAAGGAGTTGTTTCTTGTGGTTTCGAACGGAGTAGAGAAAAATCAAAGTTGGTTGTTGAGTCAAGCGGTTCACATAAAAAATTGTGTGAAGGAGCCAGGCGTCGAAGTACTACAACTGAAAGATATTGTAAGCGATGGTTTAAATGTGACGATTAATCCTTTATGTAATAATAAAATAGAGGATGTCAGTAATCATTGGTGAATATTTTAAATTTGTACTCACGTTTTAAATTCCTCATTGAAATGTTAACGAATTTTGTTAAATTTATGTTTTAATTTATTGAATTTGTGCACAATTTTCTCACTTGTCATGTTTATTAACATCAAAAAAGTTTCTAATTGCCAAATTTACGTAGTAAATTAGAAAATCATTTGCATTTTCTATCGGCTGCATTAAATTTTTGTATAAAATGATTTTACGATGCAAAACTAGTCTCATATTATATAATTTTTATATGTCGAATATATTGTACATTTTTTATGTAAATAGGTTTATATGCACATATGCAATGGTTTATGTAAGAATTACGATTTAATCACGTTCTACATTATGTAATAAAATAAAAATTAATAAATTATTTTAAAATTGTACAATTCTATCTTCAATTGTCATCATTTTTCTTGTTTTATTTTTAAAAATAATTACAATTTCAGAAAATTAATACCTTTGTTTATCACATCCGTCTTAACTATTACGTAATGATTATTGTGTAATTTTGTGATTGTTTATTGTGAGAACATTTTGCTTATAATGTTTTTTAATTAATATTGCTTTTCTTGAGGCTTATGTAAATTCTATTTTGATCGGTAAACTTTTAATAGACGTCCTGTAAAAGAGCAGGAGGAAGGGCAAAGTCAGATATTTTTTGAGTCCAGTTAATCTCGAATCTTTGGAAGATTTAAATTTCTCGCTCTCGTTGGGCAATTAATCTAAGTCTCCAATTATAATTTTTAATTTTGGAGTATGAAAAAGTATGACCATTTTTTTGGTCATATTTATACACTGGTTTATGTATCTCCTACTAGAGCAGCGATTTCCAAACTGGGAGACGCGGACTGATGCAAATAGAGGCGCGAAAAATTTAACAGAAATGAAAGTTCATTAAATTAAAATATATGGGTCATTCCACCAAATAAAGTCAATTTTAAAGTGTCACCCCCGCGGATATTTTTCAAATTTAGTGGAGTTATTTTTTGAACTTTTTCGTTAATGTTTTTGAAGTAGAAAACATTTTTCATAAAAATTCGAACAGTACAGTTTCCGTTGTAAAAAATTCTCAGCTTTTAATGAAGATAATAATTTTTTATTATAAGCAACAAAAGACCCTTAAAAATTCAATTAAAGTGAAAAAAGCGATTTTTCTGACATGGGGGCTGTGATCAGTATTTTAAATAATATGGTCAGCATTTTAAATAAATGGTCAGTATTTTAAATAATATGGACCAAAAAATTAGTTGCCCTAGAATTATCTCACAATTGTTGGAGTATTCGGAGGTGTACTTTTAAAATAAAATTAAGAAATAATTTCTATTTTGTCACCCCTCAATAATTACCCCCTTAGCGATTAGAATATTTTCATGATTTTTAGAGTATTTACATGTTTAATATTAATATAAATAAAAATTTCCAAAATTATTACACAAAATTTTTATTTCGCGCCCCCCCCCCCCTTCTTCGGCAATTACTCCCAAAATGGTTAGAATTATTTCATTACTTTTCGAGTATTCACAATTTTAATATTAATATAATTTATGAACTTAATTTTTTAATTCCTCCCCCCTCATAAATTACCCTATTGCTATTAGATTTTTTCACTATTTGTATTGTGGTGGTATTTTGACCATTAGAGGGTGTAAGCAAGCAAATAAAGGTAGTGATTCAATTTTATTTAATTTTTAAGTCAATAATCAGTTAATTTGGCTGATATAAAAACTTTTGCATCTAATTAACAACAAACCACCACATGTAACAATTTACACATAAAACAATACAAATTTGAAGTTAATTATGTAATACAAATATTTTGCAACATCCTGTGTATGATTTTTAATTTTTAAAACAACCGCAGTTTTCTATAAAAGTGTAAAATGAAAATAAAAATTAGTGCGCACACGATTAACAGCTTTATGGTACCTGGAAATAAGTGCGATTTTGGTAAACAGAAATATCGATTCCCACCATAAAATCCAAATTTCAAACTTTGAACACACAAAAGGCGAGCGAGCCAGAATGAAGCCAGTCTCTTGGTGAAACTCAAAGAGGGAACACGCGAGTTCCTAAGTGACCTCCAAGCGGAGAGGAGTTCTTTCGTGATCCTGAAAGAAGGAAGAACTCGCGAGACTTCTTGTTGATCTAAAGATCAGGGAAGTGTAACTGCGTGAATTCACTAAAAGGTGAATAATTAGCGGAAATCAAATCTTCGCGTAATTGCTAATTACGATTTATAAAAAGTGTGCGATTGTGTATTTCTGACGAATTAAGTTGTTGGAGATTGACTTCAAAATTGGAACATTGGATGAAGTTTGGGACATCTGGCGTTCTCAAGGCAAAAGAACAGCTGATGATTGGTGTCGACTCAACTTACAGTGGCACAAGTGAAATCTACAAAGTTTACCATTTGTAAGGTAGAAAATTATTATTTAAATTTTAGTAAATTCAAATTGGAACGGCGATTTGTGTCGTTGATGAATTTCCTAAAAAACTTTGTTTTATTGATAATTATTTCCACACGATACATGAATAACCAGACATCCAAGTTTAGCTTCTGAATTTGACAAATTAAATGTCGCTTGGATCTCTGAATTATTGCACCATACACATTTGGTTAAGACAAGTTTATTGTCCATTGAAATTTGATGCAAATTTGTTTATGATTAATTTTACTTTCAATTAATAAATTATGCTTGTTGCGAATTTACACCCTTTTATTTCGTTCGTCGAACCTATCAGCTCTGAGGAAGAGAAAAACCCATCTCCGGCGTAACGTTAGTTTTTGGGGCTTTTGTGGGGTGATCATTCATTTAAGGGTGAATATCATTGCAGTATATTATTCATAAGGTTTAGAATAAATGAGTTTCAAAATTTTTAAACAACTATATTTTACACCCTCCCTCTCCCAAATTACCTATAGGTAATTTTTCACAGCGATTTCTAAACTGGACTGCGCGAAATGATGCAAAAGAGAAGCGTTGAAAGTTTAACAGAAATGTAATTTCACCGGCCGCCGATGTAAACATAGGAAATTACCATGGGAAATCGAACTTTCTTTAATTCCTGCTTCCCATCAGAACGGATAAGAATGAAAAGGGTATCAATTTAAAGAGATTTTTACTCCGCTTCTAAAGATACCTAACACTTCATATTTTGTTCTTTAAATTCTGTTAAAAGCTCACTAATAAAATACAAAATAGCGCATTTAAAAAAATCTTATCTGCCTTGTTGGAATTTTATTGCAATTGTTTTTGCTTTTTTCTCTTCTTCTTATTTCTAGAAGTAATTCTCTAGAGAATTCTCTTCTAGTAGGCTAAGGCCTGTTATTTTCCAACACATGCGTCGTTTCCTTGGCAGTGTTACAAACTTTGAGCATATAAATATTTTACATCCATCAGGTAGCTTGCTAGACTTGCCTTCAGATGTGCCTGTATCCTGGTTTTTTATGTTAATGCTAGCAATTCACTAACCCAGGGGACCACCGGCTTAACATGCCTTCCGAAGCACGGAGACTAGTCATAAGAAAGTTTGACTCTACCCAGGTTTGAACCCGGTGCCCCATATTCACATCCAACTGCGTTAGCTGTAAGGCAATGACCGTCTCTGGTTTTTGCTTGAAAACTAATAATTTCCAACTAAGAATAACTTTTGTTTGCGTTCCTTGTTAACCATAATTGTAATATGTCAAACAGACCCGGACTGGCAAGGTCGGGGATCGCCGAGGGTCCCCGACTTAAGGGGGCCCCAAAAGGGCTTCAAAAAGTGGTTTGTATTTTTTTATATACCTTCTAATTATTGTCAAAACAGCGAAAAATGTAATTTTCAAAAAATATCCTCTCTTGGTAAAAGGGCCCCTTCTCAGTCTTTAGCTTAGGGCCCCCAAAGGAGCCAGTCCTGATGTTAAAGTAACTTGTTGGAAATTATTGTTTTTTTTTCGATAAAGTCGATCGCGACACAGTTTTAAGATAAAAAGTAGATCTTATTTACACAAAAGTTGTCAAATAAACAGCGGCATCTCGTTGTTAATCCATTCATATGCGTCACTCCCACTCTCAAGTTTCCTTGGACCGATTTCATCCAAAATCTAATCAGCTCTAGTCCCAAAAAAAAATATTAAATGTGACATTTGGTTGTGAAATTCTTATTGGTTTGGGAGCAAGAGCGCAGCACACAAAATTCAGTGATATACAGGCACACAGACATTTCTTGATGTTTGGTCTCTTTCAACTCGTTGGACCTCACTCTAAATCCGTCAAAATCTGCTATAGCTTTACAATCAGAGTTGTGACCGTTCAGTCGAATTAATTTTCCTTTAAATTTTGGAAGACCTCTTCTGTGACCATCCACTCAAAACACTTGCAGAGGACTTTCCTCATTTTCCTAATATTATTTTTCTGATGTGAAAGTAGTTTCGCATGAAATAAAATATCAGTTTGGTTAAATTAAAAATTGAAAAAAATAAAATATTGAAATGTACGCCTACAATAAAATTAAAGTAATAAATAATTTATCTTATCTCAAATGTTGATTTTTTATTTTCTTAGCATTGAAAAACGCATTAAAATAATAGTTTTGTGATGCTAGCGATTCAGATAAGTTTCATGTTGAACTAATTTCTTTACAAATATACTAAAAGCATTTTAAAAGGTTTGTTTTTTTAATTAAAAGTTTCTATTCTAGTTAAAATATTAATTTATTCAGAAATTCTATTAACTTTATCTGTTAATTTTATACATTTCCATATTTTCTATTTTAAATAATAAATATTTTTAAATGCCCACATTGTCGCCTTGCAAAATCAATGAAGCAGATACCTACTACATAATTTTTTTAATTTTGTATGATATTTAGAATATTCAAACAGTTATTGATGATCTTCACATACCCCCTGATCAACCCTGTACATTTCCAAAGATTAAAAAAAAAGTGGAGCTGATTAAAATGTTTTTCATATCACATAAAATTAATATAGCAGCGAATTTGATAACAAAATTTGATAAAACAAATCTGTTTCCTCTCTGGATCAAAGGAAAACATTCAGTGAGTGTTTGAAATTTAGAGTTTTGCTTTTAGTTAAAAAGCAAAACAATAAGAAAAGAATTAAATTTTTTTCGAGCGCTGGTCGTGGTGTTCCCCCCCCCCCCCAAACATGTTTTTATTTTCAATTTCAATTATATTATAACCGAAGCAGCCTAAAAAGCAACAATCGTCATTAGTTGAAATTAAAAGTAGTTAAGAGTTATATTATATAGTATGACTTTTATTTATACATTTGAATTTAAAACATACAATAATAATGCAGTTTTTTAAATGCCATTATCATCAGTCCATTTACTTACATTATAAAATTTACAAAAATATTAACACTTACAGCCATAAATATAAATATTTAATGTAGCATTGAGTAGGTACAAACTTCTTATTAAAAATTATGTACCGGATTATATCCAGCAGATTTTTGTGGTTCTTTAGCATAAATGAAGAAGAAAGATAATTGAAATCCCGATAAAACACAACCCAAAAAATTTGGAATCTATAAGAAATTGTGATGGTACAAAAGTAAATGTAAGTCAAATAATATATTTACCTGTATGTAACTATCCTTTAATAAAAGACCATAGACAAACCATTGAATAGAAACGACAAATGTCATAAAGATAATTGGAAAAGGTAAACTTTCTGCCGATTTTACTTTAATAACATGCATTAGCGATGTTAATGGCGCAGCAAAGAACATTATAGTCGTTAAGCAACACAAAAATCCAATATACTTGGCACATATCTCCCTGTCCTTCTCGTATATAGAATAAGTAATACTCACAGCTAATATTAGCAAACAGCCAAGAAATTGTCTTAAAATAACAGACTAAAACAAACTAAATTTAGAAAAGTAAAATATAATTAAATTCGCTCAATACCTTTTTAATGCTATAAACATAAAAGGTAACGATGTATGCTAAATGTAAAGTTGATCCCACCGTGTTAACTAATATTAAAGAGTGATCTTGAATTAAGAAACCGTATCGCAACCATAATGTTATAGACAAAAATCCACAAACGAACGGAAATCCAGATATATCTGCGGTAGATTTCTTTTGCACTATTTTTTGGCAAATTAACCTTTAGAAAAATAATGAGTTATGAATTACAATATTGTATCATTTTAAAGACTCACGTTCCAGCAAGAAATTGGAATATTGTCGATATCGAAGCTGTAACCGCTAAAATATTCTTATAGTCTTCTGTGTTCATATTTAAGTCATAACTGTTTCCTACATAAATTTAAATTTGTATCGGGATTACTTTTCGTGAGTTGTCTTGTCAAGTGTTGTGTCATTTTTGAAAATTGTGGATGTGGCTGCTAATACACCACTTTTCTTTTCACAGATACGTGTATATTTATTTATAAATCAATAATTAATTACAAACGACTTGTAGTTTTCAAGACAGTAAATTTTCTGTACTTTCCTAGAGAAGTATGTAGAAAATTATGTCAAGGATGACAGCAATCTTAGCGGCCACCAATTCTCAGATTCCACTGTACGGTATATTAAACAGTTCCAAGTTTTATAACCTTAAAATTGCTACAGTGGAGTGGACTTAATTTTGATATTTTAGTCCATAGTTTAATAAAAATGGCATTTTTTAAATTGATTTCACAAACTTTTAAAGGTACTAATATTTTAACAAAGATATTAATTTATTTTTTACATACAACTAAATTTTGCAGTGGTTCGGACTCCTGGGATGATCCAAGTATGTGGTATGAAACATTTTCCACCACCCCCGACATACGATGGTTTGTAACATTACAACTGCTTTATTTGCTGATTATTCTAAATTTTTCTTAGATATTGTCTTACCGGAAAGAAGGAAATTGACTACGGTGGATAGGGTTCCCACATATCCGGCAGGTTTAAAACCTCCAAAAATGCAAAAACGTTTAAGATATATGAGAGGGCCCGAACTTGTACATAATTTTTTAATTCATCAGCAATATGGAATTATGGTATGGTCTATTCTTTTCCTTAAATTTGTAAGTTTATATTTTTAAATTAAAGGCATTAACTGGAGGTCGTTTAAAATGGAAACATTTTGATATTATGCGTCTTAATGTGGGTCGCAAAATTGACCAAAATAGGATGTTTGCAGTGTGGCGTGTAGATGCTCCTTGGCAACCGGTAACTAAAAAGGGACAAGGTCAAAGAATGGGAGGTGGTAAAGGAGCAATTGATCACTACGTTTCTCCAATCAAAGCTGGTATGGTCATTTAGGAATTAATTGGTAATTAAAGTAATTGTGAATACTTCTTTTCAGGTAGGATCATTTTAGAGGTAGGCGGTAAATGCGAATTTGCTGAGGTACAAGACTTTTTACAAAAGCTAGCCGATAAGCTTCCGTTTAAGGCAATAGCAGTTTCGTTTGATCAAATGGAGAAAATTAGATTAAAAGAAGAAAGCAATGAACGTAATAACTTGAATCAGTATTCGATGAAATATTGCATTCAAAATAATATAGGAGGCTGTAATAAGTGGATATCGTCATTTGATTATAAATGGTTCTGTAAATATACTTAATTTTTTAGTAAATGAAACTTTTGAAGTACATTAATCTGGATGTTAATTTTTTGAAATCAAAGCCTCTGACGCCCTTAAAATTGGGGCTCTACCAAAATAATGTGTAGCACGTGGCACCATCCTGTTGAAACCAAATGTTATTAAATTATAATGCCGCTTGCAGATTTTAATTAAACACAAAATCACAATTAGAAATAATTTATTTTACATACTGACTGAGTGGTAACTTACATATTTTACATAAATACACGAGTTGAAAAATTCAAAACCAACAGATAATACAATTTCTAATTATTGCATTGTAGCAAAAAAGGTGTTACAAAAATAATAATAATTATTATTAACTACACAATAATGATATATAGGTATAATTTATTTTAAATATAAATAAATAAATCAGTCTAAAGTTTTCCTGCAACCACACACCGACTATTTCAAATCCAATTGATATGCTTTTAATCAATTTTTGCTTCTACAACAACTTTTGCATGCTTAATTCCAACTTAAAAAACATTTTTATTGTGTTAATAAATTTATAAATTATTATAGATCAAATATTTTAGTGAATATAAAATAATAATAACATTTAAATATTATAAAATTAAATTTATGGGTTTTTAGATATCCATCAGTTAATATTATAATTATTTATAAAAAAATTGAGCCTTGCCATTGTCCTTGTTACAAAAATGTTATGCAGTGTTTTTTATATTATAATTAATTGCATTTACATATAGCACCGTACAGTGCACTCCAGTAAGTATAGTGCAAATTTTGTAGACAAGTGGCTTCAAACAACATTTTTATCCACATGATAACTCAAAAATCAACCGTAAGAAATTGAGAAAATTTTGCCAGAAGTTAGAGAAATAAATTTGTGCGTTCAGGCTCATTTAAAATGTTGTTTGGGTTATATTTACTGAAACACACTGTATAAAGTTATTGTAAAAACAATTCAAAATTTATAGTATTGAAAATGCGGTATGTTCGTAGGGATAAATGAAAGCGTTTAATTTATTTTGCTTTCGTTATATTAAATGATACAGGTAGCCTCCACATGTACAAATTTTTTAAACGCTCAAGAGATATTGTGGAAATTACCTTTTTATAATACTTATTGATCATTTGTACTACTAAAAAAATCACACGACCGCAAGCGGAATTTTAGGATGTGGTGCAAAAGATTGAATGATGCGGATTTTGCCCAAAACGTAATAAGAGCATTTTTAGTTTGCATAAAGTAACATTATCTAGGAACCATGAGAAAGCAGATACATGATAGCATTAAATTTTGGATAAATTGGTTGATTTGATATTGATATCAAATTTGTTTGAGTACTTGAGCACACCAATTAATGTCTAAACATTTTTATATTTTGTTGAAATTTTCTCAGCCAACATTTTTGTCAAAAATTTGAAAGAAAAAGTTAAGTACAGTAAAATTTGATGCCGAATTGACACAAATATTTGTTGAGAGAAATAGAGATCAGGAAGAAAGAGTTTGTGTACCTACAAAAGCCGATTTTAAAAGCTACAAGCTTTTTAAATTTATTGATTAACACCATTAACATAGTTAGAGGCTGACATTTATATAATTATACATATATAGACTAGAAATGATTGTTATTAAGTGGTAAGAATCTTTTTGTATTTGTGAACCTACCACAACCCTAACTCTACAATTTGTACAACATTTCGATTACGTAATAAGCATTATGAAATCCTGACCGTAATTTTATAAAAAAATTTTAATTATTTTCAGTCAAGAAAATTGATAAACCCAATTATTCAACATTATTAAATATATTTTTTATTTTATTTATTTATAAAACAATTAATTGCTAATAATAATTTATGCGTACATCAAATATAATTATATTTTTATATTTAGCAGTTGCGTCTATGCCTTTCTTGTGTTATTTAAAACTATGTAGTACTTATGCATATGTGCACAAATATCAGTCGTAATAGATCAATATACAATCACGTTATTTACATAATTACATAAAAATTTACAGAATCAAGCGAGAACAAAAAATACTGTTCACAATAACAAAAATAACATAAAATTTTTACACCTACATAATAATAATAAATATTGTTTTAAAAGCAAGATAGGAACCGTTTGTGCAATCTATTTGATAGGTTGTTTTAATTGATTAAACTAATATATGGCAGGTTGTTAAAAATTGGCTTTAATATAATTCCAACAATAAAAATCCCTAATATTCGAGTGTAAAACGTTTATTAATTAGAACAACCATTTTTTAGTGTGCTTGTTCGTTTTTGAAAAACAAACCAATTTTTAACGTTTATAAAAATTTAGGGTCCAATTGTTGTTAACACGTTGACTGCCACCTTGTCCTAGGCAAGTAAACAAACTACGAGTTATCTCGTAGTTTGGCAGTCAACGTGTTAATTTGTTAAAAAAAGGAGGCGTTTTTATAAACACAAACCTTAGCATTTATGACTAGATGACTGAACTGATCACTGCAAATATCCACCCATCCTCTACATACCCACTGTATAAGATTCTTATTTACCTATTACTGAAAACAGGGCGATATGTCTTTTAGATTATTTTTTATTCATCGAATTTACGTAAATAATGAAATTCACACGTATACAATCATTTCAATAATTTCAACACCCTGTATGTGTCGAGCCAACACATTTACATGTAAATTTTACAAATTATTAGATGTAGACAAGGCTTGATTAATTGACTCGACGGCGAACTATTGAAGAGTTTACGAGTTTTAAGCGTATGATTCGCTTAAATAATCGAAGAAGTATTCGAAATTTTGATTGATGTTAGTTACGTTAGATGGAGAATTAGCGATGTTGTTACCGTTTAGCGCATTTGCCCGATATTGCTCGCTAAACGATAACAGAATGTTTTGGATTTTTGCAATGATCTCTTCTACTCAGGCATTTGATTCCTGAAATTAAAGATGCATCGTTAGCTAAACATACAAAAGGTTTATAGTACTTATTTAATATGTAAATTATAATAAATTTTGTATAATATTATTGTCGTGTAAATCAGCGGCACTGTTCTAACACTTCAACGAATCATTTGATTTACTTTTGTATAGTCTAGCAAAATGAAATTTGGTGCTTTATGCTTTTAACTTTATAATAGGAGTCGATAGCACAAAAGTATACTCAACGGGGGTTGAGTATACTTAAACCCTCCTCAACAATTACACGTTATTACCTTTTGTTAAGAAAGCTTACCTATCTATGAAAGGCCACTTGACAAGAGCACAAATTTTTTCTCATGTAAAGCAAAAAAATTAATAACAAATTTTTTTAAAAGTTTAAACTTACCAATTTTTTTGCTTTACACGTGAAAAAATGTGTTAATAAATTTGTTAACAATAAATTTGTGCTGGTGTCAAGTGGCCTTTAGGAATTTAAAATACCCAATTTATATATTTCTTTAAAATGTATTTGATTTTAGAAGAAAGAGTATTAGAGGAAATGGATTGATATAATAAAATTATTATAAAATTATTATAAAACCACCAAGTTAGGTTGTTAATAAAAACAAATCAAGGAAATTAAAAAAAAATTCCCTTTGTAAGTAGACAAGCTTTATTAACAAAAGGTTGGCGCGGGTAAACCCCCATTGTAATAATCTATCTTTTGCTAGACTATACAGAAACAACTGGGAATAGTTTATAAAATTAGTACAGAGTGTAAGAATGCAATGCTAATCGTTTAAGCCCTTAAACGTTACAAAAATGAAAAGTGTTAAGATAAGATAGCGCAAATTTATATTTGAACGAAAATACTAAGCCATTTCGGCAGGTAGAAAGAAAAATGAAATTGTAAACCATGCCAAAACCAAAACGGTCGACAGTAATCTCAAAAGTAAACTCCGCCAAATTTGGTACGGTATTATAGGTTTATAGGAGTTTACAAACGAGATTAAGTGCCCAGTTTATCAATCTCTAGTTAGTGTCCCAAGTAAATTTTAAAGGCTCTAAATAAACCTTTTAAATTTACTTGTCAGAAAAATTTACTTGGGACACTAACTAGAGATTGATAAACTGGGCCTTAGAGATTTATTTAGGGAGGTGTTTATTAATTTATTAGTAAATTGGTGCCGCTATAGTATGCGGTCTAACATAACATTTCAATAGCTGAAGCAAAATTTTCCCAAAAATTTAAACTTTGTACTTATTGATTTAACGATGATGGATCCGAGATTTACCGTGGCTGTGTTGTCAAAATCGACTCTGCGCCTTCCGCTCCGGTCCCCTACGCACCGAGCCGTTTTAACTAACGCTGTACTAAGTAAAGATATTCCATAGACCGGCCCTACTCGGCAAAGTGTACTACTGGGAAGTAGAGTTTGCGTGAATTTATCAATGTAATCCATGTGATCAAAAATATAATGTTCTGATTGGTAAACTTGAGGAAGTTATTGCTATAACTAGCTGGAAGGCCCATCCACGGACGGGCAGTTCGCCAAGGTGGAAAACTCGATTGGTATGCTACTCGATCCCAGCGGGAGGTGATTTTAACTTTTAAGTTGGTACTACCGACGACCAATCAGAATACGTTGTGTGTGTCCTAAAAAAATGACACGCTGGAGGAGGCGGAGCGTGCTGGTCTTTTATAGGTTTGATTTTAGGCTGATAATGCGTCTGATAGTTTCAAAACAGTTAAACCGGTGCGGAAGCGAACGTTTTATTACTTCAGGACTACCAAATTTAATTTTGCTAATTAAGAAAATACATTTATAAATATGGTTAATATCATAGGGACCTTCCTCTACCAATGATAAATCTGTGAGAATTAGCTTACCAAAATATATGAGTTTATTATAAAATTATAATGTCTACTCTACTAAGAAATACTAATTGGCATCGTAAGATGAAATTTTAAATATAGGATTTTACTATCATTCTGTACTGAAAATGTTAAATACAAAATGCAACTTAGGAGGTTATTCTGTAACTCTTAAGGAATCCTTTAGAACCGTAAAGTTTGGTTTACACTCACAATTGAATTAAATACAACCGTTAATACGGCAATATTATGGGTGTAAACCAAACTTTACAGTCCTAAAGGATTCCTTAAGAGTTACAGAATAACCCCCTTAGCCTCTTGATAGAGCTCAAAAGTATTTATAAATCAACGTTTTTTTATACGATTTCATCTTACCTTAAGATTTTCAAAATAATGCATAATTTGTTCATAATCCATACCCAATTCATCCAAACCCGACAATTCCGCTGGAACGATATCATCTCTTGTTAAATTGTCTTCAGCACTGAACATTGGATTTCCGACAATTGTTGCTCTTTTCACTTCTGGACTTCTATTTGCTAAATATTAAAGTAAATTAAGGATCATAACAAAATTAAACATGTAAAATTACCGTTTCCATTTGCACTATCGCTGGATAAACGAACAAATTGTATGTTGTCGTCATTATTATTTATAAATTTTTTAGGTCTCAATTTAACAATATTCTCTGTTCCATCACTAAGAAGACATGGTTCATCGTCAAATTTAAATAAAGGTTTCTCATTTGAACATTCATGTGGATTATCTTCATATTCGTCGTTTTCTGCAGCACTCCTAGGATTTTCTAATTGATGTTTACTGCTACGATTTTGACTATGAACATGATATTTGCGTGGTGGTGGAGGCGATTCCACTAAACTACTTCGCGCCGTTACGCCTATATTCCTATGAGGAGGTATTGGTGGTTTGTAGTCTTTTATAATTATTTCATGTTGAGACTTATGCCGTTCTGGTGGGATAGGAGGTGTTCCATGTGGTGGAAGAGGTGGAGGAGGTATTGGTTTGTTCCTAAAAAAAATACTTTATTCAATCAACACCCTAATTATTATTTACAGAAAAATGTTACGCATTAAGATTATTAGTTTTGTAAATCTACTTAAAATAAAAAAATAATTTAGACGGTATATGAACATACCATATATCTTTATCGTCATTAGTATGGTTAGATATAATAACTCCTCCACCACCAGGTTTGCTCTTACAATAAGTAGTGCTGTCGATTTCAGGTTTTGATTTTTCAATAGCAGAACTACTGGGTAATTCAATATGACATGGATTACTAAAACTGGAAGGAACACAATCTTCAGGTTCGCAATAATTCATATTTAACGGATTTGTCGTAATTCGCATTTCAATTGGATTATTGTTAATCGTTGATGATCTATTGGAAGAATGTTCTATCGTTGCCCTCCCTAAATAAATTGATAATTAGATAAGGCCAAAGTATAGTTAACAATTTTTGTTTACCAAGCCAAACCCAATCGTGAGCGTTGGTGGTCGTTTCCCTTGGCTTACGATCTCTTTGACTTCCGGTTATAATTGGAGCGGCACTTAAACCATGCGTACCGGGTTCCACAGGTTTAAATTTAGATGCGTAAACCATACACGATACTACGAAGACCTAGGAATAACAGTAATAAATTGACGTTGATGAAAATTTCACCAACTCACCACAATTGCAAAACAAAATGCAGCAAGTAACACGTACATACTGATTTCTAAAGGAGTCATATTCTTGTGACCGTGATGTCTCAGTATACCTTTTCCTCCTTGGTGTTGTCTAGCTTGTACGTTTGGTTCGTCATCGTCGTCATCTCGCATTGACGATCCTTGTATAAACACGATTATTAATTTTTCCTAAACATTACCTACTAAATGTACCTTTTAAAATGTCTTGGAGATCCTGAAAATCGCGGTTTCCTTTCGCACTGCTGTACGAACCACCATCATTTTGCAAAATGTCTGGTCGATGTGGTAAATCGCTTGCAGTGAAGTCGACCGTCACTGAAGCAGCAGACGATGCTAAAGGTCCGGTTCCTTTAAGTTTTGGTCTAATGCTACTTCTACAATCTTCGGGTAACAGTAGTGTAATCTGTAACAAATCTCCACTACCTTCACCTACGGCTATTACTCGTGGATGGTGTGAAGCAACCATAGGAGCAAAAGCTACTACTTCTGGATCCAAACTTTCAACCACTAAATGATAATCTGTATCAGCAACATCTCGTAACGGAGTTTTGTTCCCATCCGAAAACTCTAATTCTATATCCAGCAAACCTTCCTGTGATTGGTAAAATGTTTACACTTATTGTTTCTTTATTATTAAAACTTACTTGATATTGCGCTGTTAGTTTACGAGTTACACTGGTTTCGGCAACGTAACCGTTTTCGGTAACGCTATCGGGCGATATGTTTAGTTGTAAACCTGACACAACTTGAACCGATAATCTGCTTAAACCAACTTTATCGTTCCCTACTCGTATTTCTTTTGCACCTATCACACGTCCCGTAATAGGCGAGAGGACCTAAGTTAAAGAAGGTTTAAAAAATTGTACCATAACTTTTAAATAAAAGTTACCTGAACTTCGGTACGTCCCATACTACGCCCTTGTAAAATTCTTCCACGAAGACTTGCGATTCGAGGATCACTAACTCGTAATAATGGAAGAACCAAGTCAGTAACTCGAAGCCATGTACGTCGATTAACTAAGTATGTAACTCGGCCAGAATCATGATCGTTGGCCATAAAGTGTGCGTAGACATCGACAGGGCTTTGTTGATAGCGTAATCTACATGTAGGTCTTTCTATTACATTGACCATGTCATCAGGTATCAAAGTACCAATACCCCAAGAAGCATATGAACGTTTTTTACGTTTTGTTTTTGAAGAGCTACAAATATTTGAAGTTATATTTCAGAAAAGTGTTAAATAATTTATAACATAAGTATTACTTGGTTAAACAAAACTGACAATAAAAATCAATGGATATAGGGTTTTCTGCAAAAGTTTCAGTACGACAATTTGTTGAAAATAAAAACATTACATTTTGAAATAATAATTCAAGTGGTCGTAGTGGAAATTGTCAAAAGTTGAAACTTGGAAACACAAGATATTCCAGATAATGGGCAACACGCTTTTGGGAATTACATGCTTTCGTTTTTCATTATGATGGGATCAATTTATTGTTTCAACTATTTATACCTATTATTTTTCATATGTTTTTTAAAACGAAAATTCGTCTCTTGAAACGTTCTTTTTGATTAGTTTGAAAACTTTTAAAAGTTATTGAATTAATAATGTAAGATATACGAGGTAAAATAAATTATAGTCTTTAAAGTTCAGTAATTACCTACCTAGCGTGATAATCAGGTACCTTCCAAGATTTAATTTGTGATAAACGTGTATCTAATACTTGCAAATCTAAAGGAAATTCAGGCATCCATACAGTAAATCGTGCTAAGCCTGTGTATGTACCGTATTTAACTAATACCGACCCATTAACAGATCCGCGAGCTTCACTTCCGTCTACGTATACCGAACTACACGATGATGATACCTAAATTATTAAATCAATTTATTTTTTCAAAAATGATATTTGTTAAAAGTTACCTTTAAAACGCTATCATCCTCGGAATGACAAGAAGCTTGAAATGTTACGTCTGCAGCTTTTCCCGCTTGTGAAACTATCAACACTTTCATAGCTTGGGAAACTTGACGTCCAGTTAATACGGCAGTATTCAAAACTTCCCAATTCTGGAAAAAAGGTAATAAATATCAACTTGGAATGTCAAATACTTTTTATATTGTTTTATGACGATAGTGGAAGATAATTTTTTTTCAACTTTTCAATATTTGCAGATTCTTTCATCATGACATTTTGGCTTATAGTCCTTTTAAATCAGTTTTCTATATTAACGAGTGGAAGCAACAAGTGCAACAATGACTTGTAAGTATAGCACTTAGGAAACGAGAGTATTAAAAAACCCAATGAGTTCACTGATGGAAACGGGATTTAATGGCTTATCTGCGGTCCTGAGCTGTTGATCACGTTGGTCGTCAAAACCATCGATACTTTTAAGTAGTTAATTATACGCTATAAAACAATAAGATTGGGTAACCGCCGCATAAAAACTTTTTTCACCATAAAAATATTTAAAATTCAAGCTTAATAAATTTGTTGAGACTAATAATATTATAATACGCGTGTAGAGAATTGTTCTTTAAAATATTTAATTAACATTAATTTGAAAGAGAAGCTAATGAACCATGAGAAATATTTCCACATACGAAATGTTAGTATGCTATTTGAGAAAGTGGTTTATTACCCCGTATACAGGGATTTAGTTAGTTCGAACTGAAAGCAGTGTTTCCAATCAATCAGTTAACCGAATGGGTCGAACTAATCAAGCCTATTTTTTAGTTTCTAAAAGTTTCTTAATTACAAAAGTATAATTTTTAAATAAATACATTAGCTTTAGAACAGCTCATCGTCCGTCAAGTGAAAAAATTTCGAATATCAACATTTGGCTTCTATACACAATAATAGCAAGAAGCCTTATGATTTGGCTCTATGTCCGTCCGTCCAAAGCCAATCAGAATACTCCGAATTCTCCGTACTTCTTCTTCTTTGTCAGCTTTTCACGGTCCACTCCTGGACATACGCCTCTCCTAATCTTCTCCAAACCTCTCTCTCCTTAGCCCTCTGAAACCACTCCCGACCCGCCACTTTCTTGACATCGTCGAGCCATCTCTTCTGGGGTCTACCTCTACTCCTTTTCGTCATTCTTGGTTTCCAATCTATTATCTTTATTGTCCACCTGTTATAGTCCTGTCTCGCCACGTGCCCAGCCCAACTCCATTTCAGACGCGCCACACGCTCCATGACGTCCACAACTCCAGTTCTTTTTCTTATCTCGCTATTTCTTATTTTGTCTCGCAAGCTTACATTGAACATCGACCTCTCCATCGCCCTCTGCACCACCCTAAGCCTTTCCGCACTCTTACTGGTAATAGTCATTGTTTCCAGCCCGTAAGTCATCACCGGCAGTATTCACGAATCGAACACTTTTCTTCTTAAGTTTATAGGGATTTCTGTGTTTGCAAGCACGTGCCGCAGCCTTCCATAAGCTACCTATGCTATGGGTGGTTCTCCGTACTAATGATTCGATAATCCGTAATCGTATTGAAATGTATTATAAGCATAAGAACTGCGGTCATCCTAGTTCCGCCTTGTTTTTATTAAGATACTGTGCCGTACAAGGATCATGTAGCTTCTCACCGTAGAACAAATTTAAAACAGAGAATATGATTTGATTATAAGGATCAAGAAAAGAAGGAAAGCCAGAACCATCGTAATTGATCTCCAAATGGCATGCAAAACTGTTAAAATGATAATAATCATTTCTCTTTGGAAAAAGATGATTACTTTTTGTGCAATCTCCGTCGTATTGCTTCTTGACAGAAGCGTCGTGACCTTTAACAATGCTTGTTAATAAAGGCTTTCATGGCAGATTACACCCCGGTGGTTTGCCATTGCCTTCCGAGGGGAGAGACGGTCAGAATAAAGTTCTTACTTCACTCGGATTCGAACCGGGTGATTAGCGTTCATAGTCAACTCGCGTGAACGCTATGCTCCGACCGCCTCTAAAATTTGTAACTACCCATGAACATGATGTATTTTCAGTTTAATTTCAAATATAATATAATATCTTCTACAATTCTACATCAATCATATTCGGACGTATATAATATGTTTCTTTCTGTATTTTGTTCCTTGGTAATTGGTAAACTGAAATTTCATTTTAAATTAAAAATTTATATGGGAATCTAATTCCAAAATTTCTACGGAAGAGGTTTCGAAAAATTATAATCCAAATCAAGTTTCCAAGGAAGAATAAATTTTCAAAAACAGATGTTTCACTATTAAATACGAAAATTTAAATATAGGTAGCAATGAAGATTATACTTTGAAAAACAGGTAAAATTTAATTTACCCAGCAGCGTTGTATGCAGTGAAACGTAAGCGACTACGAATAGTTGTAGCCACGATGTCATCACGAATTCCCCAGTCGTCTGTTGGGCCAATAAAAAATTTTGATGTGGCACAGCACATGTTTTTCCCATGTACTAGATTCAACTGTTTTCTATATTTACTTGTAACAATTTTTAAATATTTTTTTTACACTGAATTTGAAATCAAATTTTAAACTTTGCACACCAACATTAAATTTAATCAGTTCTTGAGGCAGTTTCTTCAAACACTAGTATGCGAAATGTCAAGTCAATTGGTGCCTGCTTCTGATTCGTAATCTAATCATTAGAGACCGGATTATATGCATTTGCATGTTGCATATTTAGCCCCTTTTCAACGGTTATTGCATATTTTTGCATATTTTAACTAAAAAGTAGTAATAATGCATATTTTTGTGTTATATTTACAGTATTTTACGTATTAAAATGCTTGAAACTCAAGGTTAGGGCGTTGATTGAATCTACTCATTAATGGATACAATCCGTCAACTGAACTCCTCATTGTCGGAGGTATTCTCGAGCAAACTTAAAGAAAAGTTTGAAAAAATTTTAAACAGTACCCAGGCTTTGAACCTTTTTGTGTCAAATTAATAATTTTATAAATGGAGCGGGCGAGCTTTTGCCAGAAGTAATAAGTGCCAAAATAGCACCCAAAATCAAATACTGCCCAGTTACTTCAGTTGACGTAGAACGGTCTTTTTCTGTTTATAAAAATATTTTAAGCGATCGAAGACACAACCTTGCTATCGAACATTTGGAACAGTACCTGATCGTTTCTGTTTACAACAGTAGCAACAAAAATAATAAATAAATAGATAATAAAAATACTGATAAAGTGATTTCTAGTGATTATTGATTTAGACTTAAAATATCTGATAATTACTATGTTTATTATTATTATTATTTGGTATTGCATATATTGACATTTTTCATGCATATTTTAAGCATTTTTCATGCATATTTCGAGCTTTTTATGTTGCATATAATCCGGTCTCTACTAATCATGAACGAAAAAACTGTCTATAGTCTACACTAGGGGTCGGCAACCCACGGCCCGCGAGGCGTCTTGGTGCTGCCCAAGGGCGGATCCAGGATTTTTTTCTGGGGGGGGGGCACAAAGGGGCGGACGGGCAAAAAAGTCAACAATAACTGTTATCATATCACACAAAAATATAAAAATATACCGTCGGGGGGGGGGGGGCACGGGACACGTGCCCTGGATCCGCCTATGGTGCTGCCCGCAAACTCTAAAACGAATGATCATTTAAAAAAAGGCTTTTCTAGTGGATTTGCAAGAATTATTTAAAGAAGGTCTTTTTATTACTAAATATTTGGCCCTCGTACAATACACATTTAGACATTCTTCCAAAAATCGATATTCTAATGCGACTACGCGAAGTTGGTTTTTGACTCGGTTACAATACTTTCCTTTACTACATAAATGCGAAAGTGAAAGAAACAAAATATTTAAATCAAAATACTTGGAGCAAACAAAAATACTAAACAGGCTAAAAATAGCATACTGTGCATCTAGCTCTGTGATCGCCGTTATTCTCTACGTCTATACGGATCTCGTCCGTTATGTGCCCACTACTGACAAGATTAACAAGATTCTCGCTACCGACCGCTCTCTCACCGATCAAAGTTCTTTATTGTAGGAGTTGGTGTGCAAGGTTGTTCCTCGTATGCGGTTAGACGGTGAACGTGTTTTGGGAATAAAATAATAGAGACGGTCGGAGCATAACGGTCAAGCGAGTTGACTGTGAACTCTAGACACCCGGTTCGACTCCGAATGAAATAAGAACATTATTCTGGCCGTCTCTCTGGTTCTTTAAGATAGGGGTTCTATGTTGGGTTTGCTCCTCATCGTAGGTAAAAAATGTAAAATGATAACAAACCAAACGCCAATTCGACGAGGTTGGTGGTTTGGGGATCGGATAACATCGAAGACGTTTCAAAATATGATGATGGGATATGATGGATGGGCTTTACACAAATCAACCGCGCCTAGTCTGTCATTCTGTAGAACTGAACTTGGAAAAATCTATCGTAATAATTTTTTCATAGCTTTCTCTATGGACTTCTCTGTATTTACAAATGTTTAAACTATCTTCTTTAATTCATTCCTTATACCGTTTTGCAGAATTTATTGATTTCCTCGTTTAATGCTAATGAATAATTAATTGATATGGAACTACTATGAGTTATGAGCAAGACATTTCCACAATTATTGGGTAATTATAAACACGATATGCTGAAAAGTAATGTATTGCCTTTATAGTACTCGTAATTAAACCATTTATGGATCGTAAAGGTCTTACGGTAAGTATTGTACATAATTTTATTATTACAGATAATTTTGATCTGTCTATGCATTACCTAATTTGTATTTTTTACTACATAATAGTTTAATGATGTCAAGAAATGTTTGAGAAAAACATTGAAAAAATTATATGATCTCTTGCTCTCATAAAACTTTTAAGATACCTGTAAAACAGTTGAAAACTAATACATTGTTTCTATTGGCTTGTCAGTGTTCACAAAAGTTTTCTATTGGTTAGTTAGATGAAGTCAACCATTATTAGTAAGATATATTTTTTAATACATAAAATGATCCAAATTTTGATAAAACCTGTGCAATAAAAAGAACCGTATTAAGTGCTTTAATTCGCCGTTCAGGCTTGACTCAATATCAACCGCTCGAGCGGCGAATGTTCGGCGATATGTGGAGGCAGCATTACAATGAGATGTTAAATAGAAGGAATGCAAATATGTGAAAATGTCGATTCTAAAATGATGATATTTTATTTCGTTTACTTCCTCAACAGTTCTAGTGGAGGAGCCACTCACTTAGATAACGCCTGCAGCTGTTAATCTAAGACTGTAGTAAGCAAACACACTTGCAGATTTATTTCGGTCTGTTAAAATTGAAATCATTAACCTGATACGTATCAACGAGTGCATTGAAAAATAGCCTGCAGTTAAAAATCGATTTGTGAGAGAGTCAGATTGAGTGTCTGATGTACTTCTATAAAATAAATACATTTACATTTTCCGCTAAGTTTTAAAATAATAGGAATTAACTGTGTTAGTGCTAATAACTATTTGTTATTTATGCATGGTTTTATATTAATTGCCTTCCTGATACAATTTTTAATTTCGCAAAATTCTGTTTAAAAACGGAGTCACTGATTTTTAACCGGCTTTTAGAATATCGTTTTTATCACAAAAATAAGGCAATTGAAGCTTAAAACAATATATTGTAGTATTCAAAACCAACTTTCTAACTTTTTATCTAAACTAAAATTAAATTTTCTAAATTATTGGTGTAAATTATTTTGAAATCGTCGTCAGTAAGAAACCCATACGCCAGGGCTTGCTCAGTCTTATCTCACTTCGGCCTCTCCAATCTAGCGCCTGGCACAAACTTTTCCTTATTTAAGTTTCAATTTATAAAATTTCTTCTTCTTCTTCTTCTTGACAAAATTAAACAAAATAAGTCTCATTATTCTTTCCAATCAAATTTATTTTTCTTTATTTTATAAATTAATTAAATTTCTACAATAAAATCTTGTCGCAATTTACCAATTTAATCCTTTATCTCCCCTTTCTCTTTTCGAAAAAAAAAACAGCGATCTATTGGCGTCGCATAAACTTTCAAATTTTTAAAATAAAATTTTCAAAACAAAAAAAAGCAATAATTATTCTTCTTCATCCCAAAAATACCATGACAATTTATATCCTGACTCAACTACGCATAATAATTTTTAAATTTTGCTGCAAAGGAATGCAATATGAATAGCCCAGTTACTTAAAGGCAATAATATTAGGCTAAAATTATAACATACTACGAGACAATCGTTATAAAACAACCAAAATACTACGGCTGTTACTACATTTTTTTATTCCGGAAAATATAATTCCTGTTATTATAATTATTATTCCCTTAAAGGTGATTGTATAAATTTAAACATAAAGTAAATCAAACTTATTACCCCATAAATGTAAACACGTTTTCTGTTATACTTACCTACTTATCTTACAAGTTCTCAACATAATTGGAATAAAAGCTCATTTTTAATAATAGGAATATTAAATTTTCGTATAAATTTAATTTCATTAAGTTAACGTTGTGAAAAAGTCGGTAAAAAACATTAACGTAAAAATGCTATTTTAGTTGGTTATAAAGAAAGAGCAAAGAACTAAGTTTCAAACTTCTTAATTATTTGGTTTGTAGCAATTAAAACTTTTTTCGTATATAAACTTACTACTAAAATAATTAAAATTTCCTACATTTACCGCACATTAAAATTGTCATCCAAGAAAATTAATTTTTTTTCTTGATGTTTAGCATTTTACATGAGATGCTAAAAAAAATGATGGCATTTGCGAACTTTCGTCAGTATTCGACAAAGTTTGGATGAGCTAATCATGTTGTGTTTTAGAAGTTTTGTGAAAGTTCTGCACCAAACTGACAGTTGGTGCAAGTTGTGGTTTTCCTATTAGTATTTCAAAATTACTTGTAAAGCTTTGTTTTATCCCATTAAATTTTCGCAAGCGTTCAAGAGAGACCAAGTAATAAGGATAAACAAAAAAAGTGTTCCGTAAAAAGTAATAACTTTATTATATTGTTTATGGACTAAAAACGTTTCTATACTGCGGATAACTGCATTTTCTTGTGTATAATCAACCGAGTAAATTAAAAAGTCCTGGTAACGAAGAAAGTTCAACTTTCTGTTTGCCGTGCGCTTTCTTTCAAGCTTGAGTTCATAAAAGCTTCACTTAATCAGATAAAGTTTGTTGAAAAATTGCGTTACTATAGAAAAAGAATTTTGTTTTCAAATTGGAAGTACCTACTACTACCAAATTGAATTTCTCTTCAGAAAATAAAATACTTACTTTACTAATTGGTACAACAGCTTGTATGTCATCTTTTTGAACATCTAAACGTGTTGCAGATTTTCTCCCTTCGTTACGATGGGTTTCGGAAGCATCACCGTCATCCTGATGAGGTTCAAGTTTCATCGACCACACAACTCGTGCTCCTTCATATAATTCAGCCGCATCTTCGGTTACTTCTATTAACCAAGTAAATAACTCTTCAACTCTAAAAAAACAGTAAGCGTACTTAATATACGTCTCAACTTTAAAATTAGTGGCTTACTCTCCAGCAGAAGTAACCGACGAATCCATATCGACGGATTCTTTTCGTAATGCCGTCACGGAGGCGCCAGTATGTCTGGGGTTGATGGCCATCGAAATATTCCATGTAGATGCCTCGCTAGGGGTTGCGCTTAATATACGTATACCACTTTTAACTCGTCCCCTAAAACAAAAAATTTTATATCAGTGATTTACATAACAAATTATTTAAATAATAATCAAAAATCGTTTCGTTTACTGATGGGATTTAAAGTAGTTTATAATTATTTAAATTACATAATTAATATTTTGCTACATAATTTCGATCTTAATTTGTTAGTCATATTTTACATGACATTACAATAATTAAATTATTCCTCATCGTATACCACATGTATAATTTAGTACCTAGATATTTATTATTAATAATAAATCAAATTGAATTTATACAAATTTTGAATTACCACTTTATGGAGATTTGTGCAAAATTATTTGCATAAATTATTTTAGTAACGTTTTAATATAATATCAATAAAATGCCTATTTTTGGCAAAATGAAATAATGAGGTAGAATATTTCAACATTTGATTAACAATAATCCTCTATAATAAGAAATTTCTTCATCTACTACCGGATCAGATTGTGATCGATTCTCTCCCCCTTTCTTTGCTATTAGCCAGTAAAATAGTTTTGTGACTGCTATAGTTTTCGTGACTTTTCACCCGCTTATAACCAATTCTTCCAGTCCAAAAATTTTTATGTCGTGCCAAGCTTCGGTCTAAATTATCAAATAATGTGGATCACATCAGGCCTAAGTTTTTACGTTTTATAATTAATTATTCTACTGAAACAACGTAACCTCTTCTAACCTTTTTGAAAATCGTTACAGGTACTGGAAAATTAATGCTCGCAAATTTATAAAATTCGAAATCATGAGCAATGTTTTTCTTTGATAAATTCTGGTTTCTCTTCTTGAAATAGAATATCATCACCAAATACAAATAAGGAACTTACGTTTTCACTACAGCAAATCAATTCCTTCAACCGTTTGTTTGCTCATGCATGCATAATATAAACAGCTTATAAACAACTGCAAACTCAAACCTTTGCTCCGATTGACTTTTACTGCGAAGGAACTTGGAGGATTTATTTTTATAACGAGTTAAATGGAAAATTTACTTTACTTAAGAAAATCTTTGAACTAAATGATTGAACATTCTGAATGTTCATCAGAATCAATTGGCATAGCAAAGACTGATGATAAAAATCTACTAAAGGTTTAAAAAATTCTAAATGGAGTTTTTATTTTTGATGTGGGATAAACTCGAATAGTATTTGAAAAAAAATAGGTAAATTTGCTTTTTACATGGTAATTAAATTAACGTATAAAACAAGTCAACTTTTTCAATTAAACAAACCATTTTGGGGGTTTCAAATTTTTGCAGGATATGCTAATAAAAAAATCTAGAAAAATATCTCATTTTTGAAATATTCTGAAAATAAACTTTATAAAGGGTGAATAACTAAGTACCGGTTAGTATTATATTATTGAAAGATGCCTCTAAGCAACTAAAAATAATGTATGCAGTTTATAGCAATTTTTCCATCCATTGTTCATTAATAACTAATTTTTTATTAGCACTGAAGTTATTCAATAAATAAGATTCCCAACTCCTTTTAAAACTTTTAAAAGCTTTCAATGAGCAGCTGAATAAATATTAATTTTTAAATATTTTTTTGCCTAACTGTACTTTAATTTGAATTAATATAATTAAAATCGATATCAGCAATGCAGATTCGTGACTAACAAAATAAGAAAAGTAAAATCGTTTAAATGCTTTCAATCGATATAGTAATAAAAACAAATATTAGCAAGAAAGTAAATTTAAAATATAAAAATTCCACAGAAATCCACGAACTTTTGATACACTGACATTTTTTGCTTAAGTGATTTATTACACAATTACACATTTGATTGACTTGAAACATTTGTCAAGTAGTATCTATATTTGATATTATAATGCAAATTTGAATGATTTATAAAATTGCTCAAATCGGCATATGCATTAATCATGTTGTGACTAGTAATTAGTTTAAATTTAGTTCAATAATGTTTTTCAAACAATAATAAATATTTATTATTTTACGGGTTTAGTGGACAATTAATTCAACTATATTTTTAATCTATTTTCATTTCGAGGATTATTGTTTCCTCTTCTTCAAAACCAATTAACATTATATGCCTAAGTTACATTCAAATATATATAATTATTTAATTTAATTATTAAGGATAAATTTTCGTCCATTTTTTAAATTAATTTATTTTTATTTTTTTCGGGTAGTGGACTATTAAATTACTCAATTGTATTGCTCCAACGTTTCGCTATTATATTTAAAGCTTCATCAGGAAGTACAATAAGGTCATAAAATAAAAATAAAATGACAATTTAAAAGTTATAAATGCTTGAAACATTTTTTTGAAAGATAAAATAAGGAAACTAGATGAAAATAAAATAAATAAAATACAATCTATGGTGATCTTTAATGAAACAGATCACCATAGATTGTGCTTAGATTATTTGTATCTTCTCTAAAATTAACATTATTAATAGTGTTTTTATATGGAACATTTTTCAATTTTTCAATAATTTAAATATAACTTTTAAATTGTCATTTTATTTTTAATTTATGACCTTATTTGTACTTCCTGATGAAGCTTTAAATATAATAGCGAAACGTTGGAGCAATACAATTATTGAGTAATTTAATAGTCCACTACCCGAAAAAAAAAATTAATTAATTTAATTTAAAAATAATTATAATTTATTTAATTGTCCACTTAACCCGCAAAATGATAGTTTCTTAAAGTATGGACGCAATAAATAAAATTATTAATAAATATGTTGAATTGCAGTTGAATCGCATCTTTGCGATCAAACGGTATGTTGCTCGGATTGGTTACTTGATTAATGGAAATTCAGTCACGAATCACGATGGAGCGCTTTACGGGTGAGCAGCGTGCATTTTGTATAAACCATGTTTACAAAAAAAGTAGCAAAATAAACATATTTTTTGAATTGCGAAATATTTATATGAAAATAAATAATTGGGACATTTAATTTTTAAAAAATTACATCATTCAGATGTGAGCCATCTCGATGCAAGCACTCTTCAAATCTGTCTCTAAATTTGTGAAAACTCGCTGGGCTTCATGCATTCTTGCTGACCTTGGACGGACGCCCGGTGGCCTAACCTAAGGCCGAATCACACTTTCGCTGGGCGTTGATTTAAGTATAATCCACATTCAGAGTGAAATAAACGCCGAACAATAATGCATGAATCGCTATTTTTGTAAAAATGTTGTACACAAAATGCACGCTGCTCACCAGTGGTGACTGAATTTCCATGAACCAAGCTACTAATCCCCACCACCAGCGCTCTGCTCCGACATACCGTTCGATCGCAATGATGTTTTAAAATTTGTACTTCTTTGTAGCCCACTTTGTAGTTTAGAAATCTTTCTCCATATAAACTAAATAATTTTTATTACTTGGAAATTATTCTATATTACATTTTAATTATTAATGTACATTTAAAGAATATTTCATATTATTAATTCCATTGTTATTTTATTCGAATAAAGTTAATCAATTATTAAATTGGTAATATTTAGCATAAAAGTCAGTTTGTCAATCAATTAATATTGCCAAAGTTGCAAAATGTTAGTTTAATTAAAGCGTAATAAATCGTCAAGTTTTGTTAAAGCAAAGCTCGAATAATTGTAAATGTTGGGGCTTGTCACTTTTGTTCAAGTAATTTAAAATAAATTTTAACGTTTCCAATGTAATAAAATTATTTCATTTCATTCAAAAAGCTTTAATTATGAATTATAATAAAATTGTAAAAAAAATATCATACCGTACAAGCTAAAGAATATGGAGGTTTAAGTAAAAAATGTTTAATCTGACTACAAAACAAACAATCTGTTTCAATGTTTTTAGGATTACCCAATACTTAACCGGGATAAATGATCTGATAGGTTTTTCAGGGAATAAAGTAGCCAAGTTGAAATTTTAAATGGGTAGACCATTTGGAAGGAATTATTACGAAACGAACATCGTTACAAACAGTTTTTCTCTTATGAAAATGTAAATCTTATTGAATATTATGTTTGTAAATATGTCAAAACAATAATAGAGTCTGTTGAATTGAATTAATATAATAATTTTTAATTTCTGAGATTTATTGTTACTCCTTTTTTAGCATACATTTTTACATTGACGGTAAAAGAGACGGTCATTGCCTTGCAGCTAACGTAGTTGGATGCGAATATGGGGCACTGGATTCAAACCTGGGGAGAGTCAAACTTTCTTATGACTAGTTTCCGTACTTTGGAAGGCACGTTAAGCCGGTGGTCCCCTGGGTTAGTGAATTGCTACCATTAACATAATAAACCAGGATATAGGCACATTTGAAGGCAAGTCTAGCAAGCTACCTGATGGATGTAAAATATTTATATGCTCAAAGTTTCTAACACTGCCAAGGAAACGACGCATGTGTTGGGAAATAACAGGCCTTGGCCTACTAGAAGAGAATTTTCTAGAGAATTACTTCTAGAAAGAGGAAGAAGATTTTTACATGTTCAAATGATTGCAGATGTTCATTTCTCTTCTGTAGTTCAGTTAACCTTAATATGCATGTTAACTGAACATCTCTATAAAAATCACTCTTGACTTTTATAAAAGATATGAAATTAGATGTACTTTCCGATAGGGTAGTAAAGAATTGTCAAATGAATTTAAAAATTCAAGTTTCAACGGACGGTCGTTGCCTTGCAGCTAACGCAGTTGGATGCAAATGCGGGGCACCGGGTTCAAACCTGGGGAGAGTCAAACTTTCTTATGACTGGTCTCCGTGCTTCGGAAGGCACGTTAAGCCGGTGGTCCCCTGGGTTAGTGAATTGCCACCATTAACATAAAAACCAGGATACATGGCACATCTGACGGCAAGTCTAGCAAGCTACCTAATGGATGTAAAATTTGTATATGCTCACAGAACCAACACTGCCAAGGAAACGACGCAGATGTTGGTAATAACAAGCTTTAAGGCTTAAACTAAGAGGAAGAAGAGAAGTTTCAACAATGACAGATATGTTTTGATCTTATTAGGAAAGAAATACTTTTGAAGAAAATCCAGTGTTCAATAGCTAAACAAATTTTTAATTTTTACTACACTTTAACGATCGTAATCCTTTTAGTTTTAGTGTATGAACGGCTCAAGTTCCAATGTCTACATTTTACTCTAGTAGTTTTCTAAATTTAATACTCCCATTTGTTTTGTGTTTTATCATGAATGGTCCATGTACTCTGGTCCTATTATGTTACCGTTGTCCTTTATTTTAATATCCATCCGGCCTGTTTCAAGGCTTGGTTTTAGAATTTTAAGCAATTTATGTACAAGCTGTTGAGGTGGGACCCCTAAACTGAAGGATACAGTGTTTTTCAATATTTTCTTCTTGATCCTGATTACCAGGCAATAGTAATAGATAGTAATTTTTGGTTCTTTTATAGCCTTCTGAATTTTTTGTAATATTATTGTTAATAATTGTAATTTACTAACAATAAATGATGGGAATGTCTTGTATTGTTTATCTTTTAGTAATAAATAAAAAAGTAATTTTATTGTCCGCTATAAATATCTTTACAATAATATTTTCATTTCTCTTATTAAAGGAAGATATTAATCAGTCTAATAATAATAATCATTCTATTTGTATATTACAGTGTTATTAAGAAAATGTGTTTTCATAGAAAATTAAATTGTAAATCTTCCAAATTTTCATTAACTCTAAATTTTAATTTCGCGATGGAAAATTTCATTAAATTAATGTTGCTTAGTTGTGTTCTTGAACTTACAATTGTTGTATTTCTGCAACCCTTTTTTTCTAAACATATCATAATTTTAGACTAACTAAAATACACTAAAATACTTTTAGAACTAAACGTTTTATTTATTTCCTTTTTTTTTCTTACAAATTCTAATGTTTTATTTTTAAAATTTTACACTGTATGTATTAAATTTCGCCATTAATAACTAAAACATGTATACAAATATGACATTCAACAGCGACACTCAAACAAAACATTCAATTGACAAATTATTTATAATTTCAACAAAACATACAATTTTCGACACAAAAAAAGCAGGCCAATGTATGTACATAAATAACTTTTCTAACCTTAATCCGCCCAAACGGCAGTTCTTCAGGGTGACACAACAGCTTCACTCCAACAAATATTTACTGTGGGGTTATGAATCGATTTCAATGAAATCAAACGAAAGGTGGCTCGTTTTTTTTCAATAGTAATAAAAAACGAGAAATATATGGTATTTCGCTCAAAGAATTAGTTTGTATGTAATTTTTATTGACATGATCATTTTTTTTTGTTATTTGGGATCAGGCAAAACGAATTAAATCTAAAGTTCGAGCAAAGGCGTAATTTCCTAATGCAGTTCGTAAAGTAGTTACTAATTTCAATCTCGCATAGTGAAAAATCCAGCGGGTAGCTTTTTTCCTCAACAAAATGTTTTACAACAACTGTTTAACCATAATGCGTAAACTAAGATTTATTTTTTAATATGTGTTTAAATGGAAGCACGCGATTTATTGAGCCAAACTAAAATCGCTTACTTCCATATAAACACATCATGTTAAAAAATAAATCTTAGCTTAGCTTAGCAGACTGTGTCCGCCTCGTTTAACTTACGTTTTTATGAATTCCAACTTTCTCTATGACTGATTTTCGAAAATACGTATTAAAAGTAATGTTTCCTTCTATAGTCGACACCAGCGATGACAAGCCTTTTTCCGTAAATGGATCAAAATTAATTTTTTTGAATTGTTTTTTGGGAGCTTAAATTATATCAAATATATTTGTTATTCTATTATAAACGTAATATTTCTTAAACATTCATATTCTAGTCTATATAGAATAGAAAAAGACATCGCGTCGCCGTCGACCGCAATTTTTTATTATAAGTTAAAATTTTATTTTATTACGCGATTGTATAATGGTAGTGATAATATCGTCTCTGGGGGAGTTAAAACAGTACTTTAGTTTCTAAAATAAAATGTAAAGTAATACTTTTACTCCCGGGAGTGTAACAATTAGATTTTATATTTAATTTACATAGTTTCTTGAGTTTTCTGAATAAAATTTGTTGGTATAAGTACAAAAAGAATTATTTTACTATAATTGAATTTAAAAGAGAAAATAATAGAGTTTCACAAGTTGTATAACAAACGAAAAAGAAATTATTTTATTATAAATGATATTAGGTGAACTATATTCTTGTTATTCAGTTGTATTATTGAATTTCAGTATACAAACCAATTTCGATTAAAGTTAGTGGCAAAACAGATTTATCAATATTGTACTATTAAATTTTATCTAGATAATGCAAGTTCATCAAATAAAATTTAATTCACCTAGATGATAACAATACGAGTGAGTATATTGTTGAATCTGTACATACTATAATAAGTTGGGAAAATTGAACACAATTTTCCAATTCCGTAGGAGACATGTTCTCTAAAAGTAATATATTGCAGAAGCGCTAGACAGAATTTATTCTTCCGGACGCGCGAGTTTGGAAAATTAAATTTTCCGGTTTCGCGACACCAAACTTGTGTTTCTAATATACTTTATACACGTTAAAACATTTAATGTTAGCATTGGTTATACTTTTACCTGCCTTCGGAAGTGGAAAATATAAATTATTTTCCATTTCGATACCATGTGGGTTACGAATTTCTGTTTAGATATCATTTATTATGTACACAAACTGATGGTTAAAAGGATGTTCAATTAATTCACCTATAAAAAAACGAGCGTATTTTTTTACCGTTTCATTACATTTTACTTCCTCTCCATCAGTAAAGCGTCATTTACAATTTTGGAAACAATATTAAATTTATGTTCTCAATATAAATTTGTGTGGTATGCTATTAAATTTGCAGACGTTGCTTGCATTACGAGGAACAGGATTAAAGAGTTTGGTTTTATAATTAAAATAAAACAAGAGAGGTTTGTTACTCTAAGTACCAAACTTAACAAGAGCTTTAAGATAATTAATATCTTCTATGAAACTACCAACCACAGCAAATCCATTATGATGGTTTATAAGTCATCCTTCTCATTATAAATATCCACTTTAGAGTTTTTCTAAAAGTTTCCACTAATATTTTATGTACTACTTGCAGTCTAAAATAAAACTCAATTACATAATTGAACATTTTTAAAGTTATCACACCCTGTTTTATAATAATTTGATGCTACTACCCTACAAACAAGATAAGGCTGTGCTTATCCAGTTTTATTTTGCAAGTTTTTAATTTATTTAGATGAATAGAGAGACTTCCAACTATTTGTAAACATAATCCTGTAAATTCCCTGTTTGCATTAAAGGGCCGTAAAGTTTAATGAACATCACATTTATACATGGTTAATTAACAAGTTGAATCTTGTTTCAGTAATCATCATGTTTAACTCGTTCAAAATTATTACAACACGGAGTAATAAAAAGATTTATGTTATAAAAATTAAAGTTATGCACAATACAGAAAGGGTAGCAAGAAATTAATTTTGGATGCTACAAGGGTACCTAAAACTTCTGAAAGGTCTAAATATTAAAGAGAAGCCATCAACGACAAAGTTTGTAAGAGCTTCCTGGATAAATGTAGTGTTTGCTTCATGGAATATATTTGCAAAGACGTAGAGAGAGTGTCCGTGATCTAATTAGAAGGGTTTTAGATTACAACCAAAATGTAACCCCGATTTTGTTGTTACATTTTGAAATCAAAGCTAATTTATTTACTCAACCGTGTAAATATGATGAAGCTCAACGTAATTTTGTTCATCAAAATGAGCAGATAACCTTATTATATTGTATGAATATTATTAATATTATTATTGATTTATCGTTGTGTATGTTTTGTAATTTATTTAGTAATTAAATAAGCTACATCGCAAGTGGATTACAAAAATTATTTGCTTACAGAGAAATAGAGAAAGACATTTTTGGAACATAATGTGGATAAGAAAATGGCATTTTAAAATTTTAATTCCTACAAAATCCTATTTAATTCCTAAACAATTTGAATTTTTTTACCTGGAAGTTGAGAGAATGTTGGAAATTTTTTATTTTACGGATTGGCAGTAAACGTCCGGAAGATAGGGAATAGAGCGGAAAACTGCATTGAGAACAGACGTTACTTGCTTTCCTTCTGGTGTTTTTTAAGTGTCCATATTTGGACTTAATTTTGCGTTTTCGACTGCGTTGTTTTTCGCAAGAGTGTATCCAAGTGCGGGAAGAGTTTTGAGTATAACTAGAAAATTGGTTTTTGGGTTCCATTATATCGTGATGAAATTAGCACACCGTGATAAATCTGGAAAATCCTGCGGTGTATGGGATCAATTGCATCATTTTAAGTAATTGCAAGCTTTATTTTGAATTCACTGCCCAAATATTAAAGTGAAGGTTCATAATTTTCGAAATTCAAATATAATGTGCTGGAAAACTTTGAGGTTGGGAATTTCTATTTTTGGATCAAGATATTGGAAGAAAAACCTAACATTTTTTTATTGTTAATAATTTTTCCTGTTTGTGTTTTAAGCGGCAGGTTACTTTGAATTTTAAATTCCCGCTTATAGGCACATGCAGGGTATAGTTGGTTATAAATGCGTTTTATGAGTTCAAATCCCATAACCGAAGTGTTGGTGGTTTTCAATTTTGCTTTGTTTGATATCACATCCATAGTGTTTACTTACTTTTCAGGAAAAAGTTAATAATTTCGAGATTTTTTTTGAGTTAGCCATAGTAAACAAGTTTAAGTTGAAATTCAGGAATAGGTCGTTAATAATCTACAAGTAGATATATTTCTACAAATCAAAATTTAAAAAAGACCAAACAGGATCGTTAATAATTTTTGACGGATTCTTTAAGATGTCTCTGAATTTTATCATTTTCCTTGTGTTCGCTTTTCATTGAACGTCGAATTTGCGGCTTATTCTTACCTTTGTTATATTGATTTGTGGAAATATATCTAATTATAGTTTATTAACGACCCATTCCTTAACTATTATAATGTGGATTAAAAAATTAGGAGTACATTAGGTAAATCAAAGGCCTGCCGTAAGATTTAAATCGTATTTTGAAAAGACAATTTTAATTTGAGTAAAAACTCACCGTAATAAACCAATTTACTAAATGTTTCAATTTCATAATAGTAAAAGGTCAAAATCTTAATTTAACTCAAAATTTCAAAGGAACTGTTTAAAAAGATACTTTGATTTACGATATAAGAATTAAGTTATCCATAATTACAGTTCTTAGTATAAAAAGATAAAATATTGAAATTGCAAGAATCGGTTCTTTTAGTTTCCACAATATCATTGAAAATACATACTACATATTTCCGCTATTTTTAATTTCTTGTGGAAGTTTGTTGAAACACTTCGCAACCGTCCTTTGCCCGAGGGAAGTGTCACCCTATGTCAGAATGGTTTTGGTTCTTGTATCGTGCCGTTGAATGCTTTTTGAAAAGTGGATCAGATTATTTGTAGCCTTGAAAATTGTTTGAGCACTGTCGAAGTGTATCAGAGTTTCATAACATTCAAGATATTCAAGTTTCCATACAACGAACAAGTAGGAGTTTGGGAGTTTAATTTTAAATTATGCTATTAAATCTAATTAAGATTTTGAAAGTTTGAAAATATGTTTTTAATGTTTATTTTAATATTTAAGTTGCTGAAATTTGTCGTTATTTTAATTAACTTTTAACCTTTGGAGAATACGGCAAATTTTAAATTGAATTTTCGCTTTCTTTTTACTAAAAACATTTTATTTACTTAAATGGCCGTTGATTGTTCGAATGTAGGTACTTTTGTTTATAGATATAACGAGTTTACCAAAGAAGAGTATTATTGCAATTGTTGTATTTTTTATTTTTCGTTCCGATGCTTACATAATTTTACAGTACGAACCGCCCCCTCCCGCTGCAGCACAACTGGCACCTGCAGACTAACTATACTTTTAGGAATTAACTGATAGTTGCTCTGGATATTTCATTACAAATAAATTAACGTAATCAAATCATTTATATTACTTTAAACGTCTGAAGGATTTATTAATTTTAATAAAATAGAAAGATTAGAACAATTACTTTTGAAGAGCACTTGAACAACGCCAAAAGTAAAAAAATCCAATGTTTCCCTAAGCTGATACGCTCTTAAATAGCTTTCAGAAATGGTTATTTGAAATTATCTCACGTTTGCTTTTATGATATAAAGGTTCAAATAAAACAGGTATTTTAAATTTTGTAATGCAATTGTAAGCTTAATATTATTTCCAGATAGTAAGTTTTAGCAGTAATTTGTAGTCGTGTTCACGTTGATTATAAAAATTAATGAATTATAAAAATTTTCGCACATCGCTGTTTAAATTCTGTTACACGTCTGGTTCTCTATGTCGCATTAAAAATAATACAATAAAATTTCAATTTCAAACTACGCTGCACTACGTTACAAAATAAACGAGATTCAGATGTTATTCAATTTTCATACAAAAAATATAAATAAGTATTGTACAAAATTGCCTTAAAAATGCGTTGTTTTCTTATTGTAAAATTGCTATGTAAACTGAGACACAAATATCAAAACGAAAACAAAACACAAAATTGATTTACATTTGGTTTCTTTAAACCAACTTTTCCTGCACAATAAAAGTAGATGTCACACAAAATGTTAAGTTTTTTTTCAATTTGTATAACTCAATTTTGAAGAGGAAAAATACGCTTCAAGCAAGAATTATAAAAAGCACTCAGACAAGGTGCCGTTTTTAAACTACAGTACAAACGAGTCAAACATAATGGAAAACAGCAACACAAACCGAAATGACAACCAAATAATTCAGCTTCAACAAATTATAATACCAAATTAACTTTAAAATTTGTTCCTTAAATTATCAAAATTTTTGATAATTTTTCTATATAACTAGTGAAATTTAGCAATAAATTAAATTAAAAGTTATAAATTACTTAAGCATCTGACAAAATCGCGATAAACATAACTGAATATAATTGATTTTTATTGCGCTTAATTGACTTGTTATTTTTTGACTTTTATAATAACTTCTGCTAAATTTTTCGTACCAGGAAATTAAGTGTTTATTTTTAATGATTTTCTATTGGAATGGTCATATTATAGTATTCTATTATCGTTAATAAAACTTTTCCCAATTCAGCACAACTTCAATCATTTCATAATTACAGTTACCCATCAAAATAAGATTAACAATCACTCAGAACAAATTGCAGAAGTTCATTGGAAACATTAAATCTCTGTGCAGAGAAAGCGGTATTGTTAGATTTAATTCCATTCCAAATCGGAGACCCTTTTTTGACCGTTCAAAAACTTATTACAGCCAAGCTTGTGATAATTTCCTTTATTAATTATTAATTATTGATAAGAATGTTGGTAGGATTTTTAGATAAACTTATGTTAAAGCACTAAATGTGGGAACTCCAGTAAAAAGTTGGAAAACTGTAGAATTCAATCTTTTAACTCCGAAACTTTTAATGGTTTGGGCTTTGTATCAGCATTAGTTATCACTGTTTTATTTAGTTATTCACTGGGTATATTTTCGTAACCGGGTGTAGTCAAAACTAAAACTTCTTTAAAATGATTGATGGAATCTCGTTAATCCATTACCTGTTACTAATTGGCTAAAGTCATACTCACGCGAATTAGATAGAGTAAAGGCACGAACACAAAGAAAGCAGTTTGCTGGTTTCCCGTCACATAATAATAAATACAACCGAAAATAATCGAAGCAGGATATCGGACAGATATTTAAAGGTAAAAGTCGGCGCTGGTCGGCCGTCGCATAAAACCTGCTTTCTTTATGTTTGTACGTTATAATGTTATACACATCAATTAAAGTCTTATCAAAATTGGTTCGATATTTCAGACTTTAGAAAAGAAAAACAATTTTTTGGTACAAAAGCATACATAAAAGCTCAATACAATTTTTTTGGAAGTCTGATAAAGAGAAAAGTTTCTGTTTCGTTTCGTAATTGAAATACTAAGCTTTTTTATTTATGTTCTTGTGTTTGAAATTTATAGTAAATATATTAAATTTTGAAATATCCGGCTCGACTCCAAGGGAAGTAAGAAATGTATTGTTCGCGTGTCTCTTCAGAAGACACTGGCAAACCACTGATGTATAATCTGGTAAAAAAAAAAGAAGCTAATTGATTAGTACCATGGAATTATTGAAATTGAAATTATTGAATTATTGTAATACGAAATATGGCTGACGTAATTTTCAATAAGATTAATTAATTTTATAACGGAACCTTAAAAAATAAAAATGAAACTATAAGTTATAACTCAAAACGACTGCTTAAATATGACCTTAAATATAAATTCAATCCTCTTTTTAAGCTCGCTATTCAACGAATAAGTACAAAATGAAAAACGAAAATTTCACGTGTTACCGTAACCACCTTATTCACCTGAACTGTCACCTTGTTAATTCTTAGTAAATCATAACTCATAAATTATTCAGTTCAACACAAAAACTTTTCAAAGTATATAAAGTTCATTTTATAATTTAAATATTCTACACCAACAACGAATAGTTTGAATAGTTAAAATGTATAAAAGTAAAGGAACTAAGTTTTCATCCATTTATACACTCGAGGATAAAAATAAGACCGTATATTATGCAATAAATCCTTTGTTAAGCCAAAACATTTTTAGGTTCCCAACGCCAAATATGTTCTGCATAAAGATGAAAATTGTGATAATCTAGCATTTATCCAGATGAAGTACGTATTATTCAGCGGCTATTGCAAAATCGGAAAATTTATATGATAGTGGTGAAATATTCGTTGAAAAATTTTGCAGCACTTGAAATAAAGTCACTTAATATGTTTTTGTGATTTAACGAAACGGAATTGTTTGAAAAAATTGCAATAAAGCTGAAGTTCGTTTTTCATTTCCGTACATTTTTATATGCTTGGTAAACTGAGATCGAATACACCGAATATCGATAAATATTTCCCATCAATTTCCTAAAAGTTCGGCTGACCAAAATTTGCTTTGTCGATAAGTTTATTTGCAAGACATTCTCCTAAATTCTATTGTGTAAATAGGAGACGAGCAATATCCATTATGTCAAATTGTATCGACCGCACCTATAACTCATTGTAGACAAACAACAGTGATGTATCCAACACACCAGTAATTAATTCCCGTCCTTTTTTCTGTAATCATCTGACCCTAAAGGGTAAATTAAATGACACGAGGTGATCGGTTTACAATTTTAAAAGAGATTAGAATAAAATTCATTAGCCTTCATTAGTAAAATAAAAAATATGAGATTACATTTTTTCGGATACAGATTGAAAATCCTGATATTCTAAATAGCTCTTTATTCTAAAACGCCGAGTTTTCAAGATATTTAGGGGTGCTAAAAGCTATGTTTTATAAATTGATTTTTCAAATATCGCAAAAACCATTTAAAATATTCACTATAAGTTTGGTATGAAGAAAATTTAGATACTGATTACTGAATCTGGAAATTTTTGATGAAACGGCTTTCAAAATTTTGTTGTTGATATACGAGTATTATTATACTATTGGTATAGTTTTGATTCTACACCGTGGTAAATGTCTCAAATAAAATAATAATGATTTTACTTTCTCACTAACCTCTAAATAATGCATAAAATGCATATTGATATCTGAGTCAACAGCAAATGCACTTGACGCTTTGAGTTGCATGTTATACACTATTTTTCTACAATGGATAAATTTAACAGGGGTGATGAAACGATTACATGTTATATAAACAAGAACAGCTATTTTAGATACAATATTCCAGAAAATTATTTCACAATGAGCAAAAACAGTGACGAGAATTATCTTGTACGCCACCGGATATTGTGGAAGTTGAAATAAAATCTGCTTTAAGTTTGCTTCCGGTGAAATCTAAACGGATGTATGAAAAGGCATAAGGTGAATAATCAAAATGATATACAGTTATAAAGCCTTCACCATGTGGTTTTACTACTCTATGTTGAAAGCAATGCTGATGGCTATTAACAATAACGTAAATATATTAGTAAGTTTTCAGTGGTGTTTGATGTTTCAAAACCAAAATCATACGAAGTTAAAACGAAATTTCAGATCGAATGACAATTATTAATGTTTAAATTTCATGATTATGGTGAAGCAATTGATAGTCTGGAGTATATTGCCAAGAATGTTTATCACAATAGATGATATTCAAAATGTAAATTTAGCAGTTATTGATTGATTGACAAAGAAAATTTCAATATTTTACCGAAATCGATACAAGTAAGCTGTATATACCAATCTGATCATAATGCACAATTTCTATGTATAATAAATAACCATTTTTCTAACTCAAATGAGTTGCAAAAGTAGGTTTTTTCACACGGAATCCAGTATGGTTAACAAAAATTATTTGTTATTAATTTTCACAAGCCAGTAATTATAGTAAATATTCTAAAAAATAATAACATATTATTTGAATCATTTTTATTTACATTATAATTATCTAAGTACTTATTTATAATCAAATGCAATTTAAAAATAGCAATAATCTATGGTATAAATAAACATTCATTAATATTGCAACAGCATAATATATTACATTAATTTATATTATTATATTGCAAAACAGGGGTTGCTATTGTAGCATTTCAAAATTACATAATACACTCTAGTAATTTATTAGTGCAAATTATTACATAACATTTCCTTAGAATTTTTTGCACTTTTCTTCACAATTGCATTTGTTACATTCTTATCTAGAAAACATTCGAAAAACACAATACTGGCTATAAAATCTCAACATACTTTTACTTAAGTTTGCTTCGTATAATATCTAGTGTAGTATATCTAAACCTTTATTGTGTGTCATAATAATAAATACATTATTTTACCATAAAGCCTTCATGACACCACGTAAAATTTTGCATAAAATTTAGTACCAGCCAATAAAAAATGTCTGATGGATACTAACACGCGCTTTCTATTGGTTGGTTACCATTTATACTAAATTATAATGCAAAATTTAACGTCGTGTCATACGGGCTTTAGAGGCGGTATTACACAATTACCTGTATTAATTGAAAATTAACGATCATTAACTTTTTATAAAGGGAACGAATAATTTAATTTATTAAATAACTTAAATGATAGTTAAGTAAATAACAAAATTAATGATGATTTATATGTAGGTATTTCAGATTTGAGATATTCCGACTGAAATTGGTGCTATAATACACGTAATACTAATTATAATCAAATATTTATTTAAAAAATAATGAATAAAATTTTGTACATCATAATAATCAGGTTTTTATGTTATAGCCATCTGTGGAGCTCTAATAAAACTTGAACAAGTGTTATGGGTTATATACAATTCATTATATTTTAGTTAAATTAACTTACTTTTTGTTGAAAAATATACTTCGTATAATAAAAAATTAGTGTAGTACCCGTATAATTAAATAAAGTATAATTTAAAATAATTTATAATAAAAAAGTACGTAATGTAAGCTATCGAGGATTTAGAGACAAGGTGAAAGAAAATTAGAGATTTTCTCGGCATATGGCACTAATACCAAAATGCCTTATCATCTCTCACCAAGAGTTGGAACATTGTTGTAATAACGATTTAAGTTTTGACACCTTAAACTTATGAGTTTCAAACAAAACAACCAGAGCTACCTATTACTCGATAAATTTCGGCAATTGTATTTGAAATTGGTGAACCTACTCTTAGTACACAGAATGGGTTCATACTACATTAGAAAATAAACAATATTAAAATAATTTTGCATATTATGCTAAATTTATTCAAGTACATTAAAATTATATCACAAAAATAGCTTGTGAATCTAATAATAAAGTATTATGGTAAACGATGCAAGCAATGTCAGTAAATTCGTTCTATTTCTATCATAGGAAATACTAAAATCATTAACGTAAGAGCTCTCGTTGATCATTTTAAGTAAAATGATTCAGTAATTTTTTTAAAGATTATTATGCCAATTATGTAGATTCATGTTAATTAGCGCTAGCCTCGACGGGTAGGATATCGGGAAATTCCTGATAGGTTAAGCATTCGGGGTAATTTCACTAAATGAATTTGACAAAAAATATATTGACATCAGCTAAAAAGGACCTATTGTTTAAAATAAATAGCTATTTGAAATCTAAATTGAATTAGTTTGAATTTAATGCCATTCAATTTGGGAATATTTTAGAATTCAACAATTATTTCAAATTCAATAATTTCCTGTAACTTCTAATAATTTCAAATTACAGTAACATAGAACGAACAAGCTCGGAAAAGTCACTCTCCGTGAAATCCGTCGTTACCAAAAGAGCACCAAATTTCTCATTCGGAAAGTTTCCGAAGTTCCACTGTAATGACTCTTCAGGAATCTAACAAGGCTTATCTTGTCGATTTGTTTGAAACCTCCACAGTTTCTGCGCAATTCACGCCAAGAGGGTAACAATTATACCCAATGACATCCAGGGCACCAAGATAATTTGTGGAAAACGTGCTTATATTATTTCATCGATCGACAGTTCTTCGCTTCGAGGTAAAACAAGTGGATCTTGTTTAGAGATTTACAATGTTATTTCTAAAATATTTTAATATAATTCTGGTTCCTTTTAAAACAAATTTGGCTTTTACATGGCTAAATTTTTTATCCGCCTGCTCCAGTTCCGTTCCAAACAAAACAGCTACTCTTCCAGCTCCGTTCCGGGTTCTGCTTCGGTAAGAGTTTTACAATTGATATTCAGCCAACACCCGGATGCAGCACAACTACTTGGTTTGCAGACACTTATGTTATCCACTAAAATACCCGAAGTTGAGTTAAATTCGTATTTAATTAACAAGTACCGAACTTGAAAATTGGTTATAAAACCTAAAAATTTGTAATGCTCTTACATAATCATAAGTCAGTTATTGGAAAATAGTATTTTTTATGATATAAGTTTTTGAACTGTAATAATTATTTTGAACAGTTCAATAAATCGTTGCAACTTCTAAAGAAACTTAATACTGTAACATATTGGAACAAAAATTTATCTATAGTATAGTAAGTATTGGCACGTATGTTTCCTATCGGAAAACGTTTCAATTAAAAGGGCCTCGATAAAACAATAAATTAAAAAGTGTAATAAATAATTCAATTATTCTTACTTTATAACGACAGCATTCAACATCTTCGCTTTTTCTCGATCAATAAAAACTGGAACATGTATTCTTGATAGTGGAAATAATGGAGGGTGCGGTATTAACATGGTGACACCTTCAGCTAACTTTAATTCTTTATACGCTGCCTTCGCAGGCACCAAAGGAATAATTCCTAAATTAGTTGAAGGTTGAAATTGAATTCTCGGTTGACAATTACCCCCATCATCGGGGCGAGGTTCCAATATCGAATATGTAATTTGTAATAATCTAGGTGGAGTTTTAGTTGCTTTTCCAGGTCGTCCATCTTTATCGGGTGGAGGTAACGGTGGCCACCAAGATGAGGGTATAGTAATTTGTGCCAAACAAACCCCATCTTCTCCGTCGGGACTACACGCGGCCGTTAATGGTGAACGAGTGCCTAAAGTAGCATGTAAAACAATGCAGACTTTTTGATGATGTCGCGAAAAAACTACTTGTCTACGACCCCCGGGATCAGTTCCGGTGTGAAAAAGAACACGAAGGACTGGCGAATCCCGAGGAATTTCGTTACGCACAATGTGTGCAGACATATCTAGATGGTGTGTCGCCATTTCTTGTAAATCTGAAGGAGCGACGGAAGTATTTAAAGGAAGTGGATCTGGAACTACATATCTTGCTGGCACTGTTTGTTTAGTACTAAAGGGGCCGTAAGTGGCTCGCACAGAAATAGGTTGAGATGTTTGAAAAACAGTGAAACGATCCACAGAAAGAAGCGAGCCTGGAGGGACACTTATCTCTGGAGATGGTTGAAAGTGTTGACGAGAAGAATGTTTCAAGAAGAAGCCCCCATCTTTGTTTTCGAAATGTACGTCCACACATTTTGCATTATCTGAAACAAAAATTAAAAAATTAGTTATAATTGCAATGTAAAATAATTTTTATTTTATGCAGTAGATGCTTGTGTAACCCGTCATCTACAGCTCCACCAGGCGGTTTATTATCTAAGCGGTAAATCAACTTCAGCGTTTTAACAAAAATTTAAATGCATCAGATAAGAATAATCTGATAAATAGGAGTATTTTAAACCTAACATAATTAGTTAAATATAACTATGGCATATTTAATTACTAAAATAGTAATTACTAATTAATCATAACGTCGAGATCATGATTGTACAGATTATAGTTAGAGATTTGGGTAATTGGTATTCATTTGTTTAAAGCGGTGGTTCTAAAACGATATTATTTATTTATCCAAATAACAATGTATGTAACATACTGGGTCCTTGTTTTAATTGGGTCCATTATGGGAATTAACTAAATGGAATTTTAAATATTTATTTGTATCAGTTTAGTACACCCAATTTTCGTTTATGTTGGCCCACTTAAAATAAAGCACCCTGTAAATCTTATATTTTTTTATATGTAGAAATTTTTCGGATAAAATAACTTTTAAAATAGCTTTCTTAAACCCTCCACATATAAGGGGAATTTTAATACAAATGTCCCCTTATATTTTACAGCAGTTAATTATGCCTTTGACAAAAGGGTTCCTCTTGTGTACCAGCTGGGTTGAACTAAAATGACTTATGTTGATTATTCAACAGTCCTTCATGTGGTGTACTAAACAAACACTTAACAAGCTAACAATGCACTTACAATATTAGCTCTGTTTGGTATCACAGTCCTAGTGCAACCTGAACTGCACTTTTTTCTAAATCGCGTTTGGCATGAATTGGTGTAAGCGGAGCAGGTAGTGGACAACCGTTTGTTACGAAAATTGTTGTAGTTCCGAACAGCTCGGAACTGCACATTTTACTCTACCTAAATAGCTAGAGTAGCGAGTGCAGGTAGCTGACAAGCAGTAGAATTTGTGGGTGGGTAATAAAACTTGCGATTGAAAACGACATATTTACTTGATTTGTTCTTAATTAAAAAAATTTTATTATAAATTATTATAATAAAAATAAATTATAATAATAATAAAAATAAATTTTTTGAAATTCTAAAATTTGTTTTGAATTCCTTTTCGCTGTAATTGGGTACAACGTCCTTAAAATAATTTTTTATGCAAATTTGCATAAAAATTGCATTTTTGTCATTTTTAATCACTTAATAATTCAAACGTATGTACCAAAAAACTTCTTATAGGTTGAATATAATTTTATTATATTCAATTTTAGACAATTTTAGGATTAGGAAACTTGATAAAAAAATATCTAATAATTAAGGGTGAAGAACGATATTTATGATACTAACTTGTCGTAGGCCATAAAAATGTCAAGTGCCTTCTTGAAATGAACTCATAAATTTGTCCTCATTTATGATGTTATTGTTGAACTAAGTATTCTCAGAAATAACTGTGCTCGATTTGTTCTGATTTTTTTGAGACTACCCTTTCGGACACTAATATATTTTGATTTTGTATATTATGTAATCTAAAAGTTTAGTATTAAGCTTGTCGCTGAAGAGTGAACAGTTAGATAAAAGCATTAAAAATATAAGTCTTCTTTATTTATATTTTAACTATGGAAAATTGGGAAGTTGCAATGGGTGAAAACGAGAATATGACTACAAGTAAGTAATTCAAATATAATTTTTATTTTTTTTTTAATATTGCACAATTTAGCAGTTAAACTGCTAATTTTATCTATAGCTAAAAACTAATAATTTTATTAAAGAGAAAAGGGGTTTAGTTTTCAATCAATATTTTCTGTTTTATAGCTAAAGAAATACAATCCTCGGCAAACAACGAAAACGTGGAAGTTTGTGGTCGTCGTGATGAAAATTTAATTGGTAAGTAAGCATTACTTTTTTTTTTATTTAAGTGATGAATTAATGCTTTATAATTATGCTAGCGTGTTGGTGTGATAAGTCGGTAAAACTTTTAATAAGTTTATACGAAGAACTTTTACCCAAAGTTGGAAAAACTTTTAATTTAAAAACAAAAAAGAAAATGTGGGCGACCATAGAGGTAGAAATGAAAAAGCACGGGTATAATTTTGCAACCACCCAAATTGAAAATAAATGGAAGACGCTGGAACGATCGTTCAAGAAGAAAACCGAAAACAATAAGCAAACTGGTAGAGCTCGAGCAGTATGTCTGTATGAAAAGTAAGTGAGAAATTTAAAGTGTTAATATTTTTTATTAATTTTTTATTTGTAGAGAATTAAGCGACTGTATGTTAAAAAAATCATCAGTTGTTCCCGACTTTTTGTTAGGAGCAAATGATGATGGAAGAAGCAGAAGAGAACTAATCATGGAAATCGATGATGCCACTGCGGACAACACTCCCAATCCTAATAGTCCCAGTTGTAGTGAAGATATAGAAATTGATGGGTTTACCGTCCAATCTCTACCAGAAAGCCCAAGAGCTACAAAAAAAGCCTTTAAATCTAATCGAGGGACGGTAGCTAGTGAATTAAAGCACTACAGAATAACAAAAGAGAAACATTGTGCAGAAGCTATCCAAATCAAAAATCAAAAATTAAAAGCTTACCAAGAACGAACAATGGAAATCAAGCGAAAAAATGACTTGTTAGAAAAATTAATTTTGCAAAATAATAAATAAATTTTCTTTTTAAATGTTATTTATTTAAATATTGCAAAAAACTAAAGACATAAGTAATTATTTAAGTTGTAGGTTAAGTTCATGATAATGAACTACAGATTTCGTCTCTTAATTGTTTTCCATCTTCATTCATATCATTAAAATTTCTATATTCTGCAGGTGTTTCTTGATCTGGCGTTACCTCTCCTAAATCCAAATCATTCAGGTCAGCTAGGTTATGAAGAACGCAACAAGCTCTAACAAAATGGCAGAGTGTCTTCATATTTCGCAATTTACAATAATATAACTGTCGGAATCTTTGCTTCAACATTCCAAATGAATGTTCAATATCCACTCGACATGAACTTAGGGCAATATTGAAATTTTTTTGACTTCGACGTAGATGTCCATTATCCTTATATGGAACGATGAGTGATTTCAGACAAGGATATGCTGAATCTCCTAATAAATAATAGCCTTAAAAAAATAGTAAATTAGTAGGATCGATTTCTCCAAAAATAATTATTTTAATACCTGTGGTATTAGACAGTTGTTCAAAGATTAATGAATTTTTCAAAACCCTACTGTCGTGAACAGATCCAGGATATCCAATAAATACATCGATGAATTTTTTTTCCTCATTACAAATGCCTTGCATGACAATTGTGACGTTGCCCTTTCTGTCAATATACTCGTCTGGATTTTTCTTAGGAGGGTCTATTCTTATATGCGTTCCATCAATGATACCTGATAATTAAATTACCTATATAGACATGACAAATATTTTTTACTTGAAGATTATCCACATACCTATTACTTTAGGAATACGTTTTCTATTATTATAGTGGTTTGCAGTCACCAATTTTTTATTATCATTGGGCCACATAATTACTTCCTTTGACAAATTACTAATAAACTTTGTCACTCGCCCAATAATATGGTGAATTGTCCATAACGATAGGTTAAACCGATCTCCTAAATCTCGATAGGAGCAAGCCTCGTGCCCTGCAAACCACATAAAAACTGCTAAATGCTTCCCAGCTGATGTTGTATTGTAATTGTGTTGCACATTTTTATAACAATCACTTTCCTCAAATTTCTCTTTTAATTCTTCAAATAAATTTTTGGAAATTCTAAAATGTGTCTTGAATTCCCTTTCGCTGTAATTGGGTACAACGTCCTCAAAATAATTTTGTATGCAATTTCTAGTATTTTTAACGGCACTTAACATTAAAAATTCTTCATCACTACTACTGCTATCACTACTACTAAAATCAGAATCGCTTGAATCACTAAAAAGTATGTGAGGTAGTATCACGTTCATTTTTAATTAAAAATTAATAAAACAAACTATTTTTCTCAAAACTTTATTTATTACTTTCACCCTTACGGATTATCAAGTAAATGAAAAATTTTACTACAAGCTACTGGTTATATAACACTTCCTTCCTACTTCCTACAAATAGGCCATAAAAGTTCTTATAAAAAAAAAACTTCAACTTTTATGAGTGACGTTTCAATCCTGCACCGCCTGCACTAAAGTCGTTTGTTACAGTTATGTGCACTAGCGAGTTCTCGCGCAGTTCCGGCTACCCTGGGCTGCCCCGGGCGGTCCTGCCTGCACTACACTTTTATGTGTACCAAACAGAGCTATTATAGTAGAACAATCAAAAATATACCACTCTAGACGAGACAACTCTATAATAATATGCACACAAATAAATTATAAAGTTAATTGATTTGCAATATCAACAACATAATATTTATTTTATTTAAAGAGATGGATTTCATCAAATAAATTTAAAATTTTCTTCGCCATTTCAATTTGTAATTTTCTCTATAATCACCAGATTGTCACCCGGTTCAATAATTTACAACCTCCTTTAGGATGTTTTTCATCAAATGAAAATACATCAAATATTTATTAATTGGCATTAGCAAAAGCACCTGAAGCAAAATTAATTAATTTATAATATAAATAATAAGTTTCGATTTCATGTAAAACTATCCACTGGTGAATCCAAGATTGACAGCGAACTTTCCTTTTACAACCTTCAATGAAATATTTAAGTGCAATCCTAATAAACAAGTTGTAAATAAAACCCACATTTTAAATTGTGATTTAATTGAAAATTAAATTATCTTAAACCTCTACCAACTAACAAGTTGAGCTTAAAAGTTAACTTAATTTCTAGATGATTAAAAATGTAAGTAAATATACCAAATACACCAATAAATTATTTAACTGTATGATTCAACTTGCGTCCCTTTAGATACAATAAATCCGATGATGTTGCAAACATTCGTTATCGAGGAACGAAGGAACTTTAACGTCTTTTTAATATTTAACTATACAATCCTCATGGAAGTTGAGAGAAAATTTGTTTTCCACTAAACTAACCAAGCGATCGGTTACTTTGCATGCCGACCAGTTAGTTTACAAACTAACCAAGCTACCGCTAATTTATTTTTGTAGCCTATTTCTTTTGAAAATGTTTTTTTATTATTTCTGGCCAAAATAAATTGATTTTTAAAATTTCGAAGAAACAAGTGAAAATTTTACCAAACACGAAGACGTATCAGGTCCTATTTCCTTTCCATGCCCTTTCTTTCTAATTGTGAATTCAATTTTGAATGTTTTCCAGATTGTGATTTTAGAACTTTAGTAATAATAATTTTAGAACAGGTAGGAGCAATGTATAATATGAAAGGGATTAAAATATAAAATGTTATAAAGAATCAAATAAACCAAGCTTTAAGTTCTAGAGCGGTTGTTGCTAACATTAAATACGTAGAAGTATCTAGAAACTTTTAAACGATTTAAAAAGTAACTTTTTTATTTATAAAACTTGACTCTTACCTCCGAGACAATAATTTCTTGTAAAGCTCACTTTTAATTCGTTAAAATTTCATTATCCTATTTAATAATAATTCTAAGCATCTTACATTATTCTAAACTCAAGTGCTGAATTATTTTAGAATTCGGAGTATAATCTCATCATTCTATTTATTAATTGATGTAAGTGAAAACGTGCTGCGCCAGTAACATAAGAGATTGGGGTTGAATCTCATATACGGAGTAGTAATTTAACACCTATTATTGTTTGTTGCAATTTGAGTTAATAATGCCCTATTTTCATAACAAAGAAGAGCTTTGGTAGTATAATGAACCTCTTTTGAAAGTCATCCATTTCAAATCTCGTAATACATTTAACACACCAACTGGGTAATTAGGTATTAATAAATTCAATGTTGGCCTTAGGAGTTATTCGGTATTATATATGGAATTACAAGATTTAATTTGGTGGCTTCTCTAAATTTTAGGTAATACTATCTCACGTTCAATTCGGAAAATGATTTGATATTAATTTGTTCGAATGTTCCAAAACTTCCAACTAATAAAAATGCACTCACCCAAACACTTAAATATGTATGTGTTCAATAAATATCGAAACGCTCATTGAATCATTATCGACCGGTTTTTTGGTTGCCCAATGTAAATACGTAGGTATGTACTACATTATGATGAAGTGTAGTCGCATAAAAGTTATAATAACACCATCGCTTTCATTAAATTTATTGGCCTAAAAGTAATTAACAGTAATTTAAACACAATTTTAGTTTTTAAAAAAAGTTGGTTTCAGAAAAATGTTACCGTATTCATAAAAGATGTAGCAAAAGTTTTCAAGTTATCCTTATGAATAAAGCACTTGTTAACTTCTTACAATGATAAAGGGGAACATTTTATAATATCTCCTATCATAATATGTAACAAAAAAGTATTTTGAGAACGTAGAGATTTCAATCTCAATTGACTATTGCTATCAAGAAGTAATATCAATTGATGAGTATACTTAATTAATTTTCTGAAGAATTTTTTATCAAGGATCTAATGTAATTTCTGTTTTATTTCCAGTTTATATAACTTAATTTTAAAAATTTAATTTCGTAACAGCTGCCTAATTAAAATTTATAATTTAACATTTTAATTATTGTTAAAATCATATTATTTAAAATCAAAAAAAAAGTGTTAAGTACTATTGCCACTATGTTAATTAAAGCTTCTAAGCTTAAAGCTGCTGTAATCGCTAGTTGAGTTAGGGAGTGGAAAGTCTGAGATAGAATCTCCGAATTCATGGACTTTCTTAGCTCGACCTTCCGGTAAACGTCGAAAACAAGGGGGGAAAAGGAAAATTATTAATTACATTATTTTGCCTAATTTGGGTTGATAAAAATGTATTGCATTTTTGCAATACCAACAACAAGAGACAAATTAAAATTGGTTTTAGAAAAAAAACTAGAAAAAAAGAAATTCAATCATATTGAAAGAAATTTAGACCAAATCTAATACACAAATTATTAGTTACTTTATCCGTAAGTTTCCGTGAGATCCAAGAGTGAAACTGTATTTGAGATGCAAGAGATACATAGTACATAATCATCCTTCTCATCTAGAATTGTGATACGTATTAGAAGTGATTTAATTACTATTCCGGATATTATTACCAGAGTCTAAATTTATCGTAAAATCAGAACTTGAAATAGGAAAGGAATTCTTTAAATCAAATTGAGAACAACATTAAAAATTCTGGTGAGTGGTGACCAGAAAAATAATGACTGCAAAGGGTAGCCAAACATTTTTTTGTAATTTTTTTGTCAAATTAGTGTCATTTCGTGTAGATAGTCAATTAGCATTTGGGTAATCTTTGTATAACTGTTTCAGCAATGATTTATTGGCTCACGAAAGAATTTTTCAAATGAGTTTTTTGGGAATAATAATAAATAATAAATCTGATGAATCCGAAAATAAAAATTACTTTCATTCCAGTTCATGCAAACGTAGTATGTAAGATCAACCAATATTCTGCCACCCATTGGAAAAATCGCTATTTTAGATGTTTTATTTTCCATTGAGAGAGATGAGTCGTAATAAATTATCTGATGAAACATGTCACAATGCTCAAGATGAAATGTGACAATGTACTATATTTTCCGTGGAATTTTTGATGCAAGAATTGTATTTAAAGGAAGGTTTAAGCTATGGAAAGATAAATTTGAAAAGAAACTTTAATTTATCGTGTTGAAATTCTGCATAGATATGTACTCCACAAAAATACGGATGCATAATAAATAAATGAAACACAATATCTTCGAGTGGAGACGTTCTAATAAAATGTTATTGAAATTGCAACCCGTCAAGTTAACACAATAACTTGTAAGAAAAAGTAAATCTTGAGAGAAATCTAACATAGTTTTATTATATATGCATATTTACATTGTATATTTTATATTATGTTGAGAACGGCATACAGGATAGAAAATTTTATAAGATTATTCTTTTTTCAATTTTGCTGGTTTTTTTATAATTTAATAAAAAAATATTTGAAGGAATTTAATATCAGCTCGTCTGGCCTAAGGTGTTTGTGTCTCCTTCCCTAGAGAGTCAATTAACAGGGTGCGATGTAGATTATGCTTACTTTTAAAAAATTGTTTGGTTAATTTTTTATTGTTTATAGATCCGAGCTTTGTGGCTCCGAAGCTCAGGAAGTACCACTTTCAGTTACCATAAAAATTATCAGTTTCCTTCTTGGCTAGAGCATCCGACGCCTATATCTTTAATGATGCTGTGTCCTATATCCAAATAAGTCTGACCCAATTTCTTTAGCACAACCTACTTAGACTTATTCTACAATTTAAAATCAAAGGTCCTGCTATGGTCTCAACAGTCGGTGCTGAGAATGTAGTACATGTATGTGTAGATAATCTTATTTCTTATTTGAATAACTCCTTTCTAGATTAAGCAAAAACATACCTTTTCCTGATCTTTGAGAAAGCAAATATGTAGGTAATCTTATATTGATTAATGTTAAAGAAACCTTTCTCGTCTGGGTAATTAACTTAAAAATAAATCTGTCACGTTTGGCTACATGCTTTAGTTACAACTTGTATACCATTTCAAACTTAAAAGAAAAGCTGCACGGAGAATTTATTACAATACTGGGTATCTGAGTTAAAACGTTGACTCTATTTTGGTCCAACCTGTAGTACATAATCATGTACATTTTACTAACTAAGAATAATAACATCTTTTTAGAACAATCATAAATTAATTTGAGACTCAGAAGCTTTCATAGTATAAAATATCATGAAATTAGGTAACCACGAGAAAATTATATTACAACATTTAATAACATAAAATGTTATGAAGAAAATTCCTTTGTACTAATATTTCCTCACCCTAATTCAAAGAATGCCAACACTGAAATATAGTAAGAATGACAAGGAGTTACCAAATATCCTACGAAGTGACAAGGGTAAATTATATTATTTGTGTTATTTATATAATTAATTCGATCAAAATACCAAATAGATTGAGCGAATTATAAAGGAGCATGCAAACATAGTTCATTTACTATTTTTAGTGACGCGCATATAAAGATTAACGATATCGCACATTGAACCGTTCAGTTTGGATTTGTAATATTTTTGCGGTAGGTGACGAAGACAAACTTGAACGTAGGTAAATCTGCAAAAAATTTTACCTACAGAGTTTTGGGTACAAATTTTGATTTAATAGGTAATCAAAACATGTATGTTGTAGAATTCCTGATGTAATTTTACAGTGGAAATCATTATTGATAATTACAAATTCTATTGGAAAAGATTTTGGAAAAGTTAGTTGCGATGTTCCTTTTTCGTTTTATATGTATCACTGATTGTACGGCAGTGTTGTAAGCATTGTACTAACTGCCTACTAGGTGTGCGATTCCACTACAAGCGTTTATGCGAGATGGTACTTGAATTCTTATCATGCACCTACTTTGCATACACTAAAACTTGACTTTTTTAAAACTCGACTATGGCTTGTAAAAATGTTCTCGACAAAATTTCTATAGATAAAAGAAAATCATAGGATGGTTACAAATTCGCTTACTAAAAGGCTGCAAATGCATTTTAAAATTCATGTTGTAATTTTTATGCATTATTTGAGATTAAACTGCAGTTTTAATGTAAAGATAAATTAAAAATTTTTTATTATTGTGTTAATTGAACGTAAGAAAATCAATTATAATATTTTTGAGCTTTCAGCTACATTTTTATTTAATAATAGTAAACATAAAATACATAATTTACATTTCATTTGATACAATTTAGATTAAAAGTTGAAAAAATCTTATAAAAAGAAATGCACAAAGAGAAAAATGTATGCAATGACTTCTAAGGTTTGAATAATATCTACAGCCATTTTAGCAAACGTTGTTCCTATTTTAACAAAAACTTTTCATATCAAAATTCAAGAAGAAATAGAGTAGATTGTAATATCTGTTTCACATATTATTAATTTTTCTGATGAAAGCTGACAGCTCAAATATGTTTTAATTTATTTAATTACGATCAATTAACTCGATAATTTTAATTATTATAATTAACATATTAATAAACTTTATTACTTCATTTGTAAACATTAAATCCACCAAGTACCCACTCGGCATACAAAAGTTTTAATTTATAACACAATTTTTATCAAATTATCATTATCTTTTGTGTCTGCTGGAAACAAGTTTTTGCATTTCCTTTAGGTGGTTATAGTGTTTCCAATTCCATTAATGTGATGACATAAGCAATAAACAAGATGTATTATGATGTCTTACATTATGAAATTATCCACACTACAAAAAGTAAATAATTTACCGATAACATAATATATAAATCAACCAAGTTTTGGCTTTTAGCCAAATTGAATTATGTAGAAACCAAAATTAAATTATATTATGATTAAGAGAAAGTTTATCACAGTAAATCAAAACCAAAAATTCTATGTTGAATGGGTAGTCGATTTTGATTATTTTTGCAAGTGCAGCAATTTTGTTCTAATTTATTGTTTTTCTCTTGAGAAATACAATCTTATGGGAAGTCGCTTCAAGTAACCTTGCTGAAAGGTAAAGTAAAAACTTTTATTTGTCTTTCATCAGAAACAATTTTAATAATCGAAAGTTAATGGTCCATCTCATATTTTCATATACTAGGTAAAAAACTACTACTACGAGATATAATAGTAGATGTCGAACATTTTCCTTTGCAAGTTTTATTATGGTAATATGCAAGGGTTAGAAGAAAACCTAAATGAAGTTCTTTGTCGTTTTTAGTATAAACTAATTGCAATTTCAGTTGGATTGTGTTATACAGTGAGCCAAAAATTTCTGCAACTGGAAAAACTTTGGCAGAAACTTATGGTTGTCACTGGAGAAACAATTCTCTTACGATGAAGCTCCAGACTGAAGTCTCACTAACATTGAAGGGCTTAAGCAAGATTTTGCAGTAATTAGAGCAAACTAACGTTGAAAAGGGCTGTGTATTGTGGAAGTATATGATCCCTGGAAGGTCACCAATTCAGGTATTGAACATACTAGACATTAATTGTCTGCAGTGCTTTATAGAAACCGGTGCTTCCGGTTCTTCAGTGGTTCAACATTCCTCAATGATAAGCTCGCAAATTTTAAATAGAAATTAATGAGATTATAATAAATAACATGTGCTTGTTACATCATATTAAAGACGACTGGTATGTAAAATGTCACATCAAATATCACATTGGTTCATATAAAAAATTAATTGGGTGAAAATGATGAAGTCTGATGAACATTAATTTCAATTTTGCAATCGAACTTACATTTTGAAACAAAATTCATATATAGAATTTGTAATCTTATTATATTATAATCTGCAATAGTATAAGTACCTGATTGTGTATTTTACATAGTTTCAATTTTGATGTGCGTGTTTTAGTCGAATTTGTTTGATGTAGTTCTATAACTTTGATTTGCTTTAATATTAAATTTTAGTGATTCTCTAAAACTGGAAATGGAAGTGTTATTCAAATTTTATTACCATCAACTAATGTTTGATTTTCAACAATCTATACTCTGCTCACTCACAGCATAGTAATGGCATTTATCTCGCGATTTGCAATTTTTGTTATTAAACTAGAAAAATAGATTTTTCTCATCCGACGTGGAAGTCAAAGACCGTCGTCGGTCAGGTTAAACAATTAACCCTTTTACGATAATGGTACTCCAAACTTGGAAGTTCAAACACTTGCAAAATACAAAAGAAAAAATTTGAAACTTTTAATCTATTTGGTAATCTTAAAACTTTCAACTTTGATCGTAACATTTTTATATTTATTTTATTCACACCCTTCCCATTCTATACTTTTACTTTATAAGAAAACTAAAAGTGTTTAATAAGCGTGAACATGAAAATTTTCAAGTGTTTGATCTTATAAAAACCATATTTGCCGGATGTTTGTATCTGCTTTTAAATTACCAAAATGTAGTTTTTGTATTTCCGCTCAAATTAAATTCTTGTGTGAAGTTTAACTGATTGGAAATGTAACGTAGATAAAAAGTTACTTTACATTCTGAAAAGTAATTAATTTCAAATATTTTCAATTGAAAATAAAATCATTATTTTTATGTAGTAATTAAATATTAATTATTTTTCAAGATAAATAATGTGCGGGTTTACCTTAAAATATATAAACTAAAAAAATTCGAAAGAATTTAATATAACATTATTATAACTAATAGCATTAAACGCATAAAAAAAAATTTAATAAGCCAAACAAATGTTAAAGTCTTGATATAATATAAAGACGCTACAAGTTAAATTACATACAATTTTGCATGTTGAAAGTTTTAAAAAATTTCAATTCATTTTTATGACTAAACGTGAGCCGAATTTTTATTCTAGTTCATTTTATGAAAAAATCTTAACTTTTATTTTCTTCCAATTTACCAACGATTTTATCAAAAACTTTGAAGTTTCTTGTGGGAAGTTTAATTGATAATTTTAAAAATTTAACTTGGGGCAAATTAAAAGTTTGAACGAATTAGAGCTTTCTAAATAAGCAATTTTCCATCAGCAATGTATCACTTTAATTTTATAAATTGCAAAATTGCAAAAATACAAATATAATTTTACCTTTATATTATTATTTTTAAATGAGTTCAAATTTCAAACTGTTATCACATCCTTAAAGCTCTAAACAAAATTTTTTAGTGATTTTAACGGGTTCATTAGTAGAAACGTGACGATTCGCCAACAAAAGTTGGAGAAAAGTTGTACGAGATTGTACTTTACGGGAGACAAATTTTTTAGTAATAAAAATTAAATTTGATTTGTATTCGCAACAAAAATTGCATTTTTATCTGTGGGTGCAAGAAAGCGGGATTGAAATGTATAAAATTGGCGATTATACCATGAAACTCAAACTTACTTAGTAATTGATATACGAAAGAGTTAACTCAAGAGTGAAATTGATCAAAATCATATGTTTGCTATTGATGATGAAAATTAAGATCTTGGAGAAACAAGCAAGCAACTGCTCTGTTGCTGAAATTACTGATCTAAAATTTGTGACTTTCTCAAACAAAATTACACCCACATTTGTTAATGTTTGTGTTTGTATCTATGTTTACGTTTGTTAATTAATAATAAATAAATAATTGTTACAAATTAAATAATGTTTCAACATTACTTCAACAACACAATGAACTTCTGTTTAGTTAGTAGTTGTAACAACCTTCGCACTACCTACTAACTAAATTATTTAAATTGGTACATTGAGCATAGACACAGAAGTAAGCCAAAACTAATAGAAATACAAAAAAAATGCATTCTCCTTTATAGAATTAATTGTTACTGAGATATGAGCGAAAAACTCAATTGTGGCAACCAATTTTTCGAGATAACAGCTCGAGAATAATACATAGACTTCAGGACTTTCAGTATGTTAAAATCGAATTTTCCTCTCTGTCAATTTAATATTTTTTAAAGTTTATTTCCGATAGTTTTCATTACAAAGGATAAATCACCCTTAGTATTTGAAAATTCTGGTCTTCTCTTTTTGAGGATTAAGCCAATCCTTAAATTAAGTCATTGATTATTTTATTTAAAATAAAAATGTAATGTTCTCTGATTGGTTAATACTTGTCAGAGAAATTAAGATGGAACGAGATAAAGGTAAAAAAGCGAAAAGACTTTCGAATAGGAAAATATTTTTTGCTTCAAGAATAATCTTTCAATGTCTTCAAGATCAGTCACCCACAAAATTGGTCGTCTCTCTAAGTTATCCGCCAAACGGTAGACTACCCGAAGGGTTGTATTATAATAATTACTTATTTATCAATTTTAAATTATATTTTCATAAAGAAAATTTTTTAACACCCTTGCATATAGAACGTTATAACTTTTGTTCAACCTATGTTTTACACTTAATATGGTACATGCTATCTTAAATGTTTTGGAAAATTTTTACTTCGATATTTTTACAAAGAAAATATATGCTATTCACGCATCCAACATTAGAACGGAAGCACTTGCGTGTTGGAATCCGGAATAACACACCCTTTTAACAATTACAGAAAAGTGTTCTAGGTTTAATGCGACATGAATAATTCTAGTATTGAATACACTATTGGCATTTATATTAAACCAAACCAACTGTTCCTTAAAATTTGAAGTAGGTACAATTTAATTCATTTAGAAAGAATTTCAACTTTCATTAAATTAAATAAAAGTTAAAATGACATAGTAGATTTACGATAATAAGCCATATACAAAATTGAAATAAATTGCTCAATTTGTGAGTTTATTTTTAGGTACCAGTAAGTACTACTCAAGATGAGATATCAGCCATAACATATGTGAGCCAAAAAGAAAAGTCTTGTGACGCCGCCAGTCTGTTGGCTTTAAAATAATTAAAAAGATAATTGAGTTTCATTAACCAAATTTATAATTTAAACTCTATTTTATCTAACGATATCATTTTAAATTAATTTGTACGACCTAATTGAAATAGAAACAGAAAATTTGTAGTAAGTAATCCATTTTCTAGTTTTGCATCACTCACCGCTTGGGCTCGACTACGTAATACGCATTCTCGAAGTGCAATTTGATAACCAATAAACTAATTATTGAATGCCAATTGCCACATATCAAAATCTAGTAGCTTTTATCTAGACTTTGTTTTGCCCAAAGATTTACCGATCATTTCACTTATTGACTGAACCTGGAGGATGGAAATGCTGACTGGGAATGGTTTGCAGTTACACAAGGTGACTTGAAAACACAAATTTTTCATATTCGGATACGCAAAGCTTGAATTAAATTACTTTTTACCTCTTCAAGACAGTCTCATTTGTTTATTCTTTATTTTAAGTCGAATTGCTTCTTGGTATTTATATTTTGGGTTTTATGAGTTTTACTGCATTTTGATCTTCTTTTTGTTGATAATTTGCAAAGCAAAAGTTTCAAGTAATTGACGAAACATCTGGTATTATATTAGCTAATATTAAAAAAAAGATTATAAATACTAACCTAATCCCAAAGCACACGAGAATTTTTTTTCTGCACAAGCAATTTTCAGATGTGTGGTTCCTTTAAATCCCTATTTAATTTTATTTAACTTCTTTATTTACTTGTCCGGTAACTGTGTAAAAAATGTTTATATATGACAATTCTCTAAAGTCAATTACAATTTGTTTATTTAGGAGCCATAACTTGGAATAAGAGGTGGTTAAAGTAAATATCAATAGAGCTTTTATCATAAATAATGAATTTCACTTTTAAAAATGTTAAGTTGGCTTTTTTATATTTTTTTACTACTCCGCTTTGTTAGTACAAATCCATTAAAACTTAGTAAATCTAATTATAATTATATGTACTTAAGAAATAAAGGAAAGAGTTTTTCTGATTGAAATCCCAAGTTTGTTTAATTTGGTGCAACGAAAACTTGTTAATTGTTAATCATATTATTTTTTTTGAAAATTAGTAAAGCATCAATGGTTCGAAAATCATTCTCGTGAGAAAAATTAAACTTGCTTGTTAAGTTTTGAACTTAATAATAATGAAATGTTAATCAAAATTAATGTAAGTATGAGCAGTGAACCATCTGGACACTGATGAAATCGTTTTTAAGTACGAGAGGGTAGGAATATTCAATAAAATAGTTTGAGATACGATGAATCATCCAAATCACCCCATCCCCTATTCGCCTATATGTCATTTTTGTAATTAAATGATAAATTACAGTGAACCCTAAAAAACTTTGAAACTCAAATTTATAGGCAACAAAATTTGCTACAAATTCCCAATTGAATACAAAAACTAAATTAAGAGTTTTTGTTATCACATAATCTGCAATAAACTTTTTATTTATGAACATTTTAAGATTAAATTAATTCAAAGTAAAAAATCACTTAAGCTTTAAACTTTTAATGAAATTTGAACAGCGAAAACTTTAGCCCAAAATAACCAAAATGTGTTCAACAAAAGGAAATTAATGACATCTAAAATATTTATTGAAGGAAAGCGAGAATACAGGCATAAGAATAATTATTAAAAGTTTATAAATAATAAGCTTTAAGTTTACTATTTAATTATAGTTACTAAATTGTAACTTGTATTATTTTATATTCAAATTAAGGATAAATAAAAATTAAAATTGAATATATATATATATCATGACAGACGTCTGTTTCGTCCTTCTTTGGACTTATCAAATGATAATAATATAAAAGCAAAGATAAATTTATTATAAAGTGATGAAAAACAAAATTTTTAAAAAACTAAATGTTAAAAAAAACTAAATACTTACAAATTAATTGAGATACCCTAATTGAAGTCCGATGGCGATTAAAATCCATCAATAAACCAAAAGAAGGACGAAACAGACGTCTGTCATAATATATATACATTCAATTTTAATTTTTATTTATCCTTAACTTGAATATAAAATAATACAATTTACAATTTAGTAACTATAATTAAATATTCTTACGAGTTAATAATACACATAAATATTTAAGTTCACTATAATATTAAGTAGAACTTCAATATTGTGCGTAAACTTTGTATAATAAAATATATAAAACATTGCGGAACGTTTAAGTTTTCCTATCCCGCAATCCAATATTGATGTTGAAGTATTTCAGTGGTTACTCGTTATAATTCCTTACGGCAAAATAAATACTTATTATGTATATGGTAGGTTTTTGAAACAATCCGAGTTTTAAAACTTTAGTCCCTTTAAATAGTTAATTAGATGGTCTAAAATATTAAAATAACTTGAGAATTCTATCTGAAGCCTTACGCAATAATACCGCATTTGATATAAAATGTACGGCGTTTAATATTTTTAGTTCTTATGATGAACCACCAATATTACGCTTCCCCTATTTTGGCCTACTATCGTTGTCTCTCTATTTGGAAAAAAATTTTATTTGAAAGACATGTTTCGATCTTATTTGCAGGTTTACTTCAGAAATTAATATCATTAGATCCGTACTTTTTAAACAAAATTATGTGTAGAAATCAAACTTATAGTATTTCCAAATTACCCCAAAACTTTTAGATACCCTTACCACCAAATGCACATGCATCGTGATGATGTATGAAGAAGTTCTGTTAGCAGCCTGGTTTTTAGACTATGTAACCACAGTATAGACTAGAGAGCATACAACGTGATTTAACTCATAAGTTTGCTAACCACATTGTCACAATAGTACATGAGCATTTCGCGGTTTCAAAGTCGTTTGGAATAACGTAAATTAAAATTTAACAAAATAAAAGCAATAAAATTTAAGTCAATACAGAAGCTTAATATAATACAGCAGTTACTGTCTTCTTGTAATGTTAATAGACAGCTTTCATTCCATATTTGCTTTGCTTCTTTTTAAAGAAACGTATTTTCGCATCATCTACAAATGCCATTAAATCACTCTACAAATGCTTTTGGAAGTTGGAGGTGGCCATTTCCAACATTTACTATACCTTGACATGCAAGTTTAATGAGATAAGCAAGTTTAATCGGATTTTCAAAGTGCATTATTGCCAATTGCTGTTTTAAATTTTTAGGGTGAAATTTATTCCTATTTTCGCATTGCAATGTGTTAGCTATAAAAATCAATTGTGCTGCCGTCGGCTACTTTTACTGCCGCCGGAAAAAATGTAAAATTTTAAATTTGGGGATGATACAGGATGATACATAATGTCATATTTGCTGATGTATGAAGAAAAAACTAATTTAAAGAATTTTAGTCCAAATAAAAATGTTTATTTTGGGAGTAAATCGTGATGGGGTTAAAAGCAGTTATCAAAATTGTATTTTAATTCTTGGACGCTAATTCAAACCGTTTTCGTTTATTGCGCTTCCATTAAAATGATCAAATTTAAATTGCCCTTAAACCGTAAAAGCAAAGTTTGCATTTTTAAAGTGAAAAATTTGGTATAAATTGGCACACATTGACTTTATAACCACGCATTAATAAAAAGGTCAAATTTACGATAATTGTGATAATTAATATAATTTAGCTTGTAGTTTTTTTTAAGTATTATGTACATTTGCTTTGAAATATTGCATTCATTAACATCCTATGCAATTACAATATTTTTCCTTTCCCAATGTAATGTGAATGACCTATAAATGTTGTATTTCTATTGAGCCTCTATTGATGAGTATTCATTTCAAAGAGTAAATTATGAAAAGAATGACTGCAAGTCGATTATTGATTGATTGTTTGAATATAAACTTAATATACCGATAGGCATATACGAGTATTTACTTTTTACTGCAATAAATAACAATTTTGTTATAAATATTTTCAATTGTATAAAATGCGAATGACTTCTTCACATTTTTTAACTTGCCAATTTTACTTATAATAGAAATTTAATTTCGAATGGTTTTTTTCTACCATTTTTGTCCTAATTTTTTAACTGAAAGTCAATAATTTGGTTTTGAATAAATAAATCAAGTGTAGCTTGATGATACGACATAAATAACCAATAAGTGAATTAAAAGACAACATACGAGCAGAGATTGTAGCAATACCTACTAATCGAATTATTGAACGTAGTTATGCAAAATTTCCGGACACGCTTCACGTAATATTCAGAAAATGGATGTCGACACTTACCGACAGAGAAGTTATCTTTAACGCTTAATTTTCTTAGCTAATAAGAATAATTAGCAAGCTTTTACTTTAAGTTTCAAAAAAGAATTAAAATAGTTTCCAAGATTTTGAGAATGTAATTGTATTATAAATAGTAAATACATTTTCTTTGAGTAGCTAATGAAAGTTTAATGGCAAATATAAAAGTATTTCGCGATTCTTTTATTTATTTAGCTGAGTTATATCTTGTATAAGAAAATCATTTTTATATTTACTAGATATAAGGTAAAATTTCATAAATAAAATATATTTTCTAGTTTCATCACAAAACAGATTTTAGTAGTAATATATTGACTCAAATTTTAGGTAAAGGTAAGTTATAAGTTTTCAAAGCCCAAATAAAAATAATCAAACCAGAATTGATGATGTGCAGTTTCCTTTTATTGGTTAAGCCTTTCATCTACTAAGTTTTTTTACCGGATAATATAAAAATGTAGTTTTATTAAACCAGAACCGGAAAATCAATATAATATACACTTTTATCGACTTTTATATATTTTTATATAGTATGAAAATTTTACAAGAAATTTTATTTATGTTGGCATTAAAGTAAAATTGAAGATGTCTTTACGATAAAAATCATAAATTACAAAACAAAATGAGTATTTTACTATTATTTAGTTTAAATGTTCCACAGCAGAATGTTTCAGCTTGAGGGTGGAACCCTAAATCACAATTTTTTCCAAAAAAGAGCTCCTTTTTGTGGATTTTCCAAGAAGTGAGGCTCGCACTGATCTCAACGTAAAATTTTTGGCCCTCTTACAACAAAAGGTAACCGATCCCTATTTTACATCCATTAAGTAGCTTGCTGGACTAGCCTTTAGATGGGCCTGCACCTTGGTTTTTTTATATTAATGATGGCAATCCATTAACCCATGAGGACCAACGGCTTAACGTACATTTCAAAGCACGGTGATTAGTCATAAGAAAGTATGACATTTCCCCGGATTTGAACCCGGTACCTCTCATTCGCAAGTGTTCGCACTAGCTGCAAGGTAATGACCGTCTTCAGATTATTCAAGATTAATATTTTTAAATTTGAAGATGTTAACGTTAAATTATTTTATTTAAATAGCACGTTATTTTATTTATTTTGCTTTATTGATTGTTGTTACCAATGAATTTTTTAAGTGAGTTTTCAGCAAAATATTTTTTGAGGTGTAAATTTTAAATCCCAGACGTTAATAATATAAGTAATTCAATTTAAAAGTAACTACAGTTAGTAGTCCCCGAATAGTTTCCATAAAATATAATAAGAAAACCAATTTGGTTGATTGATAATAATCTTTAAAATTATGTAGTACGGATTGTACTTACTGGTCGATTGCCTGCGAAAACCTTTCAGATCTGCGACTAGTGTTGATCGCTTGTTCATATAGTACGGATACTCTAGGCGTGTACTTTGGACCACGTACTGAATAAATTATTAAACCTTTTACAAAACATTTTCTTCTCTGTTTCTGCACAATCTGCATCTCAAAGAACATTTCAATCTGGTAGCTATTTTTGAGCCTAATCCAGCCAAATAGAAATTAATCCGTTAATGGTAGTTTCACAGTTGTTGGTCATTGAGAAATCCTAGAAACATTACCGCGAATATAATATTAACAAATAAAAGAAAACCATTCCAGTGCTTTGAATCCACCGATCAAATTTACACTTTATAATATTTTAAGAATTTGTTTAGTGTATTCTCTATATCTGCGAAATTATTTGTGTCGTGATTCGGATTCCACGTAAATCTGTATGACTTTGCTTATATTGGGAAAGCACAAATTTTAATTCGATCCTGGAGTTTTATGCAGATAAAGTGGCTTATTCGTAAATTGAATTGAATTTATACAAATATATGCAGTCGTATTGTATAAATAAGAAGTAAAATTAGAAATAAGGGAAAGAGAAAACTTTCACAGCTCGAACGCTACAACAAAGAAATTAAAGAGAGAAAATCTTTTGCAGTGGTCCTCGCGATTCCATCTGAAGGGTCATGTTATTTGACGTCCTTTATATTGATCCAAATTTAAAAATATATACTGTTTATTCAAAAATAATGGTGCTATAATATATAAGCTGTTTGGGCCACCAAGTAATCAAACAGTTAACTCGGGAATTTGGTAGAGGATTATTACGATTAAAATGATATCATCAATTCGTATACCAATCAGCAGTAAAATTTGAATTGGAAATACTGGCATTGTATACAGCTAATAATTTGAAAGCAAATATTTTTGCATTAGCAGGTTTAGGATAGTACGAGTAGTAAAAAATATTATGTCCAAAAATGTTACCCACGTAAAAGCTTTTTTGAGTATTAAAAGCTAAAAAGTAAAAGCATAATATAACTACAGCAAAAAATCAGTTGCTAATTTATTAATGATTTTAGCAATATTAAATTCTCATTTATTTTTATTCAATTTTTTTGGAAAATCGTAGGTTCTATTCCTCAATATTTTCTTTTTAATCTCTACTTTCTTTTTATTATTTTATTTCAACTTCTACACATTCCTATTTTTAGTTTTAATTAACATTATATTTCAATTTTCCTATTAATTTATTTCCTTTTTTAATTTAAACTATTAGGTCATGAGATAAAAAAAAAGTTACACCAAAACAACCACAAATGTTAAAATTTTATCTTGGATATTCTCTATAGCAATCGATTAGGGGAGCACATTAAGGGAATGAACGCCAAATAGCGAAAGAACATCAAGCGCCGGTATGAAATTTGGAAAATGCGTACGATGGAAGCAAATGAGAAGCTAACGACTTTTGTTTGATCTAATGTCACTCCGAATCGTAAACGAACAAATTATTTTTATTATTTGGGGTTAATTAACTTAATGTGTACCCATCTTTATAGGAAGTCGTCAAGTGTACTAATATAAAGGGGTACTCCAAAAATTTACAGATATTTGGATAAATCCTAGATTAAAAATTAAAACAGCAGTATAAAATATAAAGCTTAAGAATATAATCGCTAATCAAATGAATTTTCCGTTTATAATAATATTCCGTATTCAATGAAAGTTCAGCGAGTATCTGCTTGTCTTTGTCATATTTGCTGCTACTTCGTATTAATTAAAATTAAAAATCGGTTTTCAGTGTTAAATTCAGATGGTTGCAATATCATCTATCGTGGCAAGACTTTTATAAGTTAGGTAATTTTAAGTTAAGAAAAGTGTTTAGCATATTTTAGTGATTAAGTTTTGCACTTTTCTCTGAATGGAAATTGAGCATTTTGTTTTCTATTTTTTTTTTTAAGTTTTCCTATTTTCAAATGTTAGGATTCAAATCCTTATAAAAATTTACAAAACTGTAGTAGTAAAACATTGTAAGTAGGGTAAGGTAAGGTAATGTCGTGATATTTTAGTAAAACTGTTACTACTGGGCTTGAAATATAATTTTTTCTGTTTTTGAAATCAGGAGGTAATAATATTACAATTAAGCAACCTTTTTGTAAAAAATTAAGTAAATTGAACGAAACACAATTATTTTGTTGTAATTTTTGTTCCGGCAGAAATTTAAGGTAATGTCGTGATAGGACATCTAATGTCGTGATAGGGGTAAGGTAATCCCGTGATAGCAATAAAAAGTTGTAAAATCATAAACAATAATTTATACAATTAAAACCATTTGTAAGAAAGAGAATTTATTTACACTACACTACTTTTTTTTCATTAAATTAATATGAAATATTGATATAAAAACAAATTAAAAAATAAAAACTAAAAGAAAACGTAAAAAAATTATTGCTTAGGAATATTTTGTTATACGATTTCACAAATATTACACATGTAAACATCTTCGATGTCTTCAAAGTCATTTTGACATGTAGTATGGTATGGAGTTAAACAAAATGAACATTGCACCCAATTAGCACCAGTTTTTTTTCTGCACATGAACAGAAAATTTTAAATTGCACTTTCCACAGGTCCAATTTTCTTCTCAGTTAAAACAGACGGTTTTAATGCTTCTACTCGAAAGGCATCACGATTGAATGGGTAGGCTCCTGCCTTTTGAAAGGCATTCGAATTCTATTTCCAGAGGAAGAGCGTATGGGCGTCCTAATTTTGACAACTTAGCGTGTTCAATATCTTCATTTCTTACAAGAAAGTTTTTCAGCGTCGACCAAGGTAGCCCAGTTTTTTTAGCTACTCGATATAAATTAAAATTATCACTCCATACTAGTTGTGCTGCTTGCAGAAGACTGTCATGATCGTATTGCCGTTCTGTACCTTTCTGGACTACCCTTTTCTTAGGATTCATATTTTTTCAAAATTAAAACACGAACTAGAAGTAAGATGAAGAATCAGCAAATTACCATTGCTTACTGGGTGCTATCACCTTCATTTAAATATGGATAGGTAATGTCGTGATAAAAATAAACAGTAATTTAAGCACCGAAATTTTAAAAATATGATTTTTCACAGTTCAAAGTAGCTTAATATAACATAAAATTGTACTGCTTTAACAAATTAAAGGTAATAAAAATTATTTTTGCAATAATTAATTAAACAGGTGTAATAAATTAGATTAAACCTAAGAATTATGCTACTTTATCTAAGGCATTCAAGCCTAAGACATTGAAAATTCTAGAAAATTTTCAGAATACGAAAAAATCTACGAAACATAAGATTTAAAATGCAATCTTAAAAATTAATTTTAGTTTAAAATTACCTTAATTACAGCTAAAAGTGACACAAACAAAGATTACATAGAAAAATATTATTCACTAACATGTATCATTTGCTTACTTTCCTTATACTGACCTTTGAAGTTCGAACCTACCCTTAAGAATCTTACATCTAGTTAGGTAATAAAGAATGGTATCTTTAGGATTCCTCGATGTTCAAAATCTGTTGATAGGCAATGAAGCTACGAGTGTTTTAAAAACTATCACGACATTGCCTATGTCACGGAATTACCTTACCTTACCCTACTATTTTTGGTTAAAATTACTGAAAACTTTTGACACAAATATTTCAAGTCGATATTTAACAAAAATAAAACTATTTTTCACATATCTTTTGGGAAAACTAACAAAAAAATGTAACCCGTTCGGATTTTAGCGAAACTTTCAATAATAAAATAAATTATTCCATTTTAATTTCGCTATTTCGAAATTTAGAAATACAAGAAAACTATTAAAAGCAAAGAAAATGTATTTATTTATTGTTTTAAATTTAAAAGTAGGCTAAACAGTATAAATAAAAAAATCAACTAAAAGCTATTAATAAATTCTTTTATAAATTACACATTATATTATTTATATTATCTACTATACAAATTTCTATCAGACAATCTTTTATATTATTATTTTAGCCCTAGGTCTTAATTAATAAAAATAGTCTAACACTGCATTAAATTTATTTTTATGCAGCTGTGTCAGCCATTATCTTCATAAATATTTTTTAATTAAATAATCCCAAGAGAAAGCATCCTTCTGATATGAAATATGCTCGAGTAACTAACAAAGTAATAAAGGAAATAAATAAAAATTAAGAATAAATTGGTAACTACGCTTATAAAAATTAATCAAAAATTATTATTTAATTGTATTACTAACACCTTTATTTACTTTGTAGGGTTTCTAAAATTATTTACAAAATAGAAGTTCCGTTGAAGTCAGAAAACGCATCAGCGCGGTAGCACAGTTGGTTAACATCTATTTTCATTATTATTATTATACGCCAGGGTTCGAATCTAGAGATTAAACGACATTTTTTTTAATTATTAGGTATATTATTTTGAAAACAAATCTTACAGGTACATAATATATTATACGTCTGAGAAATATTATCGAATTGTGCTAGCTATATTATGCTTACGTGGTACGTGATAGGATCCAAATTTGGCCAATAAGATTCAATTCAATTTGATCATCTCGGTATTAGCGCCGTAGGTGTGTAGGGGATGTTTGGATTTCGCCATTGCTATTAGAAAGTCACTCAGTGTTTTGCTTTCAATGCTCAAATTTAAAAATAGTATTTTCGTTATTATAAATGAATAAGTTATTGACCGATAACATTAGTCAATTTGATAGAGAAATATCATCGAAGTTAAAACACAAAAAAAGTTAATGTATACCTAATAAAATATGTAAAAGCTTTGGTTCATTAATAAATGCGTCCTAAATAGTGAAAGTTATGAATAAGGTCACGGATTATTATTAAACTAAATAACATTACGGAAATGGAAAAATATAAAAAGGCAATAGCAATAATTATAAATAAAAGAAAATTGGTTAAGGGTGAGCAATTTAGAAAAATTTATGATATCTAACCTCTAATATTAGCTACAGAAAGTCAATAATTATTTTTTATCCATAGGAACCCTAAAAGTGAAAGGCCAACTTACAACGTGGTTTATAGATGTAACTTTTACGTTTGATTATTGATTGTTATATTCAACCACCCACCAAAATAACAAGCTATTAATCAAAGTTTACCAAACTTGTCCAAGTTTCACTGTAACTAAGGTTCCGCATTACAATTTAGAAAAATATACAAAATCTGTGAAAACTTTGTTGGGAGTAATTAAGTTTTTTTAATTAATTGTATACGGCATTTCATTTTAAAATGGAAGTAGGAAACTCAATTTTCATGAACATTATTAAATTGTTTCACGTATTTTCCTCTTCTTCCTCAGGATTAAAAGATTATAAAAATGATTATAAATTAATTGAAAGCATTATTGAATTCTTCCATAAAATTCAAACGAAGGAATTGAGTGACAACAAAAGAATAAATTATATTATTATATGCATCACTTGGTGATTCTTCATATTAGTTCCAAAAACAACGTTAGCTTGTTCGTTGTTCATTACATCGAGGTAGGTACTATTTCAAAATAAAACCTAAAAGGTTTTTCGTAAAACAAAATTTATGTAAATTTATTTATAAGTTGCATTTCATTTTTGTGATGAGCGTTTATCTTACTTTCATGTCGATTTTATTTGGTAATTTATTTAATCTCTCGTAAAGTGCCGGTAATGCAATTACAAGGATCGGACATTAAATTTAAAAATTCAAGTGATAAAAAAATAATAAACTAGGTACTTACAAATTAATGTAATAATGGAAATTCACGATTAAATTAAATCTACGTCGACAAGCGACGATTAAACTAGTCAAGATAAATAGTTTCTGGACCTAAACAGATATTGATTTGAAATTAGAATAATAATTCAGCCACTTTGGAAGATAATCGTAATAATAAATTATAGAAATTTAAAACCCTTATTCCTCTTTTAATTAAATGTGCGTTGCACTACTCTTTTTAAAATTTTCTTTTCTTATTTATTTCTCTGAAACTAAAGAAGATGCGGATTGATGGAGATTTCCATCATCAAAGAGAAGTTGGTTCTCGAAAATCAATATTTGTCAACAGTTACCCCCAATGACTGGGAGAGTCATCGCAACATTATAATTTTAAATGATCTTCTACCCTGGTGATATCAATATTTGTGAATACTTTATTCTGGCAATATTTAAATTATTTTATCTGTTTCGGCTTAATGCGAGTCGTTATTTATGTTCAAAGAAAGTGCAACGCACATCTAAACATCGAAAATCGAATAACAAATTTCCCTTAGATCTCATGGTAATTGACTATACTAAATGAAAATTTTAGTGTAGGTGGAATAAAATAACTGTAAAAAGGAGTAGGAGGAAAATCGTTTGTTTTTGGGGCTAATATTAATACGTATATTATTATTTTTGTTGTTGTTATAAAATCATATTTAAAGTTCTACTTTAATATTAAGCGCTAATACCCAAAAGTTGATGTGTATTTTTTGTATTATTGTTTTATCCTGTAGGTAGTAATAAAGAAAAATATTAATATTGACTCAGTTTTTGAAATAAAAGGTGCGATATAAAACTGTTTTTATTTGAAAATACGCAAATTAAATGAAACCAACGCAGAGCAAATTTTCGGTATGATGGAACAAAGATGGAAACAACGGAAACCGAGACACCAGTTTAAATTTTATCCGACTAGCTATTAAAATACGGAAGCAATAAGGACTCGGATCGATGGTAAAATAGAAATTAACATACAAAAATAAAAGTATACAAATATTGGCTTACAAAATAGCCACTCAGAAAGTACAACAATTTCCATAACCAACCAGAAACAATTACCTAAATAAAAGTAAAAAGTTATCAAAGTGGATGAACATTTTCTGCGCCTTAATATTACAAAATAGTGAACTTGATAGTTGATAGTTAGGATTGATAGTAGAGCAGTGCAAAAACTACCATTGAGTGATATGAAGCATTTATTCAAGATAATAGGAATAATTAAAATTTATATAACCAGAATAACTGGATATTATAAATGAAACAAAAAATTGAATGATATTTATGAAAACGGGCATTAATATTTATAACGGTTGTTTATTTTAGGATATCTATTCACTCGATCTCGAGAGTCGGAGCGATGTATTTTGCTAATCGTGGGGTGTTTATGTAGCAAAACGCTACGGAAAATTAGAAAATATATAATTCAAAAAATTTTAGAACAATTTTAATCACATGAAAACTCTACAAATCTAGGTTTGCAAAGTTTGTGTATGCTAGATTTGCGGTCGATAGAATAAAAATTGTAGCTTGAAACTGAAATGAAATTGACTTATAAAATTGACTTACAACCCGTGCAAGAGTAAGTCTCCACTACGCTCCTACATATTGAAAATGATTCGCAATCCAAAATAAGCGAATAATTAAGGATTTTCGTTAAAATTATAATATAAAATTAAGGCATTAAATAAAATTTTATATCCATCCTTGTTAACACTAGTTTTATTTTTGTACATTAACATTAGCATAGTTCAAGTCACGCAAACTAATTTTCAATTCGCAATCGAGTCATTTTTTATTTTTGAAACACGGAAACAGATTTTGTAAATCTGATTTCTTTATCTTAAATAAATATTGTAAACGCAACATTTATCACAAAGTTGGTTAGCAAAACTATTGCAATAAACACAAAAGAAAGAACAAAAAATATAGTGAGTTTATATCAAAAACTTAATTTAAACGTCACAATTTAAGGATACCCTTGGTATGTGACACAATTTCAATTTAATTTCAAATTGGACAACAGTAATACACAATTTCTTATTGTTCATAAGTTTCCTTTAAATCTAAATCAAATTTTTGGCTACAACGCAAGTTTCTCTTCATGTTTTGTATAATTTGAAACTACATTTTTCTTATGTGAAATTTCTAAAAAGTGAAATTCTAAAAATACTACAAAATAAAGAAAGAGATTAAAACGTCAGTCAATTATTTTTGTTTTTCTTACACAAAAATTTCATTAAAACGTAAAAATGTACTTTTTTAAAAATTGGAAGAGAAAATATTTAAGAATAGAAATTATTAGATCAAACATTTTATTATTTCAAGTTGAGAACCACTAAACCTCGTTACATAACGTTAGTGGTTGGTTAAAAATGGTTAAGGATCAACGGCTATATAAACGCAATATTAAATTTTTATTTTGTTTTTCTATCTGCAACAAAACTTCAACATAAATTGTAAATTTTGCTAGTGCGATAGTTTTATGATACCAATAATGAAACTTTCAGATGTACCAGGCGTAAAAGTTTCCAACTTGGGTAAAATTTTACATTTTATATTGGATAAAATGTTAAAACTAAAAATTTCAAAAACTTTCTAGGTATCCGTATGTTGTCACTTGAATTTAATTTACCATTCGCTGTGATTTTAACGTCATTTACGTTTCGTAAAATTTTAAAAATTAATCAAAATTATGTCGTGTAAAAATTATAACATTTTTATTTGTTTTGTTGCCCTCGTTCTATAGCTGCTTCAAAACCCTTGTGCATTATAACCACCACATCAAGTATCGATTGTATGAGTTTGCAATAGAAAATGTTGTTAACTTAAAAAGGGCGTAACGATTTTCATAAAATATTGTTTGAATTTTATATTAAAATATTTCTTTAACAAGATGTGGTTTCTTGTAGAAATGAAATTTCTTTGGATTTTAATCTTCAACATTATTTAAATATTTCTAACATTAAAAAAAAAACATTATTACATCAAAGTGCGATCAAAGAAATTAATAATTACAAAAATATTTCTGCCTTTAAGCTGTTATTTCAATATAAATTGAATTCTTGTTAAAAATAATTACATTCGAGAGTTTCAAATGCGCTCTTCTAAAATTTGGAAATAAAATAATCAATACACAGGCGACAACTGTGGGAAACTAGGATTATGAGATATAGTGGTGTTTTGGGTGCAGAATTTACATGTTGTAAAGTTTTAGGAAGTATGTTAAATCTGCAAAATGTTACTGTTAAAATTACCAGTCAACAGGAAACGCTAATTTGTTAGGAACCAAATTGGATAGCAGTTAATATAATAGAAAATTAATCTAATTCGTTCAACTTGTCCTGGCATTTTGACAATTCTCTACTGTCAGCATTGCGTTTATCTATTCCATTTAACCCGAATTATGTAGTGATTTTCAGTAATTACAAACTTCATACGACGTGTTTTCACAAAATTTTGTTAATTTACTTCGTCTGATTGCTAAAAGTTGGTTTTCAATCATAAAACTATTGTTATTGGTTATTATAGCCATTACGTATATGATGTAGTTTTAATGAGTTGTGAGTTTGATCCGTAGGGCCATAGTATCAATTCTCAGTTACGTCGTGTTTTGAATTCTATGTTAAATTATTGTGGTCCTCATTTAGGTATTATCAATAAATAAGCAACTTCGCATTTGGCCTTATTTCTTCGATCTCTGGGTTCAAATAGAAAATCAAAAAAATATTATCCAAATGAAGTTCTAAAGATTTATGATAAAAATATAGTAATAATTTTTTTTCAATCGTTAAAAAATGAATAACAATTCCAATTACAAATCATCAGATCGTGGATAAGGTAAACAAGAACAATAATCTATTACAACTTAGTCTTAGGTGAGGTAATATTGGATTCTAGTCTGATTAACTTTGTTTAATGACACAAAACATAGTTTAAGGCTAGGCACGATTGAATCAACTAATGATGCTTTTGATGAGTTTGCAAGTAGAATCCTTTTGCATTTCTACTGTACAATGAAAGTCAAAAAAGCAAAGTTCAAAAAAACTTATCTGAATTTCATATTATAATCCTATACAAGAGTAAACTCATATCTGTTGCTGTTGCTCTAGTAGTGGAGTTCCTGTTTTGGAGAAAAATAGAGAATCAAAAAGAGAACAAAATATAAAACTAAACATAATATTATATGACCGTGGAAACAGGAGGTGCGGGTAGTTTTAGAAATAAATCAATAATAGATAATAAAAAAAATATAATTTTTCCTTATTTCCACCCCAAATCGTACGTCAGATTAGGCAAACTATCTTTAAAAGACTGTTCATCCATAATTCCGTCCATCTACGCAAAGTCCGATGGTAGTAATTATTTCTTCTATTGTTTTTTATCATTCATGGGCTGTAAATATTTTGAAATCTTGTTAAATTTTTTTAAATAAATAATTTACTGAAAGCAATAATTATAAAACCTATTTTCCTTTTCTGGAATTTCCCTTTATAAAAAGAACGTGAAAATTATGAATGCAAATGTAGAGCCGTGCGGTAGATTTTCTCAGTATGATGCCAATCTGCGAAATGCCGCCCTTTAAATGCCTTTTCTTTAAAATAATCTTCGATTGTGATTTAAAAAAGAACTGTACAAAGTAGAGTGTGCATATAAACAGAGTGTGGACAACATTAGTCTTGATTGGTCGCGCCATATTTTTCTCATTAAGCGCGCGAATTTTAAAATATTTACGGAAATAATTTAGATAAACGTTAAAATGACTATTATACGTTACAAATTACACAGATAGAATGTATTTGTTCATGAAAATGGCTGGTTGTTGTGTAATTGGCTATAAAAATAATAGCAAAAAGGGTCTTTTGATGAAAATATTTCTGAGAAACACAGAACTCCTTTGGGCTGCTAAAGTTAAAGAGATACTACTGAAATTTTTTAATTCAATGTTACAAATTCAACGTTTTTGTGTAAGAAAAGCAAGTGAGTGTCAATTATTCTATTGTAGATATAAACGCACTGTTAACAATAGAAACAGAAAAACATGGCGGCGAACTTTGGCCACAGTCTATCTATATACTCACTCTAGTACAAAGTATACGAATACTGTTTTCATTTTGAAAATATAAACTACTTAAAAATTATAATATGATCCATGGGCGCACACAGAAATTAAGTTGGGGGGGGGGCGAATCTTTTTACGCATGCATGCACCGTCATAATCGTTCTAATCAGATCCGTTTAGTCGCTTATGGGGACTGGCGCACTTAGGAGGTCGAGAAAATGCAGCTATTTGTTATTATATTTTTTTTGGGGGGGAAAAGTGTATAAGTATAATTATTGCACAACAATTATATTTATTTAAAAGAGCTTTATTTTAGAAATACAATGTAATTTTTTTGTACAAAAATATTAAAAAATAACCCATTTACAGCCGATGTTCGGTAACCTTGATTTTAAAAAGCATTTTGCGGTGAGCAATTCTATGCGGAATCAGTTTATCTAAAATCAAAAATTCAAAAAAATATAATAAACCCATAAGTTTATCTAGTCCTTAACGCACAGATTTTTTCAAAAAATGGAATTTTGACAAACGGCAGCTGTTCAAAGTTAAAGTAAGAAAGTAAGATTTACGTTAAAAAAAAAGCGATATTGTTCGTCCATAAAATAAAAAATACACATTTAAATAAAAAAATTAAGTCCGTTAGGGACTAGATTTTGATGTCTAAAACAAGTATACCAAATTTGAAATAGATTTCTGCACTAGTTTTTGAAATATCTTGCTCACCGCAAATATGCTTTTTGCTGTAAATACAGCTTTTTGCTGTAAATAGGTTATTTTTTAATATTTTTGTACAAAAAAATTACATTGTATTTCTAAAATAAAGCTCTTTAAATAAAAATAATTGTTGTGCAATAATTATATACACTTTTCCAGAAAAAAAATAACAAATAGCTGCATTTTCTCGACCTCCTAAGTCCTGTCATTTTTATCAATTTCCAATAAATAGTCACAATTTTATCCTTTAAAAATCACAAAGAAAGTTAGGTACATCAAGAATTTGACCTTTTTCCTGGTTTATGGTTTATACTTATCATCATAATATTGGTCATCACATCGGTAATTTTAGATGAAAATCTAATCTATTTTACGAAGGCCTGAAACTTCTGCTTTTCTTCCTCGCTTAAAGGATTCGTTGTTTTCCACTGGCTCGTTTACTTTTTCCACCCTATTTTCAAATTTTTTATCGTTTTTCTTTTCAATTGATCCTTCATCGATGTTCTTCTTGATTGCTTGTTTTAATTCATCAAATTTTTTGTTGTAATTATTTTGTTTTCCATTATTTTAATTTTTTCATCTGAATCCTCTTTATTTTTGTTTTGTTTATGTTGTTCTTCGTGTTTTATGTTACTTGCTTCCATTTTATCGTTTGTTTTATCTAATAATCTTTAGATCATTCATTGCAACTTCGTTAGAACACCATATTCCATTTTTACTTATCTTAGACTATTAGAGTGACAACAAATTAAAATACGAGTTTTAGCGCTAATTTGTGCCCAAAAGATGTCATATGATTTAAATTCTGATGTGATTTAAAGTGTGATCTCAGGATTAAATTACTAGTTTCAAATAAAAATGTCCTAATTTGACTTTAATTTTACTTGTTGAGTTCCACATTGGGCGCCAAAGATGTCCCCTAAAATCTTTCTCACTCTAAATTTTACTGTTTTATAAAATTAACGTAAAAAAAGTAATTCTGTTTGAAGTTTAAATTATTTCTTTGAAAAATGGGAATGTAGGATGACAGAAAGTAGACGATCTGTTTTATTTATATTAGCTATCTCAGCGAATACAAACGCTAATGATGAAATATTTGGGTTTTATCAGAAAAGAAACATTTACTCTAATTTTAATAAAAATATTACTTTTATATGCATTAGATTACCATGTATCTACATTAGCAAATTAATCAAATCTTGTACTTCCAAAATATCGGTTGAAAAACCAGAATAACTTCTCATCAAATATAGAGAATTTGTTAATTTCACAAGCAAATCTCAAAAATATACAATACAATTTTTACGATACGTTACTGCAATTTATGACGTGGATAATCTTATTTAGTTCTGTTGTTATTTAGTAGCGCAATGTTATAAAAGTTATTCAAATTGGTTGCAACTTACAAAAACTTCAATTAATAATTAAATCATGTGGAGGCGATGATTTCATTTCATCTCCCACATTGTAGTGAATATCTAAATTTTAACATTCACTTCCAGTTATCATTCTTAATTAACGTATTTTCTCATACTAATGGAGTCATTTTCTGCACTTGACAATTTTAGTGCGGTTCATATGTAAATTCGTACATACCCACATAATAATGGTACCCGTTAAAGAAATTTCAATTTATTATGCTGGATATGTTATTGAAGCGCAAAATTATTGTTGGTGAACAGGCTGCTACTCATTGACTTAACCATTTATTATTATTATTTACTTATTTGTACTAAAAAAATCGGCGGAGCGCCGAAAAACGCTTTTCTCAGTTTTGCTTCGCATATCATCATCATCTACACGTTTTAGACTTATTGTCCGTTTATTGTAGCAGGTTGTACAATAGCAACAATTGCAGCTGCACAATTAGTTCATTTTACAGTTTTGGTTTCTTACATCAATATTTTGACAACTTCTTGTATAGCAAACTTTAATAAAAAAATTCTTTTAAGTTCCATTTCTGATTCGAAATAATTCCCTGGCTACACCGAGAAATTTGGAATACGACAATATGTACCTATACTTAAAGAGACATCCACATAATGTTTTTTAACTTCCCCCGGTAGATTCTAAAGCTAACGTGGAAAGTCCCTAATATTTTGTTAATAAAAATCAATTTAGAGAAATTTACTTTTATTATTAAAAGATAAACCATTTCTATAGAGAATATAGGTGCTTATTTTCTACTAAAATGGTCGGGTGTTAGCTTTTAGATGACAGTTTGTAAAAGTAAATTGATATTGCTGGGTTTAACGATAGGTTAAAATTAATTCAGGTAATTGAAATCAAGTAAAAATGGCAAATTGGAAAATTAGTAGGTATAAATTAATTTAACTTAATTGGAATAATTACAAAAGCTTGAATTTCAACAATAAAGACAATTTTATTGATTCAATTTATTATCTAATTCCCCTATTGTCAATTGTTTTGATGTTTACAAGTTAACCGCAAATTGCATTTTGTAGGTATTTGGACGTGTAATTGCTTTTAGTTAAGCGAATCGTGTGTCCATAGTCTTTAGTTAAAATTACTATAGTAGACCGCCATTAATTATATACCATTGTCATTATAAAAGAGGGGATATTGTTGTTTAATGAACATAAAAAGCTTTGTTCTATGAACACTAAAAATGTGAAATTTATAATGCCATAAAGAAAATACTAACTGCTTTCCAAGTAAGTATCCAATTATCAATATTCCATCCAATTAACAATAAAGTCGCTAAATTTATTTTACCATAATATGTAAAATAAATAAATATTGGTGTTTGAAAATATCAGAATGTTCCTGCAGGGAAAATTTTGTTATAAAATTCTTTTATTATAGTCATAATAAATGTCAAAAAAATTACTACCGCATGAAAAGCGACAAAAGGGACAAATGATAAGTGAATTAACAATAACGCATTCGTTACAGTGTATTGTGATGCCACCACATTTAACAAATGATGAAAAAAACTTGGGAGGTGTTATCTCTTATGTCCTACCACATCATAAAATAAATAAATATAACAAAAAATTCAATTTTTTATTTTGATCCCAAAATGCGACAATACCATTAAATTAAAACTATCAAGTTGTGCTCTAAATCGTGCTAATTAAAAATGGCAAATTTGAATATTTATATGTTTATACAACTTTTTATAGCAAACCCCTAATATATGGGAGATCTGCGATATAAAAATAAATGAAATAAAACAGCAGTAACCGATAGGCATAAAAAAAAGTTATAAAAATAAAGCTGTAAAATTTTAAGTACCATCAAATGCATATTTAAAGATATAACTTGTCATTGTAATATTAATTAGTTTTGATAAAAACGTAAAATGTAATAAATTTAAAAAAATTTAATTAACAAAATTGGGTCAATTTTGAGAGGAAATGGTTTGAGGATATTATTTGAACTCGTTATTTTTGTTGAAATTGCTATTTTCAACGAAATATAGCTGTATGTGTTTCATTATTTATAATTATTGATTTCGTTACAGTTTAACCATATTTTGTAATTTATTTGAAATTTTAAATTGCTTCTTAATTTATCAGCTTTATATGCGTCAAAAATTAAAGATAAAAGAATCTATGTAGATATCATCAAGTATTTGACGTGCATAAATATTTAATGATCGAAAGAGGTTAAAAAATAATTTACAAGTTAATTAAATGTAACAAATATCAAATATTTTTAGTATTTAGCTGTCAGTTATCATCAGTTGTTGTTTAACTAGCTTAAAAAAAGATCATATTTCATACTACTAGTCTGAAAACGGTATGTTAATTATACCTATTAATATTGCTACTGGCAAGGACAACGAAATTTTATTATTGGACATTTCAATGGTTTCCACCTTCGTTTACAGTTTTCCAATGAAAAAGAACACACAAAAATAATCGTCTTGGACATCCAATTAATTTACGAAAGTAATTGTTTAAAATATAATTACAATTACTCTTAGCATAAAAGTCAAATAATATAGACTCAGACATAGGACACGTATCTTTAAAATTAACCCGTGGAGGATACAAAGTCTCAAAACTTTAAAGGAAACTTTAAAATGGTTACCTAGAATCATATAAAGCAAGGTGAAGTTTCTCGAATTCTAAATCAAAAACTAATATTCTTAAAAGAAAACATTTCAGACAGGTCGGTTTTCAGACAGCCAAGTCCAAGATGAGGATGGAGAAAAGCGTTACGAACAGAAACGTTCTCATTTAAATTAGGTATATATTTTTGGAGTTAAACTTAATTTAATCATTAATCGCTAAAGCATAGCTAAAAGATCATAGGTACAAAAACATTTGATTTTTTAACTTTTTAATTTGATTTAAATGATTTTCAAAGTTAGAAAGGATATTTATAAATTTTTAAGTGTATAATATCTAGGGTCCTAAAAAGTTGTCATTAAAAAATGTTAGCATGTTTATTTTATGAGTTTCAAAAATTGGACATTTACATTTTCATAATTTAGTCGAGCTTTTAATAAAGAAACTTTATTTAAAATATTTTAACTCGAAGCGGAGACGCATTTGTTTCAGTTAAAGTAGCAAAAAGCTTTTAAAACCTTGATATTCAAATGCTACTTTATGCATAGAAAGCTTTAACCATAAAATCTACCAAAAAGTTTTAAAAATATTTGCATGCCTCTCGTTACTTTAACCATCGCTTTTATAAAAACTAATCCAAAAAAGCTCATGTTTAAAATTCAAATTTTACCTTTTTGTGATGGCAAAAAGTAAAGCACAATTAGAGGGGCTTCTATAAAAATTTTATACGATTAAAGAAACGTTCAATTTCTGAAGTGATAAAACCATCTTAGTCCATTCGTCAGCTTTAAATTGCAAGCTTACGTTGTAAGCTTGTCGGTATTGTTAGTTAGTGGACATATACCTAATCCTCTGCAAAGCTCGTATAAATGCTAAAATAATAAAGTTTCCTAAAAGTTATCATGTTAATTAATGATTCCTTCAAAGTATAAATCACCTAAGGCTCTAATTACAATAATAATAATAGGCATCTTTGTGTAATTAGAAATTTCTAATTACCATTTTAAATAGCAAACGTAATATATAAAAAGTTTCAAAAAAATTATCCTTATTAGACTTGGCGTAAAATAATACATTTTTAATATAGAACGCTTAAATATTTTTTTGCGTGGATCATGTAAATAAGCGTTTTGTTGAAATTTACCTCGGTGTGCTTAATTTAAAAATCGATACCTTTATAAAAATTACTTTACAAAGAAAATGTTACATTCCGTTAACTTTAGCCGTTAGCTTTTGTTTCATAGTAAATTTTTAAGTAAATTGTTCAAATCCCACATCCGTTTGTTTTTTGTGCTATAAAAACGCGACAATCAACAACAAAAATATATCCTTGAGTCAGAGTTTAATGATACGAAATTAGCATTAGATCATTATAATATGATTTAAAAATGTAATGGTTAAATAAGATTAGACAATACTTATCTAGTTGAGTGGTAACATATTTCAAACCCACAAATTTGCAAAATATTTTTGGTATTCTGGAATAAATTATTCTACAACCTAAACCCTTTCTTTGATTTAGGCTGAATAAATCAAGTGAATTGTTTACAATGTAAAATATTAAAACATAACAAATTATTTACATCAAACAGCTTCCAGATTTTTCAATGAGTTTCCAAAGCTTAAGTTCTTGACATAACCACTTCCGAAGAGCTTTCTTGTTACTTTTGTTTAAAACGCCTTTTCAATTTCCAACTGCGTTTGTTTACCTATCACACTAAAACAAGCACTTTGTGATGTTAATTGCAATGAGTAATTCCTAAAACGAATTTATGTTAAAGCTGTTGTTTCAAAATGTTAAATAATTTCCAAGCTAAATTAAAATATTACTGAAAATAAAAGTTCCTAACAATAAAAATTTTTGTTCCAAGGATCGGTGAAAAGCGTTTGTTGAACTCTATTTTTAAAATAGGTTACAATTTAGGAAAGTCAGGGAAATAATGTTTCAACTCGTCTTCAAATAAATTACATATCATACAGTGTCAGACAGCCCGAAAAAATAGGTGTAGAAAACATTAAAACAAAAAATTTTCCGTAAAAATATTCATAATAAAATTCAAATGGAAAACGATTTTCAAAAAATTAAGCATTCACATTTAAATGAAACGTTTAATTAAGCTAATGAGGTCATAGAAGCTTAGCACACCAAATACAGTTTTAGAACAAATTTAAATTCTCATAAAGCTCAAATTTTATACAAACTTTCCGAATCATGACGGTAAGAAAATGGTAATTACTCAGCCCGATTATGAAATGTGCAAATTGAGTTTAAAAAATATTAGGATATAATTTTACCTCGGCATAATTGAAAAAATGAAAATTGTTTTACATTTTTAATAGGTGAGGCAAATTAGTTGATGTTTCCTGTCAAATATTTTTAAAAATTTAATGAAAAATTCAGATGTGTTGATGAATTTATCGTTGAACCTATAATGGACATACTGAAAATCCTTTCGTCATTCGAAATCTCTTTGATGAGATGAGTTTTGTAATACTAAACAAAAATTTAACAGCTTTGGTAAAAAAATTTTGTAAGTAAATTTGTTTATCTTTATGGTCATGTCAAATTAAACAACCTCTTTAAAGTTTTAACATTTTTGAGCAAGTAAATTCATCTAACAATTTGGCAAGTCGAAAAGCGCGTTACAGTGGTATCTTCGTGTTGTTTGTAATTAAATTACAGGTATTATAAATAATAATCATTGTGTTTTAGGTTGAAAATCAAGATTAATTGCTACGTGCGTTATATACATTAATTTATGTTAATTATTAAACTAAAATAAAAAAATAGCAATAAAATGTCCTTGTAGGAATCCTAAAATCCTAGATTTCAGTTTACGTAATGTTTCTATGGTTAATTAAAATTGTTCATACTTGCACGCACAAAGGTTTGAAGATTGATGGAAACTGCCGTTTATTTAAATTTTTGAAACGTTTTGAAAATAAATGACATAAATCACGAATTACTAAACGTAAGCCTTTGGGACAGTGCTCTTAATAATTCATGATATAGTTTTAGATACAAAAGAAAACTAAAAATGGATAGGTGCAAAAATTCTATGGATGCTATATCCTATATACACTCAACAAACATTTATAATGTAATACCAAACCATCTCTAGTTGAGAAAATATACTTGATATTCTAAACAGTTGTTTGTGGATTTGAGGAAACCTATCAATCATGTTCAATGTTACGAAGATTCTTCGTAGTAACACTAAATTTACAATGATTAATGAAAGGCATCAGAATTTTGAAATAGTACGCAGAAACAAGCATTTTTTATACAATACTAATAACTTTCTGCAAATATTGCTACGTAATGCACCACAAAATGATAAATTTTAAAAAATCATGATATGAATAACAGCCATATTGATCGAAATATAGTGGTTGGCAGTGCTAATGATTACATTAAAAGAGGAAATAAATACATTAATTATATCAACAGTATAATTTTAGACTAATTATAATGCTTTAAAAGATCAACTACGCATATAAATATTTTTTAAGTAATTTAAAATTTTAATATCGACCTGAGAGCCAACAAACTGTTATGGCTCGACGAAAAGATCCTACTAGACACGCTAAAATTAGATCTTTTCCAGAAAAAAAATTTTAAATTACATGTTGTAGCAGATAGTCTACCATTTTTATACGAAATGACACAACAAAAGGTTCATAGAGACAAAACTTTTAGGTTTCAATCCCATAGTTTATGGATCAGCTTTGCTTGAAATTTTCAATATTACGATATTATATTTCAGTTCTAAACAAATACTTTTTTATAAAATTGTTAGAGCAGCAGAATTAGCTTAAGATATAAATCTTGAAAAACAACTTAATTTTCAACAATTCAACAGACTCTATTATTTTTTTTGACATATTACAAACACATTGTCTCCTGCAGCAACCAAGTTGCTACAGAAGACGGTTTTTATATACATAAAATTTTCGCTGCTCCTGCGTAGCATATCAGCGTCCATATGGTCGTTTTAGATGTTTGGCGTCCTCATACGTGGGCTACTTCCTGGAAAAGCCCACTTAATTTAAATTTTTTACATAATCCTGTACAGTCCTTGTTAAGGAACTTGGGTGTTACGTCATCCTAAACCAACTAATTTCGGAAGTTCTGTTGTAAAAGTAAAATATTTATTATTTTGGCATATATAAAGGGTTGGCTTGACTAGGGTAACTTACATAATTTTACATTTTGAGAAGATAAACGAGCGAATTAGAATTAACTAATAAATATGATACCGTTCCATGCCTAATGTCTATTTTATAAATGGATTACATTGTACCTTAAAACATATAAAAAAATTACCATTCAAAGTCAATGTAAAACACAGGATTAAAAAATTGCTTGCTACAGAAGAAAAATTCAACGTCCAGAGTTATTTCAACCCTTGAATAAACGTAAAAAAAGGCATTTAGGTGTTTACTTGGTTACAAGCCTAACGATGATTAACAATTTTTATTCTAAGGATTATATTGCTCACCAAAGTAAATGTAAGGGATTGTTACTTAATCATATTTTATTAAGAAAACCCTCAACAAAATCTTTTACGGATTAGCTAAAAAGAAATTTCTCACAGTTTACGATACATAATGAATACAACACATCTTGAAAGAATGAAGGTGTAGAAAGAAAATTTAATTACTTGCATTTTTGGAGAACAGAGCAAATCTTAATTTAGAAGCTACTCATAATTATTTCAAAATTTAATAAACTTTTAAGTATACTCGTAATTACGTAAAAATTTTCACCAAGTTTTTTTCATAATAAATTATAGTCCTATGTAGAGAACCTCGATTATGTAGTGTAAAAGTGTACGTTCCCGTGGTTCTGAATCCACGTTAATTGAGGTCCTCTGTGAAATCTGACAACGTCGCAAACGTTTGTAACGTGGAAGGAAAAAGAAATATAGTTAATAACCTAAACCTAATCCAGGTGAAAAAAAGGGGGTGTAAAACTCACAGTTTTCTCCGAAAAAACTTTGAGAATGAGTCAATAAAGGGTCCGAAACATCGGCAACAAAAAATTATTGAATAAAAGACCTACTTGTATGTAAAAAATCTGTTCCTATTTAATAAATCATTTCAAAAGAAATTTTAATTAAGAAATTTAATCAAGAAATGAAAATAGAAAGTTCGCATGCGAAATCTTAAAAATACACCTTATTTTAATTAGTTTATTTGTTATTATTTTAGTAAAGCAATCAGAAAATGTAATTTGAAAAGGTGACAGCTACTTTAATTTATTAAAATTATTTGTATTGTAATTTCCCGGATTTTCGTACATAATGTACATAATTTTGTACAGAATGGCAGCAGTAAACCAGCAATAAAATTTCAGTAAAACTTGATTCCTTAAAAAATTTTGTTTTTAAATCCCTAAATATACGTAATTAAAATTTAGAACGCATTACAAAACACAAACAAAATGTAAATTAGATAACATTTAAAATAAACTTAGCTACCAGCAGGTAAAAGAGAAACAGTAATATGACGTTAAGTAATTATTATTATACATCGGCATGTTCTAGAATGGAATGGTCAACATAAATCGATGCGCTACGGGTAACGAAAACCACCCCATGCATGCATGCAGAAGATCCGCGCTGTTCAAAATTAATTTCAATACTTCTGAGAAACCTCAAGTTTTAAAATTTGACATGAATATAATTCGGTATATTCCATTCGTTATGTTTTGATTATAACTTTCCCGCATGACCTAAATTCGCCAGGGTGAGGCCAAATGCTGAACAACTATGACTATCTCATAGTTTAATTTTGTGCTCCAATTTATTTTATATATCGACAACTTCAAAATAACTTTTTTTGTCATCATTGGAATTTTTTTCTCAGTGCAGTTCTTTCTTTTAAATAATAAACTTTTTTGTTAATTTATTTTTTACCTTAGATAAAATGACGAATGATGAATTATTTAAAATTTTACATATAGCATTGTTGCATGTACACATCATTTTAGTAATTACTTTCTACTGGATGAAAATTTATAAATTTTCTGTATTATAAGATATTATTCTATATTATAATGTATTTTGCAGAAAAGTGTTCATATTATCTTATCGTTAATTATTATATCGTTTACTGCACAACATCGCAGATAAATGTTACAGCAAATCCACTGCCTCTATAGGAAGTTATTGTGAAAGACAGGCTAAATTAACTTGCGTTCAACATCTTGACAACACACATTATTTTGTTCATTATAATTCGGGTAAATAAGTTGAAGAAAATTACCGCGATTGTACAAAATGTTTAATTATTATACGAGCCACTCGATTTACAAATTTTTGGCACCCTACACTTCTAGTATTATTTTATATAATATTTATTCGATTTATTTTGCCCATCTATTTTCGGAAGATAATGGCAAACCACAGAGATATTTTGCTATGAAAACTCGACTCAAAATTAAGGCAAAGTTTCTACTTATTGAAATCTGCAGCCAAAAAATTAGAGATGTTGGCTTTGTTTACACCAGGCCCGTCCAACATACGGCCCCCGGGCCACAATGTGGCCCGCAAAAGTCCTTCATCCGGCCCGCGACGACATCAATAGATCTTTTGCGAATAGGTAGTTAAATAAAAAGGCGCGGCGGGAGGAGATGCTCCCCGGGCCCCGCTCCTACCGCTGGGCATCGCCCATATTTTTTAAAAAATCATCCATAATGGAAAATATCATTGTATTTTAATTATATTTTAATAACTAGGAGAGTGCCTTTGCTATTGGGCATTCCTTTTGGCCCGCTATGGTTACAAAAATACTAAACCTGGTCCTCCACAAAATTATGTTGGACACCCCTGGTTTAAACGATGTCGTATATTTTCCAGTAAGGACAAAGAAGAAAGAATTTCTGATCACTAAACAGAAATATCATACCAAGATAACAGTTAATGTCCAATAAAATCCATAACAAATGTTAATTTTTGTTTCATCAATATCCCCAAACAACGCATGAAATGGGTTAAGTATACGAGGGTGGAATGATAAGATACCAGTGTTTAACGAGCAATAGCGCCACTGGCATTCATCAAATAATGTGGTGTTATAGATGAGAGTCCTGAAGATTTGCTGGACGGAAAAGACTGTTATGTACGAGTGTCGGTTGAGAAATGTGGTTATTGATGGCTACAAAAATCCAATATGTGAACTGACAACCGAAAAGAAGAAAAGATACAAGATACCAGGGGTGCATGATAGTAATAACCATGCTAGGGTTACGATACTCAACATCAGCTCGATACATTTAATCCCAAACATTACAACTTTTTTAAGCCATCAACAAAATATGATTTGTCAAACGCCCAAAATAAGCCTCTGTTTCTGCGATAACATTTTTATTTGATGTGAACCGCTTTCCACCAAGCCATTTGTTTCATATTTTGGAAACAAACAAAAACCGCATGGGGCCCAATCTGTGATGGATTAGTAGCATAATTCGACCAGTTTCGCTGTGGCGATTGCGGACGAGTGCCCAGGCGCCTTGTAATAATGAAAAAAAATTTTTCTTATCCAAGGATCGATATTGCTCCTTCTCCATAATTGCAAACAAATAAAAATTTGCTCCTTTCAACAGCTGTTGAAACAAAACTACTCGATAAATTTGTCGGAAGTTTGGACAGGCATTGTTTGCAAAGTTTTTGCAACGTGGAGGGACGGTTAACTATCGGAATTGATACGTTTAGATATGCTAGTTTCCCAAACCTGGCCTCCACGACTGATAAGTCGTTTCTCGTCTAGCTGGAAAGATAATTTTTTTTCAACTCCGGTCGCTTCCCGTCACGAAAGGGTTAAACATTGGTACTTTTTCTTTTCTTGTCAGCTTTTTGGGACTGAATGAAAAAAAAATTCTATTATCCCAGTTATCCCTGGTTTTAGCATAATTTTACAGCTAACCAATTGGAAAATTATTCAATTTTCATCATTGGTTTACATTTCTGGAACTAATTTCAAATTTGATTGTTGATTATTTTATTTAAAAACTGTAATACTAATACAATGTTCGCCTTTTCATAATTAATAATGGAAGTTTGCCAAGTTTTTTAAAATTCTATTGTCTTATTAGTACTTATGAATATACAACGCTGTTGGAGGCATTCGTCGTCGAGTAATTAAATAAATTTTAAGATAAATTTAATTATAGAACTTAAATTTTTTTTTAAATGTATTGTAATATTGTTTAGTATTACTTTGCATGACACGAAGAATTAGATTACCTATTATTATATAAAAAAAATTTAATTCGAAAACTTTCCCAACCCCTAAAAATGTGCATAACAGATGTAACACGTTTTTCTCATTTTTTAAACAAAAATTATATTTTATATTATTTATAATTTTATATAAGATATTTTTTTGTTAGATAGAGGTACATGACAAATAAAAGTTACTTCTGACAATATAAATTTTTATAAGTTTTTAGGATATACATTTGATCTTTCGTTCTACGATAAATTTTAAAACTTGCCTGCCTTTGAACCTTTAGAGATTTATATTTTGATTGCATAATCATTTTATTTTATAAGGCCAGTAAAAAATTTACGGTAATGAACTTAAATTTTGTGAGTAATTACTTTATCTTAACACTCGCTTAAAGAAGTCTAGCAAAGGGTGTTATAGTAGAGATAAAAAGTCATAAAGCTCAATTAGATACTACAAAAAAAAGTTATAAAGATACAAAAAGTGTATGATAACATTTTTTTCCCACGTAATATGTTGTGCATAACGTAACGTGGCGGAAGAATCAAATTTCCATTCTTTCATAAAATAGAATAGATTTTTTTTTAAATTTGAAATAGAACAATTTTTTACTGCTTCATTTCTTTTAGTCCCGAATTCAGGGTTTTTAGATTAAGAGAAAGACACTTTGTTCCTTTCGTTACCTAACCCTTTAAGAGCACTCAGGAAACCTAAAAGGATGGAAGCTCGATTCATAGTTTCTTCTTGAAAACATCGCAATTTTGAAAGGAAATTGGTTTTAATATTTTTCAAGTTTGAACATTTTACGATTTCGTTGCTCAACTTTCCTTTTATTTGGGTTTAGTAAATATTCTTCCGATAAATCTCCACCAACAATGCGGTTAATGTACTTCTGAATTATTCTTTTGGTTCCTTTTTGTTAACGCATATTGGGGAAAGAATAATAGGGCACAGGGTGATTAAATTCATAATACAAATGCCGTTATTACCGATTTCGCACAAAGAAACCAAACCAAAAGATTCGAAATGGAAACACAGGACTTATTGATCCAATTCACTTCCTTCATAGTACTACTTAAAAAATATAACTAAGTTATTACTATTATTTCAAATTAATATGGCTATATTTTTATATCCAAGTATATCATTTTTTATCATAACATAATTTTTTTAATATTTAAATACAAAATTAACTTTTAATTATGAAAATCACCCAATTTTGAATGTAACAATTATTTCTTTTGCAACAATCAACACATTTTTTTTAAATTTTAAATAAAACAAATATTTTTTTATCCATGCACAGAACCAATATTTCTTTAACGTTTTTTTTTTATTGTGCAAATATTTAAATAGTAAACAAAATAATTTATTAACTTACTTATTAAGATCGCCGTAAATATCCAAAGAGCCATATACTTCTTCATTTTTTATGCCCTCAATTTTGTTTTCCCATATCACCAAAAAACACTATACAGGTCACATTTCAAATGTTTAAAGTTCAGAAAGACAAATTAGTTTTGAATGACATTTTCCTTTAATTTTTTGATGTTATCACATTTTTTTTAATAGAAACGTACTCGTGATGTGAAGCACATGTGTCAATGAATATACACGCGAAAGAATACCGAGACCGAGATAATCCACAAGCTACAGTCAGTGGAGTATTGACCGGGGAGACCGTCTTGCGCCGAGGTGTTTCCTCTCCCCCGCATGTACGCCTCTGTCTCGTTCTATTCCAAACGTTACACACAAATGCTTCTCCTTTTTTTTCCTAAAAGATGTCGAGACTCAACATATCTTACGCACTTTATTACTTCTACATTTAATTTTTTGTATAGCAATCGTAAAATAGTCAAATATATAGTAACTTGCCACAACATATCATTTTTACCCAAAACTCGTTAGAAGTTTAGTCCTACATCCTTTTGTTACTACACATTTTTTGGTCATCAGTATCAAAGTTCAAAAAAGTCGTGGTCGATCAAATGGGTTATTTGTTTTTCTTTCACGTATTCGTGTTACATTTTCCCCATGATATTACATGTAAAATGGGATATTCCGATAATATCCATAATCTAAAGAGCGTTGCAAAGATTTTACATTTTTAGTTCCAGAAACATTTTTAATAAAAGTGAGGTTTCTTCATCAAATTCTTCCGCTTACAGTAATGGTAAATAATAACAATGCTTCAATGTGGTCTTAAAGTGATTACCATGCATCCATATTCTAATATAAATTTTGTCTAAAGGTTTGATGACTTACAACAAAGATGTGGTTTGTCCACAGCAGGCAGAATGAATCCAATTACAAAATCCTGACAGCAAGTTTAAGTTCAAATTAAGCCGTCAAAAGATATATCCGAAAAGTTCTTTTGAGACAGTATTATAAGTAAAGGTTTGTTTAAATTAACAAGGGTTCTTCCATTACTTATCAGGTGTTTCCTTTCGCTTTTCGATTCCCGAAATTTTCCTTTACCTTTGCAAAGAGTTTCCCAACTAATTCACAAATTGCGGTCATGCTATTCATCGTCGAAGATACATACTATAAAAATATGGAAGTTTTTAATCCAAAAACTTCATACGAGTTCTATATCGATTGCCACAAATCGCTCTGGGCGTAACTGGGTTAATAACCATTGCATTGCTTTAATTTAAATTCATTGGGTTTCGTAACTTAAAATTTCATTTATTAAAACTTTTACTGGACAAAAAAGTTGGAAAGGCATAATTTCATATTGTACAAAATATTAAAATAGTATAAGGTATTGAACACCACTATTAACGACAAACGTCAGTATTAAGGGTTTATGAACGATCGTTCTTCATATTAAAAAATGTAAAATGAAAAAATATTGTGCACTTACACCATAAATCATATTTTACTTAAAATGTGTAGTATGGCTTTTAAAGCTTGGCTTGGAAAATTGTAGCTCAAATTTTCGTATACGAAAGAAAGGAGTAAGCAACATTTAAATATTTATTATTTAAGTAATGTTGCAATATATACTACAAAATTGAGTAATAATTTATTCCTTTTTAACCCCTTTTACTAATATTTTTTGCAGCTATTTATTTATTAATAATAATCTTTCCGTAAATAGGAAAATAGTTATTTACATGAAAGTCAGGAAAATGATATATTACTGACGAGGAGCAATGTTGAAATACGAGGCACTTTGTGCCGAGTATTTTAGAGCTCCGAGTAAAGTGAGATATTTTCCTGACGTATTTTGTATTAAATTTTTCCAAAAATCGTAAAAAATAGAAATTTTAAAACACATTATTGAACAACATTTTTAAAATAAGCAAAAATCAAGTTTGTCAATGTGTCAAAACTTGAACAACATTTTTAAAATTGACAAACTTTCAATTTCCCTGCGCGTAGATACGCAGGGAAGTGTTGTTTCTATGACGATTTTTGGAAAAACATATTAAAGAACAAAGTTGAGCTTCTAATCAATTCTCAACAGTATGAATGTATCAAATGAATAATTTTCTTAAATTAATATAATTAATTTATTGTTTTTTATAACAACAAATAGAACTCACAATAGAACTTACAAACAAATAAAAGAAAAATACTGGGTGACCTACCTTAAGCCCGAACACATTCGAGGAGAATAACACGATAAATTAGGTTTTTTAAAGACTTTTGGAAATAAATTACTTTTGATAAATGTTCTTTTATATAAAAACTGTGCTGTGTAAAAGAAAAACAAGTAAATAGTTAAAAGCATCTTATCTAATACAGGATGGATGTATTGAACTGGAATTAAATTCCAACTGCAGTATTATTGGCAGGAGCGTCGCTAGGGTTTGCAAGTTTTTCAAACACCACTCCTGTAATCCACTTTTCCGATTTTTAAATACAATTTCCTAAATTTCTAATTTCTTTTTCATTTGCATATGGCGATTTACCTTTTTTTATCCCTTATCCTAGAGTCCTACAGATTTACCCTTACTTTTTCACCTCGTCTACATTTCGCCCCCTTCCGCATTTTGCTTCCCTATGCATCGCGGTGACGTAACGCGGGGGCACACTTTAAAAAAAGTTTTATTTGGTGGAATGACCCATATATAAATTTACCCAAATCAAAACACAGCCTCTTCTGACGGCGTGGGGCAAGAGCAAGATTTTTGCAATCGGTCATCGCCACTGGCTTGTGCTTGAAGGAATAAAAATTGAAGCTGTTACCTACCTATCAACAATAATTATGTGAGTTGCATTAGTTATCTGGAAAACAGTATCTATGTTTCCAATAACATTCAGCATCGGCATACAAAATGCGAAACCAACAAGGCTCAGAAAACGGTTTAGTATTTTTTCCAACACTTAATTCTAAAACAAAAATGCCACTTTAGACGGACTAAAACAACGCGATATCGAGAATGGATTAAATTACAACAAAGTCCCTTGCGGATAGCGTGCGATGACGATGGTTTAAAATACAGATTGAACAGATAATTATGTCCAAAATGTAAACATACTATTGAAATTTGAAATATTAATAACTTTCTCATGTTTTTACCAGCTTTCAAATGAACATGTAATTTAGATACAGTTTAGACCCCCCAAGTTGCTTACACAGGGTTAAGGAATGTATGCAGTTAAATTGCAGGATTATGTAGTTTTACAAGGAACTTGTGAGTTGAAATGAAAATCTTTACAATTGAATCTCAAAATAATATTTTGTGAAATAATTTATCCCATAGATTTATTAAATTTTTTTCATCATAAATTCAGAAAGGCTGCAAAAAGCCCGAAAATACAAACCACCAGGAAGAAGCATAAGGCCGACCGATGAAAAAATGGGTGCCGAAACAGGCAACATAACCTAATCCATGGAACGAAGAAGAATTATAATAATTATAAAAATGATAAATTATTGAAAAAATCAAAATGTGTTGTTGTTAATTCGTGATAATAAATTAATTGATATATTTTAATAATTTATTAAAGGAATTAAATTAATATTATATTTGAACTTTCAATTGCAATGCACCCTTCGTCAGAAAATACATAGTAATGAGTAAACATCATGGAAACGTATACATTGTATTGTCATTTGAACGGTAACTGGATCCAATCCTTTTTTGCTGAAACACAATTCAGGTTTTTCCTAACTCACGGTTATTGGATTGCATCTCAGCGTAAGTTGGAAGAGTTGTGGCTAATTATTACACAGTAAAGGTGAAGGGAGAACGTGCCAGTGCTTCGTATAAACGGACAGAACCAATTCTCATTACTGCACATTAGCCACAACCCTTCCAACTTAGGCTGAGCATAATACTCTGCATACTTATAAAATCACCCGCATCAAGCTAGCGCCGCCACTTTCGAAAAACAAAACAAAAATATGTGGAGAATTTGTGGCTAATTTGTTGCTAATTAGTTGCCGCAATCGCGAATTTGTTGAGTTGGAAAGTTACAGGCATTTGAGTGGTGGCGGCGCTAACTTTATATCAAATCAGCGTTGCCACCACTCAAAAAGTTACTAAAAATAAAAATTAAGTATATCGGAATTTGTGGCTAAGTTGTTGCTAATTAGTTGCAGCAATCACGAATTTGTTGCTCTTACCGTTCGAGAGTTACAGCCATTTGAGTGGTGGCGGTTCTAGATTTATATCAAGCCAGCGTCTCCACCACTCAAAAACTTACTAAAAACTAAAAATAAGTATAATATGTTAATTTGTGGTTAATTTGTTGCTAATTAGTTGCAGCAATCGCGAATTTGTTGCTCTTACCGTTGGAGAGTTACAGCCATTTGAGTGGTGGCGGCTCTAACTTTATATCAAGCCAGCGTCGCTACCATTTAAAAACTTACGAAAAACAAAAAATAAGTACTATATGTTAATTTGTGGCTAATTTGTTTCTAATTAGTTGCTACCATAAGTAGGTTAATTTCTGTAATGTTTAATATAAATGCACCGTTCAAGCTTATATTTGCATTTGAAGTAAAAAATAAAAATATTTATTTTTAAAACATTTAATTTCACATATATTTAAAATAAAAAAAAATTTCTTATCTTGAGCCCTATAAAAAAAATAATACAAAAACTTAACCAAAACCAATGTTCCAAAAGTAGGTTAATATTGTCATTACTGATTAGTATTTTTTTCATTTCACAAATGAAATTGAAAATTTAGTTATAAAATGATTCAGTGTACTTTTAGGTATCATTATTATTAAAAATTAAAAAAAAAAAACCTGATAGAAGAGTGCTTTTAATTTTATATTATTTTAATGCATTTTAACGCGTTAAATTCAGAATTATTCATGACAAAGACACAAAATGGAAAAATTTCATTATTTTACCGCAGAAGAGTATAAATTAGTATTAAAGAAGTTTGAATCTGGCACATTTCAAATAAACAACCACTTCAATTTTTAAAGTGATAAAATCACTCAAACAGGAAGTTAGAAAAATGCCTATTAGTCCAGTAATTCTACGAACGACATAATGATAAAGTCGAAAATTAGACTACCCGGTAGGAAAAAATGGAGTCGTGTAGAAGAAAAAATTCTAAAAAGTATAGCGTTTTTTGCATCGCTCTAGCTGATGTAGAACATAACCTAAAAAATTAAAGAAAGTCGAAAAAGCGTTTTTTTGCGATTTAAGAATAAACGAAGCATCCAACAAAAGAAAGTTAAATTAGAAAGTTGTAGGTAATGAAAAACCCTATCGAATGCGACCAGAAGAATAAAAATTCGTTATTTATTTTCCGATAAAATCGAAAAATACCGTCAAAAATCGCCATTTTTGTTTTCGCTGTGTTTTTTACAATTTTGCTTTAAATTATTTTTTATTTGGGTATAAAGTTGCCACTGTCGATTAGAAGAAGAGCCTTTTTGAAAAATTTTCACGATTGGGATGGTCTAGGGAACCAAACGTGGGCTTAAATTCTTCGTAAAGGATGGTGCTATCATATACTTTAAGAAAGAAATATTTTTAGTCACTTTCTAATCTCAAAAAAAGCGAATGAATATCGCGGAATATCGTAACGTTTTTTAGGTTATGTTTTTTCGAAATATCTCTTTGAATTCTTAGTAATTCTAAATTTCACGTATAGTAATCGATAGTCTACACTTTTTCACACATTCGTAAAAAAAAAAATCAGCATCGTACGACCACTTTTCTCTGAAATAATTTTTCACTTTTCTCTGAAATTTTGTGAATATAATTTTTGCTTTGCAGCTGCCTTGTTTATTATTTTCTGATTTTCTATGATATGGATTGGTTTCTCAAAAATGTTTACTAGACAAAAGTTGTAGTCCGTCAAATTGATTGTCTAAAATCAACGGCTTTCGAGTTATGAATTAAAGTAAGTTAAAAAATGTCGAAAATTTGCACTTTCTTTTTTCTTTTTTTTTTTTAAATCCTGTATCTTTCAAACGAAACATTTTACAAAAAATCTGACGCCACATTCCGGATAGGAAATTTAACGGACTACAGCTTTTGTCTAGTAAAAATTTTTGAGAAACCGTTCCATTTCACAGAAAATCAGAAATAATAAACAAGGCAGCTACAAAACAAAAAATTATATTCACTAAATTTTTTATTTTTTTTGAAAAATTATTTTAAAATGGTGGTGGAAAATTACCACCCTCATTTTCAATACATAGTTGTGATTGTTTTAAATGATGTTTGTCGAGAAAATAAAAAAAAGGTGATTTTTCGACACTTTTCACACTCACCGATCGACCAAAATTGGCCTCGTGATCGACCGGTCGATCCCCCGACCTTGTTGGCCACCCCTGCTATTCGCTATGTGTAAGGTATGAGAGGGGATAAGCAAATCGAACGAAGCGTTCGGAGTTGCCGATAATAGAACCTCAACGGGACTTGCATTATGTCATAAACACGTAATCATACAAAATTAATTAAATTATTTGCTATAAAACAGTTGGTATTCATACTTTATGACAGCAAAAATATTCAAATTTCTCATGGCGTACTATTTTCACATTGAACATAAAATGTTCACAGTTCCGAGTAATTTTCTTTATTGAGCCACCAGAGGGCAGTAGGAGGAATGCACATAGCGAATAGTAGCTTTTAACAAAAGAGGAAATTTTATAAATAATACTATAAAGCATCTTTTAAAACTATCATGACTGTGTATTGAAAATGAGGGTGGTCATTTTCAACATTAATTTACCGAAATCATGTAGAATAGTTTAAAATTAATTAATAATTATTATAATTAAAAAAAAAATTTAGTGCATTTAATTTTTTGTTTTGTAGCTGCCTTGTTTATTATTTTTTGATTTTCTGGGAAATGGATTGGTTTCTCAAAAATTTTTACTAGACCAAAGTTGTAGTCCGTTAAATTTCCTATCCGGAATGGAGCGTCAGATTTTTGGTAAAACGTTTTGTGTAAAAGATACAGGGTTTTTAAAAAATCAAAAAATAGGAAAGCTCAAATTTTTCAACATTTTTTAACTTACTTTAATTCATAACTCGAAAGCCGTTGATTTTAGACAATAAAAGGTTTGAATCTAGTTTGTAGATTATTTCACGGTCTTTAAAAAACCACTAAACCATTTTTACTGAAAAATCAATATTTTCGGGGCTATGGCCACGTGAAGGTGGAAATTAAAAAAATGTTTTAAAGAGGCCTAACTCTCGATAGTTTGAATTTCGAAAAAATTTTTTTGTTAAATATTGTTCTTAGAAAAGTGTCCTCTATCACCACCTAAGTTATGTAAAGTGAGTGCGGGGACACCCTGTATAGGCAGGCACGTACAATTTAAGAATTAAGATGGAGGAAGTCAAAAACCTTGACTCACTTTGTATCCACAATTTTATGTAGTTCTTTTGCCGATTTTGAAGATAGTAAAATATAAATTTAGAATTACTAAGAATTCAAAGAGATATTTCGCAAAAACATAACCTAAAAAACGTTACGATATTCATTCTCTTTTTTTGAGATTAGAAAGTGACTAAAAATATTTCTTTCTTAAAATATATGATAGCACCATCCTTTACGAAGAATTTAAGCCCACGTTTGGTTCCCTAGGCCATCCCGATCGTGAGGAATGGCCGATTTACCAAAAGGTTTTTTTTTAGTAATTGTTCTATAAATCGCGTATTTTTCGTTTTTCTGAAATTTTTCAAAAAGGCTCTTCTTCTAATCGACAGTGGCAACTTTATACCCAAATAAAAAATAATTTAAAGCAAAATTGTAAAAAACAGCGAAAACAAAAATGGCGATTTTTGACGGTATTTTTCGATTTTCTCGGAAAATAAATAACGAATTTTTATTCTTCTGGTCGCATTCGATAGGGTTTTTCATTACCTACAACTTTCTAATTTAACTTTCTTTTGTTGGATGCTTCGTTTATTCTTAAATCGCAAAAAAACGCTTTTTCGACTTTCTTTAATTTTTTAGGTTATGTTCTACATCAGCTAGAGCGATGCAAAAAACGCTATACTTTTTAGAATTTTTTCTTCTACACGACTCCATTTTTTCCTACCGGGTAGTCTAATTTTCGTACTTTTTCGTAGAATGACTGGACTATATTAAGAGAACAGGGCGGCCAAGGATCACCACCAAAATGGGAATATATAAAAATACAGACATTATTTTCTGTTGGTCATACAACATCCGTTCCAAAAATTAAAGCAAAACTCCAAAATATATGGTAAAATGTTCCTTCAACCCATACTATAAGGAGTCATCTTTATAAAGAAAAGAAACATGGTCCGATTGCACGCAAAGGGCCTTACTTAAGTAAAGTTAATATTAAAAAAAAGTTGAAGTGTTACTCGGATAATGTCTTAAAGTCCATAAATTACTGGAATAAAATATTATGGCAATGATTAGACTGAAATACAGAAATGGTAGATATATGTTTGGATGAACCAAAGCGAAGTTTGCTCTTCTCTAAGGATACAAAACCTTCATTCAAATCGTTGGAAAGATGAATTATGGTTTGGAGGTGTAAGTACAATGCAGGCGTAGGAAAATTTTTTACTTTAGAGGGAGGAGTTAATGCTATATCTTATTTAAATCATCTAAAAGATGTAATATACATGAAGCTAAAAGGTTAATTGATAACGATTTTATATTACAACAAGGCAATGCACCTATTCATCGTGCTAAAATTGTCACTAATTATTTACAGGAACATGGTATTAATGTTATCGAGTGGCCACCCCGAAGTCCTGACCTCTCAGCTATCGAAAATCTCGGGGCATTTCTGAAACTACGAATTTTACTGGGGTCGCTGAGAAATTCTAATTTATTCGTCGTTTAATCGAAGAAATTTGGTATGGAAGAAGTCCATCTGAGTGTTGTTCATATATACAGGGTGTCCCCACACTCACTTTAGATAACTTAGGTGGTGATAGAGGACACTTTTCTAAGAACAATATTTAACAAAAATTTTTTTCTAAATTCAAACCCTCGAGAGTTAGGCCTCTTTGAAGCATTTTTTTTAATTTCCACCTTAACGTGGCCATAGCTCCGAAAATAATGATTTTTCAGTAAAAATGGTTTAGTGCTTTTTAAAAGAGCGAGAAATAATCTACAAACTATGTTTACACCTTTTATTGTCTAAAATCAACGGCTTTCGAGTTATGAATTAAAGTAAGCTAAAAAATGTCGAAAAATTTGAGCTTTTCTATTTTTTGGTTTTTTTCAAAACCCTGTATCTTTTAAACGAAACATTTTACAAAAAATCTGACGCCCCATTACGGATAGGAAATTTAACGGACTACAACTTTTGTCTAGTAAAAATTTTTGAGAAACCAATCCATTTCACAGAAAATCAGAAAATAATAAACAAGGCAGCCACAAAACAAAAAATTAAATTCACAAAATTTTTATTTTTTTTGAAAAATTATTTTAATAATTGATTTTAAACTATTAGATTATTTAAGTAAATGTTGAAAATGACCACCCTCATTTTCAATACACAGTCGTGCTCGTTTTAAAATATGCTTTATAGTATTATTTATAAAATTTCCTGTTTTGTTAAGAGCCATTATAGCAGGGGTGGTCAACAAGGTCGAGGGATTGACCGGTCAATCACGAAGCCAATTTTGGTCAATCGGTGAGTGTGAAAAGTGTCAAAAGTTCGAATTTCTACTATTAAAAGTGTAAAAAAATCGATTTTTTTCGACAAACATCTTTTAAAACAATCACGGCTGTGTATTGAAAATGAGGGTGGTCATTTTCAACAATTACTTTATTAATGTAATAATTTAAAATTTATTAATAAAATAATTTTTCAAAAAAAAATAAAAATTTTGTGTATTTAATTTTATGTTTTGTAGCTGCCTTGTTTGTTACTTTCTGATTTTCTGTGAAATGGATTGGTTTTTCAAAAATTTTTACTAGACAAAAGTTGTAGTCCGTTAAATTTCCTATCCGGAATGGGGCGTCAGATTTTTTGTAAAATGTTTCGTTTAAAAGATACAGGGTTTTGAAAAAAACCAAAAAATAGAAAAGCTCAAATTTTTCGACATTTTTTAGCTTACTTTAATTCATAACTCGAAAGCCGTTGATTTTAGACAATAAAAGGTGTAAACCTAGTTTGTAGATTATTTCACGTTCTTTTAAAAAGCACTAAACCATTTTTATTGAAAAATTAATATTTTCGGGGCTATGGCCACGTGAAGGTAGAAATTAAAAAAAATGCTTTAAAGAGGTCTAACTCTCGAGGGTTTGAATTTAGAAAAAAATTTTTGTTAAATATTGTTCTTAGAAAAGTGTCCTTTATCACCACCTAAGTTATGTAAAGTGAGTGCGGGGACACCCTGTATAAACACTATCCTCACGATTGGTAACTCCATCTATAAGAAATTGTGGCCATTGTGGATATTAACTAGTTTAATTTATAATATTATCCTACTTTTGGAACATTGGTTTTGGTTAAGTTTTTGTATTATTTTTTTATAGGGCTCAAGATAAGAAATTAAATTTTTTTTTATTTTAAATATATGTGAAATTAAATGTTTTAAAAATAAATACTTTTATTTTTTACTTCAAATGCAACTATAAGCTTGCACGGTGCATTTATATTCGATTTATATTAAACATTACAGAAATTAACCTACTTATGGTAGCCTCAGTATCTAGAAAATATGGTTAGTAATCTAATCTATGGTTAACATTAAGGTATTTACGAAAATTGAAGACTCTGATGCAAGAAGGGGATATGTGTAATATCAATTTGTAAATTTTTCAGAACTTCAAAAATAAATATCTCATTGTTGCAGCATCTTATGGGATGACATGTGATTTTCACTGGTAACTCCGTTTCTATTAACAATAAAAATCCCAGCTTTATACCAAGTGAATAAAGCTCATTTCAGAACCTAAACCAGCAATAACATCATTTTTAAATATTTTGTACTTATCCCCTTCTTGCATCAGGGTCTTCAATTGTACCGTATAATAAAAATTAGAAATAATTTATTTAAGAGCACTCCAGATCACGTGACTTTCTCAGTCGAAAGCCAATCAAACGCCTTCCTTTTGATTACGAAAGGAACTTCTGTAGGCTATAAACGCAAATATTTTATGTAAACAATTTGAACTATTATTAATAATATATAGAGACAAACAGTGGATACTCAATACTATTTCGAATAATATTTAAATTCAGTAAAAAAAAAATTATTTAATTTCTTTTTCCAATTTTAAGGAGTATCCACAGTTCAAAATACATTTAAAAATGAAATAGCAAAATTAACTTTTTTTTATATAATAATCGAATTAGACGTTCCCTACGTAAACTTGGGTTTATCAAAATTTTGTTTTGAGTATCAGCTCTGGCTTAAAATCAAGTGAAAACCGCCACTATTCAAATGGCTTTAATTCGCGAACGTTAAGAGCAACAAATTCGCGATTGCAGCAACTAATTAGCAACAAATTAGCCTCAAATTAACATATAGGTACTTATTTTTTGTTTTTCGTAAGTTTTTAAGTAGTGGCGACGCTGAATTGAAATAAATCTAGAACCGCCACCACTCAAATGGCTGTAACTCTCGAACGGTAAGAGGAACAAATTCGCGATTGCGGCAACTAATTAGCAACAAATTAGCCACAAATTCCGATATACTTAATTTTTATTTTTAGTAACTTTTTGAGTAGTGGCGACGCTGGCTTGATATAAAGTTAGCGCCGCCACCACTCAAATGGCTGTAACTCTCCTACGGTAAGAGCAACAAATTCGCGATTGCGGCAACTAATTAGCAACAAATTAACCACAAATTCTCCAAATATTTTTTTTAGGTTTTTTTGAAAGTGGCGGCGCTAGTGGCGATGGGGGGTTATAAAATCCTCTGCTCTGTTTTGGATCCTTCTGGTTTCAAAGAAACACAATAAATAAATATGTTTTTTAAATTAAAAAAGAAGGATTAGGTCTAAAATAATTGTATTGGGCAATTTATAAGTTAAACATTTACTTATTAGAATAACCCCAACCAATTCCTATTACTTAAGTAATTCCTTATTAGGATAAAAAATTCCTTATTAATTTTATTTTATTTACCTAAAGGTAAATAAAAGAATAGTACTTGTTTTGTTAAAAGAATTAAAAGAATGTACTTGTTTTGAAAATAACAGACTAATTTTTTTGAATAATGATGAAAGAAAGTCAAAGGCCTGCGGAGATCGTAAACAATTTTTACTGTTTGTGGATAATAAAATTTTCCATTTGTAATATTTTATTCATTGTTGGTGAAAAAAAAACAAAAGAAAAACTCGACCACACACCTAATACATTTTTTCTAACGTTGTCAATGGCAACGTACTTTATAGAATTATAATGTAACGTTGTCAATGACAACGTACTTTATAGGATATAAAATAAGTTAAAATTCTAATTTTTCTGTTAGTGTTAGAAAAAATATTGAAGACAACGCGTGTTTTATAGATTAAAAATCTTTGCCTATTAAATCCTCACTCCCTACGGTCGTTCGGATTTAAACTACGACATCGATTTTTAAACAGTCTATAAAACACTAGTTGCCTTAATAGCTATTAATTTAATTTAGCTTCAAATATTAGTAACTATTATACAGCGGAGAGATGGATCGCATTAATTTGGCCTAATAAAATAGCCTCAAGACCGTACAGAGTGCGTAAATTTGAAATTCTTATTATTTTTTAATCAATGAATGTAAATAACATTGCGTATATCGTAGTAGTAAAATGTGGTGCCTTGTTAAAGCAAAAAAAAACTTAATTCATTCTTATTAATTAATTATTGATGTATAAGTATTATGTATGTTATGCTTATTGTTACCAGCGCCGGATTTAACCAAGTTAAAGTTTAACCAAGTTGCTGTACGCACAAAAATTTAGCCGACTTCTAAAGGGAGTTCTAATGCGAAAATTTGGACATCTCAATGTCATAAATTTTATACTGTATGAATAAGTAGTATTAGTTTCGTTTATTTATTTACAAAACGAAATAATGGAAATCAGATATACAGGGTGAATGAGAGCACCCGTATCAGTAATTTTTTTCAAAAACGGCTAGTCGTAGAGAGTCGGGTTAAAAATATTTATTATAAAAGCCATAATAAAGAATCGAATAGTGATATTATTATTTCTTGGAAAGGTCGGCGTCCCGAATAGATTGCTCCAGAAACTCCAGAACTCCATAATTTTAAATGGCACCATAGGTTGAAAATGGTATCGTTAAAAAGATCTTGCAAAAATAAGCAAGTTTTGTAGGAAAAATTATTTTATTACTCCCACCCTTTTTAAGTAATATTCGATTGAATATTATGGGTGAATGCGACCACCCGTATCAGTCATTTTTTTCAAAAACGGTAACTCGTAGAGAGTTGGGTAAAAAAAAATTATTATAAAAGCCATAATAAAGAATCGAATGGTGATATAATTATTTCTCGGAAAGGTCGGCATCCCGAGTAGTTTGCTCCAGAAACTCCAGAACTCCAGAATTTTAAATTTTATAGGTCGAAAGTGGTATTGTTGAAAATATCTTTAAGAAATAAGCAAGTTTTGTGGGAAAAATTATTTTATTACTCCCACCCCTTTTAAGTAATGGTAGTCTCATTCACCCATATGCAATCGAATATTACTGAAAAGGGGAGGGAGTAATAAAATAATTTTTCTTACAAAACTTGCTTATTTCTTAAAGATCTTTTTAACGATACCATTTTCGACCTATGGTGTCATTTAAAATTCTGGAGTTCTGGAGTTTCTGGAGCAAACTACTCGGGATGCCGACCTTTCCCAGAAATAATAATATCACCATTCGAATCTTTATTATGGCTTTTATAATAATTTTTTTTTACCCAACTCTCTACGACTTACCGTTTTTGAAAAAAATGACTGATACGGGTGGTCGCATTCACCCATAATATCCAATCGAATGTTACTTAAAAATGGTGGGAGTAATAAAATAATTTTTCCTACAAAACTTGCTTATTTTTGCAAGATCTTTTTAACGATACCATTTTCGACCTATGGTGCCATTTAAAATTATGGAGTTCTGGAGTTTCTGGAGCAAACTACTTGGGACGCCGATCTTTCCGAGAAATAATAATATCACCATTCGATTCTTTATTATGGCTTTTATAATAAATTTTTTTAACCCAACTCTCTACGAGTAGCCGTTTTTGAAAAAAATTGCTGATACGGGTGCTCTCATTCACCCTGTATGTATTTCCAAAAATTTGCGGCCCCAAAAAATTTGCCGCTGTACGCTTGGGCGTAGTTGGAGTATTGGGAAATCCGTCACTGATTGTTACGTTATACAAATATGTACCTACTCCTCCTCCTCAGTCCGTAACCCTTCTGCAGGGTGTGGTGAGCCTTTTAACAAAGGCTTTTCATGGCAGATTACACCCCGGTGGTTTGCCATTGCCTGCCGAGGAGAGACGGCCACAATATGATTCTTACTTCGCTCGGAGTCGAACCGGGTTCTCTGTGTTAGCAGTCTATGCGTTTAAGAGCACTCCAGATCACGTGACTTTCTCAGTCGAAAGCCAATCAAACGCCTTCCTTTTAATTTCGAAAGGAACTTCTGTAGGCTATAACGCAATTATTTTATGTAAACAATTTGATCTATTATTAATAATATATAGAGACAAATAGTGGATACTCAATATTATTTCGAATAATATTTAAATTCAGTAAAAAAAAAAAACAATTTAATTTTTTTTTCAAATTTTAAGGAGTATCCACGATTCAAAATACATTTAAAAATGAAATAGCACATGCAAAATTAACTTTTTTTTATATAATAATCGAATTAAACGTTCCCTACGTAGACAGAAAAAGTCACGTGATCCGGAGCGCTCTTAATCGCTATACTAACAACCGTCTCAATACTAACGACCGTCTCCTACTCTACTTTGTACTCATTGAAATCAATTAATTTCAACTAATGAATGGTATAATTCTCTGTAGTTATGAAAGTTGCATTAATCAATTTTATTAAAAAAAAAAAAAAAAATTGACCCTACACCACAAATAAAGAGATAGAGAAGCTCTAATATTCCTCAAAAGTAAATATAAAATGTTTGAAAAAAGTCTTGGTTTTAGACTTTTGGGAGTTCTTAGTTTCAAGTTTTTATCCTAAAATGCTTGAAAATAAACAGGATCTGCGATAAGTAGTAAATTTTAATAAATTATCTAATAACGTAATAAGATTTGAGGTTTCGAATAAAGTTTTTGCGCTTTAAATAATAAAGTAGTAGGTAAGTGTATTTTTTTGCTAAATATTTCATTCACCTTAAAGAAATTTTTATTTATAAATGAATAACTTTACATTTAATGTTATTGAAACTCCTATACATTTTTGTAATGGCAAATAGGAAAATTAAATGTACCTACTAGGTATTGACCAGACCAGCAGTCTGGCGTAAATCAAACACGGATATACTACAGAGCGGGAAACCGCGGTTCTAATCCTGATTGCGTCGGATGTGCTGTGATCTAAAAAGTCCGAAATCGATATGTGGACTATGGGAAAGGCAACGGGAAACCACCCCATTAACATTTCCCTAGTAAATTCTTCGAAATTAGTCCAAATTTTGCAATCTGCGCATCCGTTAGTAACATTATAATAAAAACAGTGCAGTTAAATCGTACAAGCGAGGTGAATAAGTTACCGATCCATTTTTTAAAATAATCGAATCGAATTTTTCTTCCGATATATGCATTATGTCATTGGCAGGATGACAAGTGGCACCGTCTTGATGAAACCATTATGTTCTCCGAACTAAGATGAACCAATTCAGGTCATAAAAAATTAGTCAACATTGTACGATAGCGATTTCCGTTGACAGTTTGGATAATTTGTAAACGTTGTTGCTGCGTGTACCTTGCCATGATTAATAATTACAAATGTCAATTTCAATAACGTAACAATGGTTCGGTTTTAACAATTCCATGCCATGGGATCTCGATTTTGCTTTGGGTTATCGTGTGATGTGGATTGGTCTTTGAGGTGAATTAATGAATTTCCTGCTTTCCCTTCGATTTATTTCTTCGCTTGGATTGGACAGTTTTGATGAGTGTAGAAGATCGGCTTCGATTGGATGGTGTGGGGTTTGTGAATGTCCAATGGGGATTGTAGTGACGTTAACGCTTATTGGTTATAAGGTAGTGGATTGGATGTGGAATTGAGGAATGGGGATTAGTGATGGGTGAAGGAATTTGTTAAATGGGTGGGGAGGGAGATAGGATCTTTTTGGGCCTGGAGGTGCCTAGGAAGTTACGATGTCATAGTTGCCTAGGTTACGGATCAGTGGATTTTCTGAGTCCGCACTCCTAAGGTATAACCTTTCAGGTGACTCTTTATAAGAGTAACCACGGGGCACCAACGATCTGCCTGACACTTTTGGGTTCATTCAAGCCTATTCATTTGATTGGTTGATGTGAGAGCCCACGCAGAGGTGGCGTATATCAATACAGGTCGGATAAGCGCATTGTATTAATTTGTTGTTTGAGGATATTTTCCTGCGATGGCCAATCAGCGGTTTGAGGTAGGTCTGAAGACCTCGAACCTGATATGTGCAGTGGTCGATATGCTTTATCCACGAGAGGTTAGGATTGAGCCTGACCCCTAAGTATTTCATCTCTTTCTTCCAGGGGATAGGTTCTCCGAAGATTTGGAGAGAGTCGATGGGTTCTCTAGTCATTCTTCTAAAGCTAATTGCTGCTTTCGCTGCCGTTGACTTTGAGCCGCTATTACCGATACCATGGTTCCCACACCTCCAGTAGGTACTTCGCACAGTAACTTGAAGGCTCTGTTTTTGTTCATCGATTTAGTTAGGATTGCCACGTCGCGTCGTCCGCGTAAAGGTCGAGAAGAGCTTTAACTACCTTTGGGATATCGTGGGTGAATGATGCATTAAATAGGATTGGGGAGAGTAGGGACCCCCGCGATGGTCGTTCTGGGCGTAGATCGTACGCCCTCCATTTTACACGGAATGTCCGATTTTTGATATAGGAGGCTAGTAGGTAGTGTCTTATGCCGGGCTTGATGATAACCATGAATAGCTAGTACAGGAGGCCATAGTGCCAAACCTTGTCAAAGGCTTTGGCTATGTCTATAGAAAGACCGCCAGGTTAAAGAGCTTTTTAAAAAGAGAGGATAAAAAGCATACTTTCAGGCTACCTCTTAGGGCTACCTCACAGATCAATCAATTCGACTCTCGACTGATGAGAGCTCGACATCTTCTGGTGTCTTCTCAAACCTTTAGCAAACGAAATACATAGAAAGATAGAAAGCAACAGAATACAATAATACAAACTTTAATTTTTGCTGGACTTACCTGATTTTATGGTATATTGTTTTATCATGTAATCAATTCTTTAATTTGTTATTACTAATATCTACACCATCTCAAAGGCTATTTGCATTTATAAATTGACAGAACCCTATTTATTTACAATGTTGATAATGCAATTGATGTCATTTTCAATTTGCTAGTAGCACTCGCATTCTGCAGAGGGAGCCGACAGTTTAAAATTTTAGTAATAATTTTGGTGAATTATATAACGGGAAGCAGCGAAGCAGGTAACATGCAAAATTTTAGAAAAAACTAACCAAAAGTTAACCTCCGAAATTTTTATTAAAACATCAATTGTTTAAAATGGGAAATTAAAATTGACAGATTGACACGCGATTGATGATAATCGTCAAATAAAATAGTAAATTTCGCCGAGAATACAGACCAACCTCAAAATCCTAGTAAACCTTACAAAATCTAGAAGTAAATTGTTTTCGTCATCATTGACCATTTGTCCGATACTCGACCGATTTATCATCAGATATTTCAGGTGTTTATTTGACTTTATAATTATAATTTTGTAGAAAATATGTACAAGATAATTGTCAGAGGTGTACCACTTGGCATATCAAAACAGGTATTTATATTTTTGTTCTTTTTCAAAAACCAATTCTCTTTATAAAGTTATTCCAATATATCCATGTATAATGTCATAAGTTATTAATCAAAATAGAAATAATGGTTTGTCATTTTAGAAATTCTCGCAAAAGTATGTTAAATATTACAAATCGATTCGTCATAGATCAGAGAAGCCGAACTTGTGTCCACCTCCTGTACCTAAACCAGGTACCGGTACTGGTTTAATATACACTGTGGGGGCTGTTACTTTAATAACTGGTGGTACTGTGGCTTATGCAAATTATAGTCCCGAATTTAGAGAGTGGTTAGGCGAAAATGTTCCCTACAGTGAAGAATTCATTAAATTTGTACTTCAAGAGGATCGTTCTTACATTCAGAGCTTTATCGCCTTACTCGATGCAATTAAAGAATCCTTTTTACGTTTTATTAAAAACTCCTTCAGTAAACAAGAAAGAATTTCCCACGTTCCAAAAGAGTATATACGTAAGTAATCAAAGTAGTAATGTACATTAAATTTTTAAAAATACATTGTTTTTTAGCACCTGCCCCGGCTTTCTCACATTTAGCAAAAGAAAAGGACAAGGAACCAATATATTCTGAAATTCGGGTGGAACGAATGATTCCCGGCAGCAATGAACCAAGTATTTGCATAGGTAAATGTTTCTTTGTATTTTTTTTATATTCATCATTTTAATATTTTGCTATTGAAAAGATGATGAAAAGCCAGTACCTGATGAATTGTTAGAAACGCATCCTAAAAGTATAGAAGCTTTAGAATCAAAAATGGCGCAAACCGCATGCGATACTGTTTTAACATTTGATAATGCCGTGAAAGCATTAAAAACGTATAATGCGGATGTTCAAAGAGTAATTGAAGAGTCCATCGAACGTTTAGACGAATCCGATTGGAATGCTTTGCGTGAATCTACAAAAGAAAAACATGAAAAGACCGAAAAAGCCAATCAACTGTTACAAGAAACCAACGAATTGGTGAAAAGGCTAAAAGAGTTACTTAAGGATCCAAAAGTTTGTGCGCCCGATGTTGTTAAAGAGCAAGCAAGATTTAATATGAAGAAAGTTACTGAAGATGTAGAAAAAGCAAGGAAAGAGTTAGAGAAGGAAAAAGCCAAGACCAACATTACGGATAAATATTGGAAAAAAGTGGAAGAGGCTAGAAATCACTTTATCGATGAAATTGAAATACTTTTTCCAAGTGTTAATATTAAAGATAAGAAATTGGAATTGCAAGGTGGAGAATTAGATTTATTTATTTTACATGCCTTTGCGAACGTTCTGTATTATCAAAAGGAACTCTACAAGATGCAATTAATTGAAGATCAAAAGATAAAAATAGCTATGGATTCGGCACGAAGGGGTAACAAAGACATCTTGACGGAAACCCAAATTCAACATCTTGTAGACAATGAGAAAAAAAATTTAGAAGAAGATTTCCAAAAGCGGGTAAGCTTTGTTTCATTTTATCGAAAAGTTGTATTACTACCAGTTTTCTAGTGTTTGCGTTTGCGCGTGGATTCTGAACGTGAATTAAGAACACAATTGAAGCTTCAATCGGAAACATTTAAAGACCATTTAGAGGAAGCGATAAAAACTAGGGAAATAGAACTACAGAGGGATTTTGCTCGTCAAATTAATGAAAAAGTTACCGAAGAAAGGTGCAAATTTAAAATGCAGTTATCTGCTTTAGCTGGTCGAGTTAAGGGGATGGATGATGCCTTAAAAGGTAGGATTAATTCAAAACTAATCTTAACATTTTTATTCATTTAAAATATTTCGTTTAATTACTCTTAATAAGAGCAGAGTATAAAATATAGAAGAATTCTATAATTTTTGTATAATATAAATATTTGTGTGCGAATGTTTTTTCCAAATCTTATCATAACTTATTCGTTTAATGCTGCTAATTTATTACAAAGGACCAGATCAGCAAGGTATGATTTATATTTATATTCAACATTGTGAAGCATAAGCAGACAGAAAATTTTGTAATTAAATTGATTTTCCTGTAACTTTTGAGCAACGGTGCTCAACTTTATAATTGCCTTGAAAAGTAATGGCGACCAGCTTTGAAATGCGGGAACTTTTGGATGCTTTACTCAGATGTACATGGGACCTTGTAAACGCCCCTAATCTCGACCCACCTTAAGAACAGGCTTATTATTTTTATAATCCTGGTTGCAAACTCCCTTAACATTGAGAGATTTATTGAAGAATAAGATTATAAAGCTTAGCTATGCTTTAGGGATTTGGGATAATATACTACTACCACAGATTTTCATGTAGTACAGGAGACGACCACCGCTAGCTTGCTTGTCGGGGATATGTTTCACAGATGTCGCTTCTAAACTATTTCATGAAATATTTTATTATACATTATGCCGTTATAGTATCATGCTATAGTAATCACAAGTGTAATCACAGATTACAATGGGCGTCTGTATAATTTGTTTTTGACGTGGGGGCGACCCTGTGTATAGGTAGCTAATGTTGTTAGGAGATATATTTAGTTTTGTAAGGTGTTAGATTATTTATATAAATTTTAGCAGTTTATAGAATTCGTCAAACCACAGAAAAAGTTTTTATTTACATAGATCCATAAGGCCATTTCGGGACATTTGCTGTAGTATATAAATTTATTTGTATTTGATTGAACCAATATTGGGGATAGATAGTCTTTATATTTTTTCAGTACTTTTTGTGTAAAATTTGTCTATAAGAACTTAGATTGGGAGCGTCAAATCGTTAAAAAAAATGATGAAAAAATTACCATCATTGAAAAGGAAACTGGAATTGTTTTATTACAATGCATTGGTTTATTCTTCTATATTAATTTTCCATCAGGTTTTTATCATAATAAGTTAATTATCTTTGCAGCACGTGTTGAGAGTGATAAATACTCGAGGCAAGCTCAAGTGTTGTGGAGTGCATGCCAATCTCTCTTTCGTGCTCTGAAAGCTGGATGTCCAGGTTTACCATGGACCGAGCAACTGAGACCTTTAGAAGCTGAAATTACGGCGGTAAAAAAAGCGGCAGGTAAGTTTAGTTCCTGTAAAAAATTGTTGTTTATATTAAAATATATTTAATTGAAGCTTCGGGAGATGAATTGGTGAATGTAGTCTTGGCTGGTATACCAAAAGAAGCAACAGAGAGAGGCGTTTTTCCCGAAGATGCACTTAGAGAGCGTTTTCTAAATGTAGAGAAATCGGCTCGCCAATTGGCTTTAGTTCCAGATGGTGGTGCAAGATTACCTTTACACATTTTGTCATTTTTACAGTCACTTCTGCTTTTGAAATCGGCAAATCCGATTCCCCAAGCAGAACTTGATGACGAGAAAGTTGATTTTAGCACTCTTACTACTAATGACATTTTACAACGAGCTAGGTAAAAGTTATAAAAAATCGTGACTTTTAGTGAGTCTTTATTTTACTTTATTTTTTAGGTATTGGTTGGATAGAGGAGATTTTGCCCAAACATTGCGGTATATGAATTTATTACAAGGTGCTTCTCGCTGTGTAGCTCTTCAGTGGATGAATGAAACAAGAATTCTTTTAGAAACGCAACAAGCTGCCAATACACTGATGGCACATGCAGCTGCAAATGGACTTCAGTTTCTTAATTGATAAGCTTTAAATCGTTATTGTAATATCGTAATGTAATAAAGTCCGCATGTTTAAACAGTGCAGTAGATAATTGCATTTTGAAAGTGTCAATGTAAATTGTTACAACTATAATAAAAAGTATGTTATAGTAATGAAATTATATTGAATTTATTAGGTATTTTGTGTTTTCTGTTTACTACAGTGTCCCAAAAAAGACTTCAATTTAATATTTTCATTCCAGGATATTAATAATTGCCTTGCGAGGAATTAAACTTTATTTATTTTTAATTAAGGATGCGATTTTATGGACTGTTTCAAAACCTCATTTACAGCTCTAAATTGGTTATAGATACAGCAATGATTTTTTTTGCAAATGCATTTTTATTTAACACAATATATTATATTTATAGCTTGAATGAAAGAAAGAAAGAAAATCATATAATGTTTTTACCCCCGGTTGTGAGAGGAATATTAAAATCCCCGCTATAGATAAGTACATAAGAGGCGTTGTAGCATAGTGGTCACGAGTCAAGTAAGAACTTTATTCTGACCGTCTCCTCTTGGAAGGCAATGGCAACCACCGAGGCTAATATGCCAAGAGAATTCTTTAATGTTAAAATAAAGACCAGCAGTCTGGCGTGAATCAAACATGGACAGACTCGAGAGCGGGACACCGCGGTTCTAATCCTAATTTCGTCGGATATGTGTAAAAAGTTCAAAATCAATCTGTGGACTATTTAACATTTCCGTAGTAAAGTTTTCTTGACTTGGCAAAGGAGGATCGCCAAAGTCCGGGATCGGATAGGTATCTGAAGAAGAAGATACGTACACGATCTAGGTAGCCTAGATCAATTGTGTTATTCGTAATTTTAGGTGGTTTATACATTGCTTCCTAAAATACCCAGCTCTTGTGCCTTTCGGAAATAGTCAGATGTTGCATTTTCAAGTTGATTATTATACACACGTTGTTCTGGCCTGCTCTAACAATGATGCTTACCGTAATTTTCAAAATTGTCCTCTACCACCTTTATTATGAAAAAAAAACTGAAAATTGTTATTGTATTGTATAGTCGGTTTGAAACGTCTTCCGACGTTGTCCGATGTCCAACCACCATCCTCGTTGAATTGGCGTTTGGTTTGTTAGCATTATACATTCACCTACGACGATGAGCAAGCCCGACGAAGAACTCACTCCCACCCAGAAGAACAAACTCCAAGTGGAAATTACCAACAGTAGCCAACGGATTTTCCTCAATTTCAAATTTATTTAATTAATCCAAACTTCAAACGACGCTGACGTGAGTAAAATTGCTTATTCAAAAATTTACCTCCATAAACTTCCATCAATTGGTTTTTAAAAGTTTAAATCTTGAATGATCCAACACAATTTTTTGGCTGGCAATAATAAAAAATAACGACGCTATTAACCCTGTAAGGGGCGCTGTATCCATATGGATACAGTATAGAAACATAGGAATGCAATTTATCTGCTGTTAAAGCAGAGATGCAGTCGTAAAATAAAAAGTGCCGGGGCGGTAAAAAAAAAAAATTTTTTTTTTTTTATAAAGTATGTTTATTAAATTAATGTACAATTTATTTACAACAAAATGCAATAGGAAAAAAACAATTATTTTAGAACATCGACCACAGTTCCCTTTTTTCTTGACAATGACTTGTGGTTGTGGAACACTCGTGATTAACATGACGAGACTGGGCATCTGATCAGTAGAGATGAGATTTTCAGGTTTTTACCTTTTTTTTATTTTAGCTCCTATTTAGATGTTTTTAGTACCAAAATTCGTTTCATGGAAAACTACATCATATAAGCCCTATTTGTTTTTGCCTTTTTTACCTATTTTGCCTTTTTTTTTACGACCTTTTTTGGGCATTTTGGACAATTTTCATTAATTATACTAGTGAATTTATTGAAAAAATGTTATTCTTGACTATAATTTTACTAAAAATATTTATAAAAAATATTTTTTTATATTTAATTTTTCTCTATTAATTTTTTATTTGAAAAAAAATTTATTTTTATTAAAAAAAATTAATTATTTAATAAATTAAGGGCATTAAAATTTTAATATCTAATTGGAGGGTTAAGAAACTATGAAATACCAACCTAAAATAGCTTTTTTAGTGCCTATTTAGGTACCTTTTTTTGACTTTATACGACCTAAAATAGCACTTTTTACGACCTTTTTAGGTACCTTTTTTTGAATTTGAACGACCTAAAAATCTCATCTCTACTGATCAGTGATCACTAAATCGTCGGTCGAGTATTGGTTTGTTCCATGTCCATAGGAAATCCTATGGACTTGGAACAAACCAATACTCAGCCGACGAAATGCTCATTAGAAATGTTAAAACGAGTACACATATTTCTTATTTCTTCTTCTCTGTATCTTAACATTACTTGCTTATCATCTTTGAGCCAAGTGTCAGGAATTAGAATTGAAAATTCTTCTAGCATCATATTATATCTGGACCTCTCCTTCTCAAATTCATCATTATTTCTTAATCTTTTAGATGAAGTTAACGCAAAGCAACGAGATTCCAAATTGTTTCTCATGCTAGCAATAAACTGCTCTCTATTTATAGAAACAATTTTTCTATTTCTATTCAGCTCTATCCCTTTAAAATGAAATGGACTATTAATCAAGGTAAGAAAAGTGTGTCCACCTAGGAGGAAGTATTTGTGGTACAGCTGATATTTAGTCAATATAGTAATTTGGAATTCTTGAGGGAAGCCAGGGCGGTGCCCTGCCTTTAAACAAATACCAGAGCAGCGCCCTGGTACCACTGTAGCCAGGGCGGCGCCCTGCCTGTAAAATAAGTACCGGGGCAGCGCCCCGGTGCGCCCTGGCCCCACTGCACCCCTGTGTTAAAGTTTATTGTATCCATATAATTAAATTCGTAATGCAATAATTCGAATTTTAAAAAAGATTTATTTCAAATAATATGAGCACAGCAATTACAAGCATAAGCATAAAGAATTACAGACTGAATGTTTTTGGGTGTTACATCCAGGGGTGCAGTCGGGCCAGGGCGCCGCCCCGGCACTTTTTTTGAAGGCAGGGCGCCGCACTGGCTACAGTGGTGCCAGGGCGCACCAGGGCTGCCCCAGTATTTTTTTCAAACATTCCAAATTACTATTGGGTAAATAAGTTTTAAATAGTTTTAAAAAAAACTCGAACTCAAAATTTAACAAGTGATTGAATTAACAATTATTACAATACCCATTCACTTTAAATACATCGCTAAGGTATACATAGATATTGTGATAAAAATGCTTACTAGCTACATTGAAATACGATAAGTTTATTATACAGGTTAAATTTTAACACTGCATGCATAGTTGGAAAAAGTTGGATCTTTCTAACTTTTTGTCGCGCCTGTAATTATTTGCACACCCACATAAATAAAATAAGCAAATGTAAATAAACGGACGTTGTACACTAATGGGTTAATAAACACTTTATAAAAAAAAACGTTGGCCATGCCCCCTGAGCGGAAAGTGACCCTTTTGTGCTCGGTGGCGGAATTTACAGCGCCGAGCCGAAGGCGAGCGCTGTAACCGACACCGAGCACAAAAGTCACTTTACGCTCGAAATATGCATACTATTTTTCCTACGCCCGATAGTGAAAGTGAAACCTCGCCACTGAAAACCCACCTTTATATTATTTAATTTAATTGTATTTTGTTGGTATTACTGCTGGTAATCAATAAGCTATTAGTTGATGGGTTGAAAGTAGGCATTTGCCGCTCGCCAAGCTGAAAGTAAATTTATCTAATACATTGCCGCTCGCCAAGCAGCAAATGCCTACTTTCAACCCATCAACTGATAGCTTGAAAAGTCTACTTTCACTATCGGAAGTAGGAAAAAAAATGTTTTTCCCATGGCGGTAACTGCCAGATAATTTGCACGGTTTGATGCATAAACATAAACAGGGTGCGCATAAACACTTCATAAAAAAAAGAAATGTTGGCCACGCCCCCTTTAACAAAATTTTTCGCCTTTTTTTTTTTTTCGCCCCGGCACTTTTTATTTTACGACTGCATCCCTGGTTACATCCCTTTATATAACTTTACTTATCTAAACAGTTTACAAGAAAATGGGTGGTTTGTTATAATCGTACAGGATATGGTTTATTTTGATAACGACCAAAGATGCATTAGCATCTTAATGTTACAAATTTATCTTATCACGTATTTACTATTTATGCAGCTGCAAGCAATGGTTTCTTTGTGTGGTCAACTTGTTGGTTATTTAACTATATGAATCAGTTATTGCTGAAACAACCTAAGTCACTTTTTATAGATGTTCAAGAAACGTAAAAAACGTTTCACTGTTAGGTAAGCAACCTGCTAAACCGAAAATTTCTAATATCGTTTTCTGCCATAAAGGATATACTTTCTTAAGTTTTTCTAGCACCAAACGATGTTGAATTGTCGAAAATATGTTTTCCATGTGTTAACTCAATTTGGCCAAAAAGTGACTTAGGTTGTTTCTGAAATAACTGATTCATATGGATACAGCGTCCCTTACAGGGTTACCACCATATAGAGTGAAATTTTTCCATAGTGACTAGGCGGAACCAAATTGCTGCGCAGTAGATGTGGAGGGAGCACGCGTGACACCAAATTCCTCCAATTGAGACCAACATGGGACTCGACCGTTCCGCCTAGTCACTAAGGAAAGCTTAAACTCTACCATGTTATACTGCCGTAATATCTAATTTTGAAAATGAAATTATTGCGACATATTATCCTCTATATCAAATTTAATAGTCTTACTTTTGAAACTAAAATAGAGTAATATTTACTCCGTAACTAATATTTACTCCAATTTACTTTCAAAAAGTAAGACTATTTGCTATCCAGGATAATATGACGCAATAATACCTTTTTACAAAAAATTTTATTATGAAGGCAGATAACATCACGAAATTGTTAAAAAAACTCAAAATATATTAGGGGTGACTACGGCATGATATCAATGATAATAGTCGATCATGTTGCTAATTATAGCAAACATCTGTAAAAAAGCGAGTTTGTTGCACATGCGATGTTATTCGGATAAAAAGCTGTTTGTATATTAAATTATAACTTTTTTTTAAAAAACTAATTTACGTTAATGTTACGTAACGTTACGTTCGATAGTGATTAGAAATTATAAAATCAGGTAATTAGTTTTGAGTTTCCATTAATGTTTGCGTTTGTAGAGGAAAATTCTCACGTGAGTTGACTATAAAACGCTAAATACCCGGTTTGATCCGAGTGAAGTAAGAAATTTATCTGGCCATCTCTCTGGTCTTCCAGTTGGGGGGTTATTCGTCGGGATATCATGAAAGCCATTTGAAATGAAACGTAATGATCAACCAATACCCACCCCAGGGTTGTAGCGCTGCACGATAGATAGACATATTTACATAAGTTTTTTATCGCATCAAATTCATTTCAATCCACGGATATGGTTTTGGTTCGTGTAAGCAAGGGATATGGGTAGAAAATGAGAACTTAGGGATGTGAATATGTGTATTGAAACAGTTTGATACCCTCGACATACATATTTTTTAAAAATCGAGCATTAATGGGGGACAGGTTTGCAGGTTGCCACCTACTGCAGGTTGCCACCTACCTTGGATTTTGGTGTTGGACCAATGTCATAAACTAAATTTTGACTGAAATCGAAACCTAAGGAGGTGTGATCACTTTTAAACTAGTTCTGGAGCGGACAGAGCCACTAAGACAGTGTGTGTTGACAAAAGTACGTTTTTTTGGTTACAAAGCAACAACTTTTAACTTTTTTACCCTAAATATTTTTACCCAGTTTTTAGAAAAATTTTATTATTAAAAGCTTAATAATGTTTAATAGGTAGCTTTATAACTACTACATGTATAAGTACTATGTATATTGTTTTGTTGTATTGCAACTGTAAATTCGAGGGTAAATTCAATTAGAAAGCGCCTTCTTGGTTTTATAGTTGTTTTATTGACTAAGTTAGATTTCCTCTAAACAAAAGACGCTTATTAAACAAAGCAAAAGCAATCTTTACTATGCTCTGGTTTTAATAAGCTTAAAGTTCAAAGCAGATATCAAACTAAATATTATGTAGTATATTATTTTATTTTTATTGTGTTAAATGGCACAACTTTAACTGTATACTTTTCAAACGGGAATTTGCATTCTCCCTTCCCAAAATTTTAAGTTTTTAGAGACCTTTCTTAAAATAAAACCACCTTTATAATTAAAAATAAAATTGAAAATGAGTGAAAATGTGTAACTAAAATGTGATAATTTTCTAATGTGAAGAATATACGCCTACGTGTGTGTTTTGATAAAGAAATCGATAGAAAGCATGGTATTGTGTAGATTTTGTCAACAAAACTGAATATTTACTTTTTTATGCTGTGAATCTATTCGACAAAAGTTGCTATTTTAACAATACGCCAAATTTAGTATAATATGAAAAGTTTCCTAATGTACAACAATGATTTAATGGATTGCTCTGACAAACTTATTATTCTCTAAAACTTTTTTTCGTCGCTGAACATCAAGAGCTTAATAGTTTGTTACAGTTTCCGTGAGAAGTGTGTTTGTTTTAAAAAGTTAGTTTTTGTATAGTCACTTTGTAGCAAAATTTAACATTGTTATTACGTAGGCACAGAGCCAGCTTTTTTTATACTTGTACTACAATTCCGAGTGTTTGTTCTCATCTTCTCATTGTTATAAAATATATTACAATAATAAAGGAATTCACGAAAAGCTTATGCTGCATTTACAGCAAAACTGGCTCATAGAGAATCTGTAATAATGGCAACCATGGAAAGTCAAATTTACAATTTTTTTACACTACTCAAATTTATGCTTTGCGGTTAATTTGAAAAATTATTGCAAAATTTAGATGAAGCCGAGTGGTGCGGTTGTGATTTACTGAACCGCATTTAATGAAAATTTTGGTAAATATATTCATGAACTCGGGTGCTGATTAGCATTTGATCGAACTAGATCCACAACTTTTAGTCTTCTACATGAAATACTACCTAATTTTGTAAAGGTTACAAAATTGTATTGTTACCAATAAATTTTTGGTTCTATTCAATAGGATTTTTTTTAAATACACCAATATTTACAAATGGAAAAAGCATAAGATTATAGAATTATTGATGAAAGGTTTTTTTTTTCTCGTAAAATAAATTGATATAATAATAAATTTATATAATTTACCTACTCATATACCTAGTTACTTTTTATATTCGTTCATGGACTCTGTGTAATTTTTCAAAATTTTGAGTTTTTTTCATTTTTTTTTTTTTTTTTATTCATATTGCCCATTGTCTGAATAAAATAAGTATGATATTTGGAAAACAACCTCATGTTCACATCTTTTTAATTTAAATAATTATTTAGATAAACTTGGGAATTTGCAAGATTTTCACTACTACTACTCCATATTACATTTTTCTAATGTTGTCAATGGCAACGTACTTTATAGGATATAAATAAGTTAAAATTCTAATTTTTATATTAGTGTTAGAAAAAATATTGAAGACAACGCATGTTTTATAGATTAAAAATCTTTGTCTATTAAATCCTCACTCCCTACGGTCGTTCGGATTTAAACTACGACATCGATTTTTAAACAGTCTATAAAACACTAGTTGTCTTAATAGCTATAAAATGAACTATAAAAAAATCTTTCTTTTTCATTTATCGACTTTAGTTTATATAAATAAATGAAGAACATCTTTCTAAAGTCCGAAAGAACAATACGATCCAAAATACTCCGACTAGTCAGACTCTTACTTGTATGTTGATTGATGTAGCAATTATACCAAACAACGACGATTTAAATAATTAATCTCCTTGGATTCTAAAATAAAGGATTTCAATTCAAAGAATAATATTTTTGCTGTTTAATTACGAAATGTGGTTGAACAGATTGCTTGTCATTGATTTCAATCAAGAATTATAAACATATTAGACTTACACTACCCTGCTCTTGAATGAAAAGTAACATTTTTTATTTTTTATTTTTGATTGTCGTTGATGACAAGTCATTCATCCAAATAATTGATATTATGCATTCTCCACCATTCCCAGAATCTTCCAAATTTTATGGGTAACCACCATTATAATTTTAACAGGTACCAACAATAACACCAATTCGCTATCGCGAATCTAACCTCGTACATTTATTGTTTAATAGAAAATGATTTATCTAGTCTCATTTGGTTGGAATTTTCTACCTTAACGAACACAGTTCATCCACATAATACTTATAAAACCTTGGCAAGTCACAATTCTCTCTTTCTCGGTCCTTTTCCCTAAGAGGCTTTGATGAGGTTTTTTAAACAAAGGCTTCTTATGGTAGATTACACCCCGGTGGTTTGCCATTGCCTTCAGAGGCGATAAAATACCGCACTCTCGGAATATTCAAAATTCACTCTGGAATGGAAAACTCACTATTATTTTCCAGAATCAACCTTTGATTCCGGAAAAACCGCACTTTGTACAAACATCTCAGAGCAGGAAAAATACGTGCTCTCCTCGCAAGGGCGGATCTAGTAAAATTACTGGAAAAAAGCAGACGGGTTATTAATTTTTGTATTTTTATTTTAAATCTATAGAATTTATTTCCTTTTTCGGCGCCCCTCGAAAAATTTGCTGCACCTGTCCCTGTTTTCTCGCAATGGCGAACAGAAAGGCCTCTTTATCAGTGTTGCTCTCGACGAAAACTCGAATTATAGGCGATTTGAACACAAAAACAACCTGAATCACAATCATAAAGTTAAACATCCTAGGAAAGTAAATCATGCATCTGTTTTTTGGAGAACAAATTTTCTCTAATTATCTCAAGCAACCTGCATAAAAGTTGAAAACAGCAAACTCATGTAAAATTAGTCTTTTTTAAAATTTGCAAACATCAATTTTAATTTATTTTTTAGCTAATTTTAGTATATTATGGTTATACAGTGTCATGATGTTTTTTACAATTCATACAGATTTAGGATGAGATATTATAATTACATCAACTCTTTTCTAGCTCTCATGAGGAGACTGGCCTCCCAGTGTGGTTTTGATTTGAAATCCTCTGCCTCTATTCACAGCAACGAGAAGTCTGTTTTTGTTTTATTAAGACAAACATGGAGCAGTAAAACCCTAGTCAAGGTTCCTCTTTTAACTAATGTGGAGTTCATATTTGTATTTTTCAATAAAGAAGAATAACATTAATTAATGTATTCTGAAAATACACTATTTTTAACTGGAAGCGGTGTTTTCCATTTGGTTAAAAATTGTTGTATTTTGAATAATTTCACGAATTAAAATAATAATTAACATCAGAATAATTTTAATTTATTATCACGAATTAACAACTAACCGTTTAAATAATTAACAATAACACAGTTCTTGTCTTTGTTCCATTTCTCTTGTAATAACAATTAGAAACGTAAACATTTTATTGCATTTAATTACTAATACGTTTATGAATTGCAGTAAGATAAGTTGAAAACTTCTTACAGATAAAAAGAACGCAATTCTTAAGTAGGTACTTTATATAAAAATTTGATTAATCTTGTTTTACTTGCTTGTAGAACAGACGTTATCGCCTTCTGTAATAATAAAATCTTGACGCTTTAGCAGAAAATCAAGTTCTAAATTAAGATTTTTCCGACAAATTGATTCTATGCAAAAGAAAATTTAAATTTCTGACTTATTTACCTTTACCTTATTTAACTTTTAGAAACTTTTTAGGTTATATGTAATTTGACAATTATTTATCATTCGGAGGAATGGTTCAATTTGAATGTGAAATTTTGGTCTTTATAAATGTTGACCACCTTCTGTCCAATTTTTTTATTTTTACAAGCAAGAAAAATTAGTTCATGTTTCGGCTTAAGTTTATAGAGACGACTGAGCTTTCTTATATTTTCTCATATTATTAAGGAATGTCTGTCTATTTTTATTCAGGTTTATAAATTGTTTGCTATATAAAATTATAGCTACACAAACAAAGAAATAAAAAGAAGAATGAAAAGGATGTTGATTGTTCACTTTGTTTGTTGTTCTTTATTATTAATTAGTTCATTAATTTCATTTAAGCTACTATTTATACATTTTAGCGCTGAATTTTTTCTCAGGAGAATACTCAATAGAGATTACTTATTCTTGCTTTTACTGAGCAAAGTTAACAAGAAAGAGATGAAGCTTTGACCATAAAAGTTTTCTTTAAAAAATTAGTTTGATTAAATTAATTATAATACAACTAATTAGATAATATTTATGCTAAATGTTTCTAAATCTACAAGATTATGGTTACAAGTATCGTATTAGCAATTATGTGCATTTACTTTTATTCTAGACTTATTGTACAAATAAAATGGAACATTGAAAGGCAACATTGTAAACTTTATAGTTAACGCGATTTAAAGTTTACAATTTTCAAATAAAAATTATATATTGGATATTTGGCATCTCTAGTCAGAGTTGATATATTTTTTTATATATTTTATCTCTTTAGATGGAATATTTGGTGTTGTAAGTTCTTCTGTGGGCTTCTGTTTTGTAATTTAATTCAAGAATAAATATAAGGAAATAAAAAATGTTCTTTTTATATACATATTGTGATTATAATAAAATTTATGGATTATTAACGTATTATTTCGTATGTATCGACATAAACTCTGTCCGGCGTATAAACTCCTAATTTTTAAATTGTTACCTTTTAAGGATTTACTGTTGTTCATAGTTTGTGGAAATTTGTGATATGTTGCGGTTAAATTTTAAATTTTCATTATCTGATAAGAAAAAAAAACGTTTTCAAAATTTTTCAAGAGAACATATTATAGCAAATCAATATGTATACCTTGTAACAACACCGATCGTGCGTAATAATTGGAAACTTTCATAGAGGGATGAAACTTTCTAAGTTTAATTCCTATATTTTTCAATTTCATTTTAGGATTTAGTTTTTATTTGCACTTTTTGGGATTACACAGTTATTATATGAAAAATGAAGAATAGGTTGTTACATAATATATTGAGAACGTCAAAAAATTTAATCGTCAAATGGAAAATACATAATCGCTTAATACCTAGTAACTTGGGAAATCAAATACTTCCATTAGTTGGATTTACAATGAGGAAAGTGATCAACAATAATAATATACTAAGTGCATAACCTTGTACAGATAATTGAGAACCTTGCGGTTGCCCAACACCGTCTTCATTATCAATTTTCTAGTTATGCACATAAAGCAATATTTGAAACTGTAATTTTAAAAATTCTCATTTTAGTAATACGTGAAGATAACTATTGCAATTTTGAATAAATAATTATGTATTATAGCTTATAATTTATATAACTTTGTTTTACACTGTAATAAAACTTATACTGTTATTAAAATAACAAATATATGGCAAAAGTTATCAATGAGGCTTTGGTATTAGCAATGCCAGATCATTTATTGATGATAAGGAAGGTGGACAACCAATTATTATATTACAAAAAATTATGTTTTTTATACAAAAATAATGAAGTGACTGGACCTAATTTTATATCCCATTTATTTAAAAGATAAATAAATATAATATAATAAATAATGTAAAAAAATAACCAATTTACAATCTTTATTATTTTTTAAAATAATTATATGAATAATTTTGTGTTTATTAATTTAAAATTATATATATCGTTAAAATCGATAAGAAGTTTAATTTCTATTATAAATCTTAAGTTTTATTTCTTGCAATGAAATTCTTGCATAATTGCTACGCCAATTATGAATATTTTAATATTCCATGGCTAGACCCATGTCTCGTGCAAAATCGACAATTGATCGAACATGTCATTCGTCAAAGCTTTCTTGAATTTCTTTCTTTCTGGTTGATTTTTCATTGGAAAAATTTTTAAATTGGATAAGTTTTCTTTTTAAGTATCTAAAATGAATATCTAAATGATAGAGGCGGTCGGAGCATAGCGGTCACGCGAGTTGACTATGAACGCTAATCACCCGGTTCGAATCCGAGTGAAGTAAGAACTTTATTTCTGACCGTCTCTCCCCTCGGAAGGCAATGGCAAACCACCGGGGTGTAATCTGCCATGAACGCCTTTAACAGGCATTGTTAAAGGTCACGACGCTTCTGTCAAGAAGCAATACGACGGAGAAGGATGCAGAAATGTATCATAACAATAAACTTTTTAATGTGAAAGCCAAGAATAAAAGAACGAATAAATGGAAAGGAAAAAATAATTAGAAAATGTTTAAAATAAAAATGGGGCCAATTGTTTTCTCGCAGGGATTGAAAATTGAAATAACCTCTCAATAGCCTGAAAACGAAAACAAAGCTGTTTCAATTTTCTTTTCACCAAGATAACATTTTCTTGTAGTTTTACATTAATGTATCGGAAAGGGTAAAGCGCCATTTAGTTTTCTCATATTATTTATGTTATAACACTGAAAATACTCGGAGCTAACCTGGATTCTGCTTATAAAATAAATAAATTTTTGGTTTTCAAATTGAATTAGATACGTAATATTAGGGGTTACACTACTTTAAGATCATCAACAAATAGAAATTTAGCTTAAATTTATTCATAATACTTTTAAAATTTATGTTTTGCATGTAAACCGAAATAATTAACATTATTTAAAAATACAACCGAACAAACATTTACATGGACAATGGCGTTGTCTGAAACGTTAACTGTTATGTCAACAAACTGACAAGTAGTGAATTAATATCCCTTTCAAAAGTTATGTTGTTACTTACATATTCCATCAATGTTCTTTCTTGCATCAAGAACCAAAAAACATGTTTGCAACGAGACTTGTCAGTTGTATGACTTGAACGTAATCTTACTTGATATGGTAATAATGAGGACTAGGAACAGAGTGACCCATTCGGGGAAGGAATTTTACAAGGACATATTGGTGCATGTTGAATAAGTCGACGATAAGTAGTGCAACTCGATGGATGGAATGCGATACGAGATGATAATCGAATGGTAATCCAACTTCCTTAAATTCGAGATGATACTCATATAGGCTCCTAAACTTAACGGAATAACTAAATTGACTCCGATACTGTATGATTATTTACATTTAGCTAAACTTAATTTCAAATCGGTAGCCAGAACTTCATCACAAAATGGGAGCAAGAGTACCACAATGCACCTGCACTCAAAACTAACCCATTGCGGTTGATGGCAACTACTAACTGACGAACTACCAGCAACTCACTCACAATGACTGACTTACCTTCCTTGATTCTCAAATCTGACTGACGAAACCTGCATCAAAGTAATACCATACTCCAAATGCATAATATTGAGGTAGGACGTTGATAGAGTAGAACCAATACACGGTAGACGTGCCTTATTGAAGAATAATATCATGGATGCATCGATATTACATGAAATGATGGTAAATTTGGGCGAATTAAATTTAAACTTTAAAGGGTATCATCAAAAGATTAAAATGATTAAATTTAAAACACTAATAAAAAAACTACAAAAATTTATGAAACGAAATAACTAAAAACCTAGCACATCTATTTATATTTCTTAAAATTTATGTTCTATAATAATATTTCAACCTAAGATGATAGATGATCACACTTCATTGGGGATCTATAACCTAAAAATAAACCACCCTGTACAGTGTCATTACATTTTCACATCCAAAACATCAGTAGCTTATAAATCAAGTTAACTTGAAGTTTTAACAAGGATATTTTCATTGTATAAATTAATGAATATTTATTATAAAATAAGAGTGTTGATTAAAATGTCTAGCGAATGAGACGAGTAATTTATCAACAAAATCTTTCGTGAAGGCTGGAGCTGAATCTGGCAACTTCTAAACCTTAATCATTCATTTTTCAAAACGAAACCTATCAAATCAAGATCTTTTCAAATAGTACTGCATTAAATTTGTTGCAAAAGATTTATACTACTGAATTTCTCTTTTTCAGAGATGGATGTGGTGTTCAATCTCATTTTAAATCACGGTTAACCGAAAATTATATAAATGTAATTATATTAATTTATTGCTATTTTTGGGTTGATGGATTCTGTAAGTCTTCAACGTTTCGCTAATTTATTTTAAGCTTCATCAGGAAATACATCAAATACCCTAAATGTAATGTAGCATTGAAATAAATACTTGGGAAACTTACAAAAATATCCATTTACATTCAAAAAGTATGTATAAATTGTACAAAACAAACAGACAAGTATGATTAAAACAGTACTTGGGTATAATGGAGGTACAAAGCAGACTTTCTGACCGACGTTTCTAATATTGTTTGTTTTGTACCTCCATTATCCCGAGATAAACTTTAATTTAATAACAATAAATTACCTTACTTACACTAATTACCATAGAATTATTTGTCATTTGTTTATACAATTAACGATATTTGGCATGATTCTTAACTTGTCCCGAGGATCTTTTCTGTAAAAATGCATAATTCAAGGTGCATTTATTAATCTATTAAAACTGCAAATACATTGGAACAAAATGGAAACTTGCAATGGACATTTCGGTAATAATGAATTCTTAACCCAAACATCTTCCAATCGATATTTACTTTTTACAGAACTTCTTGTACAACCTCATTTACACATATTTTTTATGCAATTTATTACAGTACTACAGTTCTACTTTTAAGTTTTGACCTAATAACTTACAATTGATGGTTGAAAGTTTCTATTTTAAATTTTATATATTCCATTTATTTTTTCTTTTGTTTGTTCTGCAAACTTCAACTTTCAACATTTGTGTTATATTGAGTTGGGTGATAGATCACTATTTAATAAAATGCGTGCAAAAACAATCAGCAAACCACTCTTAACCGCTATAACTTTTGTAACGATTTAAGTCACACATGTAACACATGGTATTGACATATTTTTGACTTAAGGTGGCATACTTGATATAGAAACGATGTATTAAAGAATATTCTGTACAAAAAATAATTTTGAATTTATATTAATTAAAATTTTTTAATTAGTAAATTACTATTAAACACTATTTGTAACATAAATTCGCAAGAACAGTTTCCCCCAAAAATATACCCTTCACTGTACAACCAAACTCAGTAATAGAATAAATTAGCATCTAAAATTTATATTATTACTTTTACATTATTAGTATCTCGTTAGCGATTGACCCAATAGTTAATTTAACATGAATTAAATTAATTATCGTAAATATTTGCCATACACTGTGTCAACCACTATGTAGTATTTTATCCATTTTATAAATTTTTAAGCAGTGCCTTTTCCACTTTTAACCATTTTAGGATTTATACAAATACATTATGGGTTTCAGTAAATCTTTTTTAAGGTTTAAAATGGTAGACAAAATTAATTACACAATTTTAAATGTCTAAATAATTAATGTTTTTTTTATTTAACCATCATTAGTAAAGTAGTCAACTTTTGTCAACTTTTCTTTTTCCAAAAGTTATAAAATATGAATTTTAGTCGCAAGGACTTGATCAAGCACTTGATATAATTAAAGAATTGTATATTTAATATTCAAATAGAACGAATATGCACCTTATATTTAGAAATGATTTTGAATGGTATAATTACAATTTATGCGACAGATGCTCCTTCAATCGTGAATTTGAAATTACACTCCGAGATCATGTTAGATTCTGAAATTTGGAACTATTTGTGTATAATTAATGAGTACTTCATGATGGAGATGTATTTGGTTGATTTGATGCAGGTAACTTGTAACACTAAAATTTTGATGTAGACAAGAGCACTCATTAATAATTTTACTGGAAAAAAATTAGATTTCACGTTTTTGTGCTTGCTACATAAAAAGAATTAAAAATGTAAAAACCAATTTTGCAAACATGACTAAAGAAGAATTCATTTTCCGCAGTGGTGATTATTTGCGCATAATTGATACTCCGCACTTCAGAAAAGACCTAATTATAAACCAAATTGTATTAAAAATTTTAGCTAACTTGATCAAATAATTATTTTTGAGTCTCACGAAGAAAAACATAAATAAAAAAACAAAATTGCAGTCGATCAAATAGGAACACCCTTATGTAATAAACGCTAAAATGGAAACATTGAGGAACTCAAAACCAGGCATCATCTATAAATAAGTATCTCGATCAATCCTTCTAAGTATAGCTACAGCGACACCTTCAAGATTTCAAAGCACATTTGGACACAGCATGAAGATCATTTAAAGTAATTATATAATATCATTAATGTTAGGTCTAAAATTTAGGGGTAGTTTTGTTCTGTGCAGCTGCAGATGACATCAGGTTTTTGTTTCGTTAAGTTAAAATGAACCCTGTATTTCAAATGTAACTACATTAATATATAATTCTGTTGCAAAACATTATTTTTTGCTAATTTAAGTTAGAATCTAGCTAGGGAAAATTTAAAAAGAATTTTGAATTATTATAAAATTTGTATTTTGATCGATTTAACACATATAACACCAAGATATTCAATAATAAACTATTTTTGTATAACTTGAAATGTTCGTCAATAATTTGGATATACGGAATTTTGTAGTTATTAATGTATGGTGTAGTTTATGTTATGCGTTTAGTCATGCGATTTATCGTACGATTTGTTACAAGCAAATAGTTCAACGCTTACATTATACGATTTGTCATACGGGACGGTATGAAAGAGAACTCGAATAGCTTCATTTCCAACTAAATTCAAGAACCAAGCTCAACTTTTTCGATGGGACACCGATAATTTGTATAAAAAGGAAATATGACTATGAAAAAATATTATTTAGGATAAAACCATTGTTTCTTCCTAAAATTTCATTGTAAGAACATTTTCACAAATCTAAATTAGTGTTGACTTAAAAGAACTTTGTAAACTTGAAAAACAACGAAAGTAAAGCTTGATATTGAATTGACATAACCTGTTATATTTTAGTTTATCTAATTTTATAAAAAGTTATTTCCCTTTGCTTTGGTTCTCGAAAAAAAATTAAAATTGGTGTTTCTTTATCATCATATCAAAATAAACAGAAAAATCTTGGATGGGTATAATTACGATGCCTTACTGGAATAACCATGAAGTAAAATCTTAAAATTTACATTTGTAATTCTAAATTTTTTTACAATGACGCAAGTTTTGTAATTATAATGCAGTATATTTTTGATGGAAGCTCAAATAGTATTCCAATTGTTATAAAATCAAATCATCCAATATGTAATAGAATATATTAATTTTAATAAATTTGAATCGACCTATTTCTTCTTCAATTTAATATTAAGTAATCTAGGTAAGTTCAACTTGGTAATAAATGAAAATGCTGTTTGCTTTTTGGATTATCGGAATCATCAGATTGCTTTCCTCAAGACCCTTCCGTAAGTCATTACGCAGTAATCGTAAAATTATTCGTAGGCACCTGTAAATAAGTATAATTATAGAGATTAACCTACTTACACTTGAATAAATCAATTTTGGCAAAATTAAATTTAAAATAATAAAATTGACGTATTGGCAGAATTAGTAAAAGAATCTATGTGCTTCGTGAATATCAAAACAACAGCAAAGCGTACAGATTCTAAAACCAATTAAAACTGACAAATTTATACGATTGCATGTATCAAAAGGATTTAGAATAAATTGATTTCGTTTTCACTTTTATAATTTCGTATACGTTAAATTTTCATTAATTAAAAAAATTTTGGTTATCGCATTAAGATAAATATAGATATAGATAACTAGCAATAAATAATAGTTTCTGTACGCAAAGCTGGAAGAAATTAAAATTCCAATGGACGATTCAATTACACGAAATTAACTGGATCAAAGGATTGAAATTTTGGTTTGCGAAGACTTTAAAATGAGCTAGCTCTGTATTGATGTTTTAGAATACAGTAAAACAGAAAATTACAAACCTTAACGAAAAAGAATTTTTATTGGAAATTATAAAATAATCTATTTATTTTTTCAATTTTGCAGTTTAAATAAAATCAAAGTAACTTTAATATTTTATTTTTAATCACCTGTATTACATATAAAGAAGCAATAAATTATCGATTGTTAACATAGTTTTCTGTACCTTAATACGAAAAAATTGTGGTGCGCAATTTGAACGTTTACTAACATACGATTAACTGTAAATAAATTATAAATAAAATTGGTTAATTATTAATTCGTGAGAGTAACTTATTGTTTTATTTTGATAAAATACAAATTAAGGAAACATTATTTAATCGTGTATTAAGCTTTCAATCGCGCGTTGCGATCATCGTCAGAAATTACATTGATTAAAGCTTAAATTCTTACATGTTTCCTTAATTCGTTATTATTAATATAAAGCAATAAATTATAAATATTCTTATTAAATATAAACATTTAAAGATTTAACATTCGGCAGACCAAATTACAGTAAATGTTGTTTCCTTGTACTTAATAGTCCTTGCCCTAATCTTTATCGTGATGATACACAAATAATTTATAGCCTTTGAAAGTCAAACCAACACAATACAATAAATATATAAAATATATACATAAATGCATCAATAAGTACATACATTTTTAATTTACAACAATTCAATAGACTGAAATAAAACTGCAAAATAACTACTTATTTTTTAAAGTAGCACTAATTTAAGTTTGTTTAGAAGGACAAAGAAGCAATGGTCGTAAGAAAAAAGTTGCGCACACACTGTGATTTCTGGTAACTAATTATTTCAAAATTTTTTTTTCAAACAAATTGTTCAGAAATAAATTTATATTCCAATATAATTTAAAAAATTATTGCAAAACATAATTTTAAAAATTGTGATTCAGTTGTCTTACCGAGATATGTTGAGATAATTTAGTGTGCTCTAGTCTAATAAATCTAATAACTATTAATTAATATACGGTGTGATCGATATCATACTTATTTTAAAATTTAAATGCGATTACTCTAAGAGCGGACTTAAACTATATTTACAAAAATATTTGCAACATAATTAATTTAATTATGTTTAATAAAAGTTTTAGTTTGTTTTGAGACCAGATGGTAAGGTGGAAGGGGGACGCATTTCAAAACTATTTATTAAAAAAATACCTACAAGGTTTTTACCATTTTGTTCGATTTCCCAGGCAGTTTAAGTGGCGCGACTAGGAATAGAACCGCGGTTTTCCGCTTCCTAGCCTGCCAATATATATTAACACCACACTCCTGGTTAATTTCAATAATGAACAACAAAGTACATATCAGTGCATAATTTACATTATGAAGCCTAAGCCTAGGCTTTTGGACAAAGTTAAAAAATTAAAAAAAAAATTAAAAAATTATTTTAAAAATAATTAATTAAACCAATTTATAAATACCTATACACTTAGTACACTTTCTCACCACTCAAAAAAATATTCCTATAAATCAACTTGATGAACTCCTCAGAATTTTACTAGTTAGTTGCAAATATTTACTGTAAATTTTCCTTATGGAAATTAATAATTTCAATTTTACATTAAAACTACGTACTAGTGATTGCATTACGAAAACATCAATATATTATTTTATTCGCCTCATGTTTTAAAATTAGTGTATTTGTAACGTAGCTTTTACTTGTAGCTTTTTTCGATTGTTAGAATTATGAATTTTAGAATATAGGTGCGCAGTTATTATTTACTTATTTCTAATAAATAATCTAATAATATATATTTTTGGTACTGCAAAAGCTTACTAACTATAAGGTACTAAACAAGTAACACTGATATAAACTTCTTATCGTGTAAAAGAAAAGAACTTATAGTAAATATAATTAATAAATGTTCCGAAGATATTTTTAAAAGTAAAATATAAACGTATTGACTATTAAAAATTTTGTTGTTAATTGTACTTTTAGGTATTATTTAATTTCAGTGAATCATAATGAAGAAGATTGCACCAATAATTAGCATTAATCCTGATTGTATTATTGTCGTCGAATTGCATCCATCTTCATTGCAGCAGAAAGTTTTGGCACTCCACGTTTCTGAAAACAAATAATAAAAGTTAGAGCTGTTAATTAAAGTGATGCAAAGTTCAAGTATTAAAGCGTTTGGCAATAAAAACTCTTATCGATAAACTTTAGAAATGTTGGTGAAAACATGTTTCTTCAGAAAATATTACTTCAGTATAATTTAATTAAAATTTAAAAGGTCTCATGCATTAACATTTAATTGTTATTTAACCGCACTTAGCAGTAATATAAATTTACACCCTACGAAGTATTTATTTAACAAATTAAAAAGGAAAACAATTCAAGAAGCGTAGTTTGTGTAGTGCTTGCAATTAAATTCTTTGTATAATGCTTTTAATTACTGCCCACTTAAAATATGTCTCTTTATATTATGTGTTTCGTATCTACAATAATTTACTACTCCTTGCTATTGATTTTTATTTTCTGATACTATAAAGTGTGATCCTTGTTGATGAAAACTAGATATTCTAAGATGCGAAGGACAAAATAACTAGAAATGTAAATAAAATTTGAATACTTTTATTTAAATTTTAATTAAATACGAGGATTACATTATACAACTAATCAGCACTATTTAAATATTTATTAGCAACTTCGTAATAAATAATAAACATAATATAGAAACCTAATTCCATTGATTGCTTCTAATTTTTTGCTATTAAGTGGGGAACCTCATTTACACTGAAAAAACACGATTTTCAGAATTAGTTTCTCCCGTATAAAACTTTTAATTTATTAATTGATTGAAATAATTGAATATATTAATTGGAAATTTGGTACCGCCACGAAAAGTCAATATTACTTTGTACACGATAGCGGCCGAAATTTGTATCTGAAACAAAAAATAAGCTCTTTAAAGTTTTCTTTTTTCTATTTGTCGTCGACTTAAAGTTGAAATTGCATGTTTTGACACAGTTTGAAAGTCAAAATGCAATTTTCACTTTCACGAAAAAAATATGAAATAATTTTTTTTCTAAAAACCATTCATAACGAAGAGAATTTCATTATATCTAAAATGAGCCATCATGAGCCAATCGGTTCGTAGAATTTTCTCAATCGTGTACACAGCTGAAATATTGACCTCTTGACCTTTTGTCGCGGTACCAAATTTTTAATTAAATAACTAGTTGTTTTATTGTGAAAAAATTACAACTTGCACTTAATAATGCATGAACTGTCATAAAAATTTCATGTGTTGCGAGTTTCAACGACAAAATAATTCGTGAAAGTCGGGTTTTTCGACCGTGTAAAGGAGATTCCACCCTTAATAATATTAATTTTCTCTTTCTTGTAACTTTTGTATCATTTGAGAGATTATTATAGAAAAAAAAACAAAACTCATTAGATGCTACCACGCAACAAAACATAAACGAATTTTTTGTTTAAGGCTGTGTAATTATTGTACTGCAACTGTAGACCCCAATAGCACACAATTAAACAACTGAAACATAATTTTATTAAATTAACTAAAATCACTGAACCGTGCATACTATGTAATCTGGTCGTAGTGCACCTCTGATTGGTTGGAACAATCAAAATAAATTTTTAGACGAAAATCACTGTTTGAAAGCTTAAAATTATAAAAATAATTTAATAATTTTAAAAGAATAATTAATGATTATCACAAGTTTATTATTATCACTACATTAACATTTTAAATTATTAAGTAATAATTAAAAATCTCGTTAAAAATTTAAGGAATATAATCAGTTTTCTATAAAGAAAAATAATGAGTGGTTGTAAGAAGTAAAATTTGTTGCTACTATGTATTACGTAGTAGTAACTATCAAAAAAACATACCAATTCCTGCTTGTTCTCTTGCGCTCTTGCGTGTACAACAATTTTTTTCAAAGAATGATTTAATTAAATTTAACAATAGTATACAGCAGCTCACTTTACACAATGGTGTCAGAAACAATTCAAGTTGTGTTTGATAAGTTTTATTGCAAGATGTTATTTGTGGAATAAGTTAAATTGTCAGCTATTTCAATTGACACTAACAATGGAACCCCCAAGTTCCATTAATAATTCTATAAACTGTAGACTTTTATTATTAATTCAACGTAATGAAACAGAAAAAAAGATAATTAATATTAAGAAGTTTATTTATCAAATTATCTCTTCTTGTAAATATTTGCATATTTTCTATTAAGAATTTCAGCTTTGAAGCACTTAAATAATTAAATATTATAAAAGTAGCGCGCAGTCGGCCTATAGGGGTGCCTTTAATCATCGAAAAAACCATTTATTCGAATGGAACAGCATGAAATGATAACATAAAAATATTGACATGTCATTATATCGTAGCTATAACCATTTTTTATATCAAATATTAAAAAATTTGAAATTATATCAATCAAAAACCAACAACGATAGTTGTGCTTCGATCATATTAGATCTCATCATTGTGTATCTTGAGAAACAATTGATTTGTTTGGTTACTTTATTAAAGGTAAACATTGGATTATCCAAACACTTGGAAATATCTTATTAAATTTGGATCGATAATTCGCTCAATGCCTATAGGTTTTATTTATATCTACTTCAACTTTGCAGCATTAAAATAAGTAAGGTTCTACATTTGAAGTAAATAGTCAGACGCTTTTTACGAGCAAGCATTTTATATTATATAATATAATAGAATTGAATTCAAGATAAAATCTAATGTTTTCTCAAAAAATATCGCGGTGTATGCTATTGATTGGAAGTAAGTATTATGAATTATTACAATGCGAGCTTTAATGCCGCAAACCTTCGATCAATACTTTTAAATATTGATGTACTTATGACAACATTGACTGTTTACAGGAAGGAGTTCTCCTTAGAGACACAACCATCATCACAATGGACCAATTGACTGTTTACGTATGTGCAAAATTATAACACTTTCCCAGGTGTTATAACTTCCAGAATCAATGAATAAAATTCCATGCAAAGATTCTGAAGGTTTGATGTTGGTCAAACCAAGCAATGGTTGAAGGACAGAATTTATCAACATAATTATAATGATTGCAAAAAGGCAGAAAGAGAACAAAACCAGATATCGGAACTTGCACAACCACCAGATAAATTTCACAAATTTTAGATTTAAAAAAAAAAAGATATTAAAAGACTAATAAATGAAATGTGCAACAAAACATAACGTAAATTTAGAGAAGACACTGTAAGCTTACACACAATCTATGGTGATCTTTTACAGTGAATCCGACCAATCAATCTTGTGAGTTCTGTTTGATTTGGTGAAATTAAGCTTCTTGATATTAGATATAATAATCTCCAGACGTCAATTTCAAAGTTTTAGTGGTACATCGTTAACTTGGTAAAACAAATCTTCACCATTTAAATTTTACCGTAATTTTATTTTAAATGTAGTACAGCAAACGATTTTTAAGCGTATCCGCTTAATTTAATTTTAATAAATAATAATAGTTTAGATAAACTTTGATGACAATCATTTAATACCTTTTCTGCTTCTGTAAATTAAAATAATGAATGGAATCAAAATTAAACTGTTTTTACTGACAAAAAATTCAAAAAATCTAAATCTGTGTACATTTATAATATACTACACAAATTGAGGGGTATAGTATCAAACCCGGCTATATCCATTTTTACGATTTTTCAGTATAGACGAAAAACTTTTTTAAGCTAATTGTAAGGATACTAGTCGCCCATATATAAATTTTGTGTTGTATAAACAACTAACAAAATAAGATTCCATAAAAATTTTAAAACAAAATACTACTGTTTCCGAAATATTTAATATTAAATATTGAATATTGCCGTGTTTGAAAATGAAAAGTGGATAGTGCCGTGTTTAATTGTCAAAATTAATCAAATTAAGCATAGAAAATCTTTATTTTGAATGAATGCATAGATAGGTATAATTTGAATATGAATTTGACTTCAGAAGTAAAAAAAAAATTTTTTTTTTCAAAAATAAACTTTTATATTTTTTTTATTCAAAGTGACTAAAATGACAGATCAACTAATGTCACATACCATTATGACATTTTAATGTTACCTGATTGGTTCTAATCGATATTGTCGTCTTTGATTCATTTCTGTCGATGGATATTGCAGAATTTGAAACTTTAAATATAAAATTTGACTGTATGTAGCCCGTTTTCTTAGGGATTGATTATTGGGTCTCAAGAGAACCAAATTCTTGACAAAATGGCATATCTAACTCAATTGCGACAAAAATGGATATAGCCAGGTTTGATACTATACCCCTCAAATATCACCCCAAAATCAACGTCTCAGAAATAATACTTCATATTATGTTTATTTTGTATTCACTCAGTATTAAAACTACCATTTTAAATATTACAACAAAAAAGTATTGTTTTTTTAAGTTTGGAAAGTCAACTTTTCCATTCATATGGATTATCTTTATTTTCATTTTGTATGTGATACGTTATGTATTTGCAGTCAATTTATTTGTTATAAATTAAAATTCAAAATTTGAGGAATATTTTTTTACGCTTTAAGGCTAGGATATTACAGTGTACTCGTGGTAATACGTAGTTAACTTGAAAACGATTTGATGGATTGCGATCAAATTTTTAGATTAGGTGTATGATACCTTAAGGAACATCCGCTCCTATTTCTTTTTTTTTAATTAAATTTTTTTTAATTAATTTTTTCAAAATAGCCCGTTTGTAAATTTTTTTGAGAAAATCAAGTTGGTGGAATTAATTACTTATAAACAATTAAAATTGAAAATGGAAATAAAAATTTGCCAGACTTAAATCGGACACTAATACGTAGTCATCTCGAAAACGAATAAATGGATCACTTTGAAATTTTGAGGTAATATTTATAATACCAATACGAAGAGCACCTCCTATTTTTAAACATAATAATTTTATTTATAACAATAATAATAATTTTAATATAGTAAATAATTTATCAATTAATTAAATTTCTTTAATTGAAATAATATATAAGCGAAAATGAATTCATATGTAAATTTTTGAAAGTTTATTTTACCTAAAACGTACTAAAAATGTAATTCTAATAATAATGTACTGGATACTCCCACCAAGATCAAATTCAAATATTTAGTTCAGCTAGTAATATGCAGGCGAAACTAATTTTAAAAAATTTTGCCTAAGAGTTATCTGTTTTACCAGCACATTTTACTTGGCGCGTGCGCTTGAAGGTTAAATGCAAGTTGATAAGATTGTTCTTATGTGTAATACAAGTAGTCATCAACCTACGGCAGTTCGCACTTACGATCTTGTGTTTGTCTCTTTCCTACTAAGCATATTAGAGAACTAAAACCAACAGTTGCGGGGATTTCTCGACGGATGTCTAGGAATTTATTTCGGTCGAGGAATGCTATACATTCGAATGTAATCATTTTGATAAACCGTATTTTTTTTCTAATATTTTATTTAATTAGGGTTACGCTAAATAAGCTTTTGTAATTTTTGCTACCTTGGCAGTAGGTAAGTGTACCTATATTTTCATAATTTAAAATAAAATGAGTCTGCAAAGTAATTGCTTACACTAAAATAAAATAAAACAATTTATTTACGAAAATTGTTTCGAAGGGATTAACCACTTTTTTTTCAAGTATCAAAGCCACATAAGTAAAAGTTAAACAGATTGTAATCAAAACTATATCGTAAACGATACGGCTTATCATTTCTAAGATATGTATGCACAGCTAGTCAAAGCCTTGTGCTATGCGCTAAATAATTTCGAAAATATTTAACCTTCATCCGCTCGCGCCTATAAAAGTTACACTTCCGATCGCGTATGCGGCAATTTGATGGCCGCATATGATTTTTATCGTTTTCATGAGTTTTTCTTCATTCAAAGTGCATGATTTAAATTGTTTAGGACTTATGAACTCTGACATAACATTACAAGTACATGTTTGGACAAAAAAATCTATATTAAAATTTAAAATCAAAGTTATATTTAAAATTTAAAAAAATTACAGGAAACTTAACTTAAAAATTCAAAATGTACTGTAATCGTTTACTACACTCAATTTGTAATAATATTTTATTTCTCAAAATATGTCTCTAATTTATTATTTTATATTTACTAATATTTTCTCAGTAAAACCAACATTCGAGTATTGATAAAAAGTTACGTTATCGATTGCGCTATACGGCAAATTGGTCGCATTAAGACACCTAGGGTAGTTTGTGGCTGTACTGAACCGGCTGATGGAGCTTTCTTATCAGAACACGAGCATGGTCTATTGGAGGAGATAGTAATTAGAGAATACAAGCCCTTCCCACCCCTCCCATGACGCTCTGGAAGAAAATGGGAGAGAAAATTTAAAAATGCGGCCAATTTGCCGCGTACGCGAGCGGATGAAGGTTAAGAAAACATTTTGCATGTATCTGTCAGATATACCGTGACCTCGGGAGAGGGCTAAAGAGTCTATGAATGAATGGAAACAGACGTCTTTATTTTTCTCGATTGATTAGATGAACATTGAACAAGTGATAACTGATAACAATGTCCGTCGTTGTCGGCTTTCTATAGATATTGAATTCTAATGAGAAATCCACGTTCCTAGATAAGCTAACGTCCAAGAAATGTCCCTTTCTTCCTCCATTTGTCGTAAATAAATAAATTGTTTTATTTTAATTAGTGTAACAGTGTAAGCCAGGGCCGTTGAGCAGGCCAGCTGAGCAGAGTGCGGCTGAGAAAGATAGTAGGACTTATTTTCTTGCTTTTCTTTTATTTGCGGGGTTGGTGGACAAATAATATTAAACTCTATATATTTTTTAATTAAGATAACGTTTCGAGGGTTGTGTTTCCTCTTCGTCAGACCAATTAATAATATATGTCATAAATTAAAATATTTATAATTAATCAATTATTATTAATTATAAATATTTTAATTTATGACATATATTATTAATTGGTCTGACGAAGAGGAAACACAACCCTCGAAACGTTATCTTAATTAAAAAATATATAGAGTTTAATATTATTTGTCCACCAACCCCGCAAATAAAAGAAAAGCAAGAAAATAATTATTAAATATGGACGCAATAACCGAAATTGATAGTAGGACTGTTTACCGGACACTGCTATCTTAACAAACACCTTAACGCAATAGGTGTTGTGGAAGATCCTACATGTAGATTATGCGGGGTGGAGGAGGAAACTCCGCACCACATACTATGTGTATGCATAATTCTAGCCCCTAAACATCTTGATTGTCTATATCCGACTCTCGGTGAGATAAATCAGGTTCCCATAGGTCGAATCCTCAATTTTATAGAGGATACAGAACTATTGGAGTAAAACACGGAACGCGGGTGTTATGTTCCCACCATAACGGAAATGCAACAATCTTACGAGGATGGCTTTCCCATAAAAACAAAAACTGCAAAAACAAACTGATCTAATTTCAAATTATTGTAAACTAGTTAGTAAGCATTTGTTAGAAATAAAACTTTATGTAACGTAAAAGTTAAAGCAGTTCACATGTAGTTCACACTGAGTTCACATTGTATTGTCAAGCAGCTAAAATCGTTGTATTTTCAATACAATAAACGTTTGAAAAAACTCGAGTTTGAGTTTTTTTTGAGTTCTTCTTGGGCACTAAACGTAATTCGGGGTACAATAAGCCAGGAGCTTCAGTGCAAGTGGTTCGAAAGAAACACACCCGTTCAGCAATAATAATAATAAGCCAGGCCTGTAGCCAGATCGAAAATAAAGGTAGGGCAAACGGTTTGTATGGCCGGGCAAATTTTAGTGTTGCGGATGCGAGATGGGTTCGTGGGAATTTTTTAAAGCGCCGCAGGCGAAAATATTTTAAATTTCAAGGTCAACGCGATTTAAGAAAAGTTATATTATCGTATTATAATGGTATTATCGCACAGCCACACGCCAGGGGCAAATGGGCTATCAAAATTTATGGTCGGTGCTCGGTCGGTGGGCCAAAAATGCAATGTCACAGGGGGAAAATGCCTTTATTTGGGGACCCCTCTCCCCCTTTGAAAAAAATTTATTACATGTACCCTGCGTTCGAGGAGAAGCTACTTTCGCTACCAAACATTTCTTTTCTTCCTTCTTTCAAGCTTCGAGACGCTTCCAAACGCTTTAGCTCCGCCTTTTTCAGTCGCTACAAACATTTTGATGGGGAGCCAAAGCGTTTGGAAACGACTGGAAGCTTGAAAGAAGGAAAAAGAAATTTTTGGGAGCGAAAGTAGCTTCTCCCCGAACGCAGGGGTACTGTGATGAATATTCAATTCTGCGAATTGTATTTGAAAGCATATAAATAAAAAAATTCTTGTACAAAAAGGACCAATGTAGAATGGGAAAATTTTCTGTTAATCTATAGTTACATATTTTTATTTTAAAAGGTCGGGCAAACATCCTTAAAAGGTCGGCCGTTGCCCGACCTTGCCACACCATGGCTACGGGCCTGTGTAAGCAATTACTTTGCCGTATCATTTTATTTTAAATTATATTCATAATGCTTCACATCAAAAAATGAATCACGAAAAACTTCGTTGATTGTATATTTTCAAATCAATAATTAATATACAATAATATAAATAGCAATAATTATTTATTGTATGTTATCAATAAACACGAATAAATAAAAATATAAAAGAAGAATTAAAATTAAAAGCCAAAAAATTATTGGAGTCTTGTTTGAATTGTAAATTCAAAGGCGTCTTTATTAATTGCTTGTGTGTGTACATTTCACGAATACCTACATTATCACTTATGTACGTTTAGTAATTTTATCGCTTCTTAGAAATTTATTTCAATGTCCTGAAAAATCTGATACAAAAAGAGAGGGAGAGACTTTTGTGAAATAGATATATTATTAGTAAAAAGTAAAAACAACATAAATTCTGTATAAAAATAGATTTCTTTATTTGAGCGGCGACATACTTTAATGAAAAGTTGAACTAAAAAATGCATGTTTATTGTGTTGCCTATCTATTTAATTATAAATTCACAATCCTATGCGCCACCACACGAGCCAAAACGAACTCCTGCTTGGCGAATTCCAGCCTTAAGAAATATTTTTGATAAATTTTATAATTTAATTACATACGTAATTTCGTCCATACGTTGCATACGTATAAATAGATACCTTGGTATCTGGTCTATTTAGTTTGTTTATTATTTATTAAGCAAAAATTATTTATTTAAAAAATTTATTAGTAGATATCTACTTCGTTTTTCTTTTATATAATTATTAAATTAATATTATTAATATTTTTAAATAATAAAAAAATTTAAAACCTACATTATAGAAAAAAGATTTTACGCTCTTTATTACAAATAATATATTCGGGTTCTTTATATTCAGGTGCAATACTCAACCCTTTTTCAAATCCACTGTGCTTTAACAGACATTGATTTATTATGCCGGTTACACGTAAATAATATTAAAACATATAATATTTCTACAGAGAACGCAGTTTTAACTTTTACCATATTTCAGTTTCATTTGGGTATTTGAATAAATTTAGGAAAGGTCTAAAATTTCGTATATCATGTAACTTATAAGTTAATACAATTTTGAATAAAAAGTTCATTATTTGTACATGTATACTGTAATATACATATTAAAATGTTTATAGTACATTTATAATGTATGAAAATCTACACTAAACCAGCAAATGCTAGTTCATTTCCACTACCCTATTAATTGTAGCGTATAAAGCTATTTATGCAACTAGTTAAGAAATTACGCTTAATTATCCAGTTACAGAAATTACGCTACTTTCTAATGTTTCCTACTACTACTACTACTAGATACTACTAAAAATAAAATAATATCTTCACAATTTTCGAAATAGCTTAATTTTGTGTCCAATTGTGTCATTCGGTTATAAGGCTTCTTGTGACAAGTAAGTTTTTTAAATCTTATTCTTATTTTATTAACTATGTTCACTGATGTCATTTATAAACTTATTAATTTATAAACGTCTAAATTTATTTTTTGGTGTCAAGATTTTCATTGAATAAAAGTTTCATTTCAACGTCGCTGTCGCATCACGTCGTTTAGTATGCCTACGTGTTTTTATAGCGGGCGGCTGACAAAGACTTTATCCCGCTGCAGGTAATAAAATATCATTTATTTTAATTCTTTAACGTTTTAATTAATTTTAGAAGTTTGCAGAAGTATAACATTAATTATTAACATACGAGGGCAGATTAATAAGTCTGGTAAAAAACCTAATAATTATTACTTTTGCTAAAAAACATTTTATATTTCAAAATACTATCTTTTATTTTTAATTATTTTATTTCTTCCAATGTTTTTCCAATTTTTTGATCACTTACGATTTCTGTAAGCCTTCAAAATAGGCGTTTGACTCATCAATGATATTTTCGTTAGAGCCAAACCTTCTTCCACGGAACTATTTCTAAAGAATGGCCTGAAAAGTTTGGAAACAGGAAATTGTCGCAGGGGGCTAAGATAATATTATGGTGGATGTGAGAGCAAATCGAATCGCAAATCATGGATTTTTGGCAATGAAAAGTGTACACGTGTGCACCCGTGCATTGTCGTGATTGAAGGGAACTTTATTTTTCCGTAAATGCGGTTGTTTTTCCTTCAAAACCTGATCAGAACGATCCAATAAGCTGGAACAATACTCTCCGTTGATTGAGTTTCCCTTTTCAAGGTAATCAATGTGGATTATTCCACGTGTTTAAAAAAACAGTGGACATGACTTTATTGGCGGATAAGACCAGCTTGGTATTCTTTGTTATAGGTATACCATAGTCCTCAACACCTTTAATTTTTATAGTATAAATCATTTTGCAAGATCTATTCTTTCTCGAGATCTTCCAAGATCTCTATATCACTCGCAACAATTCGTAGTTATGTAGGATATTAATTTCCTTTTTTTTTAATGGGCTCTCTGTGCCGTGGGTCATAAGAAAACACTTTTCATTTTTATTCGTCTTGATTTATTTTTAACTCGTATGAGTATTTAAAAATACCGTAGAGACCGTAGAGACGGTCGTTAGCATAGCGATTAAGCGCATAGACTGCTAATACAGAGAACCCGGTTCGATTCTGGGAGAAATAAAAATCATATTATGGCCGTCTCCCCTCGGCAGGCAATGGCAAACCACCGGGGTGTAATCTGCCATGAGAAGCCTTTGTTAAAAGGCTCACCACATCCTCTTTAGGGTAAAAGGATTGAGAAGGAAGGAGAGTATTTATCGCCTATGTTTATCCACATATTTTTTAAGTTTTTGCTTTTCTCTTGATAGAGCACCATTCGTTGCATGTCTGTCATTTTATTTGATTTTTTAAAATTATAAGGCCGCAAAACTTTGTTAGCTTTGGTAAAATATATGGAACTGCTTTTCTATATGAATATGCTATATGAATATGCTTTTTTTTTCTTTTCCTTTCTTTGAGGGGTTGGTGTTTAATATTATTGTCCACCAACCCCGCAAGAAAGGAAAAGAAAAAAAGCAAAAAAAAAAATTTCAAATGTTTTTGAAACTGAAATTTAAATTTTGTTTTGGCCAAAAGTATTTGGACGTTCCTAAATTTCATAAAAGCTTTAACCTGGACTATAATGTTATTCTGCCCCAATAAGTTAAAAGGCCCGAACTTTTTTATGAATACATTTTTATAATGTAATCAATTCTGATATCCTTCCTGATATCCTGATTAGACTCAATAAAGAAATATAATTTAATACGTAAACTTTTTAATTTCTATAAATAATTTTTTCTATCATTTTTTAGATCATTTATATTTCTATTTATAACTATCTTTAACGTTATTTGAGTTTTCCTTTTAATAACATAACCACCTTTTCTCGTGGTGTAACTAAAAAGCTTCTGACATAAATAACATATACAAAATTTTCCAGTTAATTTTACATAATAAATATCAATTATGTTTTATGAGCTTTCAGCTAAAAATATCTAGCGTCAGATCTACCCTAGGGATTTTCTATATACGATAGTGTAACTATAAATTGCAATAAAGTCCTAAAGGTATGTTGGATATTACAGATTTCTTCGAATACGTTCGATATAATTTATATGGAATACAACCTCATTGAAATGTCTACCATGACTTTTATTATGATGACAAATTATTGATGGCATTTAGCATAAATTTGGCCCAATTCACCAATGACAGCTGCCAATATAAATACAGAACAGCAAAAAAAATTTACTACTATGAGCAAGTGAAAAACTTATTCAACTTTCTTCTAAAGTACACCGCATATTTAAAATTTAGTAATTTGCATGTAAAGTTTGAGGTAAAACTTACTCGGTTTATCCTAAAGGAAATAAGTTTCAAGAACTTCGTGTAAATACGAGAAGGAATGTTTCATAATTATAATGAAATGCCAGCTTATCTAACTTTAAAATGCGTAAACTTGCAAATTTGAAGGATTAATTGTAAATTTTTGGGCATATAATGTCAGAATATTATTGTTACGTCACTATTTAAGTAACACAATTAAATGTGTAAAATACGCAATTTTGCTCAGAACAATATTATGGAAGTCTCAACAGGAATTTAACTCTATAAAAAAGTCCAATTATGTGGATAATGATTGTTAAAAACATTAATTATGTACAAGCAATTTTGACTGAACAAAATAAATCAAATAGAACTTTATAAATGCAATATTTATAGAAAACCTTGCGTTGTAAATTACCGATAGACTTCCTTCCTTTGTTTAATTTTCATTAAAGGCTGATGCGTATAGCGTATGAGTTAGTATGTGACCCGTAAGAAAATAAATTCTTATCAAGCCGTTCCCGTCTTTTTGTAACTGTGGCATGTGAGTTGAAGAAAACATATAAGAATCGTAAAATTCCGCAAAATTCAATAAACACACTTAATAAATGTGACACCAAATGATGTTTATGATTTTAGAAACTAATTACTAACAATTAATTACTTACGCCTTCCAGTAATTATTCGTCAAGCCAATAGTATACATGCATACATTATTATTAATTTACTATCGCATTTCTGCCAAACTCATCTATTGTTAACTAAGAGCCATTCGCTCTGAAAATTATGAATGTAAACATGTAAATTTGCGAGTTTGGTAGAATAGGGAATCATTCCAAGTTAACAAGTACAGAAATTCAGTAATAGTAGGTAACATTGTTTTATTAATATTCTACACATTTCAAATTTGAAATTTGCCAGACGTAATTTGACATTTATCAAAAAAATTTACATTCTTTATATGGGATAAAGTGTATTGAAATTATTAGTTTATCACATTATAAGGAATATTTTACTGTTTGAAATGTAAGTGTAATGAAGTTAAAATTCTTCCTCAGGCCTCTCTAAATTGTCTTCGATGAAATTACTATGTTGATATTTAATTCGATGAAAAAATTTAAATTTAATCAATTCTGTCAGAACTATTCTTCTAATAAATATAATAATGGTACACTGTGTATCTCGGTTGAGAAATGTTTGGATCACTTGGATCAACTCTTAATCATTTGGAATTTACTTCCACGTCAGAGATGATAAATGAAATTTCGCTGCATTTTACTTGATTTTTCTACCTCTGGTCAAACGCTTTTGCTGAGATATTACGATTTTTGAATCGATCATTTTACAAGGTTATTTTTAGACTGTTTATAGCTGCAGGATTTTTGAGCATCTCTGGAATGAAGCGTTAGGTGGAATAGAATCCTGTTTGAAAAAATCATCCTAACATTTACATTTACAAACATTTAATATTCCTAATACAGTATTTTTCTCTGAGAAATTTATAATAACTAAAAGAAGTTTTTTAAATAATGCGATAGGAAATTTTAACTACTAAGTGCAGCAATAGGCTCTTCAATATTTGCGAATCAGGTGCTACTTTTATTTGGAACAAGTTCATCTGCTATTTTTTCTTTTGAAGCCGCACGTCCACAGCCGATTGATAGAAAACCTCTGGCACTATTATTGTGTAAACTTCCTCTGGTAAATAATTTTTGTATCAGGATATGGTGATCCTTAGTGGTTTTATTTTTTTTTATTTCAGATTATCGGGAACACCTTTAAATACATTTTGCCTCAACATCAAGTAGGTTATTGTTTTTGCACAATGTTTTTGATTTATACATTATAATTATTAAAATTGCAGCACGACTCTCATTCCTTGATGTCGTACTGAAAGAATTTGTAATGTGTAGCTTGCAAAATTTATAAACTAGGGGGTGGGCGAAGCTAACTTTTTTTTGATGACTCATTTTCACTCAAGTTTTTAATGATCCTAAAATATTTGATCATTTTACCCTCAACTACTATAATTTCGTTACAAACATTTTAAATACACTAAAAAATGATTTTAAAAATGTATATCTATTTCACATAAATAATGACATTTAGTTGATTACACTGCTGTTCAAAGCAGCTGCTACACTTTATGTCACGTTCATAAGATTAGTGGCAGCTACTTGCTTCTCACAAACGATACTGATTAATTGATATATTACACACGAGATTACAAAATTATAATTATGCAGAAAATTAACGCAGTAAGTAGTATTAAGTTTATAAAAATTCGATACTTTTGATTTGAGTCAATCTTTAATTACTAACTGATAATTAGTTAGTTTATTTTATTGAACCTAGTATGTAATTAGTGAAAATAAAATATTAATAATGAAAAGAGTACCTAATAGAACCAACTCGAACATTTTGGCCATTCATGACAAGAAAGAATTTTTAGATGCAGTAAAAATCCCTTAAAGTTATTATAGCCCTCCTCAAATAATATTGTAATAAGTAAAATTTAAACATAAATTTAAATTTATTCTAATTTCACACCAGATGGCTCCTACCCCTGCTTTTTGATTTGTTAGTCCTACTTGCGTAATTTAAATTCCAAGTTAGAAAACTAAAATTGCACAAGGCATTGCATTGTGATGTTAGAGTATTGTTCTTGTCATTTTTACATTAATTACTTATCAACTTTGCTAATTAGAAATTTTGTATTCATTTAGGTCATTTTACTACGTTCATTGTAAGGGGATATTATTCACATAAAGAGACTAATTACTTTCTACAAAAAAAATTATTCTTTGCTTATTAAAAAATTTTAATTAATTTTTTATTCTTTTTACAGCTTATATCTTAGGAAGATAAGTAGTTTAATGATTAAAGACTTACAAAAATTTCAGGATAATTAAGGGTTTAAAATGTAAAATTTACATAATTTGCTATTAGCGTAACATCATTTTTCTTTAAACATTTTTAGAAAATTGTTTATATTATTACATTATTTGATTAAAAACTGGTTTATTATATAACTTGGTTTATTTATCAATATCAATTATTTTCACTGATATTCGCCAGTAAACGTAAAATTCATGCCAAATTATGCATCCTATATTCAAACAATATAAAAACCCTACCCTTAAAAATCTCTAAAAAAAATCAACAAAAGGTAGATATTTTAAACCGAAAACAAATAAATATAAATGTTTAAATGTTGTTAATTGACTTTGCAAATGTAACAAAAAAATCTTCTATTAGATTTTTGTACCTATTAATAACATATTTAGAGGAATTATTGATAGCAGGTACGAATTTAAAGTCTAACTTTGGCTATTAATTTTTGATTTTTACCAACAATATTTCGTACTCTCATATTCAGTGAAAATAATGCTTTTGTTTATTTAAATTAAAGTAGGCGGCTGTATTTTGAAATTTATAATTCCGCATACTCAGGATAATAAATTTTAACCGAAGGGTAATTTACATTCCTAAAAAAGTGTGGTGGGCATTTCCTACATTATTCAATAAATATTATGAAATTATCCGAGTATGGATGAAGAAGCCAGAAATAATAACTTTGGGAACTATGTACTTTATTTGCTCGGTACTTTAGTTGTTATTTGCACTAATAATTACATTTCTAGACTGATAAATTCACGTCGCTTGTTGTGATGCTTTGGTTGCTGCTAAATGCAAACATTTGTGAAATTCGATTAATCGTAAAATTTGTGTTGAAAACACAATTTGGCCAAAGTAATTAATTCTATTATTTTTTTAATTTTAAAACTCTGAGTTAAGGAAGCCTTGACGTATACTTTGGATAATTAGTCTTTTCAATTTGATTGATATCCTGCTAATTAATTTGTATTGCTTTTTAGAAGCAATTTCACGTCTTATCCACTTAAAAGTTTTAGGGCGGCGATTAAGAATAAACACATTGATCGGTATAGTGCAACTTTGAACCCTGTGGTTGTTGAATAACCGTTCTAGAGTTTCCTGGCCAATTGAATTAAAATTCAAGTCAAACCAAATTTAAATATACTTGAATATTTCTCATGTAAGTTTTTTTATTGAAATATGTGTAGAAATATTAAAAGGTTGTAGGTTATTATGTAATAATGTTGTATTACAACGCTCAAAATGTCAATTTGACCACGTTTAAAATTTTAAATATCGCACTTGAAATTTTATTGCAATAACAGCTTTTGGTAGTTCGGATTTAAAATTGTTAAAGTGCCCACTCTTGACGAGGGTTACATATTTAAAAGTACTTTTTTAAGTAAGAAGTTAACGAGGGCATTTTGGCTTTTCAAAATGTTATTTGTGACGGGTGATCTCTAGTTATTGACTATTTTTGAAGTTTTTGAATGCACGAAATTTCCTCAGATGTTTTTGGGTTGCAGAAAAAGTCAAAAATCTTGATCATTTATTCAAGAATTATTTTGCTCTTTGTGTATAATTTTGTGGTAGGTAAACCGATGTCAAAAATAACAGGGGACGAAAGCAGCAAAATTTCTCGTAATATTAAAACAACATAGTTACAATAGAAGATTGTGACGAAGAAGTTCAGTTAATTCTTAGACAAGTCAGGTAAATCACATGAAAATTCATGAAATGCATAAAAAATAAAGAACGAGTAAAATCAATACATTTTAACTAAAAATATAGCAGTATTCTGCTCTAAGGCTTAAAATATGAATTCTTTTATTGTACTCGTGAGGTTAATTTTATCAAGAATTGTTTTTTATGGCTGCACAAAAATTACAATTACACTTGTATTATACCCAAGAGTGTGAATTTGTTTTAGTTATTACTTACAATTTCAAGGTAACACCGTTGGCTTGCGGTACCTAAGTAAAAATTCGGATGATGCTATTTTTTTTATTAAACCATACCTCATTTACACATTTTGCAGAATTGAAGAAGTTGCGAAATTGCAGCAACTCTTTTTCGTGTTAATGGTAGATCCAATTAAAATATATTTTCAAGTCACAAAAAAGGAGAATGTCATAAAATTATATAGCTATCTAAAATATAATGATGAATGTGGCAGAAATCGGGCGCTTTATAATTCAGAACGAATTCCTTCAAATAAAATCCCTTCGACTGCGTTTTAAAACTCGATAAAACACAGCTGCTGTTGGAAAACATTATTTTATTTTCAATGTCGAGAAGAGACCTTTGGCGCTACCATTTAACTTACATTGTCTAATAAATGTTGCAATGGGAAGCTTCCGCAAGACACCTGGGGGAAGAAATTTATTGCAGATTTTATTTAATAAGGCATCTTAATGTGTACGTGTACAACAATTCATTAAAAATTTAATAATGTTTCACACGTTCACCTGCAGTTTAGAAACTTTCAGAACGATAATCATTAATTTTCCGTTTCATCAATTTTGCTAACCGGGAGATCAAGATAATTATTAGCATATTAGCATAATTTAATTTGCATAAGCAATCAAATGGAATAGAATACAGCAGTTAAGTAAATTTTCAGAAAGTAATTTATAAATAAGACCAAATAATTAACAAGAGAAGCTTAATTAACTGTGTTAACCATTATTTACTCTTTCGTATTATTTTGTTAGAAATGTTGAAATTATTTGTCTCGGCAAATATAAATTTGACTAACCTTATTTTATAATCAAATGGACGAGCACATAAAAAATTTATTACATACATATTGCATTATATGATTTGATGTCTCCAGGTATGGTTAATATTTACCAGTTAAAGAATACTCCTGTCCAAATAACGATAAGATTAAAGCGAACTTTGTTGGATAAATTTTCTTCGTTTCCTTAAAAACGTGATTTATAACTGTAGATTAATAAATTTATGTGATATAATATATTATAAGCATAAGACAAAATCCAACGTATTCAATATTTCTTTAATTTACTACTTTAGATATAAAGAAAAACTCTTTCGTGGAAGACGATATCTTTCCTTTTGATTTAACAGTGTCTTGCCTCTCAGAAATTTTGTTTATGTTTTTGTGTTCAGTTGATATTTCAAAGTCATCTTCATTGAAGTTTTCTCAATCAAAAATTTTGAAGGTTTCAGATTTCCGTTTTTCGTAGCCATTTACTTTATATCTTGTCACGTATCAAGTTTCCAAACTAATATTTCAACCTTTTGACCCTGCAGTGTAAGGTATAAAACAAAAAAGCAACACTTTTTTTATTAATATTAACCAGAAATAATCACTCTCCTTTGTTTAAATTCGTTTTAACAAGATTTTTCTATTTCCATCTTTAGTTGCAATCAATCCAATCCTCTTTTGTTTTCGCCAAATCAATTTAAAATATGGGGAACAATTGAATTACACGCACAGTTTGTTCAAATACCAAATGTTAAATGCATACTTGGAATACTAAAAATTTCGCAAGCGAAAAAATCTAAAAATTACATTTGCCATTACGCTTGTAAAATAATTTTAGTAACGTTATTAAATTTTGGAAGTTCAAATCGCTTTTGCTATTAATTTGCCTGGACAAACGTTTTTCACATAAAGAAAATTTATCACTTTTATTCGGCACATTTCATTTCATCGTCCGTCATAATATTTAATAGTCGTTTTTTTTACATAATATATTTAGTTCCCTGTCAACATCACAGTTTGTTTTCTGAACACAGATGCCTCTAAAATGTAAACTGAAAAATAATGAGACTTCTGTCAACAATATTTTTGAATAAATAGAGGTGGATGTTCAAAACTACTATTCGAAAATTATTTTACTTGCAGTAAATTTTATATTGTGATACCATAACTAAATATAATTGAAAATAATTGCTTATTTTAAAAAGTTTGTGTTCTTGTATTTTTCTATTGAAAAAAATATGTCTACCCTTGTAGCCAGCTTAAAATTATCAGGTAAGACTTGGTAGAGTAGGAATTTAATACAACTAAAAGCAGATCCTCGGTTTTTCAATCAAAAAATACAAAAACACCAAGTTTACTAAAATGCAACTTGTAATTTACATGTAAATGTAACTAAAATGCCGTTTAGCCATGGATGGTAATATAATAATTATAATATAATATAATAATTCACATGAACGTAAGTAGTAAAAATAATAATCAATATCAATTAAATTAGTCCAATTGAAATTTAGTAAATTTTATTAGAAATTTTGATAAAAGTTAGCTTTCAAATATTATTGAATATTCCAATTAATTGGTTTGTTATACTCGAGTTTACTGCACTATTTTAAAAAATTTTGTATTGAGTTCTGTGTGACTGACCTTACGTAAAATTACGTTTTTATTTATACTAAATACAAATTTCAAAACTCAAATTTTGTGAGTATAAAATTTACGCTAGATAAACTGCATCAATTTTTTAAATTAATTGCTTTCATTAATTTTCCTGAGATATAATTTTTACTATATCAAATCTTCAGGATAAAAATTTATATGGAAACCCAGGTGTGCTAGTGTAATTCGAAGTTTATTTAGTTTACATAAGTAAATTTAGTACAAAACTTTTAAATCAATTTTATGATTATACAAACAGATACAAACAGATAATAATCATAATTGAATAATTATATAAGTATTTTAGTTTTTGTTAAATGTTATGTTTTCATATATTATTATAAAATGATAACAATAAAAGTTGTTTACAATGAAAACCGAAATGAAAAAATAGAAGTGATTTATGTACCACTTAAGGTAAATCAAAGTTTAAAATGGTATTGACGTATGCAGATGACCATTTGAATAGTAGGGTAGCGATAGCGCGTTTTGCCATATCATCTATTATTCAGTTTAGTTTAGAAAATAATTTGTGAGGGAAATAACATTATTTTTAGTAAAATTAGTGATTTTGGGTTATCAATCGTTTAAGCATTTAGCACAAACCATAAATTAAATTATCAATAATATTTTGTTATTTTACAAGGCCATGCCAATATTCACACGTCAATAGAGACGGTCGTTAGCATAGCGATTAAACGCATAGACTGCTAAACACAGAGAACCCGGTTCGACTCCGGGCGAAGTAAGAATCATATTGTGGCCGTCTCCCCTCGGCAGGCAATGGCAAACCACCGTAATCCGCCATGAAAAGCCTTTGTCAAAAGGCTCACCACACCCTGCAGAAGGGTTATGGACTGAGGAGGAGGATGCCAATATTATTATAGTTATTAGGTTGATATCTAACATTAACTTTAGTAATTTTTTTTTAACTTGGGATGAATGAATGAGGGAAAGAGATGAAGGATGGGAAAAGGATGAAAGTTGGTTACCAGAAACTTCATATGGATGGAAAAGCATTTATTTGGGATGATGGCCAGCTAAAACCAGACAGCGACATAATAAGAACAACAATAGAAGAATGTGCAAGTGGTGCTGCTGGATTGGCTCAAACAGTGGCACTAATTATGATGGATGAGCAAAATTATATTGATTTTTTAGTGTTATTTCTAGTAAATAAAGAAGAAAAGTATTAAAAGTAATGTATTTAGGATAAACTATACTAGAAATAAAAATAATAAGAAATAATAATTATTATTAAAGGCGATTTTTAATAAAATCAATAGTAAAAATTTAGTTTATGATAAAACTAAGCAAAATAAACATTTGTTTTGGAGCAGAAAATGACAGCTCAAACCAAACGTTAACCGAAAGATTTGAAATTCGCTGTCATTTTCATTATTATACGCTTGACCCGTTTTCTGTGTATTATGGAAACCGCGTATCTGTTTTTATGTTGTATGAAAATTACTAGCTGTGAATATAATGGAAAATTAATATTTAAAAGCTTTAAAAAATTTAAAATTATATAATTATAATTCGTACTACTCGTTAAATTAAATTAAAAATATTAAATTAAATAATATTCGAGAAAGGCAAACCCAGTTCCTACCAACAAAATAATATTTTACATAAAATTTAATATCATTACATGCGAGTGTTTAGAGAGAGGATGTGTGACTTGAGTGGTGATTTGATTCGATTAAGCGCTAAAACGTCCATTTAACTTAAAACAAAACAACTAATTCGTAAACCATGTAAACTGCGTAAATTATTTAAACTTTGCATTGTTTGTTATGTACCTACAATAACATCCCAAACGGCATTGTTTTAAATTGTCTTAAAGTTACGAAAATTTATAAAGTAAATGTGACAATTCACAGAAATCATGATAATTAAAAATATTTGTAAAATATGAAAAGTTTAATTAAAATTTCTGTAACAGGAGGCAGAAACCTGCAAGGATTCTTCAGTATGAACGAAATGCATTATCATCAGTAAAATCATATTTCTGTTATGAATGGGTTTTCTTTTCGTACTTAATATAGATAAGACCTAGTTGCTTTATTGTTTGAATTATTTTAAAATGATATTCGCACCGCAGATCTGCTTTTAAGTACTAATAAAATTCGTGACATTAGTAATGTGAAATAGTGAACTGCTTTTAAAATTTAATATTGTCGACTATAAATGGTAGATTTCAAACCAAGTTCTAAAAGTTTTATTAAAGATTTAAAAGATGTCAACTTTGAGTAGCTTTTTAATTCAATAAAATGTGAAATATTTTAATAGTATTTCTCATAATATAAAAAAGTTTAATCAAGTGTAACTATTCTACCAACTTTCTCTACTTTTGTTCATAAAATCTTGTAAAATGTTTTTACACGAACCATACAAATCCAATATTACGTTTCCCGTTCTTCTCAAACATAGCAACTATTTAGGTGGAAGTTTCTGTTCTCAAAACATTCGAAGCGATTCCTATTCATTGTGATCAATAGGCTTTACATCCAACAAAATTATTTGTCGAACCATACTATTGTAAAGAGTAATGGTTTGATGTCTATTTACTTTATGTTTATTTATTTACTAGCACATTTTGATAAACAATCGGAATGTAGCAAAGAAAATCGATTATGTGCTATTGAATTTTTGCAATGAATTACATTTGAGTGAGTGAATAAATTTGAATAAAATTTATATGCTTTTAGCATTACTATATTTCCGTTTATTTAAATAAAAGAATATGTACGAGTACTTAAGAAAATTCAAACAATCCATGCAACCAAGTCTTTCCCTTAAGCCGTGGTTCGGTTTGCATGTTGAGTTGTAACAGATTTGAATTATTCCAACTCACTTTCGTTGTGGATAGCATGGAATGTTATAAAGTAGATCTCAGGAGCTGTGTTTGTTGTTACAGGTCACCTCCTTGTTAATGCCCATTATGTTTTAATTACTATGATTTTTTGATTATTTACATTGAATTGAATATATACGTGACAAACACCAGCGACGGGACGGCGATATTATTTTTAATATAAAATAGTCCTTATTTAAATATTTTAAATTCATGTAACTCTTGATGTTGAATTCGAAAAATTAATATAACATCCGAATACTTTTGTGAGCTACTGTATTGTTAAACGTCGATGTCAGTAATTCAGAGTGGCAGAAAGTTTTGAAGAAAACTTTCATGTTATATTTACAATTTTTAATATATTATTACTTTTTAAAGTTTTTTAAAAATAAATTTTGCGATATTAAAAGTAAAATTGAAAACTTATTAAACTAAACGTTCATTTTTGACTTTGTAGCTTTTATTGTGATAGGATCATTTATTTTTACAGCACTTTTATAACTTTGTCAAGTTTTATTAAACTTTTACAAAAGTAAAATTATTTAAGTTTTCGATATTTTTTACTATACCTTGGCGATAATAACATAAATTTTTAACTTTTTTTTATGAAACTGTTATTTTTCTTATAAAATTTCGGATAAATGTAATATTTTTAAAGTACAGTGAAACTTAGATATCAGAACGAACCTCAGTTACTCATAATTTGTCTGAAGATTATGGGCTAATTTCAAAATAAATTGGAATAAGCCCGTTCGATTTTACCTTCAAGGCTTTGCTCTACCTGAATAAATAAAATACGATTTCCATAATCAGACTTCATAATCAGTCACTGGTACCGAGTACCAGTGACCAGTGTACCTTACAGTGACTCGCAAACTTTCTCGGACAAATAATAAAAATTGCAATAATTTCAATGTAATTTGATTTTTTGAAGTTATTTAACCCTTAGGAAAAGGTTCTCTTCGAGACGCAAATCCATCACCACAATGGACCTACACACACGTAAGACCAAGTGTAATTAGTCAAGATAGATCAGACCTCACTAACAAAAAACGCATGAAATGCGAAGGAAGTCGAAAACACCGACCAACAAAGACCTCATTGCATTATCAGCTGATTTCGACTTTAGCCAAACGGCATAGTCTCATCAGATGCACTCTGGTTTTGCGGTACAATGCAAACGTCATCAATGCAAATCAATCACATAAATCCATAACGTTAAATGTTGAGAAGTTGACCCGGCCATCTGACGCCACCTGTCGAAGAGTGTGTGGACGCAAATATTTATTTTATTTAACCCTTATTCTGGCAAGAAGAGAATTTGCAGAAAAAAATTGTGGTTGACAATTTTTTGCAAGTGTTTAGGCATATAATAAACCATATTTTAATAAATAAGCATTAATGGAATGTAATGTGATACAAGGTATCACATATCATACCTACATGTATATATAGTGAGATGTGGTAAAGTCGATCAAATGAACCAATTATGATTTTAGTTAAAAAAGTTTGTCGATTTGTGAGACACTTAATTTGGAAGCAATTTTGAAGGACGAAGACGATAGTTTGTTACTTATAACACACAAAACGAAACAGATTTGATTTTTCTTAAAGTGGTGATGTACTTGGTGCGAATTTGTGGTGTGTTCGCCCATGTAAAGTGAACTTTTACCTGCAAGGTAAAAATAGTGTTATTTAAATGAGTGGCGGGTAAAAAGAACAGGATACTTACAAATTTGTAGCAAAAATTTGTTTTATTAGGATGGTAGGTTGAAATGATAGCAGGATGGCTTGAGCGGCACGACGATCAAGTAGAGTCCAGGCGACCTCCATTGTGCCCAGTTCGAGAATTGCAACCTTTTTGCAATTCATTCTCGACGAAATTAGTTTTGAGAGCTTTTGTAGCCACGAAAGCAATTATATCGGCGATAGGAAGCAAACGTGAGTGTTTTTGATACGTTTTATTCGTTAAACCACGATTTCACGTGTATTTTGTAATTGCGAGCGATTCTCGACCCTATTGCAACAATTTTACTTTTTGGATATAATCGTATCTAAAATTACGTTAAGAAGATTAATTTAATGATTTGTAAGTTACACAAATCAATTTTACATTACGCACCGAGTTAAATAGTCGATGTTTTTGGTGATTGAAATTATCACATGTTGAAGTTTGAGGTTAACTTGGCTGACACATTTTACTGCACCTGTTTGAAAAGAAACTGGAAAATTTTGTTTAAACCGGCACTCGAGGTTTAAACACTGCACTGGAAGATATTCGCACTTTATTTTCACCTGAATTTGGATGAAGGGTCGATGTTGGATCAACACAGATGTTAATCGCTACCGGATTTCAATACTGGAAGCCATTTCGATATTTGGATTGCCAATCACAGGCACGTTTCGTCGATGTACAAGGGTGCTTCATGATTCGCGCCAACCATTGAATAATTGTAATGAGTAAGAAATTGAACTTTATTATAAAAACACCATTATTGTAAATTTGTTTATTATCTCTACACTAATTACATTCATGCAACATTGAATAAAAGTAAAGCCAACGTTTTGATCATAAATAATACTAATTATTTGATATTGTCTACATTATCACACAATTTTCAAAATCGCTCGACATTTGTGTCGGAAAAGTCCGAAATTGCTCCAAAATTGATTTTGAGTTACATAAATAAATTGCCTTCTAATTTACTGGGTCTTTTGATTGACTTTTAAACTGAATCCGCAAACTGAGATCCGTAGTCTGCATAAGTGCTTCCGGCATATAACTTCCGGGAACTCAATTCTGTCACTTGTTCCGGTGGATGCCGAATACCCCAAGCTTCCAATCACGGTGTGATAACTCGAATAGGAGCAACGGAACCTTAAGTGGGGGTAAATCCGATATGTACTCCATTGGGTATAGATGGCACTGGTTTTCGTTTTTAAATTTTAACCTTATATATAGTGTTAAATGTAACTGTGATTCTTTATATATTGGTCAAACAAAACAAAAACTACTAACCAGAATCAAGCAACACCAATATGACATAAGAACTGGTTCGAAGAAAACGGGTTTGGCTGAACATATGTCTATAGGTTTACACCATTTTGATCTTACTGATGTTAACATCCTTAATCTTGAACCTAACTATCAAAAAAGAACATTTCTGGAAGCTGCTTACATATCAACTTCAGAGAACAACATGAATAAGCAAACTGATTATGGTTATATCAATGTCGGATATAAAAACTTACTAAGATCTTACCTACGGAAAATAGAGGTTCGTCCTCCTTAACCCCCCCCCCCTTTTGTAACTAATTTTAAGATACTGTTTGTTCTTTATAAGGTATCATTGTTTAATTTTAATATGTTTTCTTGATGTATATTTAATTTTTTTCCCTTTTCTATTGTTTCTTTCAGTTTATTGTTGAGCTTTGTTAGTTGGTCTCACACTCACTTTATTTTGCATTTTAATGATTATTTTACATTAGATTTTTCAACTATTTTTCAGTCAAAATTTACTTTTCAAAATTGACATTTAGTTAAATTTTTACTCACAGTTTTATAATTATAATCAAATTTTATTTATTAGTTCTATTTTAATTTTCGATTTCTAATTCGCGTTTTTAATTTAATAACATTTTCAAATCTTATTTTGTTTGGTAAGTGTGAGATTATATTAATTTTTAATGTTCTTTCCAGTAATATCTTCTCTTCTCTTCCTTTTTTCAGTCCCGATGATGGTTTAATATTAAATGACCGAAACAGTTGACTAGCAAACGTTTAGTTTCATTGCAATTCCAATAACCTGAGATTTTTAACTTAATTAAATTTTCAAGATCACGCGAGGTCATCCTGTTCTGCTGGTTGCCTATTCTCAAACAAACTTTTAACGGTTTTGTTCAAGTGCTGTGTTTACTTCGTTTACTTTATGTTTTTGCAAGCTATAAATTCTATTAAAACAAATATAACTGGATTTATAAATACAAGTAATAATAAACAACATCCTTCAACCAGTTTCAACAATGGATGAAGCTTGAAGCAGATAAATGAATGTGAGAAAATTCCACGATCATAAGGTTTGTATCTATATGCAATTAAAATATAAATGTGTTGAAAGTTAACTAAACATTTTTCTAGCATCACTTCAAGAAGATTTTAATGGTCTCGCAAAGAGTACTTTTGGACAAGAAACGAATGATGGGAAGATAAATGAATTGGTACTCCGCCACGATAAAATGGTTGCGATCCATTGAATTCATCCATGAAATGAGGAACCCAGAAAGATAATAAAGGAATTTACGCCAGCAACCATAAAAATTGGATTACTACATACTGGAGGTGATTTATAAAGTAATTAAATTACAAGTAATTCAAAATTAGACAAGGGAGTAAGAATTACTAATCCCAACGGTTGCTGCGTTTACTCAATTTTACACGAGCTTCTTGGTAAATAACTTATCCAAGGGTCATTCGGCAGGCAGGAATTGCAAAAATTATGATCTTAATGAACATATTTTAGTATCATTGAAAAGGTTTTAACAACAGGTAATTATTTCTATTTGCAAACAAAGATTTATACTAATTTAGTAATTATTTTAGAAAATAATAGAAGATCCACTTCAGTCAGTACTCTACAGTAACAAAGACATTCAGATTCCTGAAACTTTCGAAAAAACAAGAGATTTGGAAGCAACGGTCTTGCATTATGTTGAAGAAAGCTTGAGTAACATATACAGTCAATTACTCATACAATTCCATATACGTATTGGAGTCAGATTTTCCTTTTTTGCCGGAACACAATTTAGGTTTTTCCTAACTCACTGTTTTTTGATATATTAGATCTAGTTACCGTTCAAATGACAATACAATGTATCTGTTTCCGGATTAACCTATTATGTAAGGCCATTAGATGCAAAACTCTGTGTTTGCGATTTGCAATCTTATAAAGAATCAGTGTGTAATATAAGTAGGTAGCAAAAGTCAATATTTATTATTATCTTAAACCTTAGGTGAAATTTTCTGCTGCTGTTAAAATTAATTACAAAATGCACTATTTACTTTCCAGCAAATTGCAAGCACAGAGTTTTGCATCTAATATCCTCATGTATTATTCTGAATAACTCTTAAAATTATTTAAAATATACCAATAAGTTATTTATTATATTACAGTCAAAACTCTCTAAATCGAATTCTCATAATGTATTAAAATTTGTTCGAATTAGGGGGAGTTCGAGTTAGAGAGTAAGAATTGGATTGTAAGTTAGTTGGATGTGTAATATAAATCATTCGATTTAGAGAATATTTAGAATTAAAGGGAGGTCGATTTAGAGAGTTTGACTGTAATATTTTATAAAAATTTTGTATCTGTAAATAGTTGCTATGTGCAGATTAGCAGATTCACAAATAATTTTGTAAATAGTTATATAAATAATATAGAGTTAGATAAATATTATGTTATGATTATTTAGAGAGCAATAAAATTTTATTATAAACTTTACAATGTTTTTTAAAGTTCATCTTAAAATATTGCTACTTTATAATCATCTGTATTTCATAAATTCTCAAGGTAATAAATCACTTTTAGTAAAGTGTATTTTATTACTTTGAGAATTTATGAAATATCGATGATTATAAAGTAGCAATTTAAAATTCAAATTTTTTTTGTATAAAAAGCGACACCTATGCCTCTAGCGGCCATTTTTGGAACTAAATATATGTACTCCATTGTCGTTTGGCGGCGCAGCGATCGCTGTTCCGTCCTTTATTATGGAAGATACTCTTCTATTATAATGTATGTTTTGTGCTTCCAATAAGGGAATTGGGAAGTCAAGACCAATTGGAACACGACAATAGATTTACCGCATATAAATCTAAATTATTTCTATTTTATGTGACGCGCTATCTAATAAAGACACTAATAATGCAAAATCCATATAATAATTAAAATAATTTTTGCTAAAAATTAAATAAAAATAATAATAAAAGTACATAATACCGCACGTCTAAGGACACTCATGCTGTCCAACAACTGAAGTCGTAACAAAACCTAAAAACTATTTTAGATTTATAGCCTTCCAAGCAGAATCAGTGGTACCAGCTGTTAGAGTTGATAACAACTGTAACTTAAAACCAGCTGATAACATTTCCAAAAGCCTGCGTTTATTTAAATCGGTCATTTATAAATGGCATCTATCATATATGATACCAAACAGGGCCGTCTCATCCAAGGGTGCAAAGTGTGCGTAGCACACGGGCGCAGAAACATTTGGGGCGCCGGCCAGATGTAGACGTTCATAAAAACCAACCTTAAGATTTTTTTTATTCGTGCTTTATTTTTAAGGCATCAGCTATCTTTATTTAAAAAAAAAATTAACAAAAGCACGTTTGCTGACTAACACTTTGTGTTTATAATCAAACTTCTACAGGGTACAGGTTAATTTTTATGCTTCCTGCCGTAGTACATTTTTGTTGTGCAAGTAGTACATTGTTGGCGACAGATGCCGAATTCGGCCCGCGGCCGAATTAGTTGGACATATCGGGATATGTCCGTGACAGAAATGCCAGATGCCGAAATCTGGCATCGGACTATGTGAATTTAGACACATCGCGAAATGTTAGATTACGTTTTGGTCATATGACAAACACGATTATTTAAGTATAACAAAAAGGCTTTATAGGGACTAACGCAGGGATGAGCAACCTTTTTTTGCAACGGGTCACTTACAAATTCAAAAATGTTGTGCGGGCCGGACGAAGAACCGTATATAAGGGGGGGAGGTTCAATAAAAAAAAATTTTTTTCTAAAAGGCAAATGTTTGATTCTTTTGCCGCAACTGTTCGCAAACTAAAGTTTTTATCAATGGGTACTTCCGAAGATGTCAATGTATTCGTTTGAGAAGGCTGAAAAAGAACAATGGTATTACATTTTTCGCCGGCTTCTTTCTTTCTCATGCTATCCTTGACTTGATTTAAAATATTTAAATACTGATCAACGGTTAGTATGGTGGTAAAATTATTACCGCTACTTTTTTCAATCAATTCAAGAAGCTTCTTTTCAAACATACACTTGTCAACTACATATTTTTCACTCTCCATAATTAAAACGATTACTTGCATTAAAATTTTGTATTTACGGTACAAAAACCACTAAAAATCAAACTGCATTTGTTAAGGTTATGTTGTTTATGTTTAGATCGGCATCAGCTCATTATGTATATGCGCATGTCGGGATGTGTTCAAATTGAGTTAGCCAGATGCCGAATTGTATCATTATTTCGGCATCTGGCATTCTGTCACGGACATATCCCAATATGTCCAACTAATTCGGCCACGGGCCGAATTCGGCATCTGTCGCCAACACATATAAATATCAGATTACTCGATTACTAACTAAGCCTACCGCCTAAGATCTGTGAAAAACACGATATCACAAGTCAAATTCGCCGACTACAATATTGTTGTTATCGTTTTGCAGAAGATGTAGCTAAAACAAGGCACCAAATTTTTAAACTCTTCTAAACGTCAATGACCTTGAAAATTTGAAATTACCGCCTGCGGCGCATGGGGGCGGCAAATATAGGTTTGCACACAGGCGCCAAATACTCTTGAGACGGCCCTGATACCAAACTAGAATAAGGGTTAAAAAAATAGCAATATAAAATGATTAAACCCTTGCTAATTATGTTTGTGATTGAATTTTTTCAAACTTTCTTGTTTACCGGTGACCCTAAGGAATATTTTATAAAATCGTAGGTTGATTTTGCTATTTTCTTTTTAAATAATTTCAAAAAGTCAAATTACTTGATATTATTGCAATTTTGATAAGTCCGAGGACTTTTGCCAGTCACTGTATCTAGGATGCGTATATTAACCAGATTGAAAAAAGATATCAAAAAATTTGAGAAGGACTGAAATATTTGTAAAACATTCAGGGATATTCGCATTATTCAAATGGGATAAAAAAAATGTTGGAGATTACTGTAACGATCCAGTTGGTATAGGCTCAACTTCACATAGGTAAGTAACTTATTTCTACTTTAAATTATGAAACAATCTACTTATCAACATAATTTTGTAGTTCCATGGAAATAAAATAATGCATTTTCATTTTACTGTTTCACGATTTAGTGTTTATAAGCTGAAGTATTTTATTTCCTTGCCTCAGCAATTTTTTTGCTGACTTTTATTTATCCAGTGTTTCAGGATTTAGGTTACGCATTGCATTCCACTACTGTATAACAAGGAAATAACCTGATAATGAATAAATTGTAGAATCTATTTGCATGTTTAACAAACCGTTTCGAAAAACAAATATCAACATTTTTGTGTTAGAAAAAGACTTTATTATACGTTTTTTTTACGTTAAGGAAGTGGTGTATCTTCGTAAGGAAACGTGAGACGAATGTAACAATTTGTCAAAAAATATATTTCCAATAAGTTGCTTGTAGGGTATCATATTATACCTAAAAGTATTATGAGTTTTTTACTGAAATATTAGACTTTGTAAACGTATCGCAAAATGTTGTTAGCTTTATTAAAATTTTATTTAAAGTTTGTTGGTAATTAAAAAATTATGGTATATGAGTAGGACAAAATTTATTTAATGGGATTACTAAACCTAAATAATTAATTTATAGTAAATTGAATTAATAAATTATTAAGGGTTAGAATAATTAAAAAAAGACAGTGTTCCGTTAGATTATTCATCACCACAAGTCGATACTTTCACTTCGTTCCAATGCCGGGCCTAACTTCATCTTCTCAAAGTCACGTATAACTTCCTTAGTTGTATAATTAGTCCAGTGGTCTAATAAATTTTGTACACCATATCCTTTAAAATATTAATTCCATCCTAGGAAATATGTATGTGGGTTAGCCTAATGTTTGGAATTTGGGTATATTTCTGTTTGTTTATTTTGACCTTTCTAAAAGCATTTACGTTAAGAGCACACAAGAAAAATATATTTTCCGAAGGTACGTATTTTTAAAGCTTTATTGAAATTGAAGAAGGTTTATAGTTTTGTTGTGTAGCATCATAATGATTTATTGTTATAAATTATTAATTTAATCATTTTATACTTTCACATTCAGCGGCAAGTGATACATAATTTATTAGTTCTGTGTAATTTATCATGGGTTTTAAGTTTCAATTAAAAAAAGAGATTTGAGAAAACAAAATGACACTAACCCTAATACTATTAAGCCCTTTTTTTCTCTAAAACACCGAGAGTTCATTATCATTATTTTCCTTTATTTTACTTCCAAGAAGATTTTAATCTGACATAAAGTGCCTTAACTTATGTACACTTTTAGTAAAACGTTACAAAAACAATTTTAGAATAGAATATTAAATATTTTGAACAATAACTAACATTTCATTGTGAAGCTAGATGTAAATTTTCACTATTTGTTAAGATTTAAAGTGAAAGATATAATTCCGCTTGAAAAATCATGATATATTGATGCTGCCTAGAGAAGCTTTTTCAATTTAATAAACTTTTCAATTATCTTTATTTATTGGTCCATTGTAGCATCGTAGCAAACTTGGCATAGATACCTGTATTCTTTGCAACTATTATTCAGAGGTTCTCAAACATTTTGTACTACAACTTGAAAGCTGATGACCATAAAATATGAGTTGTTTTTTATTTCTCTCTGCATCATATTATGCCATTTATTGTTATATTTGGTTTTGTTAAATACGCAACCAGACTAAATATTGAACCAAATCAGAAATTTACTGCATGTTCACAAAAAATTATTTAAATAACACAAAAGATTCGAAAAATTCTTTTATTAGGCTTCTGAAAACATAATATTGTCTTACACAAACTCCCCTTTTATAATTGAAAATTTATTATAAATTAATTCGGGATGTTACATTTGCAGATTTAATTTTTAATAAAAAAATTAGCTAAGCTCTGTCGGTAATACTTGAAACTTTAAAATTATTGAAAAATGCCGCTCATCGTGGAAATCAGAATAAACAATAAAAACTCCTGTTTACTCAAAACAATAAATTTTTATTACTTTTACAAAAGTTTGTAGCAAAATTTACGCTTTCAAAATTAAGTGATTGAAAATATTTAGATACGCACATCTTATTAACCAAATCTTACAAATCTTACAATGCAAATCTTACAACGCGCATTTACATCATTAATTTACTTCTTGCACAAAGGCAACAAAATCTGGACGTAAATCAACTTTATTTGTTTATGGCTAAGATTTAGCCTTAAACTGCTTAACATTTGAAGGTTTGGAACCCTACTTATGTTTTTTTAATTACAATATAATTTCCATTTTTAGGTTTAATAATTTCGGATTTTGATATTATGGTTATGCAATATTTACAAAATATTCAGTCTACATTCGATTATTAACCCATTTCAAGGTTCCTTTTAAGAATTAATAAATACAATTTTGTATTATGTATCAATTTTGATCAATTTTGTATACAATTTTGAACAATTTTGTATATTAAAACAAGGTTTTGAAGTTAAACAATTGGAACCGCTGCTTTAGAGTTGTTTATATTGAAAAATAAGGATTTATCACCTAGCTCATGCGTCCCACAGGTTGGAAACTCCTGCTTTAGAGAGATATAACCACACTGGGAATTAAGCCCATATTTTAAATTGCAGAAGCCTTAATTCATGAAGAGATTACTTTTGCTTTCACGGATACTTACAAAAAATTTGAAAGGCAGATTTTTAAATACATATTTGACTTGGACGAATATGTTTTGTGATTTTTGGATACAGATAGAAAATCAGAGTACGGAAAAGGAAATGTTATTTTTAGATTTCATCCATATCATTCAACTTTATCGTATACATGAAAATGATAACTTTTTCAAGTAATACCCATATTTAAATATTCAAAGTGCATATTCTGTACAAGAATAATTATAATAAAAATAATAACCATTTTGCCGGTTAATAACTTTTCGAAAATTCAATTTAATTTCAACGAAAGTGGTAACAAAATACTGCATTCCTTTTTATAAAATGGGGTAGGTAACCAACAATATTAAATAAACCTAAAAAAAATGTAAACAATTTGAAACAAAAAATGCATAAATATATTTTTATGGAAGCGTTTCGTTAGAACCTTGACGGTAACGTGTACAAGTTTTCCGTATCATTAATAAAATGCTAGTTCACGATTTAGTTCCGATTAAGCTACAATAGATTAAACCTAAGTTCTGCATCGGAAAATCTACAGATTTGGCCAGTAACCTAATCCGATGGACATAAATAAAGTAACAACTAACTATAAATATGACTTCGACAGCGACGGCTTGAAAAATTAACTGTTTCCTATACGGGTCTGCTTTGTAAAATTTTATTAGTGTATTTTGATCTAAAATACCTTTTATAAATTTATTAGGCGCTTACTCGTAAAATGTAATAGACTTTAGCGCCATTATGTCATAAAGCATTATAACTTTAGCTATAACATATTGAATTTTTATGTGAAATGAAACATCTTGATATTAACAATCCTTGAATCAGGATGGGATATTTTGATGTTTTTAATTCGCCCCAATTACTATTGATGCGGTAATTTGACACCATCAGCTGCTAATACGGAATTGGGCCCAAATCCGGGGAGAGTTAAGCTCTCTTACGATAGCGTGTGGGTTATTTTACGTTTATTTTTCTGATTTTTCATGAAAACAAGTTACATTTTGTTTAATTGTAATCTAAAAGTTGTTTTATTTTTAAACTTTTTTCATTTTTCGGGAGAAACACGACGTTCCAGTCATCGAAGTGATTAGATTGTGTCAACCTAGTTTACAATAGATTTAAATTTGAGATGAGTTAATTGATGAGTTTCTCAAATTTTTCGCTTGTATTGATTTTCAATACATATAAAGACGCCAGGTGTCTTTAGGTTATATTTATGTATTTTTGGATGGTGTAAGAAAATTTTATGTGGAGGTTTTATCCGCCGTGCGACGCAATTTAAAAGAGTGTTTAAAAATTTAGTGGAAATTTTCTGCTCTCTTACTCAGCGGCATCGAAATATCCTAATTTTTTAATTCTGAGAAATTTATGAAGTACAAATTTATAAAATTTTGTGTGCGATTGTTCATTTGCTATTCTTCTGCAATGAAAATTTGAAGTGTACGAAAATGCGTTGTGTTTTGTTCCTTTAGGGCTATCAACTTTAAATTTATTACATGTTAATGAATGCAAAAACTATAATAATTAATTATTATTATAATATATCAATATTATTATAATAATAAATAGTAATATAAATTTTTATATTACGCTTTTGTAGCATAATGGAGTCAATTAGTCAATTGTATTACACTATTATTTTACTTTATAAATTAAACTGAAATTTTAAAAGAATTAAAATTTTTCACCTATATAAATTTACACTACTTCACTAGATTGCATGTTCATTTACGAAAGTATGTCAAATCTAAAGTAATTGTTACATATTAAGGATAATCACCTTTATTATTTCACTGAATGTAAGCGTTAATGGTGCAAATTAGATTTAATCCCTAAATTTTGAAAGCAGACCAAAACCATTCATAGAAACCGCATGTAGTTGTTCAAGAGACATTACGTAATTAACATTTAAACCGACGCGCGACACTAATTTACAAAAAATATTAGAATAAAAATGTTAATCTTCCACATTTTAACAAATTGTTTACATTTAAACGACACTTTATAAATTTAAAAGTTACACTGCAATGTTTTGGCATTCGTTTTGCGCAGTTAATTTTATGGTGGTTTCACCTAATTTATCCTGTGGTTTTAATGTTTCAGGTTGTTTTCCTATTATATGCTTTTCACATCTACGTTTTCCCCACTTCAACATTTTCACTAAAACAGTAGTAAATATTCTCGAACACTGATTGTTTTTTTTAACATTAGAGAGATTATTTTCAAAGGTTAATGATGTAATCTTGTAAACAATAATGTCGAAATTATAATATGCAAAGCCATTTTTCATTATCCACATAATATAGCAATAACAAATTTAAGTGGCACTTCTTTTTTGCCTTTCTTATGTTAGACATTTGATAGCTTAATGCACGATACAAATTTACTATAAAGGAAGCTAAATGTTGTAAATTTATTAGTTTTTTACTCTGATGTTTCGCAAATTTGTTTTATGATGTAGATTTCTAGTAAAAGTATTTGAAAACAAATTCCAACGTTAACCACTGCTACAGTCGCGATTGATTAATAAAATTACAGTATTATTTATTTTTATAAATATTTAAATTATTGTACAAAGTAATGTTTATAATAATTACATCACTACGAGACATAAATTTTTCGCAGATTGCAGTAAAATAAGAGAGCACTCTGCAAAAGAAAACAACTAACTTGTCTATAACAGTAATCTGATGGAGACATATTCTCTGCTCTACATCAATTACTCTTCTGCGATGGAATAGATTTAACAGAATCGGCAATCTTTAACTAAAAAGTTTAGAGTGTTGCCGTTCAACTATTGTTGTTTTATTTAATTTCCGAATAGGATTGTATTAAATTACTGATTAAATTATATTTTTTATTTTTGTAATTACATTTTTAATATAATTTTAAATTTTCGTGAAAATGGGTTCAGTATTTCAGTGGTAATCTCGCTAGTCCATTAATACGCGTCACGTATAATACACCCAACGAATAAGCAATTAAAACAGAATATTTTTGACTTTTTACTAATTGAAAAAAAACCATACAATTAACTTTGATTTAATCTCAACCAATATATTATATAATATAATATCTAAACGTAATGGTCAGTTTGATGACTGTAGAATATAATGTTAGGACAGCGTCATTGTCCCTATAAATATTTGATTAGATTAATGTAAATTTAAGTATCGTTGCGGTTGATCAATCATTCAATTTAGGGATCTACATTTAAGTGTTTACACCATTCTGGTATGAACAATATTGGACAGACAATACAGGACAGTTCATCCTAGAATGCTATTTTTTTCACATGGAAACTATTATCTACATTATATTTGTTTATATCGAAGCAATCTATGGAATTTCTTGAGCAACCATGTTTTTGTTCTACGATAGCAAGGAGCTGAAGCATCTAAAGCATAATGATGGGCTTGTGTTTTCAGAGACGTGCCCAACCTACTTTTTGCAGGAGGGGAATTTGCCAAATTTATTAATTAAAAATGGTCAACTTTTTGTAATTGTCTATTTTGCCTTTTGTCTAGCGGCTTTTGCCAGCTTGGCCAGATTTTGAGTGATTTTGCCTACTTTTATCCAACTCCCTAAAATATTGGAGGTTGATGCGCCCCCGTCCCCCCTGAACACGTTCCTGTATGTATTGTTGGTTTTTGATGACTCATCGTGTGCTGGAAATCTTGAGTCATTGGTTTTCTTTGAGCACGAGAGAGTCACGTGACGATTCCGTGAAATCGTCTCTGGCGACCATTTCTTAAGAAGGGGAGACCGAGGTGAGTTGAAACAAAGTCGATTTTTCAAAACCTATTAGCATTAGAGAACTGATAACACGAGCATTTATTGCTTTTTCGATGTGCCATTTAATGCAATTTAAACCGGGATTGTATTGCGAGTGGTTTAGTAAATACGAGGTGCACATGAAAAAAATTGACAAAAGTACGTTTTTGACCAATATTTCCATAGCTTGTTATTCGATAAATATCAGGAAAGTACTATTGTAACATAATTTTAAATATGCATTAGATATTCAACATAAATTGTTTTTTTGATTTCGACACGTATTTTGAAATTAAGAGCCATTATTTCGATTAAAGCGTGATTTTTTGAACCTAGGTGAGTTGAAACACGCTGTTTCAACTCTCCTAACCCCCCGAGTTTGAAGTCTTATACTTCAAAAAGTAATTGATGGAATTCTATGCACTAAGAAGATGCAGATAAAGAATTTAATTTTGTATAACATATTAAAATTTCAAAGTTATAGGCTGTATAGTGTCTTCTTGTTATCCAGATATTTAAAAAAAGAGGCACAATTTAAGCAACAATATTAGTACAACGACAACTTTACAATTTTTTTTCTCGTAAAGTATTTTCTCAAATTTAATGAAATTTGGACTGTAGATACCTACATCTTTTTTCTATATTCTCAAATTTTTGTAATGATGTATTTTAAATATTTTTTGGATTATTAAGTATAAGAGAAAGGTATAATAACATCGTTATTATAACGAATATCTTTAAAGTAATTGAACATATCAATAGAATGATATGAATAAATGAATATGACGAATGAAAGGATGAACTAGCTGCAATTGAAGCAGTTAGAACGGCTAAGAAAACGTTGAAAAAACTTAACTTTGAAGAAACAAAAAAAAAAGATCAAAACCAGGCACTAAAACTAAAAAGATCAAGGTTGTCAAGAAACAAAGAGGAAACGAAGACAGTGAAGAAGAAGAAGAATCCTTTTGCCTTTGTTGTTTAGAGCCATATTCAGATAGCAGAGCCAAATAAAAATGGGTGCAATGTCTGGAATGCAAAAACTGGGCTCATGAGGCTTGCACTGGTAGGGAACTTTCTTATGCTTGCCACAACTGCTTGTCAGATTGACGTTATTGTTTATTTAATCATTTTAAAGATTCTGTTTATGTGACTTATTTTAATTAATGTTACGAATAGGACGTTATGGTACTTTTAACTACTTTAGGAGTTGATTATTTGTATTAGACCTGTAATTACTTACTTAAGTGATATATCAGTACAAAATATTAATAAAAAAGTTTGTTTCGTACTTGAAAAGTTTTATTTTAATAAATACCTTTAAATTATATCATCATTTTTATTTTACAGCCCTTAATACTTTTCAAAAATCATATGTTTCAACTCTCCTCGACCCCTGTTTCATCTCACCTCGGTATGAGGGTGATGATTTTTCACCACAATATTTAACGCTTACAATTTCTTTATGTTAGTCATTCGCAAGTGTAAAGAATGACCTATCGATTGGTACTAATATCATACGATTTCTGTCTATAGTATTTGGTGTATGAAACAAAATGTCAAAATTGTTTCAACTCCCCTCGGTCTCCCCTACCCCAAATTATATTCGCATTTATTTATTTCGTCCCCCCTCCCGCACTAGCAGAGTCGGCACCTTAATATTTTATTACAAAGCCCATAATAAATTTCTGATTTGAGGTTATTCGCTATTGCAAATTGCCTCCCATTTTGAAAAGCAAATTTATAAGCTTCTATATTTTTAGATAAAAGTCAGTTTGTCTTCGGCAAGGAATGGACAGCGGCATTACCACTCTGGTAATTTAACTTCTTATTAAAATTCTGGTTTGGTCATTGGTCAAATTGGTATTGAACAAAAATCTAAACATTGTTTATTTCACAATTTGGTGTTTTCAAAATTCAAAGGAAACCGTCAATGTGGGATTTTCAGATGGGATCGTCTTTTGAGTTTATAATTAGTCAATGAACACGAAGTTTTAAAAATTGAAAATTTCGTGAGTAGTATTTTCTAAAGGAAATTTGTTTTAAATAAGTAAAACTGGCCGCATTTTTTGTACGAAATAGCTCGAAAAAGTCTCCAAGTTGTTGGTGTCGGTGACGCCGTCAAAACTCCAATATCATTTTCAGCAAAGTAAATAAATCTTTACTAAAAAATTCTATTCAATTTAGAAGAAACATTTAAATCGAGATAAGAACAATAATTAAAAAGAATCCAAAATTTATGTTGAAAGAATAAACCGATTTTAGTTTAAAAAAAATAAAATTTAATGATTAAAGTGGCTGAAAGACAAACATGTTTGTTTGTTTCAACGCCATTTTTGATTCAAATGTCAATTGTTTACAATTAATTTCAATTTCATTCAAAGCTCAAAATTACAATTTATTTTTTTGTTATTTTTGGGTTAGTGGACTATTAAATAATAATTAAATCCTGGAAATCGTTAACGTTTCACAATAGCGAAATTATTTAAAGCTTCGTAATTCATAACTTCATATTTTACTTTGTCATTTTCATTTCTACTTTATTATGAATTGTATTTCCTGACGAAGCTTTAAATAATATAGCGAAACGTTGAAGATTTACAAAATCTAATTATTGTTTCCACTAACTCCCCAAAAAAATATTAAATATTAAATATTAAAATTACATTTTGATCCAATACCAAGTCTCTTCTTCTAGCAACTCATACGCAATAGAAATATTTATCGCTATTGACGATGAAATTAATTAATCGAAAACATTTACCTACTTTGTACATAATAAAATTATTTATTATAAATTAAAACCAACCCTTTTTGAGGCCGGCAATTTTTCCCACGAAGAAAAAGTTTATGAATACAGGCGCATGAGTTAAAATAGCAGCAGTTAAAAATCTTTAATTTAAACGCGCTTATTTTATTTTAATTGGATTTTAAAAACACAACTTTCTCTGCGTTATAATTATGAACGTTTTGATTAAATTTTTTTTACATTCATATAAAACTTTTTACATTTCATATTCAAATTCTTTACTAATTTCGCTGTTAGATTTGAACAGGTAATTCTATAAAATCGACGCCCCCAACGAAAACTATAGTAACTCAAAAAATTGATTTTTTGAGTTACTATAGTAAAAAAATCTATTATATCGGCAAGCATTTGCCTAGAAAAATATCGTAACTTTGTAGCAACTCGAGACGACCAATAGTAGACACTGATCCGTAGAAATTATGCAATTCTGCAATTTATAGTGACTATATTTAAATATTGAATTGCGTTTTTATTAAAACTAATTACTGAGTTACTATAGTCTTCGTTGGGGGCGTCGAAATATAAGTAACTTGCCATATTTTTGTGGTTCTATCGAATTATGCCTTTAATAAACTTCAAGATAACGAACTTTCACAATTGCTGAAAGTTTTTAAGTGCAACTTGTTTAACCCTTTCGTGTTCAATTTTTAATATTTCAGTCCACCATAAAACAAATTTCATAATTTAGGGCTTATTAGCTTTAACGTTTTTATAACTGGTGTTTGCACAATAAAATAAGCTTGATAATATTTTTGGATTATATTTTATACTTACTACTCTACCGCTCCACATGAATAAATTGCTCTAAATCCGAATTGATAAACCATATTCTTATATCACTCCACTCTTGAATATATGCGTAATCATAACTTTCTTTGGAAATATATTTCATCCTTAAGGATCTAAAGCTATAAAATCAAACACAATAATAATTTTTCCGAAGCACAGGACCGCGACTACCTTTCTTTTTTTAGTTTTTTTTTTTTTATTAAATTATTTTGATAAAGTAATTCAGTAATTCGATACGAAAATAATTTTTTTGCAAGTGTTTCAAAGTTTCTCCCTGATATATGCAGATGAGTGAGCGTAAACTGTAAAATTATTCCATCATATTATGTATGTATTATGTACCTTCAACTATCTCAGGCTGATGCAAACAGGGGCGGATCAATTCTAATTAATTGTTAACTAAAGAAAACAGCAACCCTGTAGATAATTTTAGTATTATTACTTTGATAATTAAGCAAATGTAACACAAAAAAAACAATTGAGGAGGTAATTGTAACACTTTTACCAGAATTAGTAATTAATTATCCCGAAAAATGTATAAATTGACTATGAAATTTTTACATAAGGGCATAACTATCCAGTAGCAAATGAGCACATTATATTTAATTACTGGAATTAAAAACTAAATTGAATTAGTTGTCATGTAGTAAATTCTATTTGTAACGTAATTACTTTATTAATTAACAACCACTACCAAATAACTACAATTTAACAAACTCTGTCAAAAAATTTAATCCATTACATTGTTAATTTAATAAAAATCGTATTTGAAAAACCATCACCTGGTACATCTTGCAACTATACTTTAGGTATATTAATATACTTTTTGACACGAAATTGTGATTTATTGCAGCATATCGATTAATGTTATAACTGCAGGATACGTATTACATTAATCTGGATTTACAAAGTTTGTGTACATTTATAAACGTAAATTTCATTAATATTTTTCTTTGTTAATTCTAACAAACGCATTTGTACATTTGTTTCATGCATTGTTAAATTTGAAAGCTTAAAGTTAAAAGAGATTGAACTTTTTTTAATTTAAACGTTAAACAGGTCTATAATTAACTTTCTACATTTTTATATACCATATTTTGAAAAGGATTTTATTTCTCCTCAGTCATGGCGTCTTATTTGTGATTTTCAATCATTTTTACATAAATAGATGGGGGTTCTTCTGTTTAACGTGAGATCCCAATCACGAAAAATACTATTTAAATTTTCTAGAGCTCGCTATTTTTACGAGTCAGGCGCCTACTGCCTAATAGTTACATTATAACAAAAATAATCTAATATTAGAAACACATGAACTACAAAGATATTACTGTTTTGTTTTTAACAAAACTCTAAAAATTATTAATAATTCCCTGTTAATAGGCGAAGAAATAAAGCCTCACAGCATCTGCCTAATATTACAAAAAAAATTTGATATTATTTTAATATCATTTTCTAATCTAATTTTCATATTTACCTCATATAATTGAAATATTGAATTAACAGCATGGTGCAACAATATCGGTATTAAGTATACAGCATTAATATCAATCGTAGTTGTTATGCAAATTGCCCTTATATACGGTGTAACGATAGCTCACAAAATTATACAAGGTATTGGTAGTTAAGACTCCAAATTGATAGTTAAAACTGTCAACAGTTTTTAAGAACAAATTTTATTTTATGAACAAAATTATAACAAAAATCTAATAACTCTAATATAATAATTATAGCATACTACATCGATCAGTGTTTTCTTTTAGAATCTAAATAGAAGTTGCTAATGACATATTATTATTATATAATCGGAAATAAAGCTAACATCATGGCCGGGCGGCGCCAAAATTTGGAGTAGTGATAACATGTGACACCCAATTCCACAAATATAAAGTCGAACGGAAATCGCAGGAAATTGGATACGCAAATGAAACAAACAAGTTGTCGGTATACGGTTCGGTTTATTTACTAATAACCATCCTCGGGACCGAATGAGAAAAAATTAGTCATATAGAAACGGTAATACAATAAAGCAAACGTCTCTCTCACCTAAAAACCAAAGAAGGAAAATGATTTACTTTGGAAAAATTATATGTGGAAACAAAGGTAGAATTTTTCCTCTTGCAGTCTCAAGGATGGTTATTAGTAAATATAACGAAACGTCGAACGACAACTTATTTGTTTCAATTGCGTTTCCAATATCCTGCGATTTTTCTATCCTTAATATAAAATTATTTAGAAATTCTGTAGTTTATCAAATAATTTATATTTTTAAGTGTTAATAAGTGTTTAGAATTTATTACATTATCATTTTTTTTTGTGATTTACCAGTTAAACCACCCAAGATATCTGTGATAAAGCAAAAAGCATTATATAATAAATTTAAATTGATGTTAAAAATTGGTAATAAAAATAATTTCCCTTTTTTCTATTTCATTTGCATTACCATTTCGACTTAAAATTATGCCTTACCTCGTTCCGAACATCGGGCCACGCAATCTCTGACAAGACTTCCTTCGCTAACATATTTCTAAAACAAAGAAAAATTTTGTTTAAAACTAATACGCTTTAGGTTATAATTATGTTATAATTTTATATAATCATGTTTTATTTCGTAAAATAATTTCAGACCAACAATAGTAATAAATATTTTAATTAATTTTGCATGTAAATAAATCGATTATCGAGCCTAAATAACTAATTTAATTATTTTATTATAAATGTAAAAATTATTACTACAATAGAGCTTTTTAAAATAAATGCAACTTATAATAATTTTTATTAGAGCAACATTTCTTATTAGGGTTCAACATTTTCTTCTTTGGTTATACTCACATCAAACAAGGTATACAGTTTGCATTTAGCACTTAATATAAGTGATAAGTTCAACAGTGAGCGTTATTCACTTTTAACTTTATTTATCTTCAGGCCATTATGAATGACATCATTACCGCGGGGTTCCAGGAGACATATGTGTTAGAGCAATAGGGTTATAAGCGTAGCAATTTTATTACCATTTAAGCGATCGGTGACACACTTTCGGAAAGAAACTATAAAGATGTTTTGATGTCTTCTAAATAATGTAAATTTTCATTAAGTTATGTACCGAAAATTGTAAAAAAAGTGTAAATGAGGTTTAGTTATTCTATTTATTCGTAAATGGATATTTACGTGTTCTACTAATTAGGGCCGATTTTACAATAGTCGGTTAACGCTAACCTAGGGATAAACTTTTCACTATAAACTATTCACCAATCACAGTACAAGTTACTACAATGAATTAATTATTCCTCTACTGTACAGGGATATAATTTGCTTTATAGATTTTTTTTTTATTAATAAATTTTACATTATTTATTGCGATGACTTCTATAACTTTTTGTGTTATTGTTTTGAAGATTATGATTTTGAAGTACAAACCGTACTTATTTTCCTTTTACAACACCCTTAGTATAAATTTAACAATATGTTAAAAATTTTGTTGTAGTCTATTATCAGAATAATAGAACATTAATAGAACAATTAATAGAACATTAGAACATTAATAGAATAATAGAACAATAATAGAACATATTCAAAACTAAATCAAACAAACACGAATTTAATCGCATGAAATTTAAGTATGTTTCGCTAGCACGAGATACCACAGATTTTTTTAATTAATCCGTACATTTTAAAAGAATCTAAAAAAAAAACTTCAACTTATGAGATTACGATATATAAATTTGGTTTTTAAAATTGTTGGACTTAAAAATAAAATACATAAGGGAGGTATTTTTATTGATTATATTACTCCTCGTAAGTGGAATTTTATGTTTTTAAATTTTTTCCAATAGAAAAATATTGATTTTGTTGGGTTCGATTATAGTTGATAAAACACTGCTTGTCAAATTCTTACAAACTGATTTTGTATTTTAACTTCAAATATTTAGAAGTTATAAGTATATTTTCCTAAAATAATTCCTTCAAAATGTTATACTGTAAGTAGAGCATTGTACGTATTTTTGACGTATTTTAGTTTAATTTCAAGTTGTTCAAACATAATTTATTACAACAAAATAATAATAATCACTAACACCACCATCAACTTTTGTTTGGAGAATCTTGGTGGCTAAAATAGTTGGACTTTTCTTTTTATAACAATAGTACCATTATTTCATTTCACTGATATACCTACACTAGAAACGTGTTCGCCCATTTATTGGATTTGTTAGTTGGGAAGAAATACAATCCACTCAAGACATTTATGGTGTAAATACAAAATATTTTATATAACTTGTAGATAAAATATTTATAAAAGAAGTGAAGAGATAAAACCTATGTAAATCCCAAGAGAGGTACAAACTGGACTTTCATGATTCAATGAATAATTCATAGAGACAGATGAATGTGAGTCTGAAATACAACGTTTGCAAGTGAAAATGCAAACTCAGCCGCTTCTTGTGTCATAAAATTGTTTCATTTAATTGAACACTAAACTTTTATATAATATGTAATGAAGTATCATTTTGTTTTTTTTTTGTAATTTGGGTAATTATCAAAATAAACTTTAAAATTGTTATTCCAAAGAATATACCCCCAAGGCAAAAGTTAATAAACGTGCAAATTGGTTTTTAATATAAAAAATACAATGAAAAAAAATAAATATAATATAATAATAATAATATTATAATAAATTATTAAAATGTAGTGCTGTAATTAAAAAAATATATGTTTTGATTTAATGCAACTCGTGATATTTTCATCACGCGAAGGGTAAATCACAAAGGGAAATTTCAAGTTTTACTTTTGAAGTAATTTTTTGTCTTGAGTTTGTCCAAGAATAATTTGATATTATTGTTAAACAACAAGGATGTGGGAAGTCTTATTTGCAAATAAATGAAGAGATAATAATGTACGTTGTTATTACAATCGAGAATAAAATGAGACCTGCAGACTATGAATAAATTACATGATGTTTGGATATTTATTCTAATTTTGATTTCTCGAGATTGTATATTTTATTTTTGTGGATAGTTCGACAGGAAAAGGATCCCGTCTGTGTCCAATTTGAAAGGTTCAACAGTGAAACCTGGATATGTAAGTACAGATATTAATTAGTATTTAAAATTAACTTTAGATAGATTTAAATTTTGCAAGTGAACGATTTTAGCTTTTTAAAAAGCAAAACAATTTTATTGTAATTTGTACTTTGTGACGTAATAGGTACTTCCGGTGGGCTCTCAATGATTTTACGCAAGCTATCGAATTTGATTGCAAGGAGCTTTCTAGCAAACATCAATCGCTGCTGGGGAATAGTTTAAATTGTGAAAAGTTTGTAATTGTAGTCTCTTGTTCCAAATTTTTTTAAAACTAAAATCAAAACGGCACAGCATAGTATGATTATCTAGCTCAAATCAGTTTGTAAAAATAAAATAATAAGATAAATTTATTATTTCTTACAAAAGAGCAATATCGGTTAAATACTCGATATTCAAGTAGAAAAACTACACCCATTAGCTTTTCATTAACTTTCCAATATTATAAGTAATATGGGGGTTAATCTTCCCGTTCAAATGGATTCCCAACCGGGATAGCAATATCGTGCTATGAATGTATAAAGCTATAAAGCTATAAGTGATTCAGTGCAGTCTCGGTAATCCGAACACACGCTAATCCGACCATCCAGTAATCCGAACAAAAGAAGAAAAACTCAGTAGTCCGCACAAATAGTATAATCCGAACACAATTAATAAAATGTTCGGATTACAGATTAAATGTTTGTTTAAAATGGGCATGTGAAAAAGATGTTTCATCTAATAAAATTTTATTGATCCGACAATTAAGAGAAGAGGCAATTAAAATGGAAATGGGCGCGAAGAAACAAACCGTAATTACAAACTATTTTTCTAAAAAATAATTTTATTTTTTCTAAGCACAGTAGAATATGTACGTAGTAGTAGTACATATTTATTTTGAAGTTTGCTTATTTCTGAAATAAGAATTATTCTAAAAAATCCTTTTTTTGAGTATTTTTAAAACTTTTTTTAACATTTTTTAACTTTATCCATTAATCCGAAATTCTCGGTAATCCGAATGAGGCCAGGTTTCTATTAGTTCGGATTACCGAGACTGTACTGTATATTACTTTGTTGTACAGAAATTTTAAATTAATAAGATAATATACTAAAATTTGTTTTTAATTAACTATTCATGATTAATTGGGGATTAGAAAAATGATTTTGATAATATTGATAAAAAATTAATTTTTCGCATAATATAAGTTTTAATTTACAAATAAATTTATGGTAAAGTTACCTAAATGTAACAACTATTTTATTCAAGTTATAGGAAATAGAATAAATTTATTATAGATAAAATTCTCTAAATATATATGAAACTCACTATAGAATTAAGCAAATACATATTATATAAATTTTTGAACTTAGGTGTTAATGTTTTGAAATTGTGGTGCTTAAAGTATTGTGATGTAATATGAGAATTCGAAATCTTATTTTACAGTATTTTGTCTCTACAATAAATAAGATTTTGATGTAATTTAAAGCAATATTTAAATAAATCGACTGAGCTTAGGCATGCCAATAATCTAGAGCTTAAAATGCATTTGGGAATATTTCGGTAACAAAGGTAGTAGGCAAATTTACAAAGCTTCCAATTTAAGACGTCAAGCTTTCCTACAAGAATTTTTGAATACGTAATGTATTAAATTTGTTATGCCCAATATGTAGATTAAAATTATGTTTTTATTTATTTTCAATAAAAACTACATTTATTTAGAAAATTAAAATTTTTAAGTTCAGTTTAGGAATTTATGAAAGGTTCAAAATCTAAATGTAATTCATGTGTTTCACAGATCGTCTTCCAAAACACCTAGATAGAAATTACGTTTTAAAAGTTTATATTAATACAAAACAAAAATAAATTGTATATTTATTATAATGTAGTATTTGAATATGTAACTTTTGACATAATTGTTAATTGATTCTGAAGAAGAGGAAACATAAACCTCGAACCGTAATTCGATTTAAAAAAAATAGACTTTATTTAATTTAATTGTACTCTAAAGCCGCAAAAAATAATAAAATTTTTAATAATCCATATTTCTTGCTTTTTAAGCCATCCCGATACTCTTCTTCAATAGTTTTCGTTTAACCATTATTTAATTCCTCTGCTCCGCTACCTTAATCCTCTCAGTTTCATTGCAAGGATTTATATTTAATCGAAATTTAATATTCTGCAATTCTAAGTGTGTGAACAGAATATCCATTTTTTCTGGGTTGTCCACACCCACCCTAATTACTTTTCAAGCGACGACGTGTACTTAATTTTTTTCAGCTCTTGTATTTTTTCTGTATACGAAGAGCAAATCTGTCTCTCATGCAGGTGTAAATGGATAAGTTTACCTTAGTTGATTTTTGTGTCGTTTCCGCGATTTTCACCTCTAATGAAGTTCCTTCAGAGGAAATTTCTGTAGCTTTTCTACAATAAAATAATATATATGTATACTAAACATAAATTGTATTCATATAGCACAAACCGCAGATTAATATTTCAAATTTTGCTTGTCACCACCAATCAACAAATTTAAATAAGCATTTTAATGACACCTTTTGTGATATGCAAAAACTTAAACTAACTATAAAACCAAACATTTTATATAGTAATTGCACAATAAACGTGTTTCTACTTAGGAAAGAACAAAATTATTTTTTGCGTGTTAATCGATCGTATAAGTACCACAAACTGCACGCCTTTTTTGTCGAATCTCCGTATTTATTGTATAAAGCGAGATAATCTTGCTGGAAAATCGAAACAAAGCAACCTGAATAATGCAAAAAATTAGTCTGCATTTAAGAAAATTTATGGTTACAAAAATGCTTTTAGAAACCACTTTTAAATTTTATTCCGGACGTATTCATACACTTTTTAAATATGATTTCCCTTCTGCAATCGTAAATTTTCTAAAAAAAAAAAACACTTTCAAAATTAAGGAAAAGTGACACAAAATAATTTGTAGGTATTATTTTTATATCTGTAAGTTTATTGTTGGTTGATATTCTTTTGCAATTTCACTGATAAAATTACTAATAATAAAAATAAAAATAAAGAAAACTACATTTTTAGTATATTATAATTAAATATTATATGTATATCTTATATTTGTAGTTAGTACTGTATGTTCTAAAATAAACACACCCAGCAAACAAAATTAATATAAAGTTGATAGAAGAGTATCATGAATAGTGCTAAACATAGAAAATAAATATTATTTAATATTTAAAGGTAAATCAGCTCATTAATAAATGATAAAAGTAAATAATGCAAAGTCGATTTAATCGGAAATCATACAGGGGAAGAAATTCAACTAATTAATCAAAAATCTTTACTTTCAATTCAAAATTTGAACTGTTCTTTTGAATTTTGTGTAATACAAAATTTCATAGATTAAATTATAAATTTTCTAAATGCCGATTTTTAAAAAATTTTCCTTTAGAATTTCGATTCGTTTAAAACATACACTGGATTTATTCTTCCGTTTACTCTTCGATTCGATAATAAATTTTATTAATAACGAATTTTAGGTGTTTTATTCTTATTATTCTACAGCTTATAGTTATTGTAAATCAAACACAAAATTTTTCAATTAAAGTTTAAACAATCTGCTTATATTGTCCAATATCCACCGACCCTATCACAATACACAATAATATAAATCGTAAAAGAATAATAGGTACTACATATTATTATACTGCAAAATATACTACTAGCAATTTTTATTGTAAAAAGTAATTGTAAAAAAAAACTAAAAAAGTTTAATAAATTTCCAAACGGTGCTCGTAGCAAGAACAAAACTATTTTATTCTGCAACTGATACTAGAAAAGAAATTTTATTCACAATCTGTTAGTAACCAATAGATTACGAACTTTTAAAAAGTTTGGAAGTAAGTAAATCATTTATTGACCATTGGTGGGATATAAAAAACTTATAATTGGACAGAGTAGTTTGGATTTACTAAAGATACGATTACTATAAAAACATTTTACAAGAAAGGAATAAAAATAGTCATAGCTTGGTGTCAAGATTTATTTTTGGGCTATAGATAATTGGGCGTATCACGCTTCAGTATAATTAATTAGCCCCAAAAATTAAAAAATAAATAGTTATGTAAAATTTAGCGGTTACTGAAGATGAAAGTAATAAATTCTGAAGTATTTATTATAAAATGTATTTAAATAATTAATTAAATTAATTGATAGTGTCGATTCTGTAACTTTCAAACAATTGCAACAATTGACTTGGTGATGGTGAAAGAAACGCTTTACTTTATTGAAGTAAATGTATACCACATTCCAAAAATGTAAAAGTAATTTTTTCATAACAATTCAAAAAAAATCTACTTAGTGGATTTCCCTACTGTCATATATCTGCTAGCTCATTTGTTTTATCATCCAAACGGCAGTTATCGAGCGGCCTTGCACTTTAAATTTCAATCTAAAATAGAAACTAAATTACTAAACTTTGTAAGATCATTGCAATATTAAATTATGAAAAATATGCCTCTTCCGAAAACTCAAAATAAAAATAAAAATATTTTCTTCACACTTCTTCAAAAACATTTTACCAAACATTTTTTCCAGCATATCAAAAATACACGACCTCTTAGGTCGTTCGCGAGTTCAACTCTAACTTTTCCCGACCATAGTATGTTGGCCTATTGCTATTCAATTGTGTAAGTCAGAAGATAGGCAAAATGGCTTTAAATTTTTTAAAGTTATTTTAAAGTTATAGAATCGACCCTAAAGCATGCAAAATCACGAAAATGTGATCGATTCGAGTGGGATTGACAAAAATCATCCTTAAAAAATCACTTCACTTACAAAAATAATTAATTGCCTTGACAGCCCCCTTTTTTATTAATTTTACATTTATTATTATGTTTCTTATATTATTAGAATTTTAAATCGGAAAATTATTTTAAATTCAAAATATTCAAAAGAAAGTCAAAAATCTCAACATTTTTGGTTTAATTTGTATGTAGTATATACATGACAAGCTTTTTCGTAAAGGTGAGTAAATCAAAGAAACTCAGATTTTCTTTGCGGCATGATTTTCATTTTTTTAAAGGAAATTGCTAGAATTTAATATTACAACGGAGAATGGACAACATTAGTATATCGGCTTTCATTTTTGAATACAGTTTTCCTTTATTCCAAACTGTATCTAAGTCTACCCTGTGGTATTATCTGCTTATGCCTAAATGTTAATTATGAAATCGAAAGCATAATCCAAACATTTCTAAACATTGCAACATGCAAATGTAATCAAATACGGCAAACCGAATGATGTCTTCATTAATTCTAATGTTGTTAATAATATACCTAACTTTATAGTACAGAGAGAATTACAGGAACTACTAGGAAATTATAAAACTTTTAATTTAATCTGTGGTATACTATTTTTTATATTAGAGGGTGAGAATATCCTGGACAAAAAGTTGATAGTAAATAATTTCTAATCAAGTTCGATTTAACAGACAATGTTAAAAATTACATTAATTTTCTTTAAATCTAAAATTTGCGAATAATTTTAACTTCAAGAATCAATTAACTCAAATAATAATCGTTTAGTCACTAACAAAATTAATGGTAATTTGAGATTTTTAATGTGTGTCCGATTCGTGAATTCCATTTGACAAGATTCATATGATCATTAACTTTTGAAACATTAAAATTATTTATATTTTTTAATATTGTGAACAATCATTCTAGGCAATGAATTTACTTTAATAATTCAAATATGACCAATCACAGCGCTTAATTGATAGTCACATTATTAAAATTAATTTTAATTTCAAAACTTAAATATTATTAGGTAAAACCTATATATTTTTTTATGAATCATGTAAGGAACTGTATAGTTACTACGATTTATCTTGACTTGTTCAAGACCCTGCATTTTAAACCATAGCTTCTATTAGCTACTACTAAACTACTATTTCATAATGAAAAAGAGTGAATCGCAAAATTTTAAATATAGGTGGTACAATAATTATTAAAGAAAGAATTCTATTTAAATTAATTTTGGTTATTCAATAGTAATTATAAATAAACAAATGATTATTACAATCAACCATAATAATAATTAGTAAGTAAATCGTACTTTTGTTATTGCGATAAAATTTTCCTTTATTTTACCGCAATAGTACGTGATTCAAGGAACTCGAACGTAATTAAAAGTTTCTAATTAAAACTGTCTTAATTCTAATTACTGCTTAGTCGGAAAATGTTATTTTAAAACTTACAATGCAGTATACGTGTTCCTTTTGCGGACATTCTTTGAGTTGAATATGTGTATGATTTGTGCAAGGAGTAATAGATCCAACCCCATCATTATATTGGCCACAAAGATAACATTTTAGTGCCAAAGTAGTTGTAAAAATAGACAAAATTAAAGTAACAAGAAAAATACTATTTACTCCCATTATCGTAAAGCGCCAGCTATTAAAGAAATTGTATCAAGTTAAAGTAACTTGAGTTTATTGAAAATTAATGAATCGCAATAGTGGGCGCGCTTAATCGAGCTTTTCAATGTATCCTTTCGACGCGAGAGTTGAAAGCAAACTAACTTGGAAAGTGCGCCCTAGAAGCTGTCTGTACCATTCTTGTCGATAAAATACCTAACGCCAATTGGAATAAAAATGTGCAATATTTTAAAATTTGAACGATAAGTTCACTTCCTTTATTAAAATATTTCATTTTAAGTCAAGTATCTCCAGATGGTATTATCGGAATAGAAATAATAATTTTAGCAACTTTTTCCTATTAATCATAATTTTCCTGGGCGATTTAGCAAACATGATAATTATTTTTTCGAAATTATTAATCTCTCCAAACATTTACATTTTTACTTTACATAGAAATAATTACAATTATAACAATTGTACTAAAAGAAGTGTTTCTAAAAATATTATTGTGCATAATTCAATTAGTCCCTATTGGACAGACTTGCCTTATTTTGCAATTTGGAGACTCGGAGATGATTAGATTTTGTTTCAAATCAGTTTGCCGAAACTTAATGGTAGGAGTGATAGATACAGAGATTCCACAGATTCTGATCCGAAATAATGAAATTAAAATTTGAAAACATTTGAAAACATCCCTTTGATTAGTAATATATTTTAATAATTTACGAATTAAGGTAATGCGGATGCATTCATCATCAGAAATTACATAATAATGTATCGTAAATTATTAAAATATATTACTAATCAAAGGGATGTTTTCAAATGTGATCATGAATGCATCCGCATTTGAAAGCTTAAATATAATATTAATTTTATTACATTAATTCGTGAATTATTAAAATATATTTTATTTTAAATATAATTTATTTTCACGAATTAATAATAATTAATATAATAACTAGTATCTGCATCATGTCCGACAGCCAAGCGGCACTCAGGGCCCTGGAAGCGGTAGAAATACAATCCAGGGCCGTGAAGCAATGCCTCAAAGCCCTGGGTGGGCTGGCACAACGCAACAGCGTTATGCTGAGGTGGGTTCCGGCTCACACAGGCATAAGAGGTAACATACAAGCAGACTTCTTGGCAAAGAAAGCTGCAAGAAAGCATCTAGTAGGTCCGGAACCAACATGCGGGTTAGCTTATCTGACCGCAAAGGGGGTAATTAAGGAACTACTACGTAACAAACACCTTGAATACTGGCGGGGCCTCCAGGGACTCAGGCAGTCCCGGATGTTCATGGAGGGCCCCTCCAGTGGACAAAGGAAAAAGGAAATCCTCCAGCTGAGTAGAGTGCGGCTGAGAAAGATAGTAGGACTGTTTACCGGACACTGCTGTCTTAACAAACACCTGAACGCAATAGGTGTTGTGGAAGATCCTACATGCAGATTATGCGGGATGGAGGAGGAAACTCCGCACCACATACTATGTGTATGCACAATTCTAGCCCCTAAAAGGCTACAACATTTTGATTGTCTATATCCGACTCTCGGTGAGATAAATCAGGTTCCCATAGTTCGAATCCTCAATTTTATAGAGGATACAGAACTATTGGAGTAAAACACGGAACGCGGGGTACAATAAGCCAGGAGCTTCAGTGCAAGTGGTTCGTAAGAAACACACCCGTTCAGCAATAATAATAATATAATAACTTTGAGGTTTAGTACAAAGAGCTTAAGTCAGAAATTTGCGTTTTTGAGTTATATACACCATCGTATTCGTAATTTTGTGCTCTTTCGATTAGTATAAAGAACCTAAGTCAATTCTATTAAACAAGTGCAACAACATATAAAATACTAACAACTTAGTTGCATTTTCTTTTATTTTCATAATCCAAATAACTTAAGTCGACTTAAATTAAAAGTTTTATTATTAAAAGAATAAAAAGTTCTTAATACGAAACTTGTAAACACAGGAATTGCAATCCATTTAACTTAAGTCAACTTAACTATTGCCTTAAAATTGAAAACTCTTATATTTTTAAATTACTTCGCTTCCACTAGTGCCGTCATTTTACTTCTCATTTTTAATTTCGGAAGTAATTACCTTTTACAAATAAGTTTTTATTAGTAGTTTACTTCATTTGTTTCATAACAGGGCATCGCTTTATATTTGGGTATTCCAAACAGTTCTTGGTCGCATATTTTAGATTGTACCCAATCTTTGTTTATGAAATGCAATCCAAAGTTTTAGCTTACCTAACAAAAAAAAATGACAAAATGGAAGCTGGAGTAAATGATGAAAAAAAATGTTACTCGTTTGACTTACAACAATGCTTGGCAACTCCACTGCTATCGTCCTCAGTTGCCTTTTATAAGAGGCAGTTTTGGACTTATAATTTGACAATTCACGACAATAGTAGTGGAGAGTCCACAAACTACATGTGGCATGAAGGTATTGTTGGACGAGGAGCAAACGAAGTTGCATCTTGTATTTATCAGCATTTGCAGAAATTATCATCCAAAATCCAAGAAGTGGCCCTATATTCTGACACTTGCCAGGGCCAGAACAAAAATACCCACATATGTGCAATGTTCGCGCTATTCTGCTCCAGTTTTAATTTCCAAGGAGAAAAACAAGGATTTATATTGGATCTTTTACCATTACTTCCTCCTGTTTTTCACGACTTTTATCATAATTTAGCAACCAGTGATATTCCAGCGAATAATCCCGATTTGGACGAAATTTCCGATGAATAAATTAAGTATAAAAATGAAATTGTTATAATAAATTATTAAATTATAATTAATTACAATAAATTTTGTTTAGTTAGTGATTTTTTTTCTCATAATTGTTAGATTACTATAATGAACTAAAGTATGACTTAAGTTCATAGTACTATAAAAGTTAAGATTTTTGCAGTACTAAGAACTTAAGTTGACTTAAGTTCATAGTATTATAAAAATTAAAAGTTTTTGAAATACTAAGAACTTAAGTCACTCAAAAAAGTGATAAGGACTGATAATTCAAAACTGATCTTGTGTATGTCAATAGATCTAACCATTACATAATTATTGCCATAAGAATTTTTTTTAAATTTGTTAGCATTTTCATAACATTCAATTGGTAACTTCATTTGCCTCTAGTGAAAACTTGTGTTTTTTGACTTAAGCTCTTTGTACTAAACCTCAAAGATAAATAATAATAAATATATTCATTAATTTGATGTAGCCTGATGTATTACTATAAGATGTTATGGACATATCCGGCTATATCCAAATATTCCGGATCCAGTGAGGCCGAAGGTCGAACAACCACATTCGGTTTTCAAAAATGATCTTGTAAGCAATTTTAAATGAATAAATAAATAGCTTTCGTTAACTTTTTACCTTCTTTGATTCATTTTAACCTTCGGACGTTCCTTTGGGGGAGGGGGGTTACCGAAGATTATGGCCAACTGTGACAAAGGGAAAGAGGGTGAAAATGTCGGCAAAGATTGCAGAAGTCATTATAGACGATTATTTAGAATTTAATTTAAAAGAAAGTCCATTTTCGCGGCAACCAACTTCGTCGAGACAGTGGCGGTTTTAGAACTTATGAGGCCCCATGCGCAATTCAATTTTGAGGCCCCCCTCTAAGTATTTTCACTAATCCTACACTCCATATAGCAATTGATTTGAACCCCTGGTTCTCACCAGAACCAGCACTGCAGACGATTTCTTTTTTTAATACTTTTTTTTACTAAAAATTGCACTAAAATCAAAATAACTGCAAATCCAAGGCATCTAAGGGCTTAGAATTTTTTCGTTATTTTTTCTGTATTTATTATAACATAGTTAATATTTTCATCAAGTTTCAAAATATTTGAAGAAAATTTAATTTTTATGAAAAAATTTAAATCAAAAATTGCACTGAAATCAAAATAACTGCAAATCTAAGGCATAATAGGGTTTAGAATTTTTTCGTTATTTTCATGTGTTTATTACAACATAGTTAATATTTTCATAATAGTCCAGTCAAAATAGACAAAAAAAAAGTGCAAAGTTTGCAATAATTCGCATCCAGCTGAAAATTGGCATAAACCTTAAATGCACTGTTACAAACAAAATATCAAAAGTCCCCACCGATCCCACATCTGCTAAAAAAGTTATTCAAGGTCAAAAGTCAACAATATCGATTTTTTGCATTTTGCTCGTAAATGATAAGTGTTATCGTAAAAATAGGTTAGACAAAAATTGTAGATCATGAAATTCTCTACAAAAATTATTCTTATACTTATTTTCGTATGAATCGCTATTCCGGATATATCGCGATTTCGAAAATCACTTAATCATTACCAATATTACCATTTTTTCAATCAATAGGACACTGTCTAATAAAACTTCCCATCTTTTGAATCGTGATATCTGATGAATAACGATTCGTACGAAAAAAAGTGTAAGAATAATTTTTGTAGAGAATTTCATGATCTATAATTTTTGTCTAACCTATTTTTACGATAACACTTATCATTTACGAGAAAAATGTAAAAAACCGATATTGTTGACCTTTGACCTTGAATAACTTTTTTAGCAGACGTGGGATCGGTGGGGACTTTTGATATTTTGTTTGTAATAGTGCATTTAAGGTTTATGCCAATTTTCAGCTGGATGCGAATTTTTGCAAAGTGAAATGTCTATTTTGACTGGACTATAAAGTTTCAGAATATTTGAACAAAATTAAATTTTTATCAAAAAATTTAAATCAAAATAATTGCAAATCTAATGCATCTTAGGGCTTAGAATTTTTTCGTTATTTTTCCTGTGTTTATTACAACGGAATTAATATTTTCATAAAGTTTCAGAATATTTTAACAAAATGGAATTTTTATCAAAAAATTTAAATCAAAATTTGCACTAAAATCAAAATAACTGCAAATCTAATGCCTCTTAGGGCTTAGAATTTGTTCGTTACTTTTCCTGTGTTTATTACAACAGAAATTTAATTAATATTAATTAAATTTTTCTTATTTTGAGGCCCCTTGATTTACGCCTTGCGTAATAAAATTTTTAATAAAAAAATATTTTTGATCTCTTTAGTCTTTACTTACTTATTATATTCATTTTAGACCATTGACCTTGAAAAATTAGAAAAACAATGTTTTGCTGATTTATTATGTTATTTATTTCTTAAGCTACTATGATACGACTATAAATTTTGCATAACATGTACTAGTACTAAAATATTATGCAAAATTTAACGTCGTGTCATACGGGCTTTATAGTGGATTAGTAAAAATATTTACTATGAAAAGAAAATCTTCATTCAGCCAGTAGGTACAGGTTTGATGAGATCTTATTCACAAATTGGTCCTATTTTTAAAACCATATTGGTTTAAGATGGCCGAGCAATTCACGTAAAAAAACTAAATCCGTTAGGTGTCGCTACTGTAGCGCGAATTCCCGTAGCAGCTGAGGGGTTGAAATTAGGAAATTACCCATAGCAGGAAGCAATCCTTTTCTTTAGGGATCCATTAGGATCCAAATGTTGCATAGTACGATCGTACAAATACATATAGTTCAAATAGTTACAAATCATGGTTCAAGAGCTAACCCAAGATCAAGGCATATGCGGTTGTATTCGCTGGGTGCGTAGTGCATAATGGGCAGGGCCGGATTTACCAGTAGCCCCAACAGGCGATCGCCTGCGGCGTCAAAATATAAAAGGCGCAAGCCGCCAGGAATTTCCCCGTTTATGTTCAACAATCATAAAATATATTACATTCAATGAACTCCGGGAAGCAAAATTGTCCCGTTTTGGAAAAATTGTCTCATCTAGAGCTTGCTTTCTTACCAAAGAAATATGGAATAAAATATTTCAAAAAGAAATATTTTATTGGGCAGATTTAAAAAAAGTACCCGCATGGGAAGACGTTCAAAAATCTCTGGATGTATTAATTGAAAAGAAATATATTGACTGTAATAAAGATACAGAAGTTTTTGACGAATTTTCATTACTTTCTAACTACATCACATCGCAAGAAGTAACCGAATGGAATAATCTAAATGTTTCCACAGAAACTCGTTGGGTTGAAGTATTCAAACACTTTCACACCAACAATCTTCAGCATGAAAACTTTTGTATTTTAATTAAAATATAAAAGACCAGCACGCTGCGCCTTAAGCGTGTCATTTTTTTTTAGGACATACAACGTATTCTGATTGGTCGTTGGTAGTACTAATTTAAAATCACCTCCCCCTGGCACACCAATCGAGTTTTCAACCTTGGCGAACTGCCCGTCCGCGGATGGGCCTTCCAGCTAGTTGAATATATTTTATAACTTAAAAACAGTGTTTTTTTGCCAATTTACTGATGAGTGGGAACTGAGGGGGGGGGTCCCGTTTTGAGCCAAAAAATAAATGGTCACGTTAGGTATGTACCTATTTAATGTATTATGTATGTAAAAATCTATAAAAGAATAATAATCTTGACCAATAAAATATTGCAATTTTGTTAACCAGTTATTTCTTTATGTAAATTTATGATTAACTTTTATAAGGATAATAAAATAGTAGGTATAGCGTAGCTAATCGGGGGCGGACCGCCACGGGCGGCACATTTTTAGGGGCGGCATTAATAGGAAATTGGTTTAAAAAAAGGTCATTCAAAAATTTTTTTGGGCGGCATTAAGGGCGGCAAAAGAAATTTTTTTTGGAAATTTTATCAATTAGGAAATAGGATTAAAAAAAAGCTCATTCAAAAACATTTTCCGACCCGGGCGGCAAAAGTTCTATCTACGCCACTGTATATACCTACCTAAATTGTAGTTTAATCTGATGTGAGAGTAAAATACGATAGGCGCCTGAAGTTATTAGCCTGGGGCGCTAGACTAGCTAAATCCGGCCCTGATAATGGGGGTATTGAAAACGACGACAGCGTCCACTGCGGACAAATTCTGCAAAAAAGGTGGCCAGATGTCACACACCCAGCAAATAAAGCAACTTGAAGGAGAATCAACAGATCCGAGAGTTATCTTAAAAAGTTACTGTTGGTATTCCTGAATACTGTAGAATTCCACATTTCGCTTGGGAAAAACATTTGTCGATCAAAAAATTCCACATCTGACTACTTTTCAAAATGATTTGGTCGATGATGAAACAATCGAGGTTTTCTTCCTTTCTTTTCATTTTCTACAACTATTTGTAGTAGTTCAAGAAAGTTTTTGTCGTCGGTCAAATCACGATTATCCATTGTAATAATTTGTTAATCAAATAATTTTGTCTTTTATAGACAACTAAATTTACAAACCAGAATTTAATCCTAATTAATAATTTTATGACCTAACAACTTAAAAGGAGCGCAGGAAACTAGGAAAATTTGATTGTACATGTGTAAGTTCTATGGTGAAAATTGACGGATTTGGTTGGGATACAGGGGTGGGCAAAATACATTTGTATTTTTGGAATGAAAGTAGAAGAAAAACATACGATTACTTTGAATGCATTACTTGAAATTCAAAATTAGGCCAGTCATTGAGGACTTAAAAAGTGAAAAGTTAGACAAAAATTGCAAAAGTTTTTATATTTTGGGACAACATTGTGACATTTCAAACAATTATTAATCCGATTTTTGCACCCTTTTTTGTTCCCCGGAACATTGTTAAATTGTTAAAAGAAGGTATAAATTTGCAATAACTCTATGAAAAAAATCCGAAATTTATGCAAATCTTGGAGAACAGTTTAATAATTATTAGACATCTTCTATAAAGTTTGCACCCTGCTACGATGACCGGAACATTGCAAATAGTTGTGATTATTAATTTGCATACAGGGTTGTATTAAGGAATTATTTGCATGACTTTTGCAATTTTTTTCGACAGGATACACCAAAAAAAATTAATTAGCTACTGTTTGCAATGTTTCGGTAATTGTAGCAGGGTGCAAACTTTATTGAAGATGTGTTTTAATTATTAAAATGTTCTCCAAGGTTAGCACAAATGTCGGAATTTCGGTTTTTTTTTAATTTAACAATGTTCCGGGGGACAGAAAAGGGTGCAAATTCGGATTTATTATTTTTTTACCTCCTTCAATGTTGTCTCAAAATTTGAAAACTTTTGCAATTTTCATACCTTTTTTGCTACAATGACTGGCCTAGCACGGTCTCATAAATGTACGTATCTAATATTTTGAATTTAAAATGTAAAATTCTAAAATATTTTGCATTTTGTGCTTCAAATATAAAATCAAAGGTGGACAAAATGTATTTAAATACAAATATATTTGAAATACATTTATATTTTCATTTTTTTCATATTTTTATGGTGTAAATTAGCGGATTTGGCACATAAAATTAAGAGATTAAAACTTGAAATGACAATATTTTCTAAATAGGCAAACATTCCCGCAAGCAATTGATACACGATATAGAATGTTTAGGTAACAGTAACGCATTTTATAGGTGTCAATTTTATAGAACGCTCGAAAAGTTCAAGTTAAGATAAACCTTAAAATCGTTATTTTACCTATAAATTTGAAAATAAACGCATTGCTATGAGTTTAATATAATCATATTTAAGGGTCCTGTTCGCAATGCCCGTGTAAAATGGCCTTTAAAATGCTTTGTAAATCATATTTTCCAATAAAAGTTGAAATATCTTGGTGGGTTTTAAAAAGCAGCTCTATAGCGGAATAGAATAATTTTTTCTTGATACTGTCAACTTTTGGTAATTTTATTTAGTAATAGCCCCAGCAAACAATTTACTGATGGGCCGGCAACGGCAAAGCGTCGAAACGCCTGAAGTGACCGTGCTGGGCCAGTGTCTGTTATCTGCACTGGGCCGGTACCTATAGGAGAATGCGGCCGTCAGCCGGGCCAACGCTGGCTGTCTGCCTGTAACATGCACCCGCCCGGCAATCTGCCGTACATTAATTTTGGTACTTTTCTGGGGTTCTAGACACAATAAAATATATATATATATTTCTGTATTATATTTTTAATTACAAAAAACAAAAATTACAAACAGAAATTAAAATTCCTTCGAAAAGAAAAAACGGAAATAACCTCGCTTTCTTCTTTTATTCCGCCCACCTCTGTCAGGGGCATTTCGCAGCCACGTTTTAATTACATCTTCGACTTGGGTTTGTATGGCATCCTTAGTCCTTACAGAGACGATTCTTTCTGACGACTCCTGAAATTAAAGTGTATATAAGTATAATTTTATTGAAACAATAGAAATCGTAGAACTGATGTAACTTTATGATCAAGTTGCATGACTTGCAGAAGCGCATATAATACATAATATTTACTATTCATACACACGCAATAAATAGACGATTCATGTAATAATAGGAATCTACTTACGTATTTTCGATTTTCGGAATCCATTCCTGGGTGGGTGATGGTGAAATCTTCGCTTATTCTTACACATACCTTAGACACATACGTAGCGCGTTAAACGACATAAGACAGTTCGTTGAAGCGCAGCCAACCTGAGCTGTATAACCAACATAAAAGTAATAGATGACAAATCTTACCAAAATCCAAAAATAAAAAGACAATATCATATTTTTTATTATAATTGGTGCTTCCCGGAGCCCGTAATTTTTGAAAATACAAAAAACACATAGTGATCTGATCAACACAATAATAATTAGACGTAAAAATTATGCCTGTATTGAGATGATGCTGGAAACCTGTTGAGGGCCTACCGGCGGGCCAATGCACGTATTCAGACAGCGTTTCCATGACTCTGGTCCTGCAGCGGCGCGGTAACTGTAGCCCGTGGCCGCTTTGCTGCCAGCACTGCCGGCATAGTGCCGCCTTACGGCCGACGGTGTAGTGTTTGCTGGGAGGTATATTAAAGAAATCTTTAATTCTAATATTCAGAATTTTCAAAAAAAGGAATGTCAAATTTCTTTTCAAATGTAGTAATAAGGACAATTATTGAAATACTTTATAGTTTCCAGAAACGATCATTCTATTGCGCTAAAGAGCTGAATTTTTAAAATTCCAAAAATATTTAAACATTTCTTCAAAAACATGTTTAACGAATCTTTTTAAAGAACGTTTTACACCAATATTTATTCACATTATGAACAGGACCATTACAGGACCCTTAATATCAAAATAAGCTTTTAAACGCAAAGCAGATCCAGGAAACTTTTAAACACTCTGTACAGATTTCAAATTCAAACTTTACTAGTAGCGCACTCTAGTTGCAAGTTGTGTATGTTGTTAGAAGTTGTCAACAAAGCTAACCTACAAATTTAATTGTCAATATTGAGATCAATCCGAACTTATAAATTTGTAATAAGACTGAACAAGACTTTATTCATAATTAAATAATGGGTAGACGCAAATCAAAGAGAAAACCTCCTCCAAAGCAAAAAAACATTCAGCCTCTCGATCAGCAATTTAATTGTCCATTTTGTAATCACGAGAAATCATGTGAAGTTAAAATGTAAGTACATTTAAATTTTTTCTTAATATATGATTTGATTTTTCTAATCTTGGTTTTCTATTTAGGGATAAAGGTCGAAATACGGCCAGAATAACGTGTCGAGTTTGTATGGAAGATTTTCAAACCACGATTAACTTTTTATCCGAACCGGTGGATGTCTACAACGATTGGATAGATGCTTGTGAATCTGCTAATTAAGACTTTTTTATACTGTAATACTTTATAAATAGTTTTACAGTAACTATATAGTTTAGGTTTCTATCAAGTCTAATTTTTATAATTAGTTTTTAACTTGTGCACTACTTAGATCACTATAATTTAAATTATTAGATGTCTAAGAATTCAAATTTTGTTGATCATAATTATTATTTAGTACACATGATTGTTATTCAATTTATTTTAATAAACTATTTAAATTAGTTGCATTATAAAAGTTTTTATGCATTATCAACTTGCAATTTTAAATAATCCATTGTCAATCGGTTTGCAATGTTTAAAAACAACTAAATAATAAGAAACGTTCGGCATTACATGTTTTTTGAAAAATTCTATTTGAGTATCCTCAAAAAAATTTGAAAATTTTCGGTAGGGGTTTTTATTTCGAAAAATTGGCAACCTGGTCTGACTAGCTAACTTGAACATAACCTCATTTCAAAACATACGTTTGTCTTGTGCAGTGCCTAGAAACTTTCATTGTGTTTCAAACATGTCTCCTCGACCAGCTTTTCAAGCCGTTGTATTAGCTGCGGGTAGGGGATCACGTATGCCCGAACTTACCGTTGGAAAACCAAAATGTTTGTTACCTGTTGGAAACAAGCCATTGGTGTGGTATATCTTACAAAAACTTCAGCAAATGAAATTGTCTGGTAAGAAATTGATATAATATTTGAATTACCTACCCTTTTAACAATCCATACATTTTTAGAAGTCATTATGATAGTGTCGGATAATCAGAAAGCGGAAATCCAGAGTACGCTCGAAAAGACTGATTTAACAATTAAGATCGACTATGTTGCTATTAATAATGATGTGTATGGAACTGCCGATTCTTTGAGACTGATAAGTGATAAACTTATATCTACCGTTATAGTTTTATCGTGCGATTTGATTACAAATGTAAATTTAACGAAAGTATTTGATTTATTTTTTAAACACAAAGCATCTGCTTGTGCCATGTTTTTAAAATCTGCGGTAGATAAATCAACTGTAGTGCCAGGACCTAAGTCTAAACACAAACCTGGTAATTTTATTTAACCGTAGTTGAATATTTTATTTAATGATGCAATATTTTAGAACGTGACATGATAGGAATAGCACACGAAGATAGATTAGTGCTTATGACATCTACTGGTGAATTTGATAATGTAGTCGATTTCAACAAGAAACTTACTAGATACGGTAGAACCACAGTTCACAATAATCTTACCGATTCACATTTTTATATTCTCGAAAATTGGGTTGTCAAGTATTTGGTAAACAAACCTAACATTTCGTCTATTAAGGGGGAATTGTTACCACATATTATTAATAAGCAAGCACATAGAACAACAGAAATTTGTGACAATTTATCTATTGCTGATGCAAAAGACAAAGTTGACATTTCACAATTTTCAGCAGAATCTGATATGGATAAGACGATAAGCGATTGTTCTACTTACACTGATCATCAAGGTGATACAAAATCTGTTTATCTTGGTGATTCTATTCGATGCTTTGCATACTTAGCACCTCTCGAAGATTATGGAGTAAGAGTTAATAATTTATCGTCCTATTGTTCTGTGAATTCTAAGGTAAATACAAAAATCCAATTAAATAATTTAGTTATGACTTGATTTGATGTCAATATATTACTATATTCGCATAAACTTAAGGTTCGACCACCATTGGTATTTTGGCAGAATGTCTAGCCTCCCATTTTGGTATTATTTTGATATTTTCAAAATTTTAATGATTTTAGAACCTTCTAAAAATTGTAATTTTGTAATTAGGTCAGTGCAATTAGTGATTTGTGATTGTAATTATTCTGGTAGTTTCAATTCTTAAAATAAGAACAAAGTTTCTTGAAATGAAAATGAAATTTTTTTAAATTAAATATAAAGAGAATTTTTATTTAGATTTCAGAATTATGGAGTTCCATTACAGGAGGTTTACCTTTTGTGCCCATTCATATTACAGCAGATGTTAAATCAACCCAAGTTGACTCCAATTGCATAGTTTGGGATAAGTGTAAATTAAATGAAAAATCCGCATATAAAGGCAGCATTATCAGTTCAAATTGTGCAGTGGATAACTTTTCCCGAGTTTTTAATTGCATTTTAATGAATAACGTAATTTTAAAGGAAAAGTAAGTTCTTATAAATTTTAGTTTTCAAAAGAAAAATATTATAATAATTGGTTTTAGTGTTGTTCTGGAAAATTGTATAGTTTGTAATGGAGTCGTTATAGAATCTGGAAGTAAATTAAAAAACTGTATCGTTGGATGTCATTATAGGATTCCCGAAAAATGTGTGCATTCAAATGAAATTCTTATGGAAACAAATAACTTAATGGAATATTAGAAAGGTTCTAAGGAACTTAAAGTTAAAATAAAACTTAACATCTTTTTACATTCTGGCATTGTGATTTCTGCTTCAGTCACCATATTATGTTATTGTAATTATTATGAAATAAAAGAAAATATACAACACTGAAATTGTTATTGAATTTATTTTGTGGGATTTTCTCATTCAATGTTAACTTAATTTATTTATTAAATTTCTTTGATCCTGTTTTTTTCGTCCACTGGAGATTTCACCCGATTACCGAAAAAAAAAAGAGATTCATCCTCTTCCCAGCAGCACACTTTGCCGAGTTGAACGCCCATATGAGATTTTTAATCGGTACATCGTTGTATAATAAACTATGTTTTGTTCTGTTTTTGATTTCTTTAACTGTTTCACAATTACACTTACATAAATGAGTTCATGTTAATTTATAATCTATGGATAACATTTTATTTAAACGTTTTTGTTGTTTTAGTAAGGGGTCTGCAGAAAACATTTGTTCCAAAAAGGGCTCCGAGAGTTAAAAAATTTGGGAAACCCCGGCATGCATAAAGATCACCAACACCTTATGATTTATATTTATTCGATAATTATCTCAGCTTTGCGTGCATCTATTATATATTTGTGCTTATTTTCTTCAAACAAATTAACTAAACAGTCAATAAAGTGTTGATGGAGCGCGTCAATTTCCTTCTGTGAAGGTATTTCTATCTTCGCAACGTCAATAGGTTTTCCAACTGAAACAATGTTATTTTTTTTTTGTATTATTACTCTTATTTGGTTCTGTGCATTTCCTTTTTATTACACAAACTACTATAAAACTTACCAACAGCTGCAAGAGGTTTCTTGAATGGTATTATTCCAAAAGAATATTGAAAAAGCCCTCGTCCTATAGGTAGAATAGGAGCAATTCCAAATATATTTTTAAAATTTTCCTGAAACTTTCTTAATCTAGATCCTTTGGGATTGCTAATTTGATCATAAACGTCAGTTTCTCCAAACAAGAAAACTGGGATCAATGGTGAGCCATTCCTTAAAGCATATTTTATAAAACCCTTCTTGTTTTTCAAATTAAGTCTGTATTCTCCTGGCCGGCAATTTAACGATTCTGATGCTCCACCAACAGCTATTACTGCAACATTTCCACCATTAGGTGAAGACAAAAGCCAATTTAATGATTTTCCACTATATGAAACAAGTCCTAAGCCAAAACCTAGATCTCTAGTAAACGGCATGTAAAAATTTAGCGGTAATGTTAGTAAATAAGGCGTGTGATACGGAAATATTTTGTTGAATCCACCTATAGTAGTTCCAAATGCACTAAATGCCGAATATGTTACAAGTCCATGAGGAAAACAACAAAGCAAATAATTTTTAGTTTTATCCAATTCCACTCCGGGAATAGATACAAGTTGAGCCGGAAAATAATTTTTTAAATATGTCCACCATCTCCATCCGCGCACCCATTCAGATCTTCTGCCTCCATTTTCTGCACATTTTGTATCTATAATCCATATCCAAATTAAATACAGTAACATCGGTAGCCAGTATTTTGTATAAAATAAAATATATAGGGAAATAGAATTTGTAATTAATCCACCAAATACAAATACAAAAAACACCGCACCCGCGGCCAATGCTTGCAGCCGTTCTTCTAACGAAACACTTAAAGGCACTAATTTTATACCAAATAATTCCATTTTGAAATTTATTTCTGAAACAAAATTATAAACTGCATAATTGTTTTCAAAAAATTAAATTGTTTGCTAAAACAAAACTGATTTGAAATATTATTTGATAGAATATTATAATATTTATACTAAATTTCTATGATTTTATCTTGTGAGTAGAAGTTTAGAATTTAAAGTACTGCTCTTGGATTCCAAAATCAAATTTTTAATAATTAGTATCTACGTATGCCACAGAAAACCTTAAAGTACGAGGTTTATTTTAATTGGTTAGTTTTTAATTCAATGAGGAAGTATAAGTACCACGTAAGTTCATATGGTACTACATAACGAAATGCAAAAATTCGTTACAGGAGGCCATAATTGGTCGCATGCTGGCAAGTTGTAAATGCATTCTTGTGTTATATACCTATAGGCAAGGGGTAAGCCGCTGGCCAAAAAACGTACAAAACTTCCATTTATGTGGAAGTTCTGCAGAACTTCTACGGATTTCCATGGAATTCTACGAACTTCCATGGAATTCTACGAACTTTCAAGAAATTCCATGGAATTCCGTGGACTTTTTTTTGGCTCGTTTTGAGCCAAATTTCGTCAAATAAAATAAGCAGTGTTGAAAACTAAGACCTTTTAATCTTAATTAATATAGTGATATTTATTTAATTTAGAGGCCCTAGAGTTGTGTAAGTATTTCCCTGAGTATTTCTACATTTGAAATTTGATAATATTTTTTGGGCTTAATTTTTCTTTTGGTTGGTAGCACTAATTTGAAGAAAAGGTAATCAAGTATAATGTATGATCCAGGATTCACCTATAATAGTCTTCCTTTAGATAGGAAGTAAAATAAAACAAACGAATAGCATAGCTTGCAAAAATATATTTTAATATTTTAAGAGGGGCCTAACAGAGATAGAATGAAACTATATCGCACTCTCTCGCACTCATGGCGCAAGATAGGCGAACCAACCCTTGTTGGTGGCGAAGATTTTTCCTAAACCATAAAAAATTTTCAGATTTTCTTTTGGTTTTTGGAATCTACATAGTTACCATTTGGCGGTAAAGAAAATTGAAGCTATTTCGTTGAATACTTTAAAATATAGTATAGCGATATAAAAATCACCCTAATTATTGGTCATTTCTATATCGCTATATATTTTAAGGTATTCAACGAAATAGCTTCAATTTTCTTTACCGCCAAATGGTAATTATGTAGATTCCGAAAACCAAAAGAAAATCGGAAATTTTTTTATGGTTTAGAAAAAATCTTCGCCACCAACAAGTGTTGGTTCGCCCATCTTGCGCCATGAGCCCGAGAGAGTGAGATATAGTTTCATGCTATCTCTATTAGGCCCCTCTTAAATATTATATATTTATATACCGGGTGACTGGCCGCCGATGTGAACATAGGAAAATAACATAGGAAATAGATTTTTTTTTAAATTCCTGCTTCCCATTATAACGGATTAGAATGAAAAGAGCATCAATTTAAAGAGGTTTATTTTCCGCGTCTAAAGACACCCAATCACTTGATGGTTTGTTCTTTGATCATTGTTAAAAACTCAAAATAAAATGACAAAGTATCACTTTTAAATAGATATTAGATGCATTGTTTAATTCATTGCAATTGTGGTATGATTGCAACTATGAGCATGGTTATGAGTATAATTGAAACAAACTCCCCTTTAATAATAATGGGCTTGTCCAAACTTCCACGGACTTCCAAGGACTTCTATGGACTTCTAAGGAATTCTTAGGACTTCTATAGAACTTCCTATAACTTCTTGGACTTCTACACCAAACGTACAAAACTTCCACCTGCGGTTCACCCTTGCCTATAGGTATATCCGGTTGGAAACAATTCAGCAAACTTTTGACCATTGATTTTTCCGTTGACCAGGCGGTAGAGGCGTATTTTCGCGAGGCATAAAAAGTTAACCAAAGACGACCGCTCAAAATCAGTGGTTACTTTTTGCGGTTGCTTTATAACTTTAGATAAATTTAAATTTAACCAATTTAAATTTTAAAGTTGGAAGTGGTTCTAAACGTTCTAAAGACGAGGATTTGAGGTTATGTTAAATTTGAAATCATACTGCCCAGCCCTGCTTGTGACTTTTCTTATTACTAAAAGCTGGTTCACACTATATGATTTTTCATCTGACTCGGTCATACGAGAAGTCATGGCAAAAATCATACGAAACTCTTTTTTCTCTCTCTTTTCATACGACCAACAATTTTTATGTTCACACTGTGTAATATGCTTGTGACTTTTCTTATTACTAAAACGTCAAAATGGCTGTCATATGTCAAAAAAATTCTAATTAACATAAGAATTAACCTAAGTTTATAGCAATAAGTGGTTAATTTTGAATTGAATTTTATATTTAATAGAAATTATTCTGTCATCAGTGTCTATTTCTTCTTTTTATCCAATAATTTTTTAAGAAATAATCATTTTTGACGAAAAATTATGTTGACGAAATTTTTAAAAATTTTAAGAAAATTTGTCTAAAATGTTCGATAAATTTTTGTTCAAAAATATTTCAGTTTTTGTGATTATTTCAATAAATAATCATTTGTTATAAAAATTTAGTTTTTGAAATTTCGGAAAAAAATCACTTTTTTGAAAAATTAACGATATTTTGAAAAATTTAAAGAAAAATTTTCGATAAATTTTTGTTAAAATATATTTCAGTTTTTGTGATTATTTCGATAAATAATAATTTTTTATAAAAAATTCAGTTTTTAAAATTTTGTAAAAAAATCTTTCAAGAAGTCATAGCAAAATAGACACCGTCCTATTCTGAAAACCACTTATTATTTTGCTATGACCGAGCTTATTATTTAGCTATGACTTCTATAATAGCAAAAATCAGATAGTGTGAACCTAAAAATATTTGTCATATGACAAGTCATATGACAAGTCAGATGAAAAATCATATAGTGTGAACCAGCTTTAACAAGCGTAAAATAAAGAATTTTAATTGTGTTGGCAGGGAAATGATTTCTTTATGTGAACAGTATTTTGTAGGTTAATCTAGAGTCCAAACACACACCTAAATCATCAATCTCAGTGACACGAAGAAGTCATTGATTTGGTAATCGAATACATTGAAGTTGTGTTTATTAAGTACCTAGCGCCTGATACTTTCTTTTTTAGTTGCTAGATAACACCCTGCATATAAAAACCTAAAATCGCACACGCTCTACACTGACAAGGAAAGGGCCAACTTTGTTGTCGCGATTTGCATGATTATCATTATACGTGTGGATGATAATTAGGACGTAATCAGGTAATAATTTGAAAATTCAGAATTCACCCAATTTAAAGAAAATCGATTTTGAAAAACGAATTCATAAGCTAAGTAATACTTATATTTCTTATATAGAAGATATAATTGGTTTAAAATGAATTTTAATATTAAAATTTTAAGCCTGTACCAAAATAATTTTATGTATTACTTACCAAATTAATTTTGTATATAATGTATATGTCATGGTTTTCTTTTTAGTATTTTAAGCCAAGAGAGGCGCATCGAGAAATCAGGTAAAATATTATATGATTTTTATAAAGTAAGTATAATTAAAAATGAACAAGTTTTCAATTTACATACATACATAAATTAATTTAAATCGTTTTATTGATTTTGTAGTATAGGGTGTTTTTTTAGCTGCATGAGAACTTTCAATAGGGATAACAATTGAATCAAGATTGCTATGGAAACAGTTTTTTGACATTTGTGTTTAGCAAGGTTTGGCATTTGATAATGCATAGATTGACCATTGAACAACGCTACCAAATTATAGAAATATATTTTAAAAATCAAAGCTCTGTTCGCCAAACATATAGAGCCCTTCGTCCATTTTATGTTAGACATTTTCGACCTTCTGAGCAAGCTATTCGTGCGGTGGTAGACAAATTTCGTACCACTTCTTCGTTGCGTGATATAAAAACACCAGCAAGACGAAATTATGTGCGTACCAAAGAAGCTATCAGTTCTGTGAAAAGTGAAAGTGTGCAACAGGACCCAAGCATTTCAATTCGCCATCGTGCTCAACAACTTGTGCTTTGTCCGTCCACTACATGGAAGATTTTACGGAAAGATCTTCATTTACTACCTTATAAAATCCAGTTGGTTCAAGAACTGAAGCCTGATGATCATCGATTGCGTCGTGAGGTCGCAGATTGGGCTCACAACCAATTGGAAGTGGATCCATTTTTTTACCGTAAAATTTTGTTCAGTGACGAGGCACATTTCTGGTTAAATGGGTATGTGAACAAACAAAATTGCCGTATATGGAGTGAGACCAATCCGGGACATTATCTTGAGACTCCATTGCATCCATTAAAATTGACTGTTTGGTGTGGTGCTCAATACAAAACTTCAAGAGCTAAACATTGACAACTTATGGTTCCAACAGGATGGTGCTACGTGCCACACAGCCAACGAAACCATCAATTTATTGAAAGGACAATTTGGTGACAACATTATTTCAAAACGTGGTCCTATCAATTGGCCTCCAAGATCGTGTGATTTGACACCTCCAGATTATTTTCTGTGAAGGTATGTTAAATCCATGTTTTATGCTAACAAACCAACAACTCTAGAAGCATTGGAGGCTAATATTCAGCAAGCCATTTATGAAATAAAGCCAGAAATATTGGAAAAAGTGGTCAAAAATTGGACTGAACGGATGCGCTTCGTAACCATTAGTCGTGGTGGTCACATGCCGGAAGTCATGTTCAAATCATAAATGCCTTTAACTGTACTTTCATATAAAAATTATAACCAAAACATTCCGTCAGGTTTTTAATGTTTTATTTCATTTTGAAGTTCTCATGCAGCTAAAAAAACACCCTATAGATATAACGTACCTACATATTGTACATAATATAGTTTAAAGGCCGCTAAATATAAATACCGAAAAAAATCAGTTACTTTTGTTGTTACAAAGAAATAATACAAACATGCCATTAGGTTTCCTTCGCTCAGCTTTATGCAACCATCGATTTCCGGAAGATTGGTCCCGGACATTTGATCCAGCGGACGATTCAATATTCCTAATTATATTAAGCAAAAATTATAAATTATAATTTTATTTATTAACCTCTGGATCTCTCTTTTGTTTTATGGATCCCAGATGTGACTTTCTTGCGTTGTCAAAATCGATTGCCCGCACCCTCCGGTCGGTCCGGTCTCCATCGCTCCGAGTCAATTTTTAACTAAAGGCTGTGTGACACTTGTGTAAATTTTGTACAAAATTTAATACTAAATGAGAGAGAAAGAGAACAAAATTGTACAATTTATTCTCCCTCTCTCTCATTTAGTATTAAATTTTGTACAAAATTTACACAAATGTCTGATTAAAAATAACTTACACTTTCATCTACCATAATTTCAATAGAAAATTAGGGCCCGGTTAGCGTGATCAACTCCGTGCTCAAACCTATTTTGGTACATTAAATTTTTTTAGAGAGAAGAAAAATATTTATATCGAATTAATGACATGAATTTATAACATTATAAGATTTCAAATAAATTAACTAATATTGAATTTAATTATTAATAATATAATACAGTCCACATTTTGAAGGAGATTACCTTGTACTCTCTACTTTTAGCATATTATGTGCATGTTCAAGAAAAATAAAAGGTTAAGGTCCCGTTTTGAGTTCTAAGGTCGCGTTAGATAATTATGATCTCCCATATAATCAGATAAAAATTATAAAATAATTAAAAATATTTTAATGTTATTATTATTAAATGTTTTGTTTTAAAATATATCGAGTTAAAATTAATAAATTATTTTTATAATTTTATTAAGCTTTCGGACATGGCTTTTCAGACATGTCAAGCTTTCAGGATATGTCTTTTGTCAGAATAATACATAAATAAAGTAAACACGGAAACAGATGATACATTGCATTGTCAGTTGAACGGTAACTATAGATCTAGGTCTTGTATGTATATCCAAAACCGTGAGTTAGGAAAAACCTAAATTGTGTTCCGATAGAAAAGGAAGATTAAAGAACATTAAAATAATTAAAAATTATTTACTTGAGAGAAAGCATTTGCGAAAAATTGTACAACTTACATACATTATTCGGAAAGAAAAATGCAACCTACACTTAAACACTTCAGTTTAAGGCAAACTAGTAAATTCTGTACTATTAATTTTATTCCGATTGTAAATAAATATTATATAATCTTATAATAAATGCTAATATTATTTTACACATTACAACAATCCCTACCATTAACATTTAGCTGCCACACTTCACCAGAATAACATAGCTGCCACAATGCGGCGGCGTTTGGTACCCCACCGCTAAAAAATTTTATTGCAAAAAGGCTTATTACTCAATAAAATTGCACAAAAGTATATACTTTTGAAAAGAGGACACTTGGACGCAGGTCACTGTGTTTTTATTTTTTTTAAATTCAAATTTTTTGAAAAAAAAGTTTTGAATTTCTTCTTTCAACCCGAAATACCATTTGAAAAATTCATTTCAAATCGTTTCCCTTTTTATTTCTTTCAAATGAAAATTAATTTTCTTCTTTACTATCAAATTTTTCAGAAATACATTTCTGCGGAAAAGCCGCCGTACATTGGTTTTATTTTCTTGAGCTGTGTTTCTATACATATCTTTCCAGAAGCTGATTTGAAAGTACCAAGAACACTCATTCTTATTTTTGGAATGTTGTTTCTAAATATTTCACAAAATATTATTTATTCAAATTTGAATACACTTGCCCAATTATGTAGGAAACTAGTGGAGTTTTTACAAGTATTAAGCTAATTAATTAATTTAACTATCAAACCTTGTAAACAAAATTTTGATCATAAATGGCAATACACTTTAAAAATATAAATAATAGCTGCAAATCCCTAATAATTGCAAAAGATGCACAGAAAACACTGAATGACGTAAAAAGTATGCCAAGGTACCGGGTACCTCATTCGGGTGATATTATATTGTTTTTTTCATGGGAACATGAGGGTTAAATTGTTATTATTCTATCTTTTAATAGAAATCTCGATTATCTTTTCTTATATCTAAGGGGGATCCACTTATCAAATAACAGATAACTTCTTGAAAGAATACTTAAAAATAAATCTAGGCATATTATCCGAAATATCCTTAATATGTTTTGGGTTATTGATTCTTAAATTTACCATGTATTCTATACTAGCTGGGCCGGGTGACTTCTTTGCTTTGACTTTCAACTAGTGAAGTAAACATAAATGATGTCACACGTGGGTTAAATGCTACTATTATACACCTCTGTATAATATGTCAACTATAGATGAATTGAAGAAAGTGTTTATTCTAGTTCACACAAATCCCGATACAATCCCACGTGTGACGTCCCCCTTGTTAGTTTCACTTTGTATTCAAGCAGGGAGTGGAGAAATTATAAGTTTAATCGATCTAAAACTGTGTTCCGTAGACACCTTGGGGTCCGCGAAGCTTAAAGAGTCTCCGCGGAAGCATTTAAATGTGAGGTTTTTTATGGTTATGGTTAAAATTTCATTTTTAAATTTTCTGTTTTTTTTAGTAAGGTTTATTTCCTACTAAACAAACGTATAGATAAGATCCCCAGCATCTTATGATTTATATTTATTCGATAATTATCTCAACTTTGCGTGTATCTATTTTATTTGTTTAGTTAATTTATTTGAAGAAAATAAGCACAAATATATAATAGATGCACGCAAATATATTGTTGATGGAGCTCGTCAATTTCGTGTCGTTAGAGACATAACATCGCAATATATTCGTAGTTGGAAATATTTTAAGACTCAGTCGAAATAAAAGTTTATAGATAAATAATTATTAAAAAACAACAACAAAATATAAGTATTATTCATTATTCATTTTCATAAAGTATTGTTGTCTTTTAAGACTTTTTTTTAGCCCCCCCCCCCAAACTTTCGACCCTATTTGCGCATATGTGGTGATTTAATAAATAATGCATTTTCTCGACTTCAAGCTTTATTCGAGAGAATTTACTTTTACAATTCGAAAATTTATAGTAGGTATCTGTACACTATAATTAATAGACTATAGATAAGTACACCATCACCTTAGGATTTATAATTATTCAATAATTATTTCAGCTTTATGTGCATTTATTATATATTTGTGCTTGTTTTCTTCAAACAAATTAACTAAACCGTCAATAAAGCGTCGATGGAACTCGTCAATTTCCTCTGTTGAAGGTTTTTCAATCTTCACAACGTCAATAGGTTTTCCAACTAAAACAAATGTTTTATATTTTTTTATCATACTGTTGAATTTCGTTCTATGCATAAACTATTATAAAACGTTTACTACTTTTTATTTTATTTTATATTATAAAACGCGAATACAGGTTACCGGGTTTAAACCTGGAGAGAGTCAGATTTTCTTATAATAAAGTGACCACACGTCCCGATTTTGGCGGGTCAGTCCCGCTTTTTGGCGGACTGTCCCGCGTCCCGCCGATTTTTAAAAATGTCCCGCTTTTTAGAAAATATCTGCATTTTCCCGGTATTTTTGTCAAAAATTCCAAATTATCTTATTTTTTTTTAGTTTTACTAAAAAAAAAAACGTTGAGCACGCCCCCGTTAAAAAAATTTTCGCCTGTGGCGAGCTTTTTTTTTTTAGTCCCGCTTTGTCTCAATGAAAATGTGGTCACTTTATCTTATAACCAAGTTTCCGTTCTTCGGAGGGTACGTTAGGCGACGGTCTCCCTCAGTTAATGAATTGCCACCATTAACAAAAAAAATATCTGAAGGACAGCCTAGCAAGCTACCTACTGTTTGTAAAACAACTATAGTCCAAAAATCGATCTGCTGACTATACTCGCCAATCCGTCTGGCCAGTATGGCGAGTTTATTCGCGTTTTACATTAACAAAACGCCACCACACGCAATAATTTCGAAGTTCATTTAAAACGTATTTTGCTTTATTTACATAATGACCTTGTTTACATTAACGCCACCACACGGAATAATTTATAAATCCATTTAAAACGTATGGTTTGCAGCGCCACCAACGGTAATGCAAAACGCGAATAGCCAACAAACCCCTATTATTGGGGAGGCTTATGTCTGACTCTGGATAAAAGCTTATAAGTTATAAAGAAAAGAAAAAAATATAAAACTTACCAACAGTTATAAGAGGTTTCTTAAGCGGTATTGTTCCAAAAGAATATTGAAAAATTCCTCTTCCTTTTGGTATAATAGGAGCAAATCCTACTATGTTTTTGAAATTTTCCTGAAACTTTCTTAATATAGATCCTTTGGGATTATTAACTTGATCGTAAATTTCATTTTCACCAAACAAAAAAACTGGGACCAATGGTGAACCATTTCTTAAAGCATATTTTATAAAACCCTTCTTATTTTTCAAATTAAGTCTGTATTCTCCTGGCCGGCAGTTTAACGATTCTGATGCTCCACCAACAGTAACGATTGCAACATTTCCACCATTGGGGGAAGACAAAATCCAATTTAAAGATTTTCCAGTATTAGAAACAAATCCTAAGCGCAAACCTAAATCTCTAGTAAACGGCATGTAAAAATTTAGCGCTAATGTAAGTATATAAGTCGTGTGATAAGGAAATATTTTGTTAAATCCACCTATAGCAGTTCCAAATGCGCTAAATACCGAAAATGTTACGACTCCATGAGGAAAACAACAAAACAGGTAATTTTTAGTTTTATCCAATTCCACTCCGGGAATAGATACAAGTTGAGCCGGAAAATAATCTTTTAAATATGTCCACCATTTCAGTCTGCGTATCGGTTCAGATATTCTGCCTCCATTTTCTGCACATTTATTATCAATAATCCATATCCAAATTAAATACAGTAACATCGGCGGCCAGTATTTTGTATAAAATAAAATGTAAAAGGAAATAGAATGTGTAACTAATCCACCCAATACAAATACAAAAAAACCAGCTCCCGCGGCCAATGTTTGCAGCCGTTCTTCTAATGGAACACATAAAGGCACAAATTTTATTCCAAATAATTCCATTTTGAAATATATTTCTAAAAAACATTATAAACTAGATAAATTAAAGTGTTTGCTAAAATAAAATGGGTTGTACCCATTAAATTTTCGAGATATTTTAAAGGCTAACTGGGGGGGTAAGAAACATGCTAATTTCTAAAATAATATTGCTGTGTCAACAAGGGGAGGGCCAACTGGGTATAATTATAGGAATTTAAAATTTATCAGGTGAAAATCTAAAAATATAGAATTCTGCCAATTTGGAAAAAATCGGTATTGAAAAACGAATTCATATTTATATATTTACATTATGTATAATTACACGAAATTAGTAGGGGAAAGCATAGTTATCGGACACATTACAGTTAATGGACACTGCATAAATAGACCTTAAAAATAAGATTGTGTTTTAAATAAATATATTTTCATTGAGAGGAAATGTTTCTGGTCATCTTTAACCCTGTCCTACCATTGAGACATAACCTGCCAAAAACTATAAAAGGTGTCCAGTAACTATACTACATATTTGCAAATTTGTACTAGCATTTCTTTTTTTTTGACGATTTTTGACGACCAAAGTTGGTGCTCCTCTTGTAAGCAGTGTACAGAATAAACCCAAGAAAATTACAGAAACTTCTCCAAAAACAAACTGATTTGTATGAATGCTAACTCATCTCACCATATTCGGCATAATTAAGATAAAATGAAAGGAAGATTAAATAAAAAATAGGTTTATTATTATTAGAAAATTTAGAGATTATTAAATGTCTAAATTAGCTAGTTATACTCACTGGATTCCTATTATGAATCTCAATTGTTGGATTATTAATTAGATTATTGATCCCGGATAAATATTTTTGATGTCTTGATAACAATTCCGTTGACTATTATTAAAGTTTTGCCCATAAACGACTACAAACAAGTAGTTGTGCAATTAAACTTCAAATGAAACATTGTTATTACAATGTCTTAACCTTAGCAAAATCTCAAATCTAATATTTTCATAATTAACTGATTTACATAAGATAATTTAATTTAAAATTATGTTAATTTACATAATTAACAAAATGGAAATGAGATTTTGATAATTCAGGAATATTCCTAAATATTGTATATAGTACTTATAGTAGTTGGAAAAATTAATTCATAAAGATACCAAATCAGATAACGAGGTGAAAAACCTTCAAATATTCATATTGATGTTTATGTTTATTTTTATGCGTTTTGTACCCATTTAAAAAATTATCAGTGAATACAAAAACAATGAAATTGTGGGGAATCCAAATCGTAGTAAAAAAAATATTAAAAAAAGTAAAGTAAATAATAAAAGTACAAAACAACAGTATTAATTATTTTTTTTTAATTCCAAATTATGACAGTTTCAAAATATTAAAGTGCAACAGAATTAAAGGTCTACGGAGAGAAGCGACGAAAGGGAACAAAATATGTATACTCTAATGACCTGTACAGCGGCAAACGGTAATCCACACATTATTATTAAAAACATATTATTGTTAATGCCGTGGCATGTGCCGCTCTAGAGTGATCCAAAACTTATTTTATGAATGCAAACTTGCAATTTTCACCATGCTTGTGATGTTTGCATCTCTCTTTAATAATAATTTAAATTATTTAAAAGCCATTATTTTATTGTTTAAAAATGAATTGTTTAAATATTTTTGTAGGGAATGTCTTTTAATAAAATTATTAAAGCTATTAACAAAAATTCGTTTAAATTGAACTAAGTGTAAATATGTACAAAGATAATAATATGGACTTATAGAAATCGACTTCTAACAGAAATTTGACAAAATTCAAATAAAATTTTTATATTGGTAAAAAGAGTATAAGTACTTTTGTTTATGTACTAAATTATATGTAATTTAAAAAGAAAATACGATAGTTGTAGGTATTTGAAGTTGCAACTTTTCGTAATGAGTGCTAGAAACTACACTTTTTTGAACATTTTTTAAAATATCACTAATCAATAATTGATACCATATACGAGTATTTGTTTCAAATTTTTTCGCTGCTAACTTTTGATTTTATTTGACTTCAAACTCGGGAGTCAGAACTTTTTATTCCGATAGTAGTGGTTAGGAAAATACTTCAAATACTTGCTTTTTAGGCCAGTTTAGCCTAAACAGGTTGAGGGTTGGACCAGTATCGTTACTAACGCCGGCCGTCGGAAACCTTATTATTATGAGAATGTTAGGACAAGCCAAGAAGGTAAAAGGGCCACACTGGCAAAGAGGGGGCGTTCACTGCAGAAAAATTACATCCATATTACATACTCAGTGCTATTTCTAGAGGAAGAGAATACCTATAATCCTTTTGCCTGTTTAGCGTACTATTCCCAAAAATCTATATAAGAATTAAAGTGTAGTAAAAAAAGGGAAACAAATTTTTCCATTCAATTTTGATGTTCCATCTTCTTGCCAGTGCGTCTTTCACTTTCCTTCTGTGTAATTTTCATCTTATCATCCCAGGTGTTCATTTCTCATTATACAGCACTTTTCTCCTATTCGATACACGCTTTGAACTTTGACCTCAACTTCCATACTCTTTACAAAAATCCATCACTCGTAGGTCAGCAACCTTTTAGGTATTACGGACCATTAAATTTACAATTTAAATTTCGCGGACCACTAACTTTTTAATTGTTTACTTTGATCACTGAATTTTTTTGAATGATCATTGCTTTAACCCTATGTTATAATTAATCAAACTTATTAAATCCCACGCTTACATTTTCTCCGAGCAATATGCGAGGGTAGCTGTTTTAGCACTTATGAGTCCTTAGGCGTAATTCAACTTTGTGCCTCCCTCTAAATAATTTCACTACCTCTACACCCTATACCAATGTTTTTCAATCTCTGGCACACGGGGGAGAGCCCTTGCCTATTAGCGCCGCAGGCGACTCTTTTTGAAAATACTATGTATTTTATATACAAATAATATTGCATATGAGACCTTGTTGGTTTCCCTACCGGCAAATACACTATTATAACTTATAATAGGTTACCTAGCCAGTATTTTGCTTTTCTTAAGAGGCTCTTCAACTGTTTGCTACGTCGGAAGTTGGACGATTAAACTATTGCCACCAGAAAACGGCAAACTCAGGGCTTGTAGCAATTTAAAGGTCGAAAATGCCCCTATGGCTAGCTCGGAGTACACGAGAGGTAAAGTGATGTGCCAATCTCCTTCCTTGGTGGTAAATGGATGATACAGGGGGCGCCGAACGGTTATGCTTAAAGAAGCAAGGCGCTATTAGATGGTAAAATGGACGCCACGTAGTTTTAGTCCACCCTGTATATCACAGCAAGTACTCCCAGTGAAAACTACGAAAATATGTCGTACTGGAATAAAAAAAGGTAGAGGAGATTGGGTAAATCACCATCAGTAACAAAAAGCGTTCTATCTCGTTTCATTCAGGTTGTAATATTAAATACCAAATTTACAAACATTGCGTAATAATATTGAGCTTAATAAAATCATACTAAGTACTTGTAAAGTTATAAAAATAACTGGTGGTTCTATGGTACCTCGTATAGCTATATTCGGCGTACAGGTGTTATAAACGCACTTGGGAAAAACCCACAGATAATAAACAGATTATTATATGATATCTCAAGTTAAATTATAAATAAATGGCCCAAAATATTACGCGCAGTAAAATAAAAAGTATACATAAAATTTAAAGTATGCTTAGCTAGAAGATGTCTTCTAGTCCAAGATGTTAAAGTAGGGGGTGCAAGATGTTCATGCTGAGGAATCGTTGGAATTATCGATTGGAACAATCATAGGTATGACAGATGGTCGCCAGCTTGGTCGATGTTGTTGCCAAGGGATGATGCAACTCTTTGCAGGTAATACCAAAAAGTATGTCCTCATAGGGAAGTGATGAAAGTCCATATACGAAAAACCACACGGACACAAACAAAAGAACTCGTAGTAAAAACAAAAGGAAACCGGAACAAAAACTCCCAGTAAAAACCCTAAAGGAAACAAAGTCAAATAGCCTTACAAAACAAAAACATTATGAATACTACCTCAGATGGTCGAGGGTTGCTGTTAAAACTTGAACAGCCACTATTCGACGGGATGGTCCAAAGAAACTTGGGACAGGTTGAATCCTTCAAGAATGAAGATAGGATTCTCTTGGAAAATTACTTCAAAGAAGTCGGTACCCAGGAGCAATCCGAATCAAAAGCGGTTGAAAGAAATCCCAAAAATACGGATAGGACGAAATATGTCCAAAAATGCTTCCAAAATCCGCTCACCGTCCTCAGAAAGTTTTACAAAAACGTAAAAATGTCGAACGAATAAAAATGGCGTTTTAACTTTTAACTTGTTAACGACTAAAAATGCTATCTTATCAATGCCTTTGTATCAGCTGGCTTTTTAAAAATATTCAAAATGATACTTATGATGCCATTTAACGGCAAAACAACAAAGCATTGAAAGATTTCTATAAATATTCGAAACTAAATCTGAATGTAAGGAAATTTAACTTGTTTAAATTTTAAACCGTAACATGTTCCCGTAAAATTCGTATGCTCTTCTCTACTTGGCTTTCTTATATTTCTCGGAGATTTCCACCTTTGGAGCAAATTGCGTAGGAGATTTCCAGTTCCACCTTTCAAAATGTTCAGCCTCGCATATTTAGTCTTGCACTCTGTAACTTATCAGTTCTAACCAAAATACTACCACACGCTAAAAGGGAAAATGACATAAGGACAAATGTTCCAGCAAGTAACGACACGAAACAACATCAAAGCATGAAACTTTTTGAGTGCCCTGGCCAGTCAGATCTAGTTGTTTCTTAACCAGATATTCTCTGTAACACATACAGTGTGAAGCTCTTGCTTTTAATGATGAATATAGGTGAAACATGACATTTCTAAAACACATGCATACCATACATTGTCGTGTCTCAAAAAATAGACAAGGATGCAACAAATTAATTGTTTTAATTAAGCAAAGTCCTCAAAAAGTTGGTAAATAAAAAGAACTGTAATTTTTTATTGACAATTTTATTTTGCTTACATTTTTGTACACCAACCGATAGATGCTAAAGCAATTTTAGTAGTATAAAATTACTGTAAATGCGTTGTCTTATGTTAGCTATCGACACCTTACACTTAACAAGGTCTAAATCGGAGAGTGTTCCGAATTGCAAATTTTGGGTAGTATTTCTTTTCATGATAAATTCAGTAATAAAAATTAATAATTTTGTTAACTCCCGAGCTTTATTTTGTTGCACGACGTTTATTATTTTTTTTATTATTATTAATTTTATTAGGCAATATTAAAATACATAAAATACATTTTAGTACATATTACCTAAAAGGGTGAAGGGTCAGCAAAGCTGTTTTTCACCTAAACCCTCAATATAGTTTGACCATCAACCTCGCTTTGAACGACTCAACATTCCGAGACACCGAGTATATGTCAGCATATTTGTTAAATATATGTGACGCTAAGTATTGGAATGAACCTTCGAATTTGGAACCATAGTGTTGTGGAACCGACAGAAGCAAATTGGAGCGAAGATCTCGGTTATGTACTTCCGACCTTCTGATGAGGAGATCCTTAAGATATCCTGGTTGACCAAACTTTAATATTTTGAAAATCAGCACTGCGAATCGGAATTTGAAGCGAGTATCAAGTTTCATTATTCCTTGGGCAGAATAATGAGGGGTAACATGGTCCCTATACCCGACGTCATAAGCAAAGCGGAGACAAGCATTTTGCAGTACTTGGAGCATATTTCTTATTTCGTCCGTCAGATTTCCATAGTATACAGTGATACAGTAATCGACATGGCATAGTACCAGGCTCTCGACAATTCTCCATTTTACCACGGACGACAGGAAGTTCTTGTATCTATAAATTGTCTTAAGCTTGAAATAACATGTCCTGACGATCTTCTTGACATGAGCAGAAAAAGACAAATATCTATCCCATATCACTCCAAGGTATCCCATATCACTCCAAGGTTCCCATATCACTCCAAGGTATATTTCAACCCATAACTATTTTCGAAGCATCAGAATGGCGTGCAATTAGTGCAAACAAATCTACAATACCGTACTGGCCCGGTTTGGAGATAATTTTAGATTTTGTTGTGATTCTCAGTAAAGGAGGACTCACACTTACCGAACTTACAGGCCACGAACCCAAGCCTACGAGATAGCCTCATTAACATTTTTATCAGAATTAATTCAGGATTAATTTATCACTTTGTGGTCTCCCACTACATAGCTACCGCAAGCTTTTGTGATAGATATTTGTCCGCGTACGTGCAATTCGTTGCACCAGGCATATAGAATGGAACTGTCAGAACAACCAAAAGGTTGTTAAAATTTCCTTTAACCAATGCAACTAGGCAATTAATAGCTGATCAGAGGTACTTAACTACTCCCAAATTACTTTTGCCTTTTTGCCAAAATTTTGCCTAAGCAGTAAGTTGCTTTTATGAAACACTGTATAAAAATAAATAAGGGTTTATTCTGTTTCATTATAAATGTAATATTAAAATTGATATATTATTATTTATTTATTTATCGTATGGCATAATACAAAAAAAGAAAACAGAAGTAACTACATGTCAAAGCATAGTCATATATTAATATATAAACCTTCGATCCAAGTGACTGCTGTTGATGTGGCTCTCAGAAAGTCCTCAGCTGTACAGTGACTCGGCCTGCTTTCGCAGTTATAGGTTATAGTTATATTATAAATAAGCGAAACAAAGCTAATAAATGATATTGATAAGTTGATATTTACCTGTAATTGGGTTTACCTATTGGAAATAAAAATGATTATTATTATTTAAAATAGAGATTTGCTTCTCATAGTATTTATTTACAAAATATACTATACATCCATCTGTTCAATATTTTCCAGTACAATAAATATTTTCAAATCAAAAAAAAAACAACAAATTAAGCGTTAGAAATCTAAATTTTACAATAAGTATTCAATAGATAAACTATAAACCATGTACCTATTTTAACACAAAAAACAATAGCAACAATTTATTTTTTTATCACAATTCATGATTTTTGATTAAGACGGTGCCATTAAAAATTAATTAATCTTCACTGGACAAAATCCATTATTTTCACAATCAAAATAAAAAGTAAAGATTTAAGTAAGTAGAGAGCTGTAAAGCTTAATATTTTATTATACTTGGTAACCTATCTATTTTTTATTATGTACATTGATCAAGTTGAACCTACAATAAACATAAATAAAAAGTACTTAAGTACTTAACTTTTACGATTACAATTAAAAAAATAATACAACATATAAATTAAAATAAAAAAATTGATTATAAAAAAATGTATCAACTTTAATTCAACAATGATAAAGCAACGCTTTGCTACAATTTTCTGTACAATATGTACAAGTATACTTGTAGGCACTTTTGGCGTATTGAATAAAACAAATTTCAAATGAAGAAAAATGGTCCCTTTTAAGCACAAACCAGACCATTACTTAAAGTCTTACGCGTATTGCAAATGCAAACAATTTCAACTACCAAAGCAGAAGCGTTCTTTTGGCACGTATATTAAAGCTTTTAACTAATTTGCCCTGAGCCAACATGAATTTATTAAATTTTACTGTTACATAGAAAATTTCCTAAACACAAAACAAACTCTCTCCCTTCACTTGCGTAAAACACTTAATGGTAAAAAACAAACTTATTTTTTTGACTATGAAAATACAAATTATACACTTAAATTAAAAACGTTCTCAAACAAAACTTTCCAGCACATAAAATAAAAGTTGCAATAAATTTTCAGAATTTTGATTTTAGTCCATCTTCTTGCCATTACTTTGGATACTTTGACTAACAAATCCATTGTTTATTCCATTAGAATAACAGGGTTTATAAGTACTACTGGTTAATTCACTCTCTAAGTAAGTGTTACTTAAACTATCTTCTTTTGCATGCGATACATTTCCATTGGATACTGGATCATTATCAACAATCTAAATAATACCAAGTTAATAAAACCTAATCAAATGTTACACTAAAACTTACCATGCAAAAACCTTTGTTCCTACTTCCTGCAACAGTTTTCCTATCAGACGTATATTTGACCTTATAAAAGTCAGAAAATAAAAAGAGAAACATGATACCATGTACACCAATCCAAACCATGAACGACTTAGGGTAATTGCACTCAGTGAACAGAAGTTGAAATTGATGTGCAAAGATGAAAACAAATTGAATCTAAAAATTTATTCAAATATAATCAATTAGAAATGCACATTATTCTTATACTACTATTTGAAAACTAGTAAGATATTTTTTCCACCATATGTATTTTTGGTATTGAGGGCCCATGGCAGCAACCATATAATAGAAGTACATCACTATATGAACAAAAGCATTTAACAATGCAAAGAATGTACTGTGCCCACCTAAAATGAATTAATATTTTGCATTAATTTTTTTAGTGTCTTGTAGTTTTGATCCACTCTTGCTAACTTTTTTTTAATGAAAATTCTTTGTAGGATATCAATTATAAATTATTTTACATGTGCTCGAAATGAACACTTGGGTGGTCATGGTTTACAGCATCACTCACTTTACATAACTTAGGTGGTGATAGAAGACACTTTTCTAAGAACAATATTTAACACAAATTTTTTTCTAAATTCAAACCCTCGAGAGTTAGGCCTCTAAAGCATTTTTTTTAATTTCCACATTGACGTGGCCATAGATCCGAAAATAATGATTTTTCAGTAAAAATGGTTTAGTGATTTTTTAAAGAGCGTGAAATAATCTACAAACTAGATTTACATCTTTTATTGTCTAAAATCAACGCCTTTCGAGTTATGAATTAAAGTAAGCTAAAAAATGTTGAAAAATTTGAGCTTTTCTTTTTTTTTGTTTTTTTCAAATCCCTGTATCTTTTAAACGCAACATTTTACAAAAAATCTGACGCCCCATTCCGGATAGGAAATTTAACGGACTACAACTTTTGTTTAGTAAAAATTCTTGAGAAACCAATCAATTTCACAGAAATTCAGAAAATAATAAACAAGGCAGCAACAAAATAAAAAATTAAATTCACAAAATTTTTATTTTTTTTGAAAAATTATTTTATTAATTAATTTTAAACTATTAGATTATTTAAGTAAATGTTGAAAATGACCACCTTCATTTTCACAGTCGTGCTCGTTTTAAAATATGCTTTATAGTATATTACTATATTTTTATATAATTACTATATTTTTATAAATAAACTTGATATTGATAAAAATAATGTTTGAAAAAATTTGAATTTAAAATATAAGAATAATACAAAAATACAAAAATCTACAAAACGTTTTAGTTGACCATCCATTAAAATAATTAGAAAAATTATAGTTGAGAATGCGGTCATTAATGATCTAAATATAGATCCGAATTTACTTCTTACATATCATCACACAAAAATAGGAACAAACAGGTCCGTCTAAGGGATACGAAGTTAATTGAAAAAATTAGCAAGAAAAAATCAAAAGACACCTTAACGGATTACATATGTTTCAATCTTAGGACGTTTTTACACGTGCCACTGATATCATCAGATCCGTACTGGTTTAATGAAAATACAACTTTACTTACCAAATCCTTCAAAAAACTCGATCCCAAAGGTCCTGACTGTACACCCATCTCTGTGATAATAATATGTAAGAAGTAAGTATGCAAGTGCCTATTATAGTTATGGCAATTAATCTTGCAGTTTAGCCAATTTAAATTCAATAGCCAGTTTAAATTCAAATTTTTTCAAACATTATTTTTATCAATTTCTTCCTGAGGTTGGCTAAACTGCAAGATTAATTGCCATAACTATAATAGGCACTTGCATACTTACTTCTTACATATTATTATCACAGAGATGGGTGTACAGTCAGGACCTTTGGGATCGAGTTTTTTGAAGGATTTGGTAAGTAAAGTTGTATTTTCATTAAACCAGTACGGATCTGATGATATCAGTGGCACGTGTAAAAACGTCCTAAGATTGAAACATATGTAATCCGTTAAGGTGTCTTTTGATTTTTTCTTGCTAATTTTTTCAATTAACTTCGTATCCCTTAGACGGACCTGTTTGTTCCTATTTTTGTGTGATGATATGTAAGAAGTAAATTCGGATCTATATTTACATCATTAATGACCACATTCTCAACTATAATTTTTCTAAACTTGATATTATTTATTATTATTATTATTTATAAAATTTCCTTTTTTGTTAAGAGCCATTATAGCAGGGGTGGTCAACAAGGTCGAGGGATTGACCGGTCGATCACGAGGCCAATTTTGGTCAATCGATGGGTGTGAAAAGTGTCAAAAATTGGAATTTCTGCGATTAAAAGTGCCGAAAAATCGACTTTTTTTGATATTTTTCGACAAACACCTTTTAAAACAATCTCGACTGTGTATTGAAAATGAGGGTGGTCATTTTCAACAATTACTTTATTAATGTAATAATTTAAAATTAATTAATAAAATAATTTTTCAAAAAAAATAAAAATGTTGTGAATTTAATTTTATGTTTTGTAGCTGCATTGTTTGTTATTTTCTAATTTTCTGTGAAATGGATTGGTTTTTCCAAAATTTTTACTAGACGAAAGTTGTAGTTCGTTAAATTTCCTATCCGGAATGGGGCGTCAAATTTTTTGTAAAATGTTTCGTTTAAAAGATACAGGGTTTTGAAAAAAACCAAAAAAAAAAAGAAAGCTCAAATTTTTCGACATTTTTTAACTTACTTTAATTCATAACTCGAAAGCCCTTGATTTTAGACAATAAAAGGTTTGAATCTAGTTTGTAGATTATTTCACGCTCTTTAAAAAAGCAGTAAACAATTTTTTCTGAAAAATCAATATTTTCGGGGCTATGGCCACGTGAAGGTGGAAATAAAAAAAAATGCTTTAAAGAGGCCTAACTCTCGAGGGTTTGAATTTAGAAAATAATTTTTGTTAAATATTGTTCTTAGAAAAGTGTCTACTATCACCCCCTAAGTTATGTAAAGTGAGTGCGGGGACACCCTGTATATCCAAGTTCCTTGTATTTAATCATTGATGATATAGAAGCATTATTAATTTGTTCTTGTTTTATTGAATTACCAGGCGCTCAACAACTGCAGAATTCTATTCAATTTTAAAATACACAAAATACTTGAACATTGACGATACGGGAAACTTGTGCAAATTAGCGGTAAAAAGGCTTTCACAGGGCCTCTACCAGCTCGAGTTGTGACATTTCCTTTGTGCACAAGAAAGCTATGTTGGTTACTCGAATAAACTTTAATTTCAACCAATTAGTACAGTAACCAATACAGTTAAACAAAAAGATATAATGAGCTGTAAAGTTGGAAAATGCTATTCAAATTTATAATATGTATGCATTTTCCATCTTTACAACTTACTATTGTATCTTTGGGTTAAACCTTGGATTACCTCAATACGGGCAATTAGTGCATGGCGGCAGCAGCTAGCAGCTTCCATAGCGCAAAATGGCGGGAAATATTGGGTTCTAAACAATGCAAAATTAACATGGGAAAATACTGAGCGTAAAGAATAATTCGAAAACGAGAGATTTCTTAGCTATGAGATTCATATAGCACCAACAATGCACTAATAAGGAATATAACTGGTAAGTTTCAATGCAGTAGATAGACCCAAATTTAAATTATTTCGATTTGAATTTTTTGAACTATTTAACCTCACTTTTTGTTACAGATGTAATTATCGTTAAATCACGCAAATAACTAGTTAATATGTTACTTAGACATGTTACAATTATTGAGAATTAATTCATCGTATTTTCTGTATGTTTTATATGTACATTTACACAGTTTAATAGTTAACATAATGCTTTCGTAGATATTCAAGATTGCGACAACTGCCAAAAGGAACATTGCAAGTTTTTTTAATTTATGAACGATTTCATGGAAAACATTACATGGAATGAATTTCTCATATAAGAATTCACTGCAAAATTTCGACTTATAAAGTGAAATTTGTCAGAAAACGTTTTAAAATTCACAAGGGTGAAAAACCTTATTATTAAGGCTTATTAAATATTTATTATTATTAAAAAAGTAAAATGTAATCAATTTCCTAAGAAAATGTATTCTAAAAATAATATACATACTTCTATTTGTTTAAAGAATTAGCTCAAGTTAATATATTTACAATATTTAATTACTAATTGACCGTATTGGTACAACTGCGGTTGACCGCTGATATGCAACTGAATCGAAGAGGTGGCGCTATTTTTTCCATTTAAAGTATTAATAATTTGATTATACCCAAAAAGTTTAGCCAATTTATCAGTTACACTAAAATCGGCAATAAAATATTTTTATTTTATATACTTTTGGAAATAAATTTAATTTTTAATGGAACTTGTACTACTAATTTTTCTAATTTCAAATGACAAAACTTCTTTTGATGGGATTAATAAATCAACATTTCTAACGTTGATCACCGTTTGACAATACCAACATGACATTAAACTAAATTAAATATTAATATGAAAACCGTTATTTGATTCATATTACTAATATTTAAATAGAGGAAAGTGACCAAATATGGAATAGTATCCCTAATGTGGAATACCATTAAATTTTCGAAACCACTGCCTCTATTTAGCCATTACTAGGATAAATGACAACCTAGTAAGAGTAGTTGACCACCCCAAACTTTACAACGCTCTATTACCATTAATATCCACATGGCGGGACATTATTCTTTGTACGCACTTGCGAAACTTTATTGTTAGTGGTGCAAATTTTGATCTATAACGTAAGTATTAGTAATTTGTTAATTACTCTACATTTATAAGCATGCAGAAGGATGACTGATAACATTACGTATGTTACTTTTAAGGAAAATATAACCTGGCTTTCAATAAAAAAACATTATTCCTAAGTGAGCTTAGTTCCTAATATGGAATAGGGAAAATTATATGGAAATCTTATGTAAGGAATGGGCGCCTGTCGGTGACGATAGTGTGTGTGGTGTGTGATTTTTGCAGTAGATTAATTTTTTTAGTTAATTTTAACGGAATAAGAAACTTTTATTTTTGACCAAAGTCTCAAGATCTGTTATAAAAAGACGTTACTGTTTTTGTTAATTTTTGTAAAAGAAACTTGGTTCTTATTTCCCTATTCCATATTTGGGGGTCTATTCCATAAATAGCTACTATTATGTTAATTTAGATTTTTAAATAAAAAAAATTTGTTGATTATATTCAAATACAAGACTATGACTAAGATAAGCCAAAATGTATGACTGCTGTGTTTATAATTAAATTTGCATTTAATTCATGATAGTTTTTTTTATGCCACAAAAACAAAATGGTATTCCATATTTGGTCACTTTCCTCTATTAAATTGCATGAAATGTAAAATATCAAATTGGCTTTACAAAAAAATTGTATATGTTAGAAAATTAATTAAAAGTCGACTGTATGAAGCGTTCCATTCTTTGTAAAAAAAAATTATAACATAAAATCCCACAATGTAATTCAAAAAGTGCAACAATGAATTTTACAGTTGGTTTAAAAATTCAATATAAATTATTATGCATTTTGTTCATTCGTTCTAAATTTATATTGAAAAGTGTCGATTTAAATTGCTTTACTTTTATTTTATACCATGTTTTAAAAATATAAAATTTGAAATGAATATTATGAATATTATATTAAAAAATTAGTAGTTAAAACATAAGTTTCTTTCTATTTAAAATTTTTTTTCAAAAACTTCATCAAGGTTTCCAATTAATTTTATAATTTAATATTCACGTAATGAATATTATAGCTACCTGAGGAGCTCAATTGAGAGCGGAGCACATATTTTATTGTATAAAATACTTTATACAATATTGTAATTCAATAAAAATAACAATATAAAATTGTATTTCAATAAAAATAACAATATAAAATTGAAATGTTAGAAATAATTGTCAACTACTATGCTGATAGCGGTACATAATTTTTAAAATAATTAAACTTTTAATAATAATGACATGTAATCAAAAACCCGTTACCCTAATTTCATATAGCGCACGTACTATTTGTAATTCTATTTTTATATTTATATTCGCTCATACAATTTTTTGAATTCTACAGATATCGTTTATGTATAAAGATTATTATCGCTTATCTTTAATCTAATTTACAACACGAGTTAATTGTTAGAACGTAACTTAATTGTTTATATTACTCATTTTATGCTCTTGATTACAAAAACTATTCACTTTTAATCATTTTTGTTAAGTCCAGCTTTGGTGCCAAAAATTTCAATAAATTTTGTTAATAACAAATCGGTAGTAAAATCAAAATTTCGGATTTTGGATCGAAAATACCGCAGTATTCCAAATTAGAGTAGAGCAGTGCCGGAGTGCAGAAAATGCTACGGGCCTCGCACCGCCGCACCCAGTGTTTCTATTTTAAGGAAAGGGTAGTAAAAAAGGTGATCCCTGTTTCCGCCTCGGGTAAAATAGCATTTTTAGTTAGAAAAAGGATAAAAAAGGGTCGTTCAAAAGAGTAGGGGGCCCCGCGACAACATTTGTTACGGGGCCCGCGCTGGCTTAATCCGGCACTGCAGTAGAGAGTAGACCATTCACAAATTATTTGTCGCGCTCTCGAAGTTCATTACTCAACACTGTTGAATAATGAATACCATATTACTAAACTAAAAAAGGATATTACAATAATTAATGATTATTCAATGGGAGTAGAAGATAGTAATTAACCGTCCTGTGCAATTGTAGTTCACCAAACGTTAATTTACGATATATGAGTAGTTTAAACTAAAAAATGGTTTGTTTCAAAAAATTCTGATCAACTAAAATTTTAATTGGTTTTAATCACGATTACTTAACAGATTCGTTCTTTATGTAGCGCCACTATTAATTGTAGCGTCGAGTTATCTCTGCCGTTCATTAAATAAAGTTGACCTGTCTTACAATGGGTCACCCTGTATAAGAAATTTTCTGTTTCTTACATTTGTTGTTGTTAGATAACATAATATAAACGGAAATGGGTAGGGAGGTTTGGTGGTCTACTCCCTAATGCGGAGATCGGAACCTATCGGTGCTTTCATTAGTTACGGCACTGGGTATAAGGATAAAAACTCCAATTAATTTTAATGAAAATTTAATAATAATAATAATCATTATTAGCAATTTTACTGTCATTCTTATACTCATCATCATATACCGTTTAATATCGGAATGTATATCGTCGCTGTTTTGTAGTAAGGGCGAATAAACCAAATGAAAAATTTAACAGACAAGACGTTTACGGCTATTGTGTGAGTTATCTATTAACGATTTTAAATTTGTTAAGTGTTCATATTAAAGTCTAAGGATATTACTTACTATAAAATATAAAAATAATGCTTCAAATTATTTGTGCAAAGAGAAAGAATTGATAGAAATATGTAATTCGCATTTTCGTAAAATGGCTTATTCGCCCTTACTACAAACCAGCGACGATATGTTACAGTTAAAACCCGAAATCAGTTAAAACCCGAATTAACTAGTAAATTCTAGTTTTAACTAACCTCTTTAGTAAATTCTAGTTTTAACTGGTTTAATTTTAGTTAAAACTAGAATTAACTGATTTCAAATAAATCTTTTTAGTAAATTCTAGTTTTAACTGGTACTAGTTTAGTTAAAACTAGAATTAACTGATTTCTAATAATTCTTTTTAGTAAATTCTAGTTTTAACTGATATAAATTTAGTTAAAACTAGAATTAACTATTTGGTATTAGTAAATTCGCGATCTATCGCCGTTACAACTAGATTTAAAGTAAAAGTAGACGGAATTAAATAAAAATGCTAATTTGTTATAGCTTTAAAAAAAATGGAAGGAAACACACGATAATTTAGAATTTTCTTGTATCTCATATTTTGAATTTAAAATAAAAATTTCAAAATCGTTTGCAATTTGTACTTCAAAGTACCCGAAATACCCATATCTTTCAAAATACATTTCAAATACAAAATTTGAATTTTCCAGTTACGATTTAACTTGTTAATAGGGCCGATTTCATAATCGTTAATGGACACTTAACTAAAAGATCCTTGTTAACCAATAGAAAACGTCCGTTCACTCTAACAAGCCAATAGAAATCCACTTTTATTTTTAACGGCTCGTTAAAAGTATTATGAAATCGATCGGCCCTTAATTTTTAAATTTTTTTTAAATTTTTGTTGATAACACTATTGTTTAATAAATTTTTTCATTTCTTTTTATATGGTAAAGGCCGTGTTATACTTGTACGAATTATTAAAATTAATTATTATTATTAAAAATAATTGTTTAAAAAAATTAAAAAATTATAACAATTAAGTGAAATCGTAACTGGAATATTCAAATTTCGTATTTGAAATATAAGATGTATTTCGGGTATTTGAAGTACAGAATGCAAAAGATTTTAAAATTTTTATTTTAAATTCAAAATATGAGATACAAGAAATTCAAAATTATCGTGTTTCCTTCTATTTTTTTCAATCCAAAACATAAATGTATTTGGCCTCCCCTGTAAAAGTATAAAGAATTAGCATTTTTATTTAATTACGTCCACTTTTACTTTAAACATTGTTTAAATCTAGTTGTAACGGTGATAGCGAATTTACCAACACCAATCAGTTAATTCCAGTTTTAACTAAACTTATATCAGTTAAAACTAGAATTTACTAAAAAGATTTATTAGAAATCAGTTAATTCTAGTTTTAACTAAACTAATACCAGTTAAAACTAGAATTTACTAAAAAGATTTATTAGAAATCAGTTAATTCTAGTTTTAACTAAAATTAAACCAGTTAAAACTAGAATTTACTAAAGAGGTTAGTTAAAACTAGAATTTACTAGTTAATTCGGGTTTTAACTGATTTCGGGTTTTAACTGTAACATATACAAAGAAAAATTGTTGCATTAAGTAAAATTCAGAAAATATTTGATCTGATTGTATGTAAATTTACTGTAATTTAAGATTATTTTCGTCGATATACGTATGTTCCGTTAAAGTGTGGTGTTATTTAAATTATAACGCTTTGATTTACTTTTACACCTTTCAATTCCTTGTTTTATAATATGCATTGGTGAAAATGATTGCCGCTGCAAATCGAGCTCGAAATGCGTTTCCCTTAATTTTCCGATTGTGGAGCAGTCTCAATCAAGTCATGATAATAATATTCTTACTGATCTAGTTTCCAATATGGTGATTTACGGTGCTAAAGATTCCGCATCATTTGGAACTTGGGAAAAAATGGATCACAGTTTACTATTGACACACAGACATTTCTTGAAGTTTGCTTGAATTACAGGAAAAAAAAGAATAAAAAAAAGGTGATATCTCATTAATCCATTTATGCCCTCACTCCCACTCTCAAGTTTTCGTGAACCGATTTCAACCAAAATTAATTTAATTAATTCGAAGCCTCAACATAAAAGTACTAAATATCAAATTTGGTTAAAATATTCTTATTGATTTGGAAGGTACGAAGGCATACACAAAATGCAGTGACATTCAGATATTTCTTGCCATTTGGTCTCTCAACTCATGGTATCTCATGGAATGAAAATCAGTCAAAATCTGAAAATTTCTCTTTTCGAAATTTTTTAAAATTTGAAAAATTTTTAATTTAAGATTTTATTCGAATAATATCAAATTAGCAATATGAAAAGATAAAATTGTACCTTAAAATAAAATTATGAATCAAGAAATATAAATAAAAAGATAATAAAATGATAAATAAAGATACATTTTCTTAATATCTCTCATTTACACAAGTTTTGGAGTGAATTCAATAAAATAATAAAATAAAACAAAACACAGTTTTGAGTCTCGACTTCCAAAAACTTTTCTACTTACAAGACGGTTTCGGTGATTTTTAATTTCCCCATCTACAGTTGTGAGAAAGACTACAACATTAGTTAAAAATATAGTAAAATGTACTACTTCAACGGAGGTCCGAAATAGGCTGGTAAAAATGACAAAAAATATAAAACCAGGTTTACCCCTGTTAAAATTCCAAAATATTTTGTTTTTAAATTGAAACTTTCAAATCAAAATATTTTATAAGACCTCGTTCTATAAATATTTGCATTTTTTTTACTAGCCCACTTCGGACGTCCGTTGAGTACCTTTTATTGTATTTTCGACTAATTTTGAAACCAGATCTTGCAAGGTGATCGTAGTTTTCATTGGTATACCCCGTTCAGATATTCCTTTCTGATTACAATTTCCAATCAGAGTCTATTAGAATATGATATTATTTATTAGAGTACATTATTTTCGATATAAAATTGAAAAAATGTCTTCCTGTGAATAATCCTGTGCTTAAAGGGTCGAAGTTCTGCCTCGTTGTCAGATTTTAATTAAAATTTTGTAAGTTAAGAAATTTACGTTCTGCTTATCAAAAACATTGTTTTTCTAACATAATTTCTTAATTAATTTTGTTTATTTAAGTTTAATTTGAAATTTGAGATAAAGATATCAATAATAATAATTAGGATTAAAAATAAACCAACTAATTTTTGAAATATCATCGATACAATATTAAATAATATCAAAACCAGCTGTAAAAAAAAATGCTAACGTAATTCCGTTCCTATTAAATAATCATACTGGTAATTTTAATGAGAACGAGAGATGATAGTATGTGAGCATCCCAATGGAGATCGTTTAATTCTAGGTCATTCCTGCCCACTTATTTAAAATTTTTATTTAAAAATTATAGAAATTTTTAAATTACCTGGCGCAAATTTAACACCCATCCAAACCGAAAACGGCATGATTCCGTGGTGAATAACGTGAAGTGTCGATACATGACTGAACTTCTTACGCAATATGAAAAATAAAGTATCGAAAAGTTCAGTAAACTTAGAAAAGTAGTACCACCAACAAGTATTGGCCATCTGCGACAAAAATGAATAAATTATTATAAAAAGAGCAAAAAATCAATTAACTTACCCTTAATGCCATTGGACTATACGAATAATCTACCGGTTGACACCTAAAACTATAACTGCCCCACCATCCGCTCATCAGGAGCTAAAATTTTTTTATTAATCAAATCAAGGCATTAAAAATTGAAACCATTCTCACCTCATAAAATATCCAGGCACTAAATACCGTTTGTATAAAATTATATACAATTAAAATATTTCTAAGATTAAATGGCTTCCTATTTTCCATAATGTTTGGTCCCAAGACTTTTGAAAAATATACATAAAATAAACATATTGCTACAGTTGGTAATGGATTTGACATCATAGACCAACCATTCACCCGAGGATCTGAAAATGAAAAAAATATATAAATCACAAGTAAATCCATCAGTGTCAGTTTCACAAAAATTTTAATTAATGTACAATAATAAAAGTTGTATGTGGTCAAGAGAAAACGAATATAATATAGTCGAACAAAAAATATTTGGTATTTTATGATTTTAACGTTTTAATCGTAACCCATAGTACAAATGGACACTAAACAATGCATACCCTTGTATGCTTTTGTTAAGCCGTATTTGTTAATATTTAAACTAATAATAATTGTTATAGTATTTTAAATAATTTTACGAATTAATTGAAATAAATTATAATCTATTTTTAAGCTTTCAAGTGTGTTAACGTCCCTTTAAGGACGAAGAGTACGTTAGCTTTTGAATGCTTAAAAATATATTATAATTTAATTCAAGTAAATCTTAAAATTTAACAATTAACTTAAATTATTTTTAATTAGTAGGGTAGAGGCACCGGTTATAGCCACCTTAAGGAGAAACCTCAAGTTTGTTTAAATTTTTTAAGATTCCCTGCAGTTTATATTTCACGTCGCCTAGTTAAATAAAATAGAACAAGGGTCTACTTATAGAAAATTAACATTTGAAAGTGATAGAAATTATTTAAATATTATAAATATATGTAAATGTAATAAAAATTGCAATTGTACCAGTTTTAGCCACATCTAACCTAACCTAACAAACACCATGTACTCAGGCCCAAATTTTTAAACTTACAACATAAATACAAAAGTTTACATAGAGTATTTATGTTTTTATGTGTTTTAATCAACAAATTTTGAATTATTTTGCCACACGGCCTTATTTTACCATAATAATACTGCAGTGGCTATAACTGGTACAGTGGCTATAACAGGTGCCTCTACCCTATCTACCACCTTTTTTAACCATAAAATACCAAATATTTTTTGCTAGTCTATAACTTCTTATTATATTGTTTAAAAAACAGCGGTTCCCAGACTGTCTTATTTCGCTTCCTCTTTTTATACTTCGAATAATTTTGCGCCCTCCCAGGAACTATAACTTTTATTACAATTTTACAACTCACAAAAAATATAAGTAAATTTTTATCATCTTCCGCGCCTCTCCGCTACGCGTCGCAACGCTCCGGACGCTCTAGATCCGTTTTGACAACACTTTACCAGTTAAAAATATCCCGTAGGGTCGTTCAACTCGGCAAATTGTGCCACTGCAAAGGGGGGGATCTCTCTTTGTTTTGCTGCAGATTTAAACCAAAAATACCCCTAAAAAGGTGAAAATAGCTCGATGTTAACTGTACGATGGTGTAGGTAAAACTAGAGCAGTGCTACGTCGTCCTTAGAAAGAAAAAAAACACATTTTCAGTGGCCATAATAATTAAGACTTATTCGAAATCATTATAATATGTACAATAGAATCCGCATATAACGAGTACTGGATAGAGCGAGATATCAGTTGTGGCAAGCATGAGTTTGGTTAAAAATGCATTGTTTTATATAGGATTATAAACCATTTGTAGTGAAATCTTCTTTTAACGACGTTCTTGTTATAACCGGATTCCTCTCTATCGGGGTGTTTATTTACAAAGTTTCTACCTTTAATATTTAGGGAAATCAAGAACGTAATTCACAATAGATAGAACACATCAATGATTTAGTGAAGGCAGTGGCGTAAATAAGGGGGGTGATCAGGGTGATGAATCACCCCCCAAAGGCTAATAATAATCCAAAAATTCCATTTAAAAGTAAAAATTTCCAAAATCCCAGACCCCCGGTGGTGTCTCTTACTAGATTCATCACCCCCCAAATTCAAATCCTATTTACGCTACTGAGTGAAGGTAAGATAAGAATCCCCCCCCCCTTATCTAGGATCAAGTTTAAGTTATTTACAAAAATGTTATCGTTTGGTACAAAGAAAATTAGTCGATTTTCTCTTAAAACCACCAGCCACGTCGCGCGTCGGTTGAAAAATAAAATTTTTTGCTGGCTACACCACTGGATTTTATAAAGTTATTAATATAATAATAACTGGATTTTGTTATCAAGACTTTAAAAATAATTTATTATTCTCAATCAAGTATAATATTATTAGTGATTTCAGCATTGTCCAGATAATATCAATAAATTTTTATGATTAAGTATCTACTTAAATTGTCAATTTGCAATTATCCACTTCAATATCAAGTGTTTATAACTTTAAACAACTGCATGCAGTATTGTTTACATAAAGCTAAATGCAATCAACCCCCTTGTTCTGGTATTCCCCAACTCAAAAATCTTATATGGCATGGAGGATCCTCATTTGAAAGGGATATTAATTTTCTTTTCAGTTACATAACTTGTTGGTTTTTTTTAGCAAATTAAAATTTTTTTTATGAAAAGTACATTTTTTTTAACTCAAAAATAAATATTTATTATTAAAAAATCTTAAAAGATTTTACACAAAATAATTTAATTACTTTAATAAAACTATTAGCGCATACAAGTTATAGTTGTAAAATACTGATAATTTATTTGTATATCGATTTATAGGAAATATTTAGGGTAGAACTTTTGAAATAAACATAGGGTGAAATTATGTCAGTGACGGGATCTCTGAAGAGTAGTAAGCAGACTTTCCCTTATCAACAAAAAATAACATAAATACATTTTTGTTTTTAGTAGTACAGTAATGTGGTTTTAATTTATATGGATTTATTTAACATTATGTAATAACAGAAGAATTGAAAGCGTGAGTGATTCCTCACAACTGGTATGTGGGATTTGGAACATCAGTATAATGCGTTTAAAAGAAAGTGGACATTATTAATATTTGGAGTTTAGTCATTCGCAATAAAATGCGCATTATTTAATTAACAATTTTGTTTTAAATAACTAAAATTTTTTTATATAAAAAATGGGTAAAAATAGTGCCTCCCTTTTAAAATCCATTTACCATTGTTGTGATTAACCTGACTAGCTCAAAAGTGCAGCAATGAAATTCCTTCTCCCAAAGTCGGAGTTTACGTTTACTTTAGAACAACTTACCTCGCTTATAAAAAGGCGTGTGAAAATAATAGAAATAAAACCAATTGAATCCAAATAAAACATTATAATATGAAATAATAAAAATTGGCAGAAACATGAATAATTACGGAAATCAATATAGAATTAGATTATTTACTTTTTGTAAATAATAAGTAACATTTAACTGAACAAAAATACTTAAAACTAAACATTAAACATTGGTAAGCGTAAATTACCTTTTCTGTGATTATAATTAAATAGTTCATAATTTAAACTTAAATTATTATTGTTCAGGTAATCTCAGCTTACGACATACAAAAATACCATTTAATAAATGTTTTCAGGTACGTACCAATAAATGATTAATGTGAATTCAAATTTAAACAATGCACTTATCGAAGTTATTGATGATTCCATTCCATCGGAGGTCGTCGTTGGTTTGTTGCGTAACTGGTGAACCATTACCATGATTATAAGTTCCAATTCGCACTTTAATATTAAATCTTGATAAACACTTTATTTTCGTCAAACGTTAAAGTTATTTAACAACACTTGTTCAACACTTTATTATCGTTAAACTTTTTAAAATTATTTGGCGACACTTAATTAACATTTATTTATAAATTAATTTACAATTAACTTTTTGATACTGAACAGCTAAATTGATAACGGTATTTACCTTTAATTTGGCAATTAAGTTATATTTTAAAGACATTTTTGGACTTAGTAAAATTATAAGTGAATTTGTCTTACTACGACATATTGACTTCTTGCTTAGCCCGAGGCCAGCTAAAGAGTGATCTTTACATGTGTGAAATGTACCCTTCCTTTTTATTTATCTTTGAATGATAATTCCTAATTGGTTGTTCAGAATGACCAGAGGGTCGTGAACCAATAAGATTAAGTTTTACAAGGATAACAAAGTGAACAACGGATTTCTTAGAATATTGAAACCAGCATGTTGGCTCCAGCTTTAAGGTTTATTAATGCTAAATTGACCATTTTAAACATAAAAGAGTTTTATGATTATATTTACTGAATAACAATTTCCTAGACGTTCTTTTATTAAAATAAGCATGCAGGCTTTACCAACGAAATTGAATAAGAAATATGGAAGTTTTATTTATTTTATAAAATTTATCAAGCAAAATTAGATTTTTTAAATGTGCAATTTTCAAGATACTTGTTAATCGTAACACCATTTACAAAAAAAAACTTAACAAATAGCCAATAATATAAAAAAGCTCAAAAAAAGACAAAAAATCTAATAATAGAATAATGAATGACATTTACAACATTTACAATTTATTTATTCGCCAACACAGATAAATTATGCATAGTATTTTATGGAAAATAAAGCGCGGCAATCGCATGAAAAAAAATAATGGAAATTATTTGCAATATACGAGTCTAAAAATCATTGAGAATTTTGGTTTAATTATGTTATAATATTATGTATAATTTTGCACTCCGCAAGTAATTTCTTGAAGGCTTTTGGCTCAAGTTAAGTTTAAAGAGAAATTCTATATGTTATTAGACGGAAAACGATATAACCCGTTGTGTCAAATCGCCATTTCCTTCTTCTTAGGAATCATGTTTTTGACTAATTTATTGTAAGCCGCTTTCCCATATTGCCACAATGTGTAGCAAATTAAGGCGTAATAATTAGTGGAATTTTCTGCGTAAATTTTTACTTTTTAGATAAAATTATTAAATTGTTCAGATAAAATAAATTGTTAATATCTTTATTACATCATAAAATTGTGTTTATGTTAGGGGTAAATTTTTTAATTGTCGTTGCTTCGACAAAGTTGAATTGATTTTTGCTTATCTTGATTCTATTTTTAATATAATCTCCTCTATTTCAAAATAAAACAGTTTTTTCAACATTATATTCACATAATATTTCAGTATAGCACAAAATAAAATGTCACAAGTTCCAAACATTCCAACCGTCATTTCAATGATTACCAACCTTATGCTTTTCAATTTTTGCAGGAAATATTTCACTATTCTCATTTATCTATCTCAAAAATACAATTGAGATGGATTTCCAATTCAAATCCATAGAGCATATATTTTGCACTATATCTAAAAAATAATGATAAAACTTACCGCTACTTTCTAAGAGCCAGTTGTGGTATTTGTCTATCACACTTGTAACTAAATGGGCCATTGTGAATTCTGTAACAAACAAAAAATATTAAAAATTGAATAATATCAAATAAAGTAAGAATTATGATTTATACATCTTAAAATTGATTAGATGTTAATTCGTATACATTTTAGTATGCAATACAAAATATTCTCTCAAGTCAATTGTGTAAAATAGGCGTAACTAGATTTATATTATTTATTAAGTCGTAGCGAAGCGGAGACTTTTCTTTAACGATTAAATTAGTTCATTTCAAATCAGCCTCAAATTTGGCAAGCATAAATTTAGCTATGCATAGATTTGCATGTCTGTTACATGATTTAAATCTGTTTGAAGATTTTTGACAAGATGTACCTCTGCAAATTAATATGTTTGACTATCGACAGGTATCCTCACCCAACGGTTAATTATTATTATTACAAATTGTTTTGTTCTTAAAAATGTTCGTAAATTAAAAATTTCTTTTAATGAAAATATACGATAAAATAGAGAAAAACAGAAAAACCAACATAATAATGGTTAAGATTCCTCTTAACTAATGTGAGTCTCATTCCCATTGGACTATTTTGATATTTTACTCGGGCTCAAATTTAAAATAAGTTCAATAAAAATTGATGGAATGAAAACCAAAAGTCAATGACTTCAATGTTTGATATAATTTTATGCATTAATTACTTTTAAAAAGGTGAAAAAGTACACGCAAACTTGTTGTTTCTTTGAAACGATAATACAGTAAAAAAACAAACCTTTAATTATTATTAAATCAATAGTAATCAAAATAATCTTCAAGTAATAATAACAAAACACGGAAAAATGTGTATAGTAAACCAGTATTTTCTCAACTTTTGTTTTGCTATCTCTAAAAAAAAGGGATATGGGTCATTCCAAAGTGACGGGTGGGACATTTTGATTCAGTTTTGCTCAATCTTGATCTAATTCCTCACTAACCAGTAACGCAACTAGTTTAAAAATGATAACATCATCGTGAAGCTAGATGTTAATTTCAACCTCAATTATTTAAAAATTAAATATACTGTTTATACACAAATATTTACATATTTTCTAAGTGTGACGGGTGGGACACTCGCATGCCCGAGTTGATGACTTCACTTCCCAAATCAAGGCAAATTATTCTAGTTTGTTCAGTGAATTTTTCATATGTTGTAACCGAAATATTAAAGCTTTCTATTTTCTATAATATAAATTAAATTTTATACAATGCGTCTCTTAACTTGTGACGGGTGGGACAGCATTTTGTGACGGATGAGCCAAGTAATAATTAAGTACACATAAAACATGAATAAAATATACACTTCTTACTTCAGATGCATATTTATAGCATTTTTAATTAAAATAACTTAATAAGACAAAGAGAAATAAAGAAAATCTTACTTATTATTATTATATAATATTATATGATAAACTGATAAACAGACTTTTTTGTCCAAAGCATAAATAGCATGATAAAACCCATAAAAAAAGTCTGTTTTAGCTTGTCTTGATGGAAAACCGGACTATGGCTGCGCTTATAAAGCGGAAAAAATTGGAAAATAGTAAAAACGGCGAGATCTTTTAGTTGGTTTATTGGCTCTACTCTAGTTATAGATTTAAATACAAATTATGTAATTAATTTTTTTGATCTGCGGTGTAATTTTCGCTGGAATGACCCATATGTACCTACTTTTTACAGTTTCGTGTTTTCTCTATATGATGTGTCCGTCGTGTACCTATTAAAATTGTGATGTGGACACGGATTAACGTGGATTGCGAACTACAACTTTTACACTGTCAATACCTGCCAGAAAGGCATTTAGGTTCCACTATAAAAAAAAAAACCATAAAATTATGGTAGACTGCGATGCGAAGTTAGGAAGTAAGGAGAATACCGAAGAAAATATTCGAAGTCGAGTTTTCCACCAATGTATTTTGCCAGTGTGCAAGAAATAGTATATTGTTTGACTAGGGATGAAACAAACCGATTTCAGACCAGGGTGAAGATTGCCTGCCCGAGCGAGGGCTGGGCATCACCCCGAGTCTGAAACCGTGTTTCATCCAGTGCCATACATACTATTTTTTATATTACCTGTAATGAATCTGAAAGTTGTCATAAAATATAAGAATTGTCAGCTGTCACTTTAATTGTTTACAATTAATAAATTCAATTCTGACAGGTTTAAAATGAAATCAAAAACAAACTGAGTTAGAGCAGAAACCAATTTAGTTTCTGACCAACAGTCACGTTGATCTGCAATTGTCGTGTTTCGACTGTATCAACATGCAATGGAACTCTCAGTTTCATGACAGGTAATATGAAAAAGCGATATACTGCTACTATATTATTCTGTATTTACCCACCCTTATGTATTTTTATTGATTTGTGTTAATGTCAAATATTTGGGAAAAATTGTATGTTCAGCTTCTGGATTTTTATTTTTAAACAATGAAAAGATTAAATTGAGCAAGGCTTTTGAAAATAATTATAATAAAAAGTAATCGAAATACTACATAATTTAATTGGAAAACTCGAAATATTTGTAATAAACGAATACACGGAAGTGATTGATTACAGAGATTATTAATAATTCAATAAGTGAGTGACTAATAAAATTAGAAGAAATTCAAGTTACACTTCTTTCAGGGCCAGTTTATCCACCTCTCTAGTTAGTGTCCCAAGTAAATTTATCTGACAAGTAAGTCTGAATTTCGGTTGATCAATCAGGTCTATTCTGTAACTTTAGCAACTTGCTAAAAATTATAGATTACAGACAACATTAGTTTATAGGTTAACTTTCTACATTTTTAAACGTCAAATTTAAAATGATTGCGGCGACGTTAGTTCGCTCCTATACGAGCCATTAGTGCATGGCAGCAGATAGCAGCTTTCATTGCGGCCATGTTTGAATCCAAACAATGCAAAATTAACATGGGAAAATACTGAGCGCAAAGAATAATTCGAAAACGAGAGATTTCTTAGCTATGAGATTCATATAGCACCAACAATGCACTAATAAGGAATATAACTGGTAAGTTTCAATGCAATAGATATACCCAAATTTGAATTATTTCGATTTGAATATTTGAACTATTTAACCTCACTTTTTGTTACAGAAATAATTCTCGTAAAATCGCTCAAATAACTAGTTAATATGTTACTTAGACATGTTACAATTACTGAGAATTAATTTATCGTACTTTCTGTACGTTTTACAAATACTAACTAGTTAACATAATGGTTTCGTAGTTACAAATTGCTAGGATAAGGAAATTTGCAAATTTTTTTAATTTCCCACCGATTCAAACAACAAATAAGACGGAAAAAACATTTCAGATCAGATTTCACAGCGAACTGTGCGATATGAAACATCAGAAATTACAGTTTTGCAAAACCATTTTAAAACACACCTACCGGTGAAAAACCATTTGAATGTGAAATTTGAAGTAAAGAATGCTTTATAAATAATGTAGATGATTGTGTTTGTAATTTGCTTTTCTTTACAGGTAATCATTGTCGTATACATTTTAAACAATTGGGGCACTTGTAAAACCCCTTAATAAAGGAATTAGAAGACAAGTATCGTGAAGATAGCGATTCATCGAAAAAATGAAATTTGTTTTGAATAAATATTGTAATTAACTTTTGCCAATTTATATACAAATTTTTAATAAAAGGAACAATGATACATAATAGACATTTACTCTTATTGTTATTCATATTTTATTAATTGTTAATTAAAAATGCAGTTAGGGAAAACTAGGATCTTTCGATTTCGCATCGAGTCGCATGTTTTGAATAAATTACTATTAACAAACACAAAAGTTTAAAAAAACAAATTAATTAGCAATTGTAGAAACAACACTAACATTTGGTATAAATTTGTTAACATAAAAGTTTTCCAAAATAGCAATCTTGATTTCCCAGCTTTTTGATCTTAAAATAATTACAATTTGGGTTTCTTTGGGAGTCCACACCACCAAATGGCAATATTTCTTGTTTAAAATGTACGACAATGATTACCTGTAAAGAAAAGCAAATTACAAACACAATCATCTACATTATTTATAAAGCATTCTTTACTTCAAATTTCACATTCAAATGGTTTTTCACCGGTAGGTGTGTTTTAAAATGGTTTTGCAAAACTGTAATTTCTGATGCTTCATATCGCAAAGTTCGCTGTGAAATCTGATCTGAAATGTTTTTTCCGTCTCATTTGTTGAATCGGTGGGAAATTAAAAAAACTTGCAAATTTCCTTATCCTAGCAATTTGTAACTACGAAACCATTATGTTAACTAGTTAGTATTTGTAAAACGTACAGAAAGTACGATAAATTAATTCTCAGTAATTGTAACATGTCTAAGTAACATATTAACTAGTTATTTGAGCGATTTTACGAGAATTATTTCTGTAACAAAAAGTGAGGTTAAATAGTTCAAATATTCAAATCGAAATAATTCAAATTTGGGTATATCTACTGCATTGAAACTTACCAGTTATATTCCTTATTAGTGTATTGTTGGTGCTATATGAATCTCATAGCTAAGAAATCTCTCGTTTTCGAATTATTCTTTGCGCTCAGTATTTTCCCATGTTAATTTTGCATTGTTTGGATTCAAACATGGCCGCAATGAAAGCTGCTAGCTGCTGCCGCCATGCACTAATGGCCCGTATTGGACGGAGATTTTTGAGACCCGGCTGCAGTTAGTAAAATTGTGTTTGTATGTTTTCTTCAGTTTGGTAACCACTTTTACTATTATTAACTATACACACATAACCCATATTTTTAATCTAGTAGAAAGAAAAATTAATGAAAACAAGTTTTTTCAAGTTGCAACAAATAAATTACTTACCTCGTATTTACACTCCTAAAATGTTATAAATCACTTATTTTATGTCAATTTTCGAACACAATATAAATTAAACTTCTCTCGTTTATCATCATCATCATCACGTGATAGACTTATAGTCCGTTACGCCACTCAATTGATTTGGTCCGCCCATCTCTTCTTCGGTCGTCCCACGTTTCTCTTTCCCCGGGGCTTGTACCTGAAGATCTGTTTTGGTATACGGGTATCATCCATTCTTTCTAGGTGTTGTAGCCAATAGAGTCTGTATTCTTCAATCCGTTCACATAAATTGAATATTGCTAGTTCGTTTCTGATGTCCGTATTGCGCTTTCTATCCATTCTTGTATATCCTGCTATTGCTCTGAGGAACCTCATTTCTGAACTCTGTAGGCGCCTTTCATTCTCTTTTGTTATCGTCCATGTTTCACTTCCATAAGTGATCGTTGGGATGGATATTGTTTTGTAGAACTTGATTGCTGTGTTCTGGTTTGATTTATTCTTAAAAGTTCTTCGTATTGTTCCGTTTATATAGTTGAACTTTTCAATTTTGCTTTGTATGTCTTTTTCCTCATATAGCGATATCATGCATCCTAAAAAGTTGAAGTTTCCTATTTGCTCAATAGTCTGGTTGTTCAGTACTATTTTAGATCTTACCGGCTCCTGACCTCTGAAAGCCATTACCTTCGTTTTGTTTGTCGATATTATCTTATTATATGTTTCTAGTATTTGGCTCAGCTTAAATATCGCAAGTTGTAGGCCATCTTCATTATTCGCTATTAGAGCCTGGTCGTCTGCAAAGAGCATGGTAACTACAAAATCCCTATTGTTTAGGTTTGTTGTATAATAAGTGATTTGTTCTTTCCATTTACGTATAGCATCGTCTAAGTATATATTAAATAGTGTCGGCGACATACTGCAGCCCTGTCTTAATCCTGAATTTATTTTTTCTTTTTTATTTTCATTTCCTGCTATACATATCTGGGTTTCTCTATACATTTCCTGCATTGTCAATATTAGGTGATATGGTATACCTCTCTTTACTAATATCTTCCACAATTTACTTCGTATTACCCTATCGAATGCTTTGACATAGTCTACATATGCTATGTGGGTTTCACGATTATACTCCTGGTGTTTTTCTATAATTTGTTTGATGCTGAATATATTATCCATACATGATCTTCCCTTTCTAAATCCTGTCTGTTCTTCCAATATTGTATCCTCTGTGATATATTTCAATCTATTATTGATAATTTTCGAGTACAACTTGTAAGAGGTATTCAGCAAGCTGATTCCTCTGTAGTTCTCGCAAATAGTCCTATCGCCCTTTTTGAATATAGGTATTATTTTTGCCAGTTTCCACTCTTGTGGCGTCCTTATTTGTTCCCAGCACATGTTCATAAATCTTAGGAGTCTCGTTTTCATCGCATCGGAGCTGTATTTGATTAGTTCTCCGTTAATTCCATCCGTTCCCGTTGCTTTACGGTTTTTGATATCGTCTAGTGCCTTGTTAAATTCTGTTATATCTATTTTATCTACTTCACCATGTTCTTCTTCCATATCCATCAGCGTCTCATCTTCATTTTGCCATAATTTTTTATAATATTTTAGCCATTCTTCATTTTCTATTGTTGTGATTTTCGCTGTATCCTTTTCTTTTATCGTCGTTTATAACACAGTTATTTTACCGGTTTAATTTATTTTTAAATTATTAATATGTTATTTTATTGTAACCAAATCATAATAAACTCAAACAGAATAACAATCTTTTTCTGCAGCGCCGCCTAGTGGTTTCACTTGGAGGGTATACGGTTAAGCGCACGCCATTTTGGGTAATTTAACAAAGGAGATACCAGTCCTCTACTTGGTAGCACGTCAAAACGTCGAAAAAAAAACGTCGAAAGCAAAAACGCCGAAACATGATAAAATTTAAATATTTAGTGTTATGTATTACTAATTTATGTTTATGTAACCTGCCTTATGTGTATGCCAGACCTGTACATGACATAAGTATAGGTTTGTTCCAACCACGTACAAAATCGTTTGCAAACGGTAACCGTCATGCGCAATAAGTAAAAATCATGCACAATAGATAAAAAGAGCGCCTTTTTATTTATTGCGCATTGCAAAAGACCGATTAAACAAAACCGGTAAGAAAAAACTGGCAAAAAAACCGGTAAAAAAAACCGGTAAAATGTACCGGTAAAATGTACCGGTAAATAAAACCGGTAAAAAACCGGTTAACCGGTTTTCGGTACTAGTAAAAAAATCGCTAACAGCACTACTTTAATTGTACCACCCAGACATAATATTTTATAATTAATGTTTCGACGTTTTTGTTTTCGACGTTTTTGACTTTCGCCGTTTTTGTTTTCGACGTTTTGACTTCGACGTTTTTGTTTTCGACGTTTTTGCTTTCGACGTTTTGACATGGAATCGATTACAGACAACATTAATTTATAGGATAACTTTCTACATTTTTAAACGTCAAAAAAATGAATGCGCGCGATGTTAGTTCGCTCCTATTGGACGGAGATTTTTGAGACCCGGCTGCCGTTAGTCGCTCGTAGGACTGTGAACATTTTATGTTCACTGTGAAAATAGTACGCCATGAGAAATTTGAATATTTTTGCTGTCATAAAATTTGAATACCAACTGTTTTATAGCAAATAATTTAATTAGTTTTGTATGATCACGTGTTTATGACATAATGCAAGTCCCGTTGAGGTCAGTGGCGTAGCTACCATAGGGCAAAGCGGTGCAGTGCACCGGGGCCCCGGAGGCCCTTGGGGGCCCCCTAAGCTGTTTTTTTAAATTTCTAATGCAAACATGTGTAAAAAGGAGGAGGGGGGCCGATTTTTTTTTATGCACCGGGGCCCTTGTCCACCTAGCTACGCCACTGGTTGAGGTTCTATTATCGGCGACTCCGAACGCTTCGTTCGATTTGCTTATCCCCTCTAGCATAGCGAATACATGAACAAGTATTTTAGAATAGGCTACGTCGCAATGGTGTGACAGTTGACAACAACGCATTATAAGATGCAGTAGTAAAGTGGTCTCAAATAAAGATGAGTGGGTGGGGCTAATGCGTAGAAACCAAAACTCGTATAATCGTGTTTATGTTGGTGTCAATTGGTGGAATTGGGTGTCACGCGATGTCTACTGCGCCGGATTTTGTCTACGCCCTCTCATCTATATTTGCGATCACTTTAGTTAGTAGTAGTAGTAGGATAAGAGCTATTATATAAGCATCGTAACGTATCATATTACGATATGAGATTAGGGCACGGTAGGCTCTCTTCCTGCTTAACAGAAGAATCGTCTCGCAGCGCCCTCATCCGCATGGGGCCGAAATAAAATGAGAGTGGGGCGCGGCGGCAATTTTAAAATTTTTATTATTTCACTTAAAATTTATAATTTATTGTTAACTTTATAATCATAAAATGTCATTAATTCTTAAAGTAATGTATTAAATAGCATTAATAAAGTACTATACAATTACTATAAGAATTAATGACATTTTATGATTATAAAGTTAACAAAATTGTAAAATAAGACATTTAAGTTTATTTTAAAATTGTATTACTTCCTAAATAATTTATTCTAACAAGATATTATTTAAAAAATTAATAACTTAATAATAGTTCTAATAATAACTTCACTAGCATAAATAAATGGCACTATTCATTTCAAATTTTTTTAAATACAACTACCAATTCTTACAAAAGAATTCGTCTTTTCCAACCGTAATATTATTTTAAATCCTAATGTTGTGTAAAACTATAATTTTCAAATCTTTAATTCTTAATTCTGCTCAAATTAAGAGAATTTTACAATTTCACTAATAATTTGAAAAGTTTTTTGCATTATACTCCACAAATAGTTTCTCAATCAATAATTTCAAAATAAGTTGAATTTGTGAGTGATGAGTAGCACTATTTACGTAAAGAGTTTCAATAAAAACTTATAAACAGCACCACTTTGCATAAACAGTACGAGAACTAATACTTTATCGTCTTCAGTAAATCTTTTACTCCTAGTTTTCTTCAAAGCATTTTTCAATCGAGATTTAACACATACTCTGGGTTATTGATGAAGTTGATTGTGTAAGTATTCACTTTTACCTTCCGACCCTGGTACCATATTTCATTCAGTTACATTCCCTTCGCCCTCTTCTGGACCCATTTATACATCTTCTTCCTCCTCGATAGTAACTAAAATTAAACATTATTTTACAATCAAATACCAGTAAAATAAAACGTAATATTTACTTGGTAAAATAAAGTTGGTAAAGTATCAGGGTGTAAATGGTCATTTCCCATGATGAAACTTTCCCCAAAATGATTATGGCATATTATGCTTCTCTACTGATGTACTAAATGAAGTTCTAACATTTGGATTTCTGCATAATGCGATCCATAGCTTAAACCTTTGCATAATTAACATCAGGATTTCGGAAAAGGTGCAGGCTTACGTAACGCACACCTAAAACATTTTAACAAATAAAAATAAATCAAATATTAACGCAAATAAAACACTTACCTGATCAATACCTTGCAAATATCACAAAATACACAATCAATTATGAGAACTTAAAAAACACCGCCACAAATTTATTAAATTGAAATCCTTGTAAGTTCATTTCACTGGTGACAATCAATTATTATTAATCTCCTCTTTATTTACTTTGCAAATAATTGCATTGCAATGTATAGCTTTGATGCTCTGAATATATTAATCAAATCGTGTTAAACATGTTTTAAGAGCGCGCCGCAAGTAGTGGGGAGCGAAGCTTCTCTCATAGTACAGATCATTACCATTTCTTAGTTACAGGAAAATACTTAGGTGGCGCTCGCGGTGCTGATCGTCATAGATAATAATGTATTTATCATGCGGTAAACTGTATTTTTCAGTTACCGACAAATTGCTCTCTCTTATTGCAGATGTAGTATAAAAGAGTAGGTATAAGCTTTTGGGAATAAGCCAGGTATAAGCGAAAGCAAACTTTCTCTTGCGCGACAAAGATTTTACATTTTGACTTTGAGCTGTCTTTTGTAGCGTAATACACGTGGTCTTGTTTAAATTTTTTTATTATATTCTAATTAATTTATAGATTTTCAAAAACTCCAAAAATATTTTTTGTAATCCATAATTCTGAAGAAAACAACTAATAATTATGTAAACGTTTACAACTTCAAAGACATTTTTAATTTTTTCGTAGTTTTACGTGCTATTATTTAAATTTTTTATTATCTTCAATATAATTCATTTATAGATTTTTAAAAACTCCAAAGATATTTAAAAAATATATGTAATCCATAATTCTGAAGAAAGCAACTAGTATAATAACTATAAGAGCTGTTTCTTTCTAAATAATATTATGATAAAAAAAACTATGTACAATATTTAAAATTTTACACAATCAATGTACACATAAATAATTTGGGAATAAGAATTATTATTTAGGGCCCCCCTTACACAAATTATATACATTATTATAAAAATTATAATTTTCCTTTACCGATGTTACCTCTTATTATCTCTGGTGCGATGCATTCCGTATAAAATTTGATTAATTTTGGAAGCATTTTTTCGTTCCAAAATTGTTCGTCTCTTTGAATTTCTTCAATGAAAATTTCTATTTCATCATTTATGTATATTACAAAATAATACTTTGACCGTCGCGTCGTGTAATATTTAATTGACCTTGTATCTGAACTATTTAAAAAAGTATTTTTATAACGTAAAGCAATATTTTAAAATAAAGAAAATTGTAAGTTATTATTTATAGACCATTTCACGCAAACTACAGCGCTTGCGTTGAAGCACCGTTGAAGAGCAGAATGACGCGAGAAATAGAATAAGACAGCTAGATGTTCGGACCACAATCTAGTAAGTTCGGACCAACTTACTACTTTTGCTACTTTCCCTATGCTTTTACGTGTAAAGACGTGCTTAGATATTGTGTTATAATTTTTACAGAGTAGTTCAATTTTGATGATTCTTTTTTTTATTGGATAGGGTACAGTTCGACGGTGGTCCCACTTCCAAAAAAATTCCAAAAATTCCACCCTTAACGGTAGAAAGATCGAGTTAAAATTGTACAAATTATTGGCACTATTCGCTCTAGTATTAGAGCTCAAATTTAAACATCATTTTAAACACGTCACACATGCGCCACAGAGTTTTCTTTCGTGAAATGGTCTATTAGTTATTATTGCGCCGATACTTCAAATTTTACAAACACACCACCAGGGTGATATATAGGACGTATGTGGACTGCACCGATGGAAAGAAATTAATCCTTTTTTTGGGGTTTTGACCGATGGTCATATGTAGATTGCACCGATGGATGGTCAGATGTGGATTGCACCGATCCCCACATGTGGATTGCACCGATATAAATACTTAATCCCTGTAAGTCAAAGACTTACCAGTAATCTTGTAAGGCTTACCCGTAATGTTTTTTACTGAAAATGAAACGAGGACATATACAAGGATTCGCCCCAAACACTATTGAAAGACTTAAAAAAACACTAATAGATGCCCAAAATATTTTATTTTATTTTAATTTATTATTTATTGAAAAAAATTCGAATTTTTATAAATTGGATCCTGGTAATTGTTTTGTCAGAATACAAGTCGATCAAATGTTGTAATTTGACTTGTTTACTAACTGTAATGGCATTTAGCTTTGGATCTGGGGGGGGGGGGGTTCTAACCAGGGCACCTGTCCCGGGAGGCAATTCAAGGGAGCACAAAATTATATTTCGTTAGATTTTTGATATCTTTAAACTCAAATACTGGGAGAAGGGGAAAGAATGTCAAGAAAGGGGCGCCAATGTCAAGTTCTTACCCGGGTTTGGAAAAATCATAGATCTCGGGCTGACGGCATTAACTGTGCCAATACTCTGCTTATTCTTAGGTATGTTTTAATTTGCATCATTTTTAATATCTCCAAGAAGGTGTAAATCGGCGGGTGGAATTATAAAAATGTGAACAAAATACTTATAAAACGACTCACAGGCATGCGTATTCCGGCATATACTTGATGTGCGTGCTGCTCAGAGCTTGATGTAAATATTGCAAACCAAAGGAGAAGAGCCACCATTGACCAATTTCGGAAAGATCGTTTTAATATTCTGCGACCAAACCTACTTTATGAATTTTTCTATACCACGTTTGGCTTAAATTAAATCGGAATCCAATAAGTTCAATATTTTCCCAAACATGTTAAGAGAAATGTCCAGTGCTACCCCCCTATACAGTGTGAATATTTGTGTTTCCTGTCATTTATTTCCAGGACGTTACAAAAATTTAAATAATTGCTAGCATTACAAAATCTTTTTATATTTTTTTATACTTTTTATATAAACACGCTAAAGGAAGTTGATTTATTTATTAGCAAACCATGTTATTTGAAAATTAGAACATGGGAATCTCCCCCCCCCTTCCAACCGTTGTTTTCGAATTACGCGATGTTCAAATAAGTAACTCAATTTCTTTTAGCGTTTTTATATAAAAAAAAGTTGAAAGATCTTGCAATGCTAGCAATTATTTAAATTTTTGTAACGTCCTGGAAATAAATGACATAAAACACAAAACATATTCACACTGTATGTAGGGGGGGTAGCACTGGACATTGATCTTAATGCTTACATGAATAGCAAGTTCAAAATCAACGGTTGCTGTTATTGGTTTAAAACGTAAATCATTTTGAGAACATACCTAACGATTAACAGAACTAACTAACGATGTTTGTTTTGCCTAATAAAAAATAGGTACGGTTCTTTGGGTTTTGCTTAATAAAAAAAATATTGAAAGGGGAGGGGGTGAAGGGTGCATGTCGTAATATTTGGAGATATGTCTAGGATTTTGTGCAGTTGGGGAGGGTTGAATAATGCTTAAAATTGCTTGACCTAATTTATGAACGATCCCTAATCCCTAATAAAAGATTACTTACTGACCATCATCGGTGCAGTCCACATACTTAACTTAACCGAACCCGGTGCAATCCACATGTCAGATTATGTGACCCTTTGACCATCGGTGCAGTCCGCAATTGCCCGGTATATACGGGGGTGGTTTTGAGGGTTCACCCCCCCCCCCCAATGGAAGAGCGAGAGATTAAAAAAGGGTCTAAACACACCCTCCCCATATCAAATATCTAGCTACGGCCCTGCACACCACATTGAACTTAGACAAATTAAATTTGACATTCATTGAGAGCACTATTTTTTTATGGCATCGAAAATATACGGAGGATCTACATAACGTTTACCTTTACTGATGTTACCTCTTATTATCTGCAAGTTTATAAATTTTTTAATTTAAATGGGTATTTTTGTATTCAAATAAACCAAATTTAAATTTAAAAACTGCATTTTTAATATAAAAGTTCTGAAAATATTTTTATAATTTCGGTTGTTGTGAAATTATGAGAAGGTGCCGAAGGAAAAATAACACTTTTTTATTGTCAATAATTGTTTTTATTTAAAGTTCAATATCAGTAGTTACTCTCTCACTTCTTGCACACAACTAACTACTTCAAAACTACAATCTGTTCATAACACGAAAAGAAATATGACTCGGAAAAGGAAACTTCCTCTAGAAAAGGTTCAATGTATTTTACTTTATATAACAAAATTGTAAATATTTTATCATGTAAACCTGCCCCTTTCTATAATTGGGTATTATTAATTAAGTAATTGTTATCATATCTTTTATTTAAAATAAAAATCAAATGGTTTTAAATTATAATAAAAACATTATATTTAGAAAGAAACAGCTCTTTTATTATAGTTGCTTTCTTCAGGATTATGGATTATTTGAAAATCTATAAATGAATATTGAAGATAATAAAAAATTTAAATAAGAGCACTTAAAACTACGAAAATAATAAAAATATCTTTGAAGTTTTAAACGTTTACATAATTATTATTAGTTGTTTTCTTCAGAATTATGGATTATAATATTTTTGTAGTTTTTGCTCTAGAGTCGAGACCTACTACAAGAGGCTGCGCTACAAAAGACAGCTCAAAGTCAAAATGTAAAATATTTGCCGCAAGATCTAAAGTTTGCTCATAATAATTCACCTAACCGTTATTATACTAACGATGGTACGATTTTGGTGAACGAAATTATGCGAACTAATACGAGTCAACACATAATTTACTTGCGCCATCTAAAAGGGAACCCTTGAACACTATGTGCATTCAGTTGATTATATCTAGTGTAAAACTTCACTAACATTACTTTTTGGTTCCAATGTTTTGTTGTTTTCTTCTACAATTGATCATTAAACCGCTTCAAATTCAGGTTTTGTCTTTATAATGACCTGTAGAAGGCAATAACGAAGTTTCATCAAAATTGATTTTTATAAAATTCAAAATTGTCCGTTTTCAAAAATTAAATTTACCTATTTACTATTAATTTAACGCACTCAAAATTGGTTATTGCCTTCAGTAGTCTTTTGTTATTAATATAAAAAAAGAATTACACTGATACAACGTTTAGTTTTTGAAAAATCAACAAAAGATTGGAGGCTCCTTTTTAACGTTATTATGGCCCTGGCTGCGGCGCGACCAAAATGGACGACTGCTGCAACTTGTTCATGATGAAATGATGAACAAAGAAAAAGAGACAAAAAAAAGAGATAAAATGATAATAACTGGTAACAACGCCACCATCCGCTAGGGGCCTAAGCTTTTTAGCAGCGCCCTCACGGTATCGCACCGCTCCATAAGACATAACTTACCGTGGATTAGGGTGAGTTGGTCAACCCATCGAGTATCGTATTATTAAGGTTCTAGATCAATTGGACTAGATCATAAAATGCAATAGAGGTCACTAGTTGCTTTATTATATTTTATTTTATCCAAGATACAAACCTTTTAAACAGGTATAATATTATAATATAACATTTGAAAAATAATTTTAAATGAATGTACCTACAGTTGTTGTTATACCTCATAGACCCTATTATTACCTACCTGGCTTATGAAGGTTATGAAGTACCTGCGGTTAAAAATTTTCCGTAAAATTGAAATAAAAATTATGTTTTATTATGTTGTCGAAAATATTAAATTTGTAGATTTTTAGACAGGGTCGGATCAGAGCTGGTATCCAAATCAAAGCATTTGTTCAAGTGACTAAAATTTTGAATAAAATTTCGTCTAATAGCAAAGGTACATTTAAGTAATTGGCGTTACCAATACAATTCGTATTTTGATTTTTTTTTATTGAATTTTTAAAGTTTCTTACCTAATTAAAAAGTAATTTTGAATCTACTTTTTTCTAACCAATTACAGATGCTGCTTTGTACATAAAAGTTGGTTTCGAAAAATATAGAGCATTTTGGTTTGACAAAAGAATACAAACATAAATCATTGTTATATTATGCTTATATGGGACTATGTAAACTCCCCTAATTAGGGGGGGAGTGAGACACAATTTAGGACATCTTTTATGGACAACACCTTAGATATTTTGTCACACTTACAACTGGATTACATATTGACCACAAAATTACTCACAAAGAAAATAAAGTTTGACAAATAACCTAAGGTGTCGTCCATAAAAGACGTCCGAAATATTTTCTCCCCCCCCTAATTTGGGGAATTTATAGTCGCCGTCATAATATCAATATTCTATAGTTTAGTTATTATATTATACTTCTGGTTTTTAAAAAACTATATAGAAATAAAATTGATATAACACATTTTTTTCGGACCCCCTTCCTAGTTTTAGTCGCATAATATCACGCTGCGCTAGGCAATTACCTCCCCCCCTTTTTTTGCATATGTATTTTATGGACAACCCCTTAAACTCGATTCGCACTATATCGAGTCAAGTTTGACAACGCAACCACGACAAATCTAGAATTCATCATCATTAAATCAATAATTAGCTACAGACCTTATATTTTTGGGAAAATTTTGCTTTAGCTATTGAAATTTTATGGGCTGCACCAAAAAATTTCTCATATGAGAAGTCATGTGACAAGTCACATGAGAAATCATAATATAATAGTGTGAACCGGGTTTTAAATGAATTTGTAAATTATTTCCAATTTATATTAAAATTAATAAATTAGAAACAAAATGGCGGAGCTAATATGCAGTAACGAAAATGAGCTGAATGAAAGAATGAGAGAAAATGAGATAATTATTGTATAAGGTATTAAGGGGTACAAAACTATAAATTAGTCCAGTCGTGTCCGTATTTGCAGCGAAGGGGTGTCAATTCGAAGCATTCATCTGCTCTTCTGCGATCGCCCCCCCCCTTGGAAAAATTAAACAGTATATTCATCATCATCATCTACAAGTCTAAGACCAGCGGTCCGTTACGTCACGCAAAACAACTGATCTCGCCACCTCTTCTTCGGCCGGCCAACAGATCTTCTTCCTCGGGGCTTATATTGGAACATCTTCGGTATTCGGGTGTTATCCATCCTATCCAGGTGTTGCCTCCATGCTGTTCTGTATTCTTTTATTTTTTCGTTTAGACTATTATATGTTTAGCTCGCTTCTTATCTCGGTATTTCTTTTTCTATCAGTTCTTTGATAGCCTGCTATTGATCGTAGGAATCTCATTTCGGCATTTTGTATATTATAAAACATAAAAACTAAAATTATTGGAAAAAATATAGTTTTTGTTGTTGTTGTTTTTGTATTTTTCTTTTCAATCTATAGAATCGCCCCCCTTGAAAAAGTTGCTGGATCCGCCCCTGGGTTGTAATGCATTGAAATGATTTTTTATACCGGGTCACCGGCCGCCGATGTGAACATAGGAAATTAATTTTTCTTTAATTCCTGCTTCCCATCAGAACGGAAAAGAATGAAAAAGGTATCAATTATTGATATTCCTGATTATTTGAACTCCGCTATTATTAAAACAAGTACCAAAGAAAAATTTTTGTTGACCATTTTCACTTCGCTACAAAATCAAATTTAGAATTTATGTGCAAATATAATAAATATTTTTTGCACGTTTGGACCGATGTAATTTACAATGTATAAATACAATAAATACAAAATTAAATAAAGCATTGCAATCAGGTAGGGGACAGCTTATAATAATTTACGGTAGCTACCCGAGCTACCCTAAGATTTTACCTTAGACCATATATACCTATAGACCCGCCGTTTGCTATCTCTTCTTTAAAAGAAACTGAGACAAATCGCACTTAGGCAACACACTGAGCATGTGACGTCAAGGAGCGGGGTAAATGTACGTAAAGCATAGGCTTAAATGAAGAAAACCGTTTATTTTAATTCACAGAAAACTTAAATCTGGATGTTTGAAGAGTATTTGATTAAGAAAATCACAACTTTCATACTTTAAGAATATTTGTTAAACAAAATCTGAATATAAATCCGTGCATTTCGTTTATAATCTTAATTTTTTAAAGACCGCTCAATTCCATTTACTATTTCCTAAATTCAAAAATAAAACTAAAATCAATTTGTGGTACACATTTATTATTAAGAAAAATAAATGGCACATCCAAAATAAACAATTACCTATAAATTTAATTAAAAATTACTATTAATTTTAATTATTGGAAAATTAGATTAAGTATTAATATATCATCTAGGTTCTAAGTAAACAAACATTAAGTTAAGATGTTAAGAAATAAATTAAATGAAACAATTTTGTTACTAATGCAAAATAATTATTTTATATTTTTAATTATTGACCAGAAAACAAAATTGTTTTATTTAATTTATTTCTTAACTGGTTTGAATGTTTGTTCATGCATTCACCTAGATGATATAATCTAATTCTACAATAATTAAAAGTAATAATTTTAATTAAATTTATAATATGGTTATTTTCAATATCCTGGTCATACATGTGTTCTTTGTAGTCGTTGAAAATTGTACCACGAACACTGCTTAGAACATTTATTTGCAATTTAACCATTAAATTTTTTTGTTTTAATTTGTTGGTTAATTAATTGTTGTTAATTAATTGTTATGAAAAAATATACCTAACTGCAAAAAGTCGCTAAAATGTGACCAAATGCGGCTGGATTATTGTAAGTTTCCTACTTTTATTGAGGTTTTACAATTATTACTTTATTCTTTCAATGAAGCCGCACTTTCACAATTTCAGCAAATGTGTTTTGCACTTGGACAATATTAAGCGACAATAAATTTAATTGAAAATTAATTTTATGTATTGTAAAATTATATTAAGTACTTGTATCATCTAGGTGAATGCATGAACAAACATTCAAATAAATTAAGAAATAAATTAGGTAGGTACATAAAACAATTTTGTTTTCTGGTCAATAATTAAAAATAGAAAATAATTTTTTTAAGTATTGAATAAATCAATTTATTTTTCTTAATAATAAATGTGTACCACAAATTGATTTGAGCTTTATTTTTGAATTTAGAAAATAGTAAATGGAATTGAGCGGTCTTTAAAAATTAAGATTATAAACGAAATACACGGATTTATATTCAGATTTTGTTTAACAAATATTCTTAAAGTATGAAAGTTGTGATTTTCTTAATCAAATACTCTTCAAACATCCAGATTTAAGTTTTCTGTGAATTAAAATAAACGGTTTTCTTCATTTAAGCCTATGCTTTACGTACATTTACCCCGCTCCTTGACGTCACATGCTCAGTGTGTTGCCTGAGTTTCCTGAGTTATGTTTGGCTCACTCTTGGATAGCAAACGGCGGGTCTATAAGTATATATGGTCTAAGGATTTTACCAATACCTGCCAATACAATAGAAAATAATATGGTTTGTGTCTTTGCTTAAAATTTGAGTGCCGACCTCTTTTCGAAAATGCTTGAACTGCACGTTTACTTCTGATTGGTTAATGCCATGGCACCAATTTGAAATTTCAAGTAAATTGCTTCAATTCTAGTGTCAAGTTCAACTCAAAAACGAATAATCGTAGAAAGTTGAAATTTTCAGAATATACGTAACAGATGAGTTTACTTAACGTAAGCTATTTTATATTTAGATCAAAAGTGTATTTTATGGAAAACCGAAAGAAAATATTTTTTTATATTAATTTTTTTGAAATAAAAAATAGCTTACGTTAAGTAAAATCATATTCTACGTATATTCTGAAAATTTCAACTTTCTATGATTATTCGTTTCTGAGTTGAACTTGACACAAGCTCAGCGCCTATTGATCTGCCACCTTAAAGTGAATGCAAATATAGATGAGAGGGCGTAGACAAAATCCGGCGCAGTAGACATTGCGTGACACCCAATTCCACCAATTGACACCAACATAAACACGATTATACGAGTTTTGGTTTCTACGCATTAGCCCCACCCACTCATCTTGATTTAAGACCACTTTACGTTACGATGCGAATATTGTACAATGCTTTATCTACTATCATTAATAATAATTTATTTATTCTAAAATTTTGCGTTTTTTTAAATTTGACGTAAATGAAATTAAAATAATCAAATAGGTACTTATCAAAAAATGTACAATTAATGTTTATAATAATGGAATAATGAAAGACACTTTTCATAAGTTGAAGATTATTTCTCACTTGAGGAGAGTCCCTTTCATTGTATAATGTATCCTCAACTTCGATAATAAAATAAGTTTCTTCTTTAAATGCATTATAATTTCGTTTTAATTTCCCGTGTAAAGTGTCACTTTACCCCACTAGTGGGGTAAAATAGGTTATTACGATTTTTCAAGAAACATCATAAAGTTTGACATTATTAAATAATGATAGTAGATAAAAACAATTTATTGCGTTTGTACTGTAGTGTAATATTTATAGTTTATTGTTTATGAATAAATACGTTTCTCAAAACGAGGCATTTGTTATTAAAACTCAACAATATGACGTGAAAATGAATGTAAGTTCGAATGAATATTCTATTTTAGTTGTACCAAATTCAATTTTAGGGTTAACATTTTGAATTATCCGCTAATAATTACACTTCCTGCCCACTTCTGATGTTAATTAACTAAATACACCACAATAATGATACCAATATTATTTTTTTAAGATAATATCTTCGGTAGCTAACCACAAGTTAAAAATGTTAAAGTTAAAGTAATCAACCCATTTTACTTACCAGAAGGTTTATTCGGCAAGTAAATTTACCTGTTGGTTAACTAACGAACACTTTAACTAGAGAAATGATAAACTGGCCCTCAGTTAATATGTACTTATACTACTTCAAGATATTTAAATTTGTGTTGAGTTGCTAAAAAATTTTAATTAAGTATTTTATATACAGAATGTATTGTATAAACTTACATACGGAATTTTAAAATATATTACATAAGGACTGTGACGTTAGAAAATTGTAATTTTCAATTAAACACAATTTTCAAGTTTAAAGATTAATTTTAGTGGAAATAGTTTTAAAATGATATTAAACAATTTAAATTTATAAAAAAACTAGCTGACCCGGCGAACTTCGTACCGCCTCAGAATCAATAAATGTTGTGTTAACTTATTAGCTGAATTAAATTCAATTTTTTATCAAGATAAAATAAATTTTATTAAATCTATATATATAAAACAAAGTCGTGTATGTAGACCCTTCATAAGTCAAGAACGGCTGGACCGATTTTTATGATTTTTGATTTGGTGCATTTGTATCCACCCTATTTAACATAATAACTATTAAAACATGTGGAAAATTTCACTAAAAACAATTATTAGAAAAAATCTAAAAATATTTAAATCCGTGTACAGCGCGACATCTCTGATACATGCGGTTAGTTGCTTTCAAAGTTGTTCACTTTGTGAGGTTTTGTGATTGTTAAGTTAAAATAGGTTAAAATATAATTTTCAACTGTGGTTTTGATCGTAATTTTCGTTTCAAACGGTAAGTTGTCTTCAAAGATGTTCACTTTGTGAGGTTGGTTATGTAATTGTGCGATTATCAATTATTATTGCTTCATTATGTACTTTTTAATTGTGTGATAATTTTACAGTGTTATTTACAATGCCGCGAGGTAAACGATCTAATCTTTCCCAACGAAGCCGTAATGCAATTAGACTTCGGGATATTGCGACCCCTAATATAACCACTGCAGATGGACGAGAAAGAGCACGCGTTGGTATGGCCCGACTTCGTGCTTCACAAACAGAGGAACAAAGAGAGGCAGCACGTGAAACGGTAAGGTTAGCAATGAGAAATCATCGAGCACATCTCACAAATTTACCTTTTATTTTTAATAAAATATTTTAATATTTATATTTTAATACTAATTTCACCGATTACATTTCAGGTGAGGAAACTACCAACAATGTTAGCTCGATGAATTATTACGCATATCGTTTGATGATTCGCCAAAATCCTAAAAACTGTTTGCTGCGATTTCCTCGATTGCTTCAGCAATTTTGCGTCGACATGTACGTCAAAATTGAAACGGAGCGTCTCAATTTCATTCGGTTTAACCAAGCTAAACTGCAATCGGAGAAGTACATTCATTTACGTGATGCAATCAGCACCGAAGGTGATGCAGCTAATGTTTATCGATTGACTATTTTACCGGCGACGTATATTGGCGTGAAATTAGTGTCATGTTAAAATTATGATATGGATACTCACCGCTTAATGGATTTACCATTTTGACATTCAAGTGATATCCATCGTTCCCTTGCAAAAACATCAGCGGGTATTGCAATGCATCGTAGGAACGGTGTGTTTCGTGTACTTGTTGCAGTTGTCCAGTGTCATGACGTGTAAGCACAATATCTCGCGTTTGCAAGTTTTCCTATTTAAAATATAAATATTAAAATATTTTATTTAAAATAAAAGGTAAATTTGTGATATCTGCTCGACGATTCCTCATTGCTAACCTTACCGTTTCACGTGCTGCCTCTCTTTGTTCCTCTGTTTGTGAAGCACGAAGTCGGGCCATACCAACGCGTGCTCTTTCTAGTCTATCTGCAGTGATTATATTAGGGGTCGCAATATCCCAAAGTCTAATTGCATTACGGCTTTGTTGGGAAAGATTAGATCGTCTACCTCGCGGCATTGTAAATTACACTGTAAAATTATCACACAATTAAAAAGTACATAATGAAGCAATAATAATTGATACTCGCACAATCACATAACCAACCTCACAAAGAACAAGTGAACATCTTTGAAGACAACTTACCGTTTGAAACGAAAATCACAATCAAAACCACAGTTGAAAATTATATTTTAACAATCACATAACCTAACAAAGTGAAAAATTTGAAGGCAACTAACCGCATGTATCAGAGATGTCGCGATGTACACGGATTTAAATATTTTTAGATTTTTTCTAATAATTGTTTTTAGTGAAATTTTCCCATGTTTTAATAGTTATTCTGCTAAATAGGGTGGAGACAAATGCACCAATTCAAAAATCATAAAAATCGGTCCAGCCGTTCTTGACTTATAAATGATTAACATACACGACTTTGTTTTATATATATCTATATATATCTAGATATACATAGATAGAAGATATCAAGTTTTAGGATTTCGGATAGTCAAGCGTGCTTTTCGGTTAATGCCTTCCATTATGTTTTGCACGAGATCTGATTCGTCACTCTACTGGATGGTTCTTCCACTTTACCTTGAATATTTCGATGTCCTTAGTTGGATTTTTAACCCTTTTTAAGTTCTTTTTCATTAGAGTCCAATGTCTTTCAATTGGGCGAAGTTCTGCGACGCTTGGTAGATTAGCCTCTTTAGGTACAAATTCAATATTTTCAGCTTTAAAGAGCCCCAAAGTTTGTTTAGCATAATGAGCTTAGGCTAAGTCAGGCCAAAATAATGTTGGACCATCATGTGAATTTATGAATGGTTTTAATCTATTCGCGATATATTCTTTGCTGTAAATTTCTCCATTTACATTACCAGATGTAACGAAAATTCCACTTCGCTTTCCGTACTGACAAATAATCTGCCAAACTAATAGTTTGGACACAAAATTTTTCAACATAAATTTTCGTTATGGCATCAAGAAGATTCTCTTTAGGTTTTTTTGTATAATATTGAGGACCAGCTAGTGTTGCAAAGTCCATTTTTACTAGAAATTGTCGGATTTTCAGTTCGCTTTTGCACAATTTTGTGACGCACTTCTTGTTTACTCTGCATTACATAATAGCTATTTACGATATAAGCATCGTAACGTATCATATTATTACGATATGAGATGGGAAAATTGACCAACGAGCCCGAAGGGTGAGTTGGTCAACCCATCAAGTATCGTAGTATGACGTTACGATGCGAATATTGTACAATGCTTTATCTACTATCATTTAATAATTTATTTTATTCTGAAATTTTGCGTTTTTTTAAATTTGACGTAAATGAAATTAAAATGATCAAATAGATACCTATCAAAAAATGTACAATTAATAATGAAATAATGAAAGACACTTTTCATAAGTTGAAGATTATTCCTCACTTTGCCTTTTTCTTCGAATTATATTTTATTTAAAAATGTGTTAAAAATAATTGTCAAACGTAGAAGGTTTCTCGCTACTGTGATTATACAATTCAATCACAATTGTACAATTGTACACTTCACTAAATTTTTCTCATTAACTAAACTTTCACATACCGTAAAATGGGGTGAATTTACAGGTGAATCACAACAAAAGTTTGGAAAGGCACAAATAATTTTTCTGTGCGTCAAGGATTAATCAAATAATTTTATTCAATGTTGCAGTATCCTTCCGTTTGTCAATTATTTTTAACACATTTTTAAATAAAATATAATTCGAAGAAAATGGCACCATAGCGGTGAAAACCGCAGTATGTTTCCTGAAATTTAAATCTAACGTTAAAAAGGTTTTAAAAGGTCTTTATATTCTTTAAACTATTAATTATAATGTCATGCATTCTAATGGTTTTTCGCCAGAATGAGAGCAATCAATTAAATTTAAAAAATGGTTTGCTTTAAATACTTAAGGAACTTTCTACCATAAAATAGTAGACTACAATAGTAGAATAGTGAATTATTTACATAATTAATATAAGTTTATAACAATTAAATGAATTAAATAGGGTTATGTTGAAACTGTTGACACTTTCCTTGATGCGATCGTCGTGTTTGCACCTGTTCGTCTTATGTTCTTTTTCAAATGGACGCAAACCACTTAGTCAATTCGCGTTAGACGGTTTGCCAATTTCTAGGCGTTGTGACGTCACACTAATGGACTCAATTGTTTATACATTTACACGATAATTTAAAATTTTCTTGTATCTCATATTTTGAATTTAAAATAAAAATTTCAAAATCTTTTGCATTTTGTACTTCAATACCCTAAATACATCTTTCAAAATACATTTCAAATACGAAATTTGAATTTTCCAGTTACGATTTCACTTAATTGTTATAATTTTTTTAAACAATTATGTTTAATAATAATAATTAATTTTAATAATTAATACAAGTATAACACGGCCTGTACCATATAAAAAGAAATGAAAAAATTTATAAAACAAATAGTTATCAACAAAAATTTAAAAAAAATTTAAAAATTATTATATATCAAGTGAAATCGTAACTGGAAAATTCAAATTTTGTATTTGAAATGTATTTTGAAAGATGTATTTCGGGTACTTTGAAGAACAAATTGCAAACGATTTTGAAATTTTTATTTTAACTTCTAAATATGAGATACAAAAAATTTATAAATTATCGTGTATTTCCTTCCATTTTTTTTAAAGCTATTATAACAAATTAACTTTTTTATTTAATTACGTCTACTTTTACTTTAAATCTAGTTGTAACGGCGATAGATCACGAATTTACTAACACCAAGCAGTTAATTCTAGTTTTAACTAAATTTATATCAGTTAAAACTAGAATTTACTAAAAATATTTATTAGAAATCAGTTAATTCTAGTTTTAGCTAAACTAATACCAGTTAAAACTAGAATTTACTAAAAAGATTTATTTGAAATCAGTAAATTCTAGTTTTAACTAAAATTAAACCAGTTAAAACTAGAATTTACTAAAGAGGTTACTAGAGGAATTTACTAGTTAATTCGGGTTTTAACTGATTTCGGGTTTTAACTGTAACATATACTGTTGTGGTATTTTGACCAATTAAGAGTGACAGCAAGCAAATAAGAGAGTGGTTTGATTTTATTTAATTTTTAATTTTGTAGTCAGTTGATGTGACTGACAAGAAAGTGGAATTTGCATCAAAAACAAAAAACCATCACATGTAACGATTTATTACACGTGAAACACAATTTTGAGTTTATTTGTGAGGTACAGAATTTTTGTAACACCCTGTAAGTGATTTTTTTAAATTTAAAAAACAACAACAGATTCCTGCAAATAAAGTGTTAATATCAGTTTGGTGCGCGAGCAATTAACAACGTTGTGTTACCTGCTAGAAAGACCATTTTAGTTACCAGCAACAAGATCCCCACCATGAAAATAAAAAGTTTTGAATTTTGAAAACACACAAAATGTAAGAGAAGGAGAATAAAGCCAGTTCCCCGGTGAAACTCAAAGAGGGAACACGCGAGTTCCCGAGTGAAGCTCAAGCGGAGAAGGGTTCCTAAGTGATCTCCAAGCGGAGAAGAGTTCCTTGGTGAAACTCAAGCTGAGTGCACGTGAAGTTCTTGGGGAGACGTCGATTGAGAAAGTGTGTAAATTTCTCGATAAAATCCCAATTAAGGAACTCAATTGCGGTTCTTTGGTACAAAAAGACCAAAGCATTAATTTACTTACTTAAACCGAAGTAAATGAATTTACGGAATTCGAATATTTGATGAAAGTTGTGTATTGCGTGCGTAATTGGATATTCGCGAATTGAATATCTGAAATAAAAGCGGATTACAGAGATTTGTACAATCTGTAAAAACTACAGGTTATGTTCACACGTGGTGGACAGGTTAACATTGATAAATTAATTGATTGCTTACCGAAGTCTAAGTAAACACGAAGATTATTTAACCAACAGTTTTTAAAAGTTGGTTAACGAAAATTAAAGGATTGAAGCAGCACTTTTAATCACCGAATTTGGAACGCTTTCACTGGTAGCTGTGAAGACATCGATGGCTTCCGACAGAATAGGCAACCTGATGTTTACCAACTGTTTTATGGGAACACACCAGATCAAGTAGAAAGTAACAAGGTACAAGATTTGTTTTATTTTTAATTAATCTAAATTATGAATCAATGAATTGTGTTGATTTTAGATTAATTAAAGGACTTTATTGAATTTAATGATTATAATTTGTTCACATGATTACACCAAATAATGAAATATCCAAATTTAGTTCCTAAAATCAGGGATTTAAATGTAATTTGGATGCTTTAATTATTACACAAAAATAACACATTGGTTTTAGACAAAATTGTTGTCCAAGTTGATTTGATGCAAATTTTTATTGATTCTTTTTGCCACTTAATAAATTATGTGTACAACAAATTGCCCTCTTATTTCGTCTACTGAATCCACTGACTCTGAGCAAGAGAAAAACACTACTCCGATAAAACGTTAGTTTTGAGGGTTTTTCTTTTTTTGGGGTGGTTATTCTTAAAGTAAGAATAATCATAACAATACATTTAATCCTTAATTACGCAAACGATTAAAATATAATTTAAATATTTACCGTTACTTATCCTATAACATTAAACGAGCAATTCTTGTATATATGCAATGGCTTTCTTGAAAACGGCCCTAACGATTTCGATGAAAATCACGGACTGGGTTTTTTTTGGGTCTACAAATCGATCTGACAGGGTCTCATCTTTAGGAAAATTCATTTTCGCGAGAAAAAGCGACTTGAATAGCGGCGGACTTAGTAGGCCGCGAAGCTACTCAAAATTTTGTTGTTTACCTGTTTCAATTGTTTTTCGCGTTGACAGTTCAACAAATGTCTAAAGTTTTAAATAATTTTATTAGTGTTTAAGCGTAGTTGTAAATATTTTAAACAATCAATTTATTAATATGCCTAGAGGACGACCAAGGAAATCAAGAAATTATAACTTTTCTACTTTGCGCGAAGAACCTCATCATTCCAGAGATAATCTTTCTGATAGTGAAGAAATTACAGTGAACGACCATTGATTTATTCGCATGTGAAAGTGGCGAAATTTGACTAATGATGGATTGGTATTCTCGAGTAATCCAATTCGAGTAAGTTCAAGAAAGGGCCCTAGTAACGTAAATACCGGGTAGCAAAGGAAGCAATGGTCCCATGACCCAATTTTGCCCCCCCCCCCTAAACTGCATTATAATGCTACCAATTTTGTGTTTTGACTTCAATAAACCTCGATGTAAAGCTTCCATTCAAAAATAATTACCCATCCAGCACAAATATTGGCGAAATAATCTACCAATCAGGCTGCACTGACACAACCCCTAAACGATTTCTATGAAAATCACGAACTTGGCTTTTTTGGGTCTACTAATCGATGTGTCAAGGAAAATTCATTTTCGCGAAAAAAAAAGAACCGAAAGATGTTGATGACTATATCCCAGTCCTGATTGGTTGATTATACAAGGTTGGTTCAAAAAAATTTAGATTTTGTGTAATCAACCAATTAGAATTGGGATAAGATCCGTTAGATGGACGATTCAGCCTATGTTAATTGTGGCGATTTTAGTGCCAAACGGCAGCGTTTGAGCAGCAAAACCTATTGAACTAATAAGAGAATGATGTATTTATAAAACAAAGTAGAAAGATTGATTTACATTATAAGCTAAATTTTAATGCTCAATTACTTATTTATATTAACTGAAATATGGCATGTTGAAAATTACAATTTAGAATTCACTTTTACACATACGTTTTTTCTAATATATTATGTTTCGAGAAGTACATACATTTAACTTTATTTTAAAACTTTAATGTCAAAATTTCATTACAACATATTAACGTCTGCTCAAATGGTCCCTTTTTTGTCTGTAAAATTTTCAGTATTTTTTTTTTCAGTGTTTTTCTTTCTTTTAGTATATTTCTCTTTCAGTATATTTGAAAAATATATAAATTCTTATGATAACATGTCCTTATTAAAAATAAAAGGATAACCTACGTCTTCCTCTTGTAAACAAAAGTAATAATAGTTACGATCGGAGATCGGTTACCCAGGTACTAGTTTTAACACGTGGATAATAATTTATTTTTAAAAATTTAAACTTAATAATTATAATAATTCTATTTGCTTAAAATTAACGAACATTTTAAGATTAAAGAATTTACTGCAATTAGAATTAAATGTTAAAAAATTAATCTAAATAGGTGTGATAATCGTATTAATTTACTGTAAAATTATAAATTCAACAAAAGCTTAAGTAAACGTTAAAACATTAAAATTTTAACCGTAAGTAAAGACAACATACAAGAAATTTTATTTAGAACCTTTTATCACAAGATAGAACCAGAAAATATTGGAAAATATGAAAATTCCAAATACGTGGGAGGGGGGGGGCAAACAACGCGTTGTTTTTTAAAAAAGGTGAAAAATATAGTACAATTATTGAATAATTTACAAAAGTATCTTATTACTTTTCGTTGTATCGTATTAAATTTCTAAATTCTACAATAATTATTTATTACTATATTTTTCAACTTTTTTAAAAAACACCACGTTGTTAGACCCCCCCCCCCCGTATTTGATATTATTTCATATTTTCCGGTTTTCATGTGACAAAAGGTTAAAACTGTTTCTAAATAAAATGACTTGCATGTTGGTTGTTCTTTAATTACGGATAAAATTTTAATGTTTTTAAACTTACTTTGGGCGACTTACTTTGGGTTGGTTTAGTGACGTGATTTTGTTTTGAAATTTTGAATTTTGAAAACACCACGAGATAAAAGCTTGGTTAAGGTCAGGGACATCGTGAAACATGGTGTCTTAAACCTCCATTTTTCCTTCAGCCTTGATAATGGGTCATTAAAGAACCCGAAACGTCGGACAATAAATTTGTTTCATTTGTGACCGCTTCTCAACAATTCCTCCACAAATATACTAAATGGAAGATCAACTAACTTCTTACAATTTTTTAAACTTTAATTAAGTTTTTTTATAAGTTAATAATTTTAAAATAAATTGATACGATTATCATACTTCTTTAGATTGTTTTTTAACATTTAATTCTAATTACAGAAAAATTCTTTAATCTTAAAATTTGAACTTTCAGCAAACAGAATTATTAACAATTATTAAGTTTAAATTTTTAAAATAAAATTATAATCCACGTGTTTAAAATTATAAGTTAGGGTAAATATTTAAATTTTAATTTAATCGTTTACGTAATGTAATATTTTAACTTTATATTAAAATTTCAAAATTAAAACAATTTTAATGTAAAGAATTAAATGTTATAAAACAGTAATCTAAAAAAGTGTAATATTGTAAAATTATAAATTTAGAAAAACTTAAGTATGCGCAAAAATATTAGAATTTTAACTTTGATTAAATTTTAATATTTTTGAATTATTTCATTTTTGTTAACTTGATATAATATTTTATTTATTAAATTTAAAATTAATTCTCAAAACATAAGTATCACTTAAGCTTATGATTATAATTCCTTTCGTAGACTAGTGAGTCAGCGTTTGCCAATAGATCCAGAGGTTACAGGTTCAAATCTTCAAAATCGCAATTTAAAAATGAAAGTATAATATAATAATTAATAATAAATTAATATCTGTGAATACATAATATATTTCTAATAATTTCTTTATAAATGAAAAATTTTACTTTAATAAATTTTCTTATACAAAACACAAAATTGTGTTGTGGAATAGTAAAAAGGTTTTACCATAAGAAGGCATAATTTGGGTTGTACGCAGGTACAGATATGTTGACCCAAAAGTTTAGCTGCTTGGAACACAATGTTGTACTTGTAACCTATTGAAACCCAAATTTTACCTGGAGTATGCACAATTTTACTTATTTTTAGCACAATTTTTTTTCTGTGCATTTTCTCCTTTGCTGAATAGTTTCTTTTTCAAATCTTTCAACTACATAAAGTATAATGTGAAATGCCGATTAAGATATTATAGTAAGGGCCGATCTTTTCACCTTCAAGTAAAGCCCAAGTAAACCCCAAGTAAGTTTTAATCGACAAGTAAGTTACTTTTCGGTCTTTTCAACTACAAGTAAAATTTAGTAGCCTACTAATCAGCTCACTGGCTAGTAAAGTTATTAGCACCTCTCCATATGCATATAAATATTTATTAGCATGATAAAGTTTGCGAAAAATCACGAAGTAAAACGAACTGAATTTGTTTACTGAAGTTTTAAAATATTATATTGACATATCTAGTATTTTTTATAAATTGTTCATGAATTTCAATATAGTATTTATATTTTATAAAAGTTTTTCATGTTAGATACAACTTCGGATTCAAATGAAAGTCTTTAGCCCATCCTAGTTCCTAGAGGTATAGCCTTCCACTCCATGATTTATACTCATGGGATAAGGCCATTGCCCCTTTGGGTTGTGGATTACAGGAGTGGGTTCCGCCAAGGTATAACCTTCCGGGCCATGAACTTGTCATGGGTTAATGCCTTTGCCCTCCTTGTAGCCGTATTAGATTATTTCTGGTCAGCTTAAGCCAGCAAAATAGATGCAATAATATTAATGACCCCAGAGTTAATATCTTTGATCAGTTCGGTTATCGACCATTTCTCCTTACTCTTACTTACGCTATCGTGCAGTCAGTCCTTGCTTGAAGCTATTATTTAACAGGAATTTTCTTGGCTTCAGCTGATGGCTACTTCAGAATTAACCTCCTGCGCCACGAGCGGGTCGTGGGGATAAGGTCTTAATCCTTCAGCATGATGTGGTTTCCATTAGGGCATAACCTTCCGCGCTATGATAGGTCATGGGTCAAGGTCATTGCCCGTTATACCCCCGGCCTTTTGGCATTGATGGCTTATTGGGAGGGTCGCAGCGCCTGAAATGAGCTAATAAAAATAGCTAACATTTATACGAAGTTAAGAATTTCACCATTGTAGAGTTTAGCCACTTTAACTTGACCGGGTATGGCTAATTTCTTGCTCAGTAGAGGTGGAGGGAGAACGTGCCAGTACTGTCGTATAAACGGACCGGACGATTTTCGTCTCTGCAGATTAGCCACACCCGGACAAGTTAGAGTGGCTAAAGTGTACTAACGAAATACTGGTTAATAATTTTCGTTAATTATATTATTAATGTTACGAACAAAATTTTTGTTAGTGTGACATGAAAAGTTTTGACTCTTTTCTCGCTTTTGCATATTTTATTAATCAAATTTATTTTAAAATTAAAATTTGTATAATTTAATTTATATTGTATGACAACTTGTCAAATTGAATTTTTCTATCATTTATCACTTTTAAGGTTTAGTAAATCTGCCCTAGTAGTTCAAATTGAACTAAATTTTAGTTTTAAATATAATATCAACCGTCATATACTTCAAGTAGTTACTGGTTGTATAAAATGCGACGAAAAGACCCAACTTTCTTACTTGGCCATTATAAAGCTCAAGTAAAGTAAACGTCAAGTAACTACTTGACGTATAACTTAAATATGAAAAGATCGGCCCTAAGTATATTAACACACAATATAAATATTTGTCCGGCTTCTTTCGACGTAAACGCACTTTGCGTGGAAGAATGCGCATTAAAAATCTTAGAATTTTGTCGGAAATCTGTGTGAAATCAAAAATTTCAAAAAAAAAATACTAATCATATAAGCTTCCTATCCTGAAAATATAAAAGTAGCAAAATGCTCCTAGAAAAAGTTACGCATATTTGTTGTTACGGGTTCAACTGGCACTACGACACTCATCCTAACAGAAAAGTGCCAGCTTCACTCAGTCGTCATGCGCTGGTTCTTATACGGTATTTGGATGAGGTCGTATCAGTGCAAAAATGACATAAATGAGAAAAAGATATTAATGGGCGCCAGAATCTAAAGCTTGTGTGACACTATCACACTTTGGTTACATTTTCCATTCAACTTTCTTGTCAAACATTGGTTTAAAAGTGTGATCAAAATTTTTGGGTGGGGATATGTTTGTAGTGAAGCTGGCAACTAAATTGAAAACATACTTCACGAAATTTCCGTAGCCAACCTTTGCAGCCCACTACCAAAGTTACTAGTGTCAAAATCAACTGTTTAATTTTGTTTCGTGTATTTTGTTGGTTGGTATTGTTAAGTTTTGCAGCAATGCGCATGATTATTCAAAACTTGAACGAAAAGTGTGATTGAAAATGTGACACGCGCTACTTTTTGTGTGACGAAAGAAAAAAAAATGAACTTCTTACAACTGCAAATTAATATAAACATAGAAAATCACAACCTAATGGTTGTGAAGAAAACACATAAATAAACATTAAATAAAAATATAATATAACCCAAATAATGGTACAATATAAAAAAAAAACACACTAATTTTCACCATAAGGTGAGATAATCTTAAAACTAAATCGCTAAATTGAAATGAATTGGCCAAAACGGAAAATCTACTTAACTTAAATAAAAATGACAAAGTAATAACTATTAAAATAAAATTGTTAACGAAATAATTAATTGTTCATAAATTCATGACATTAACAATGAAATCCAAAAGCAATTAAAAAAAAATGATAACCTGACGATAACTTCAAAAGTACTTTAAATTTGAATTTTATCCCGATAAACGGTAATTATCGAAGCACTCACTCTTAAAACTAGGTACATACTTGATAACTTATGGAAGTTCCACTGGATGAGAGCGTGATCTGGCATAGTACTGCATAACTTGATTCTTTATAATTAATCGATAATCCTCCAAATAAATGAATGTTTAATTCCATAACTAAATTTTCGCAACACTCCAAAACAAATCCTCCAAAGGGAGTATGTGAATGATATTCACAAAATTGGACGTTAAATGTTCATACGATACGATATAACTTTTTATCGGAAAATTTAATTTAAACTTCATACTCAAGTTTCACAGAGAAAGACCGATTCACGATAAAATTATGTTACTGGTATTATTTTTACTTAAACTTTATTTATCACATAGCAACCGGCAGAAATACAGGAAAATGCTTATGTTTTCTATAAACATTTCCCCAATTTGTGAGTTCAACTAGTGCAGTCCATGGATGGTGGTTGACTAAAATTTCTGGACCACTATTCCCACGATTCCCACCAAAAAAAACCACTACGTCCACGCGTAGGGTAATAAAATTTAACTACTTTAAAATTATTTAAAAATGTCGTAAAATTTTAGAAAATTAATTGATTATTTTATTGAAATTACTTACACGCGCTGAGAAAATTTTGAAAAATATAGGGGAGACGTAAAAAAACTAGCTCGTGTTTGACATAAAATTTAATGAAGCAAATTATAAAAGAACAAAGAAATGTTAACCTTTACTGCAACAAAGAAGAAAGAAATGAAATTTAAATGCAAGTTTTATAAATTGAAATTATTTAAATGAAAACCGATATTACAGAAACTAAATGATTATTTGCGAAAAAGTCGCTAAAACTCAAAATACTCTAACATTGTCTTGAATAATGGCTCGAAAATGTTTAAGGGGACTAGGCAACGGTTAATGATTGAATTCGGCGCTCTTGTTTATCTTAATTTTAACATAGAAAGGAAACAGATACACTTCTGTAATTTTAACCAATGTTTTTTGATATATAAATGATAAAAAAAATTGCACTATGGAGGTCATATAAGCTTACAAAAAGGCGGCACAGTCTGCGGCGTATTTACACGTTTTTCTTCCATTTTTACCTACTATCGTACTTAAAAATAATTTTTTTTCGGTTCTGTAAGTGGTCTTTCTTTTCGTAAGATACGTAATTTTCCGCCTCGGACTGGATAACCTCGTGGCTGGATTGGTAACGGAGTTGCCTGCCAAAGTGGAAATCGCGGGTTCAAGTCTTACCGCTGTAAAATTTATTAGTTTTAAAAATGGTATAACGTATTATTTGAATGAATTATATTTTAAAATATTATTTAATTTAAGAAAAACATATTATTATACTTCACTAATTCGATGCAATTGTAGAAGTAAAAACACTTAAAAGTTATGTGCAGCGAACGGTTGCTAAAGAATGCATTAGCTAGACAATATCAATGCATTATGTATACCTATTATGCATTATGTTATCAGTTGTGCGCATTATATCATTCGTTGTGCATTAATCATTATTATGTACCTATGTTTTTCTTAAATTAAATAATATTTTAAAATATAATTCATTCAAATAATACGTTATACCATTTTTAAAACTAATAAATTTAAAAAAAAAATTTAACAGCGGTAAGACTTGAACCCGCGATTTCCACCTTGGCAGGCAACTCCGTTACCAATCCAGCCACGAGGTTATTAGCAGTTCAGCATAACTTTACTGAAATTAAAGTACGATTTTAATTGATAATTTTTGAAGGCCTTATTTTATCCCCCAAAAATTAGTCTGCCATTTTTTATATTGCTCTTTAAAGTTTTAAACTATTATACTACAAACAACTTCTATTCGTGTTCCTTATGATTTTTTTCACTCAAATTTTACGCCACTTTGAAGCGGTCTGTCTGCTCTTTCGCCTTTAATAAACAGTCTGCCAACATTTTTTCATGTATTAGCGCATTAAATAATAGATTTTCGCGGAACTTTCATCCAGGTACCTTATGATATTTTTCGCCTAAAAATTTGTCGTCTTTGACCGCCCACCGCCGCGTTAAGCCCCGGGATAGCCCTGGCAGACTGGTACCTCAGTGCTTAGCTACACTAATGGTTCCTTTTCAGATATACACACTTCGTGTACCTTATAATTGCATTTTTACGTAGCCAGCTCTTAGACCTAGTACATTAAGTATTAATTTTAAATATGTTTAATTTAAAGTGTGTTTTCTTATTAATTCAGTTGTTGATATTAGTTGGAGAAATAAATTCTCGACAACTTCATTCGACCGGAAAGTTTTTAGATGTCCATCCTAAAGAATTCCAGGCAAGTTATGAAAATGATCCTGATGACGATATGTGGTTTAATCAAACATTAGAACACTTTAGTCCTACAGATAACAGATATTGGTGGCAAGTAAGTATAATTCTTAGTAAAATTATTCTTCTTCCTCCTTCCTAGAAGCAATTCTATAGAGAATTCTCTTCTAGCAGGTCAAGGCCTGTTATTTCCCACTATCTACGTCGTTTCCTTGGCAGTGTTAGAAACTTTGACCATAATAAATATTTTTCATTCATCAAGTAGCTTACTAGACTTGCATATCCTGGTTTTTTATCTTCATGGTGACAATTTACTAACCCAGAGGACCACCGGCTTAGCGTGCCTTCCAAAGCACGGAGACTAGCTATAAGCGTTGCTATAAGAAAGATTGACTCTGTTAGCTGACTGCGTTTGCTGTAAGGCAATAACAGTTAATAAAACTATGACATAATATTATATTATATTAAACATAATCAAAACATAAATAAAGTTATTCCTTTGTGAATATATAAACTTTTCAGAGATATTTTGTAAACGAAACCCACTTTGGGTGGGAACTTGATAGTCCAATATTTCTAATGTTGGGTGGAGAAGATGGTATTAGACCTGGCTGGATGACATCAGGATTTTGGGTAGAAAAAGCATTGGAACAAAAAGCACTTCTTTTATACTTAGAACATAGGTTTTATGGAGAGAGTAAACCAACCGAGTTAGTATGATAACCTTTTAATTCAAATTTATTAGCTTTGCGTATCTGCCAACATTACGTTATATTTAATTAGCGATCTAAGTATTGAAAATTTACAATATTTAACCGTGGAACAAGCACTTGAAGATGTAGTTAGCTTTATTGCAGAAATAAAGCAATACTATCATTTGTCAGATACTAATAAATGGATTCTCTTCGGTGGTTCTGATCCAGGTAATCTAGTTGCATGGTTCCGTCTGAAATATCCACATTTAGTACATGGAGCATGGGGTTATATCATCCAGTGCCCCTGTTCTTAGTGTTTTCGATTTTAACGGTAAATTAAATAAACTGTAACGAAAATTTGTTAATAATTATTAACATTAATTGCGTTTACTTTTCCTCCTTCTTATTTTTCACGATTTGCATGCATTTTTTATAATGCATCAAATTATTTCGAACGGCATTATTTTTCAAGGCCGCTTTATGCGCATTTTTATCTTGTTTCACCTGACCTACCTCAATCAATAGAATATTGGCGTGTGGCGTTGCAGTGTAGGAACTGCGATTTTTCGTGGTTCTTGTCAGTCAAGCTCGAGCATCAAGCAAAACCGCATTGGCCCGTTATAATTTTAGTCAAAAGTTCATGACCTCGTCTTGTAACTACTGTGTTACCATGTGGGTAGTTTTAGTTTGAGCGGTTTTTGCTTTGATACCAGTATTTATGACTCGGGCATCCGAATATCCGGAAGTTTTTGCAGAACACCGATGCATTTTTCGTCCTTGGGAGTAACAGATATCTTTCTTACCATCCATGCGCAGAGGTGTTGTTGTTACGATCTTCACATTGTCAATTGCGGGAGATCTTAGTAAATAGTTGTTTACTTCGTTGAAGTTCCTAGTTAGAATTTTCAAGTCCATTTCTCGAATGCAAGAAAGACCATCGTTTTCAACCCGATACGAATAGTTAGCAAATGCTTTGTGCTCCAGTAGAACAACCAACGATCGCGATAAAGGTGACAGTGCGCCGTTTGTTTGTTTTTTATACCAGTGCAGTGTTGGGTCAATTATTAGGCCAGGTCAGTTACGAGAGAAGAACATCTATTGTCGTTTTTTATCTTGTGAGTACCGACAGACGTCTTAAGGTAACTGTTTATTGCTTTTTCTTTTGTAAACTTGACCATAATATTTGCCTTATTATTCAAATTTTGATGTACCATAATTATTCATGCACTGGTGTAATTCATCATTTGTTTGATGCACTTTGCAATCGTTCCAACATTAGCTGGACCAATTAGTTCAGCATAAAGATTTGTATTTGCTTGGTAATAACACGTCGTGCATTCACTTTATTATCAATAAACTTTGTTATTGTGTAAAGCCCTGTTTTATTTCGGAAGCTACCAGGATTTTTTACAGGTCCCTCGACTCCAGCTCTCCCAACTTTGTAAAAAAAGAAAGCTTAGCCTATCTGAAAACGGAAAAACACTACATAACCAGAATTCTTCTGGATTGTTTCCATCCGACTGTTCTCTGGTTTTTGGTCAGTCCTCCCATTAGGGGTTGGATATCAGAGGGTGGAAAGTTGTGTTTCAAAACTAAGGTAAGGACAATTTTGTTTCTAATTCTTTTTCAAAATTATATTATTTTAAAGTCGTAGCTGAATCGTTAGCTACGTATAATGCTGCTTGTGCAAATACAATAAAAGATGCATATTCAAGTATCGAGAAGTTATCTCAAGATAAAAATGGACAAGAAATATTAACTGACAAATTCAATTTATGTGAAGCTCTTGAAGATTCGGATGATTTCGAAAATTACTTTGCTCAACTAAATGTCGCTTTAGCAAATACAATTTCTGAAGTAGTCCAGGCTAACAAAGTGGTTCTTGAGAACAACAGTACAATCGATAACATTTGCGATATAATGGCAGATGTAGAATCTGGATCTTCTCTTCATCGTTTTGCAGTTCTACAGGAAACATTCCTACCATGTTCAGTAGGGTGGAACGAAAAATGTTTTTTTTTAAATTTATGTATGTAACACTTCTAAAAAGGTGCCTTTTACAATTAAAAAAGAGTGTGCAAAATCTGAAACGGATATTTTACCATCTTCAGGTTCCTCACGGCATCGACACTGTGCGGCAGTCAAAGTTTTGGAAAAACGCTGCTTTTATCAATGCATATATTTTTCTAGATCTTTTCATTTTTTAAAATAAAACTAATGTCAAACTTACCAAAATGTTCCTTTTGTATTTGTAGAACACTATGCAAAAAGTGAAAGCGACATTTTGCCATCCGGTTTCTCAAAAGGCTCCAAATGTGCGTTGAAAAGCTAGTTATATTCAACTGTCTGTGTATCACCGGAAATGTAACCATACTCGATATTTCCTATAAGGTGATTGTCCAGGCGACATTCTGATGACATTAGCATGAACTCATGCACATAATTATAAAATCAGTTCTGTATCGACTTTCTTGAATTAAACAACTAAAAGCTTTATCTTTTTTTTTATTTAAAAATTAAAATTTCATTGTCGAAATTGTAATTGGCGCAGTCTTGGTAGGATCCTCTAGGGCTAATATTTCGACAAAATCGCGAATTATTAGTGTTCGTTTCAACGATTCACTGGAGGAAATTCAAGAAAGCAAAGTTGAAAAACCGCACCCAACGGACAGCATCGCCGAGTTTGCAGTGGACCAACTTGATACCCAACCACAACGGACAGCATCGCCGTAGGCTGGAGGAACTCCGTGCATCAAATTAAGAACCACATCGTCTTATGGATGCAGATCCAAATGCGAAAATATTGGATAATTCAAATAAAAACGTAACAATAATCCTGTAAGTCATTTTAATTATATAATTTATAATAATCTAGGTGAATCGCGTTTTTTTAAATTTATAAAAGGTACAAATACAATTTGTTAATTACGTTAGTATATGTCAGACACGGAAGAAATTTTACGCGACCGATCACCTCTTCGTAGGATACAATGGCAGTTACACCGAAGTTAAAAAAGTTTCACTTAGATACGATACCTGATTTTGATGGAAATCCCGCTACACTAGCTATTTTTATTCAAGCTAGTGAATATTTATTAAATACGTTTACCGATAGGGCTGACATTAATAATATACAAAACACATTTTTATTGCGAGCTATTATTGCAAAATTAAAGGGACGTGCACTAGAATTAATAGGTGCCCGTAGTAATTTAACAAATTGGATTTCCATAAAGGAATTATTGTTGAGATTCTTTTCAGATCCGCGGGATGAAAATTGTTTAATGGGAGATTTGTTGCATCTAAAGCAATTAAAAAATGAAAGTGCAATTGCTTATGGCAATAGATGTCAAGATCTGTTAAGCTTATTATTAACAAAATTAAAGTTAGTGGAAGAAAATATTGAAGTGTTGAATGTTAAAACACAAATTTATGAGCAACAAGCTCTAGATGCCTATTTAAGAGGACTTCATAATAATTTAGCTATTCGTTTGAGAAATCCGGCTAATTTGGAAATTGCCATGGGGTATATGATACAAGAAAATAATTTTAATTATACGCAAAATAATGCGACGGTAAATTATAATCATAGTAGTAATAATGCACAAAAACCAAAAGAGTTTAATGCAAGCGCGCAATTTAATAATCATAATCAACAAAATTTTAATTCGACTCCATTTCAAAATAATCAAAACTTTAATTTCAATAATAATTTTACTAAAAGAAATTATCGAAATGGGCTTAATTATAATAATTACAGGCCTAACACATTTAATACTTTCCAATCGTCCTATCGTCCTAATTTTAATAGACCCGCACAAAATCAAAATTTTAGTAGGCGAGTACCGAATAAAAATTTTAATCAAGGGCCGAACAATACTAATCAGCAATACCGCCCTGAATCAATGGATACGTCGTCAGGAAATACAAGACGACAATCAAATCAATTTCAATCGAGTGGTAATCAAAATTTTTTAGTAGAAGAATTATTTAACCAAGAAATTATAGATGATGGGGCGCAAAATAGTGCACGGGAGGACATTAACGATGAGGAGCGTAATCTAAAATTTTCATATGGACGGCGGGGAAGACCATGCGACATAATTAATTTAGCTAATATTAACACTTCCGCCTTACCATATATTAAAATCCCCCACGCGAATTTAAAACTAATGATTGACACTGGTTCGTCAAAAACATTAGTAAGCCCCGGAATAGTAAATAAATACTACAAAAATTATGTAAAACAATCTCCGTTCAAAATTAGGACGGCTCATAAAACAACATTTCACCAATTAATAGCGCGCATTCCCTTACCAAAAACATTTAAAACTAAAGAATATTTTGATTTTTGCATATTCGATTTTAATCCCAATTATGACGGACTAATAGGAATGGATTTATTAAAACATTTAGGTGCTAATATAGATCTAAGAAAAAATGTGCTGCACACAAAAAATGGTGTGATACCCATATATTTTGAACCGCTAAAATCAAAACGATTTAATTTACCGGCGCGACATCAACAATTTATAAAAGTACCGATAAATACGAATTTAAATTATGGTATAATCGAATACAAAAAATTAACGGACGGTGTAGAAATCCCTCAATGTCCAGAAAAAATTAAAAATCGCGAAGCTATAATTAGTATAACAAATAGCAATGAAACAAAAAAATTAATAAATATAGAACCCTTAAACGTTATAGAAGCGGAAAATGTAGAAATGATAGAGATGAATAAAATTAATTATGATAAGAATGTTGATAAAATATTGACAGAAAATTCAAAAAATATTAGATTCGATTATTTAAATATTGAAGAAAGTAAAGCCATTAAAAAAATGTGCTATGAATATAGGGACATTTTTCATTGTACTAGTTTACCATTGTCATTTAATATTATTGTAAAACATGAAATAAAAACAAATGATGAGATGCCTGTATTTAAAAAAGCGTCTAGAATGCCTCATACAAAATTAAGGGATCCATATGATTTATTTTACGATAAACAAAAAATGTATAATGATTACCTTCGTAAAAAACATAAAAAAAAATTAACTTTAATTTATAGCAAAGTAAATGAAAATTTAATAAAAGAAAAAACAAGGGTAGTAGAAAAAATTAACACAGTAGTTAATAACCCCTTTATAGAAGGTCAAGTGGTTTATGAGACAAACTACAAATTCAAAAGAAAAAAAAGAACAGGTGAAAAGTTCAATGGTCCGTTTATTTTGAAAAAATTAATACCTGGTAATAAAGCCATAATAATAAAAGTAGGCGGTACTACTAAAAACAAAGGTCCAACAAAGGTTGTCCAAAGACAACCAATCGTTACAGATCAATTGTCTCGGCCTTATTCACCGCAGCCTTCGACGCTGACGCCGACGTCGCGAGAGGAGCCGATAGAAATGTAGATAAAAAAAAAAATCACTAAACATCCTGGATTGGTTGTTACCCATAAAGTTAGGTAACTCAAAATATCATCGACCATTGGAAATTAATACAAATTTATGATTTATCTAGTTTAAATATAGAATTTAATAAGTTAGTTGATAATTATAATAATTTAAATAGTTCATTTTATAAAAGCGCTTATGGAATAGGATATGCTAACGAAATGTTTACATACAGATATTTACTAGAATATAAGTTTTCACAATTTAAATCTAAATATGAGCAAATGACCATAAGTCTAAACAGAAACAAACGCCCCACAAGAGGCTTAATAAACGGGTTAGGATCGATTTGGAAATCAATATCGGGAAATTTGGATCAATCGGACGCTGATAGATATGATTCAGCTATCTTACAGATTAAAGAAAACCAAGAACAAATAAAATCTATAGTGGAACAACAACTTAGTATAACAGATAAAGCGCTACACGCATTCAATGAATCAATGTCAAAATTGCAACACAATCAAATATTGCTAGAAAAAAGAATAAATCAAATAGCTAGTGTAATGGAAAACATTACAGCAACTTATTTTAATGAAATTGATAGTTTTGTCATGCTAAACACAATTTTCAATCAGTTATTGTCGGCAACAGAAATATTAATAGAAATTATAGATAATGCTGAAAATTCAATCACTTTTGCTAAATTAAACTCTTTGCACCCATCAATAATTACTCATCAGGAATTAAAAATAGAATTGTTAAATATTAAGTCAAATTTAAAAACTTTAAAATTGCCATTCGAACTGGATCAAGAGGACCTCGTTAATAATTATTATTCAATCATTAATATAAAGGGATACATACGTAAAGAACAGATTGTATTTATTTTGGAAAATTCCGTTAGTAGAATTAAAAATTTATGATTATTATAAATTATATTCCCTACCTGTTTCCCAAAATACCTTTTACCAAATTATAATCCCAAAATCACAATTCCTCATGATAAATGACGAACAATATGGTTTAGGCGACGAGCAATGTAAAGAAGTTTATCCCTCGAAGTATTTGTGTAATAATGAAGTAATCGAATCGATGTCCAACAACAACCCTTGTGAAGTGGATTTAATAAATCTCAGTGCGGATTATAAAAATTGTGAAGTGCTTCATAGTTATTTAACAAAAACTAAAATTCAAAAAGTATCAAAAATTAAGTGGTTAATAATAACTGTAAATGCTACTATGGCTAATGTTGATTGTAACAATGTTATAGAAAAAATGATATTAGAAGGAACATATGTTGTAACCGTTCCTAAAGGTTGTAAATTAAAAATATCTAAATCCATTTTGAAATCTTTTGAAGATTCAAATCCGTTAATAAAATATTTTAATTTGCCATCAATAGAATTACCTAATAGCAACACATATAATCAACCCAATATGAATGTTAACCTACTTCATTTACGATGTTAATCTTAATGAACTAAAAAAATTTTTAGATTTACAATAATTAAAAATTGCTAAACAGCAAATTTCAAATATCAAAACGATACCTTTCCATTATAATAATATAAGCTTATATACAGTTATTATATACATAATCATTATTATTGTTGTGTTAAATGTAATTAAGATGTATTACCCATGCTTGAGAAGAAAGATTGTGGAGGTTCGGGGTATAAGGAATATAAATCCATTGGAGGAGGTGACTTTAAAAAATTGAAAATTCTTCAAATCCCAATTTTTCTTCTTAGGCATGGAAGAGTTATATTCAACTGTCTGTGTATCACCGGAAATGTAACCATACTCGATATTTCCTATAAGGTGATTGTCCAGGCGACATTCTGATGACATTAGCATGAACTCATGCACATAATTATAAAATCAGTTCTGTATCGACTTTCTTGAATTAAACAACTAAAAGCTTTATCTTTTTTTTTATTTAAAAATTAAAATTTCATTGTCGAAATTGTAATTAGCTAATTTTGACGAAAATGTAAAAAACAAACAATCAATACAAAAATGAATTCTGCAAACTTTCATACATGTAAATTGTCAAATAAAACAAAATTCTATAATAATATCTGTTTATTTATGTTTAAGGACGTTCATACATGAGGCTTGTTAGTAGATAAAATTATTTTTTTTACTGAATTGTGTAGTTCAATTATGTTGCTTTTGGATTCTCTAAAAATAAAAACCTGTTACCGATAATTTCAAAGAGTAATTATTGATTAAAATTCAAATTTTTAACATAGGATCTTATGGAGAATAGAGTTTTCGTGTATTTAAAATTATAAAAAACAATATTATTCAAGTAGATATCGTAATATATAATGTTTATAAATATTCTTTAAAGTATATATAGGGTGTTTTTTTAGCTGCATGAGAACTTCAAAATGAAATAAAACATTAAAATCCTGACGGAATGTTTTGGTTATAATTTTTTTATGAAAGTACAGTTAAAGGCATTTATGATTTGAACATGACTTCCGGCATGTGACCACCACGACTAATGGTTACGAAGCGCATCCGTTCAGTCCAATTTTTGACCACTTTTTCCAATATTTCTGGCCTTATTTCATAAATGGCTTGCTGAATATTAGCCTCCAATGCTTCTAGAGTTGTTGGTTTGTTAGCATAAACCATGGATTTAACATACCCCCACAGAAAATAATCTGGAGGTGTCAAATCACACGATCTTGGAGGCCAATTGATAGGACCACGTTTTGAAATAATGTTGTCACCAAATTGTCCTTTCAATAAATTGATGGTTTCGTTGGCTGTGTGGCACGTTAGCACCATCCTGTTGGAACCATAAGTTGTCAATGTTTAGCTCTTGAAGTTTTGGAAACAAAAATGTATTGAGCATGTGTCGATATCTCACACCATTCACCGTAACGGTAGGTCCTTCCTCATTTCGAAAGACATATGGACCAATGATGCCGTTGGCGTGTATTCCACACCAAACAGTCAATTTTAATGGATGCAATGGAGTCTCAAGATAATGTCCCGGATTGGTCTCACTCCATATACGGCAATTTTGTTTGTTCACATACCCATTTAACCAGAAATGTGCCTCGTCACTGAACAAAATTTTACGGTAAAAAAATGGATCCACTTCCAATTGGTTGTGAGTCCAATCTGCGAACTCACGACGCAATCGATGATCATCAGGCTTCAGTTCTTGAACCAACTGGATTTTATAAGGTAGTAAATGAAGATCTTTCCGTAAAATTTTCCATGTAGTGGACGGACAAAGCCCAAGTTGTTGAGCACGATGGCGAATTGAAATGTTTGGGTCCTGTTGCACACTTTCACTCACAGAACTGATAGCTTCTTCGGTACGCACATAATTTCGTCTTGCTGGTGTTTTTATATCACGCAACGAAGAAGTGGTACGAAATTTGTCTACCACCGCACGAATAGCTTGCTCAGAAGGTCGAAAATGTCTAACATAAAATGGGCGAAGGGCTATATATGTTTGGCGAACAGAGCTTTGATTTTTAAAATATATTTCTATAATTTGGTAGCGTTGTTCAATGGTCAATCTATGCATTATCAAATGCCAAACCTTGCTAAACACAAATGTCAAAAAACTGTTTCCATAGCAATCTTGATTCAATTGTTATCCCTATTGAAAGTTCTCATGCAGCTAAAAAAACACCCTATAGTTTATATAATTGCATTAAAAACAGGGTGTTACCGAACATTTCAATTAATTATTAATTATTTTCATAAATAAAACTAAAACTATTTTGTTAGGTTAGTCGTCATAATAAAACTGGCAACAACGCACAATAGAACAGTGACGTTTTTTTATGTTTTGACAAAATGACGAAATTTATGTTTTTGGGAAACAAGACACCATGACTGTTTCTAACATTATAATGATTATTACTATTCATAACTGATAGTAAAACTAATAATTTATGTAACTGTCAACAAAACAACTGGATACACTGACATACAGTTCTAGTATTTTTTATTTGAAAACCGCGGTGTAGCCAAATTTAATACGTAATTTAAAACAAGTCAAATTAATTACTAATTTATAATACTGATATTTTACAATAAATATCGAAAAAGTATTTCGGATATTCAAAACAAATTAATAAATCATTATATGATTTTGGATATATTTGAAAATTTTTCCAAAGCCCTAAATAAATTTCATAACAAATTAGTACTCAATTGATTTCAAAGTCGCGTTCGTACGTCCTTAAAATAATCTGATTTCGTTTCAAACGATGGTTACGTAACTCTGGATATGATACGGGCTTAAATAAATCCCCCACGGTTTCAACGGCCACTTACAGCTAGAGATGCTTCCGTTACAAGACGAACGCATCGCTCAACTGCTGTTGTGTGGCATGGAAATTTTGGAAAATAAAGAAAACTTGCTTCTGTTTTCTGTTGGTCCTTCTATTAAATTTCCTTGTTTATCTTTGCAGAGTGATGTTCTTGGTGTATATCCTTTTTTTACGGAGCAGGACATTTGAACGCGAGCGGTTGAACGCGGCCGTTTGAACGCAGGGACGTATGAACGCGAGAATTCCATTTTACGGTCACGTTGGTGTGGACGTGCTCCATTATGTCCTGAATACGAAGCATTAAAAATTTTTGCGCAGAAACCACTTACTTGCCCGTAAAAATATCATTTCTAAATTTAAAATGTCATAATAATTTATTATTACATATTTGAAATGGAAAAGCAAGTTGGTAACAGTGAGCAGAAAACTAATTAATTAGAAAACTAAACAGTGCAATTATTATTTAATAGTAAACGTAGTCATAGTGATTTATTGAATAAACAAAGTTTACATTCCTTTTTTCATGGAGCACGTCCACACCAACGTCACCGTAAAATGGAATTCTCGCGTTCAAACGTCCCTGCGTTCAAACCGCCGCGTTCAAATATCCTAGACCGCTTTTTTTACTTTTATTGCATCTTGGTAAAAGTTTCTGACTTCTCTGTTTCTAAAATTCTCCTCTAGGGCGTCCAAATTTTCCATTGTATATATTCTCTTCTATCTCTGATTAGCTTCTTGCATATGTTTTCCAATGTTTTTGTTTCCCGCATTCTCTTCCTTGCTTTCTCTCTTTTCTTGATTTCTTCCTGTTATTCCAAATAGTACCATTCTTTGGGTTTATAATTTCTTTCAGATTTTTTTTTGGATGCTGGCACTTCTCATAGCCCTAACCAAGAACTCTGCCCTTTCCTCTATATATCCAGGTTCGTGGTCTTTTTTTTTTTTTTTATTTTCTGATGAATTTGATTCTTATTGGTATCTTTGTTTTGTGGTTTTCACTTTCCATTTTTCTTGAAATGTCTGATTTCAATTTTATTCCCAATAGAACATGATCGGAATCTATGTCAGGTCCTCTGTATGTTCTCACTTTTTTTTATGTATGTTTCACTTCTTGTCTCCACCAAAACATGGTCTATGTGGTTTATGTTCTTCCCTTCCGGTGTTGTCCATGTACCCTATATTATATTTCTTTATGTTGATATTGGGTGCTCATCACATTCATATTGTCTTTGCCCCCTCAAAAATTCCCCTTACATTCCAAAATGCCAAAAATATTACTATTTTTTATTTTTATTTACAATAAAAATATTGTGTTGTTTCTTCCTTATTTCTTTTCATTCCTTTTCAAAATCCTATTCATTTCTTCCAGGTATATTTCCGTCCGGCCTCAGTCGCTGCTAATTTTTTGTATTGCGTTCGACGTGTTTTTCTATTTTCCATTTATCCTTGTCCCAATTCCAGCGATCTTTATTTATGAATATTTTTCGGTATCCCACTTTCGCTTCATTTCCCTTTTCTCTCTCTTTCTTTGCCACGCTTCTCAACTCAGATTCTACCTTCCTCTCTTCTCCTGCCAGGTCATCATCTATGTATCTCTGGGTACCCCTTAATCTGTGTTTTCCTCTCATTATTTTCATATTTTCTTGCCGAGATTCCACTTTAATTACTACAAAGGGCCGTTGTTTTTCGTTTTATTAATTCGACTTCTCTTATTTTTGTGTTTACATTCAATTCTATCTTTAGGAAGTTCTCCGCTTCCTACTTTAGATTATTCTCATTAAATTTAACACCCTTTACCACTGTGTTATTTTTATTATCTTTCTTCTCCAGACGATACAGAATAGTTTCCAGTTTTGAGATTTTTTCCTTTAATTCGATGTTTTCACTTTTTAGTGTTTTTATCTCCTCGTCATATGATTTCTAACTTTTTTTCACTTCTTTTATTTCCTGCATCATCTGTCGCATCATGTCTTTCATCTCCTCCATTTCTTCTTCGACTTTCCTATCACTTATTGTACTAGGTGTTCCTACGCTTTTCTTGTTTCATCGATATATTTCTGTACTTGCCCCTTGCTTTTTTCCCGTACGTTCTGTTGTGAGATCCTTGTTATCACTTATTGCTCTTTCAATTTCACTTATTCGCTTGCGCTTACGTAAGTCGATTGGAAATTTACAACTTATCAATCCCGGTATAGGTCTACCCTTAAGCTTGAATTACATTATACTTTTTTCGTCTAGATTTCTCGTTCGAGTTTACATTCGATTTTGTTTAGAGTTTTTATTTCATTTGCTTTAGTATAGATGGCGCCAATACGAACTAACTATCACGGACCTCTTACCTATACTACGCCAATAGGGATGTTGGCACCTCCCTAAAGCTACGTTTACATCTGAATGAACTTTATGTCGGACAGAAATTCTGTCTCTCTTACTGTCTCTTATTTTCCGAGTCTTACTCTTACTGTTTTTTACTGTCCGACATAAAATTCGGTCAGATGTAATCGCACCTTAACTTGGACCGACCTCGGACGAAAACTCGGACGGGCTACATATTTCTATTCGAGAATCTCGAACGAAAATCGAACGTAATTTTCTGAATTACATTATACTAGATATGTCCTCGAACGAGAAATCTAGACGAAAAAAGTATAATGTAATTCAAGCTTTAGAGGTCTACCATCCAGGTCAGCTCTTCGGAGATGATAAACCTATTCTTCCTTTCCACTATTAGTATAAATGTTTAAGTATTGCACCTATGAGGTATGCAACCCAAACGGCTATCTCCTTATCTTCCTAACTTTCCTAATTAACTTTGGAATATAAACTCATTAAATTTTTAACGCAAAAATAGTTTGATTTTAGATTATAGCGTTCAAGGATGAACAACAAGTTTATCCCAAGAATAATTCAAAACCTCTTCTCCTCTTGTTATAAAACTTATTTTATGACTATAAAAGAACTGAATCTCCTCCAGCAATAAGTATGAATATGAAAGGTTCGCAGGATTTTGGAGACGCCAAATAAAACAAATAAGTTGTCAGTCGACGTTTCGGTTTTATTTACTGAACAAAAATTATTATTTACTGGTTGTTCTCAAAAACCAAGGATACCTGCATTAGAGCGCAATAATTTGATTTATTGTATAAAATGTAGTTGTGATGCCGTTTATGTCGGCCAGACAAAGCAAAGACTAATCAATAGAATTAAACAACACCAATATGACATAAGAGTGAAGTCAAGGAAAACTGGCCAGGCCGAACATATTGATAATGTTTCACGCTGGACGATGTGAGTGTTCTCAATAATGAATCTAATTACCACAAAAGAAGGAATAAAGAAATAAAATAATAACCAGTCTCGAGACTCGAGAGAGCGAAACTAGTAGTTATATTAAATAAATATTTGTGAAAATTAGACTCGTTATTATTTTATTCCTTCATAATGAATTTTCACCAAGTGACGACCGAATCTATTAACCACAAAAGAACGTTTTTGGAGGCGACTTACATCTCTATAACCGACAATAACGTTAACAAACAAACGAACTATGGCTATATCAATGCTTGGTACAAGAACCTATTGAGAGTATATATGAGAAGAACTGAGGATGAACCACCTTAGATTCGGGATCATTTCATCGCATTATACCTTTTGGATTTTCTGTTTCTTGTTTTAGTGACGTGCGACTTTGTCGTGTTTTTGTATCCTTGTTTTACTATTTGTTAAACTTTATGAGCTTCGGCTTAATGGTTTTTATTGAGTTTTGCTGTGTTTTTGTCGATTGAGCATCACTCTCAATCCTACTATGTTATACTGTAATAGTTCTCTTGACGGGTAGAAAGCTAATGTCTAATTTTTATTTTATGTACAATATCATGGTGTTATGTTGGCTGTTTGGACGATACTTATCTTGATATATTTGTACAAGTTACGTTGTTATATTAATATTTGTTATACAGGGTGTCCCCGCACTCACTTTACATAATTTAGGTGGTGATAGAGGACACTTTTCTAAGAACAATATTTAACAAAATTTTTTTTCTAAATTCAAACCTTCGAGAGTTAGGCCTCTTTAAAGCATTTTTTTTAATTTCCACCTTCACGTGGCCATAGCCCCGAAAATATTGATTTTTCGGTAAAAATGGTTTAGTGCTTTTTTAAAGAGCGTGAAATAATCTACAAACTAGATACACATCTGTTATTGTATAAAATCAACGGATTTCGAGTTATGAATTAAAATAAGTTCAAAAATGTCGAAAAATTTGAGCTTTCTGTTTTTTTGTTTTTTTTCAAATCCCTGTATCTTTTAAACGAAACATTTTACAAAAAATCTGACGCCCCATTCCGGATAGGAAATTTAACGGACTACAACTTTTGTCTAGTAAAAATTTTTGAAAAACCACTCCATTACACAGAAAATCAGAAAATAATAAACAAAGCAGCTACAAAACAGAAAATTAAATTCACTAAATATTTTATTTTTTTGAAAAATTATTTTATTAATTAATTTTAAACTATTACATTATTTAAGTAAATGTTGAAAATGACCACCCTCATTTCAATACACAGTCGTGATTGTTTTAAAAGATGTTTGTTGAGACAAAATCGAAAAAAGTTGATTTTTCGACACTTTTAATCGCAGAAATTCGATTTTTTGACACTTTTTCACAATCACCGATCGACCAAAATTGGCCTCGTGATCGACCGGTCGATCCCTCGACCTTGTTGACCACCACTTCTATAGTGGCTCTTAACAAAAGAGGAAATTTTATAAATAATATTATAAAACATCTTTTAAAACGATCACGACTGTGTATTGAAAATGAGGGTGGTCATTTTCAACATTTACCTACTAAGGTAATAGTTTAAAATTAATTAATAAAATAATTTTTCAAAAAAATAAAAAATTTAGTGAATTTAATTTTTTGTTTTGTAGCTGCCTTGTTTATTATTTTCTGATTTTCTGTGAAATGGATTGGTTTCTCAAAAAATTTTACTAGACAAAAGTTGTAGTCCGTTAAATTTCCTATCCGGAATGGGGCGTCAGATTTGTTCTAAAATGTTTCGTTTAAAAGATACAGGGTTTTGAAAAAATCCAAAAAAAATAAAAGCTCAAATTTTTCGACATTTTTTAACTTACTTTAATTCATAACTCGAAAGCCATTGATTTTAGACAAAAAAAGAAGTTCGTCTAGTTTGTAGATTATTTCACATTCTTTAAAAAATTACTAAAGCATTTTTACTGAAAAATCAATATTTTCGGCGTTATGGCCACGTGAAAGTGGAAATTAAAAAAAATGCTTTAAAGAGGCCTAACTCTCGAGGGTTTGAATTTAGAAAAAAATTTTTGTTAAATATTGTTCTTAGAAAAGTGCCCTCTATCACCACCTAAGTTATGTAAAGTGAGTGCGGGGACACCCTGTATATTATCCATATATTTATAGTTATTTACATGTTATACATTTTAACTCATGTTCTATGTGACTTGGTTGAAAAGTGTCGCCCTATCTTGCCATTGTTTTCCTTCACATGGATTTTTTCTACGCCGAAACATCTTATATCTTTAGTTGTTAGGTGATAGAGTAGTTTGTTTAATTTGATTGCCGTTTCTACATGATCAATTTTTCCTCTTACAGTCTTGAGGATGGTTTTCAGTAAATAAAACCGAAACGTCGACTGACAACTTATTTGTTTTATTTGGCGTCTCCAATATCCTGCGAACCTTTCGTATTCATACTAATTTTATGACGCAATGCAAACTTGCAATTTTCATGATGCTTGTGATGTTTGCATCTCTTTTTAATAATTTAAATTATTTAAAAGCCATTATTTCATTGTTTAAATATTTTTGTAGGGAATGTCTTTTAATAAAATTATTAAATAATAAGCTATTAACAAAAAGTCGTTAAATTGAACAAAGTGTAAATATGTACTTACAACTAAATATATCAAAGAAAGCAAATTTTGGGTAGTATTTCTTTTCATGATAAATTCAGTAATAAAAATTAATAATTTTGTTAACGCCCGAGCTTTATTTTGTTGCACGACGTTTCAACCCATAACTATTTTCGAAGCATCAGATTGGCGTGCAATTAGTGCAAACAAATCTACAATACCGTACTGGTCCGGTTTGGAGATAATTTTAGATCTTGTTGTGATTCTCAGTAAAGGAGGACTCACACTTACCGAACTTACAGGCCACGAACCCAAGCCTACGATACAGCCTCATAAACATCTTTATCAAAATTAATTCAGGATTAATTTATCACTTTATGGTCTCCCACTACATAGCTACCGCAAGCTTTTGTGATAGATATTTGTCCGCGTACGTGCAATTCGTTGCACCAGGTAAATATCATTATAACATATAGAATGGAACTGTCAGAACAACCAAGGTTGTTAAAATTTCCTTTAACCAATGCAACTGGGCAATTAATGATCAGAGGTACTTAACTACTGTAAATCACTTTTGCCATTAGGCAGTAAGTTTCTTTAAATGATATTGATAAGTTGATATTTACCTGTAATTGGGTTTACCTATTGGAAATAAAAATGATTATTATTATTCAAAATAGAGATTTGCTTCTCATAGTATTTATTTACAAAATATACTATACATCCATCTGTTCAATATTTTCCAGTACAATAAATACTTTCAAATCGAAAAAAAAAAAACAAATTAAGCGTTAGAAATCTAAATTTTACAATAAGTATTCAATAGATAAACTATAAACCATGTACCTAGTTTAACACAAAAAACAATCGCAACAATTTATTTTTTTATCACAATTCATGATTTTTGATTGAGACGGTGCTATTAAAAATTAATTAATCTTCACTGGACAAAATCCATTATTTTCACAATCAAAATAAAAAGTAAAGATTTAAGTAAGTAGAGAGCTGTAAAGCTTAATTTTTTATTATACTTGGTAACCTATCTATTTTTTATTATGTACATTGATCAAGTTGAACCTATAATAAACATAAATAAAAGTACTTAAGTACTTAACTTTTACGATTACAATTAAAAAAAATAATACAACATATAAATTAAAATAAAAAAATTGATTATAAAAAAATGTACAAATTTTAATTCAACAATGATAAAGCAACGCTTTGCTACAATTTTCTGTACAATATGTACAAGTATACTTGTAGGCACTTTTGGCGTATTGAATAAAACAAATTTCAAATGAAGAAAAATGGTCCCTTTTAAGCACAAACCAGACCATTACTTAAAGTCTTACGCGTATTGCAAATGCAAACAATTTCAACTACAACAGCAGAAGCGTTCTTTTGGCACGTATATTAAAAGCTTTTAATTAATTTGCCCTGAGCCAACATGAATTTATTAAATTTTACTATTACATAGAAAATTTCCTAAACACAAAACAAACTCTCTCCCTTCACTTGCGTAAAACACTTAATGGTAAAAAACAAACTCATTTTTTTGACTATGAAAATACAAATTATACACTTAAATTAAAAACGTTCTCAAACAAAACTTTCCAGCACATAAATAAAAGTTGCAATAAATTTTCACAATTTTGATTTTAGTCCATCTTCTTGCCATTACTTTGGATACTTTGACTAACAAATCCATTGTTTATTCCATTAGAATAGCAGGGTTTATAAGTACTGGTTAATTCACTCTCTAAGTAAGTGTTACTTAAACTATCTTCTTTTGCATGCGATACATTTCCATTGGATACTGGATCATTATCAACAATCTAAATAATACTAAGTTAATAAAACCCAATCAAATGTTACACTAAAACTTACCATGCAAAAACCTTTGTTCCTACTTCCTGCAACAGTTTTCCTATCAGACGTATATTTGACCTTATAAAAGTCAGAAAATAAAAAGAGAAACATGATACCATGTACACCAATCCAAACCATGAACGACTTAGGGTAATTGCACTCAGTGAACAGAAGTTGAAATTGATGTGCAAAGATGAAAACAAATTGAATCTAAAAATTAATTCAAATATAATCAATTAGAAATGCACATTATTCTTATACTACCATTTGAAAACTAGTAAGATATTTTTTCCACCATATGTATTTTTGGTATTGAGGGCCCATGGCAGCAACCATATAATAGAAGTACATCACTATATGAACAAAAGCATTTAACAATGCAAAGAATGTACTGTGCCCACCTAAAATGAAGTAATATTTTGCATTAATTTTTTTAGTGTCTTGTAGTTTTGATCTATTCTTGCTAGCTTTTTTTAATGAAAATTCTTTGTAGGATATCAATTATAATAAATTATTTTACACGTGCTCGAAATGACCACTTGGGTGGTCATGGTTTACAGCATCTTTTCATTGATTGCCTGACCTACAGCCGCACAAAAGTTCCTTTTTAATAGAATTTCGGTAAATGGAATTTCACTATATATCCAAGTTCCTTGTATTTAATCATTGATGATACAGAAGCATTATTAATTTGTTCTTGTTTTATTGAATTACCAGGCGCCCAACAACTGCAGAATTCTATTCAATTTTAAAATACACAAAATACTTGAACATTGACGATACGGGAAACTTATGCAAATTAGCGGCAAAGGCTTTTACAGGGCCTCTACCAGCTTGAGTTGTGACATTTCCAGTGCCGTACATAAGGGGGGGGGGGTTCACCCCCCCATGGGAGAGCGAGATATTAAAAATAAGGGTCTAAAATATTTTTTTGGCGTGAAACCCCCCCCCCATGGCATAGGAAAAACTTTTTTTCGGAGAACCCCCCCCCCATGACCAATGTCTAGCTACGGCCCTGGACATTTCCTTTGTGCACAATAAAGCATGTTGGTTACTCTAATAAACTTTAATTTCAACCAATTAGTAGGGTAAGGTGCTCTAAGACTGCGCGGTCTCTAAGACTGCGCACCCCTTATATTGCGGCATGTGTGTTTGTTTTCTTGCTAATTTTAATTCCCACACATCACTGCCAATGCCGTGGTTACCCTTAACAATTTTTGTCGTAAAAAAATGGATTTTAGGTAAGTTTTACCATTTTACGCTGTTTTGATATAAAAATTCGACATTTTGGAAATTGTGTAACGGTCGTTGTTTTTGTGATTATCGCATGCATATTGCACTATCGTGTTAACAAAACTCTTAACCAAGCGTTGATGATGGTATTATTTTCCAATTTAATTGGAGATGGCTACATTCGTGTCCTTTTTACATTGCCGACCTGGAATCAACCGATGGTTCTATGGAACCGTCTACTGCTACAATCGAATTGCCGACTGCAAACATTAGTTTGCATATTTCCAACATGCCGGGAATATCTACTGATTGGACCAATTCCCAAATATTAACTCAGATTGCCTTAACCATTATTTTGCCATTGCCCAAATGTACCATTGCAAGATTAATAAACCGGAAGGGTAAGAAATCCGATATTATAACTAGTTCTCCCTACAAATTAGAATTGATAGATGAAGAAGCGAGGAAGAAGTCGAAGCGCTTGTCAGATACTTCAAAAGGAAATCCAAAGAAAGTTAAAAATAAGTCCAAAGAAAAATAGAAAAAAACTATTGGAAGCAAAGAGTAGTTGGGTTGTCCAGGATGCATAGAATAAAGTAAATGCCAATAACTGAAGATTGGATCGAGTGTACATCATGCTCTCAGTGGTGGCACAAGAAGTGAACTGCATAATACTAGCATGTGGTGTGATCTATGCTTGTAAACTGTATGCGCAGTCTTGCAGACCCAAGTGTGCAGTCTTACACGACGGGGTCTGTAAGACTGCGCAATGACTTTTTCTGATTTTTTTGTTTTTATTAATAAAGTATATGTAATAATTACTAATTAGTAATTAAGTTTGTAATAATGTTGTTGAAAGACCAATAAGTTTTAATACAAATTTTTGAGTTTTTAATTGCTTTAGTTTTTTTAATATACCGGTTCAAACCTTAAGTGCGCAGTCTTAGAGCATTCTACCCTACAGTAACCAATAGAGTTAAACAAAAAGATATATGAGCTGTAAAGATGGAAAATGCTATTCAAAATTATATGTATGCATTTTCCATATTTACAACTATTGTATCTTTCCATAGTTGAGGATTGGTACAACTGTGGTTGACCGATGATATGCAACTCAATCCCAGAGGTGGCGCTATTTTTTTCCATTTAAAGTATTAATTTGTTTATACCCAAAAAGTTTAGCCAATTTATCAGTTACACTAAAATCGGCAATAAAATATTTTTATTTTATATATTTTTGGAAATAAATTTAATTTTTAATGGAAGTTGTACTCATTTTTCTAATTTCAAATGACAAAACTTCTTTTGATGAGATTAATAAATCAACATTTCTAACGTTGATCACCGTTTGACAATACAAACATGACATTAAACTAAATTAATATGAAAACCGTTATTTGATTCCTATTACTAATATTTAAATATTAAATTGCATGAAATGTAAAATATCAAATTGACTTTACAAAAAAATTGTATATGTTAGAAAATTAATTAAAAGTCGACTGTATGAAGCGTTCCATTCTTTGTAAAAAAAAATTATAACATAAAATCCCACAATGTAATTCAAAAAGTGCAACAATGAATTTTACAGTTGGTTTAAAAATTCAATATAAATTATTATGCATTTTGTTCATTCGTTCTAAATTTATATTGAAAAGTGTCGATTTAAATTGCTTTACTTTTATTTTATACCATGTTTTAAAAATATAAAATTTGAAATTATTGGCGGGTTATGAATATTATATTAAAAAATTAGAAGTTAAAACATAAGTTTCTTTCTATTTAAAATTTTTTTTCAAAAACTTCATCAAGGTTTCCAATTAATTTTATAATTTAATATTCACGTTATGAATATTATAGCTACCTGAGGAGCTCAAATGAGAGCGGAGCACATATTTTATTGTATAAAATACAATACATTACAATATTGTAATTCAATAAAAATAACAATTAAAATTGAAATGTTAGAAATAATTGTCAACTACTATGCCGATAGCGGTACATAATTTTTAAAATAATTAAACTTTTAATAATAATGACATGTAATCAAAAACCCGTTACCCTAATTTCATATAGCGCACGTACTATTTGTAATTCTATTTATATTTATATTCGCTCATACAATTTTTTGAATTCTACAGATATCGTTTATGTATAAAGATTATTATCGTTTATCTTTAATCTAATTTACAACACGAGTTAAGGTTGTTAAGAAGAGGAGTGGGAGTAAGTTGTAGTGGTGTCTCTGTCCTTTGCTAAATAGATAGGATAAAGCAAGAAAAAATATTTTTTTGCAATATTTGCCAACTTCAAATAAACAAAATTTTAATAGGTAAAATTAATAAAAAGAGGCTTTTCTTATTAAAAATACATAGTTTTTAATAATATAGTACTAAATTGTATTCTTCTAAAGAGTTTTGGTCGGTTAAAATATTTTTTTACGTATTTTAAAACACTTTTAAGTTGATGTGGAAAGTGCGGCAACGCTGTATACTTTCTGCTGTTGGTATTTATATTATTTATGTGTCAAATTCTTTAAAAATCACGAAATTTTGCCCTAAAAAGCATAAACTGCTTCAAAAAAACCCAAACTTTTGAAAAATAAAATTTAAAACATTTACCTATTCATTATTTATTGGAATTTACATTTTTGTTTCATTACATTACAGTGCATTTAAAAGTGAGAAGCGGCGACGTTGCCAAACGTAATGACGATTTATTAAATTTGTATCATTTTTTAGCATAATAATTTAATTTTCGCAGAAACTAAAAGGTAGACTTTCTTAAAATTTAGTACACTTATTTATAAGACCTTCATAAATATTGTGGCGATTTTTGGTAATGGTGACACACCTGATTGCAGAGTTAATGACGTTTAAATCAATGTGAAACCCCTCGCGTCCATTAACGCAATGTAATAACGTGTCACGAAATAGTAACTTTGACATTTTTTATCTCGATAACTAAAAGGTAGATTAAGTTCAAACTTTGCCAGAATGTGCTTGATTATGCAAACAATATACTGTGAAAATTTCAGAAACTTTGCGCAGATTTCGATTTCCTTCTTAACAACCTTAATTGTTAGAACGTAACTTAATTGTTTATATTACTCATTTTATGCTCCCGATTACAAAAACTATTCACTTTTAATCATTTTTGTTAAATCCAGCTTTGGTGCCAAAAATTGCAATAAATTTTGTTAATAACAAATAGGAAGTAAAATCAAAATTTCGGATTTTGGATCGAAAATATCGCAGTATTCCAAATTAGAGTAGAGCAGTGCCGGATTAACGTAGTAGCAGTGTTTCTATTTTAAGGAAAGGGTAGTAAAAAAGGTGATCCCTGTTTCCGCCTCGGGTAAAATAGCATTTTTAGTTAGAAGAAGGATAAAAAAGGGTCGTTCAAAAGAGTAGGGGGCCCCGCGACAACATTTGTTACGGGGCCCGCGCTGGCTTAATCCGGCACTGCAGTAGAGAGTAGACCATTCACAAATTATTTGTCGCGCTCTCGAAGTTCATTACTCAACACTGTTGAATAATGAATACCATATTACTAAACTAAAAAAGGATATTACAATAATTAATGATTATTCAATGGGAGTAGAAGATAGTAATTAACCGTCCTGTGCAATTGTAGCTCACCAAACGTTAATTTACGATATATGAGTAGTTTAAACTAAAAAATGGTTTGTTTCAAAAAATTCTGATCAACTAAAATTTTAATTGGTTTTAATCACGATTACTTAACAGATTCGTTCTTTATGTAGCGCCACTATTAATTGTAGCGTCGAGTTATCTCTGCCGTTCATTAAATAAAGTTGACCTGTCTTACAATGGGTCACCCTGTATAAGAAATTTTCTGTTTCTTACATTTGTTGTTGTTAGATAACATAATATAAACGGAAATGGGTAGGGAGGTTTGGTGGTCTACTCCCTAATGCGGAGATCGGAACCTATCGGTGCTTTCATTAGTTACGGCACTGGGTATAAGGATAAAAAATCCAATTAATTTTAATGAAAATTTAATAATAATAATAATCATTATTAGCAATTTTACTGTCATTCTTATACTCATCATCATATACCGTTTAATATCGGAATGTATACAAAGAAAAATTGTTGCGTTAAGTAAAATTCAGAAAATATTTGATCTGATTGTAAATTTACTGTAATTTAAGATTATTTTCGTCGATATACGTAGTGTTCCGTTAAAGTGTGGTGTTATTTAAATTATAACGCTTTGATTATTTTTACACCTTTCAATTCCTTGTTTTATAATATGCATTGGTGAAAATAATTGCCGCTGCAAATCGAGCTCGAAATGCGTTTCCCTTAATTTTCCGATTGTGGAGCAGTCTCAATCAAGTCATGATAATAATATTCTTACTGATCTAGTTTCCAATATGGTGATTTACGGTGCTAAAGATTCCGCATCATTTGGAACTTGGGAAAAAATGGATCACAGTTTACTATTGACACACAGACATTTCTTGAAGTTTGCTTGAATTACAGAAAAAAAAAGAATAAAAAAAAAGGTGATATCTAATTAATCCATTTATGCCCTCACTCCCACTCTCAAGTTTTCGTGAACCGATTTCAAACAAAATTAATTTAATCAATTCGAAGCTTCCACATAAAAGTAGTACTAAATATCAAATTTGGTTAGGATATTCTTATTGGTTTGGGAGGTACGGAGGCATACACAAAATGCAGTGACAGATATATTTTTTGCTAATTGGTCTCTTTCAACTCATGGTACCTCATGGAATGAAAATCAGTCAAAATCTGAAAATTTCTCTTTTCGTTTACTTACTATTTTAATGTTTAGAGCGCGCTGCAAATTTTGATGCAAAAACACGTTTCAACAGATGGCGCACCCTAAAATATTAATCTTTTATACTTATCTTTTCACCAATACATAATTTTATTAATTTATGAAAGTCATATGAATAAACGATAACTAATTTAGGCAATGAGGAAGTCTGAGCTTCCAATGTTGAATATTTACAATTATATTCCAAAAAGATATACATATTTGAAAATGTTGAATATTTTTTAAAATATTGAACTTTGAAAGTTCAAACTTCCTCATTGCCTACATTAGTATCGTTTATTCATATGACTTTTATAAATTATTAGAATTCTGTATTGGTGAATAGAAAAGTATAAAAGATTAATATTTTAGGGCACGCCATCTGTCAAAACATGTTTTTGTACCAAAATTTGCAGCGCGCTCTTAACCTCTCAAATAAGTTTTTTAAAATTTGAAAAATTTGTAATTTAAGATTTTATTCGAATAATATTAAATTAGCAATATGAAAAGATAAAATTGTACCTTAAAATAAAATTATGTATCAAGAAATGTAAATAAAAAGATAATAAAATGATAAATAAAGATACATTTTCTTAATATCTATCATTTACCCAAGTTTTGGAGTGAATTCAATAAAATAATAAAATAAAACAAAACCACAGTTTTGAGTCTCGACTTCCAAAAACTTTTCTGCTTGCAAACGGTTTCGGCGATTTTTGATTTAACCCCATCTACAGTTGTGAGAAAGATTACAAAATTAGTTAAGAACACAGTAAAATGTACTACTTCAACGGAGGTCCGAAATAGGCTGGTAAAAATGACAAAAAATATAAAACCAGGTTTACCCCTGTTAAAATTCCGAAATATTTTGTTTTTAAATTGAAACTTTCAAATCAAAATATTTTATAAGACCTCGTTCTATAAATATTTGCATTTTTTTACTAGCCCACTTAGGACGTCCGTTGAGTACCTTTTATTGTATTTTCGACTAATTTTGAAACCAGATCTTGCAAGGTGATCGTAGATTTCATTGGTATACCCCGTTCAGATATTCCTTTCTGATTACAATTTCCAATCAGAGTCTATTAGAATATGATATTATTTATTAGAGTACATTATTTTCGAAATAAAATTGAAAAAATGTCTTCCTGTGAATAATCCTGTGCTTAAAGGGTCGAAGTTCTGCCTCGTTGTCAGATTTTAATTAAAATTTTGCAAGTTAAGAAATTTACGTTCTGCTTATCAAAAACATTGTTTTTCTAACATAATTTCTTAATTAATTTTGTTTATTTAAGTTTAATTTGAAATTTGAGATAAAGATATCAATAATAATAATTAGGATTAAAAATAAACCAACTAATTTTTGAAATATCATCGATACAATATTAAATAATATCAAAACCAGCTGTAAAAATAATGCTAACGTAATTCCGTTCCTATTAAATAATCATACTGGTAATTTTAATGAGAACGAGAGATGATAGTATGTGAGCATCCCAATGGAGATCGTTTAATTCTAGGTCATTCCTGCCCACTTTTAAATAAATTATAGAAATTTTTAAATTACCTGGCGCAAATTTAACACCCATCCAAACCGAAAACGGCATGATTCCGTGGTGAATAACGTGAAGTGTCGATACATGACTGAACTTCTTACGTAATATGAAAAATAAAGTATCGAAAAATTCAGTAAACTTAGAAAAGTAGTACCACCAACAAGTATTGGCCATCTACGACAAAAATGAATAAATTTTTATAAAAGAGCAAAAAATCAATTAACTTACCCTTAATGCCATTGGACTATACGAATAATCTACCGGTTGACACCTAAAACTATAACTGCCCCACCATCCGCTCATCAGGTACTAAAATTTCTTTATTAATTAAATCAAGGCATTAAAAATTGAAACCATTCTCACCTCATAAAATATCCAGGCACTAAATACCGTTTGTATAAAATTATATACAATTAAAATATTTCTAAGATTAAATGGTTTCCTATTTTCCATAATGTTTGGTCCCAAGACTTTTGAAAAATATACATAAAATAAACATATTGCTACAGTTGGTAATGGATTTGACATCATAGACCAACCATTCACCCGAGGATCTGAAAATGAAAAAAATATATAAATCACAAGTAAATCCATCAGTGTCAGTTTCACAAAAATGTTAATGTAAAATAATAAAAGTTGTATGTGGTCAAGAGAAAACGAATAAATATAGTCGAACAAAAAATATTTGGTATTTTATGAATTTTAACTTTTTAATCATACCACATAGTACAAACGGACACTAAACAAGGCATACCCTTTTATGCTTTTGTTAAGCCGTATTTGTTAATATTTAAACTAATAATTGTTATAGTATAGTAGCTTTCAAGTGTGTTAACGTCCCTTTAAGGACGAAGAGTACGTTAGCTTTTGAATGCTTAAAAATATATTATATTTTAATTCAAGTAATTCTTAAAATTTAACAATTAATTTAAATTATTTTTAATTAGTACCACCTTTTTTAACCACAAAATACCAAATATTTTTTGCTAGTCTATACTTCTTATATTGTTTTAAAAAAAGCGGTTCCCAGACTGTCTTATTTCGCTTCCTTTTTTATACTTTGAATAATTTTGCCCCCTCCCCGGAACTACATTTTTTATTACAATTTTACAACTCACAAAAAATATAAGTAAATTTTTATCATCTTCCGCGCCTCCCCGCTATGCGTCGCTCCAGACGCTAGAGAGCCGTTTTGCCTACACTTTACTAATTAAAATTATCCCCTAGGATCGTCCAACTCGGGAAATTGTGCCACTGCAAAGGGGGTGGATCTCTCTTTGTTTTGCTGCAAATTTAAGCCAAAAATACCCCTAAAAAATGAATATAGCTCGATGTTAACTGTACGATGGTGTAGGTAAAACTAGAGCAGTTTTACGTCGTCTTTAGAAAGAAAAAAAAACACATTTTCAGTAGCCATATAATTAAGACTTATTCGAAATCATTATAATATGTACAATAGAATCTGCATATAACGAGTACTGGATAGAGCGAGATACCAGTTGTGGCAAGCATGAGTTTGGTTAAAAATGCATTGTTTTATATAGGATTATAAACCGTTAGTAGTGAAATCCTCTTATAACGACGTTCTGGTTATAACCGGATTCCTCTCTATCGGGTGTTTATTTACAAAGTTTCTACCCTTAATATTTAGGGAAATCAAGAACGTAATTCACAATAGATAGAACACATCAATGATTTAGAGAAGGAAAGATAAGAATTCCCCCCTCCCCCTTATATGGCATCAAGTTTAAGTTATTTACAAAAATGTTATCGTTTGGTACAAAGAAAATTAGTCGATTTTCTCTTAAAACCACCAGCCATTATAAAAAAATTGGTTGAAAAATAAATTTCTTTGCTGGCTACACCACTGGATTTTATAAAGTTATTAATATAACACTCTGAAAAATGTTTTTGCCCAGCTAACAAATACAGATTAGTTGATTAAATATTATTTGGAATAACATAAAACTAGTTGTTTCAACAAATATTTTTTTGGCATTTGTTGTCGTAAAGAAAATGAAAATGTTGAAGTAAATAATACAATTTTGTTATCTGAAATAAAATATTTTGTTCTACTAAGATATATTTTTGTTGTCCGAAATCTAATATTTGTTGATCAACAATGCAACAAATATAAATTTGTTACATTAGAAATTCGTTAAACCGAACATTAACGAGTATGCGTGGAATAGTAATTTCTCATTATTAGAAGTCGTTAATTACTATCAGTTGTATGCTGTGTAATAACTACGAAAATAATAATTATACTTGTAATAATAAACAAAATGAGTGTAGCCGAAATTTTAGAAAAGTGGCAGTTACCTGAACTCTGTGCAGTTTTTGAAGGTAAGTAAAATAAAAATTAGATTACAACAAAAGATTTTATTTATATTTAACTGATGCGTATGGTTCATGGTCAGGAGGAACAAAATTTCATTTTAATTTCATAACTACCCATTAATAGTATTATTTAATATTCAAAGTTGATGTCTCTAAAATGAATTATTTTATAATTATTAGCAGTATAATATTTAATTCGGAATAACAAAATTAATTTAGTGTCAATAATTATTGTAATATTTGTGCTTCCCCGATATTGCTTACTCTGAGTATTTGATAACCCCGGCGCCGGCGCGCGGCTTAACCTTGATGCAGGTATGTACATACTTGTATGATCATCTCACTGCTTTAAAAATACGTCATAAGTTTATTTAATACAAAATAGGTACGTGTAGGTTTGAATATAAAAAAAATATTACCCATGCAAGTATACATTTTAATGCAAAAGAAATTTTTGTCAGCAAATAGTACTAAGTATCTATATTACCTATTAATTTTGTTAAATTAAAAAAAATAATATTTTATTTTTACTCTTTTAGTAGCAAAAATACAGTAATAATTATTATTTAGAGACATTCAATGAATATAAAATTGAATTTGTGAAGATTTGAATATTTAAAACGTTAACCGCCAGAGCGTTTTTTTTTTTCAAAATATTTTTGTATGGAATTTTAAATTGAGTAAAAATTTTCATTTCTTAAAATGCTTCTAAATATCTTGTTTAATCTATTATTTTGAATTAATTTTATTTTTAATGTCATAACGTATGCAAGAACAATAAAGTTGATCCAATTTTAGAAAACGTAATCAATATGGAGGCTCTCACCATTGATGTTATTAAGGAAATAATTCCCAAAATAGGACCGAGAGGTTTGCTCATTAAACGATATAAGGAATATTTAGCCGAATCAGGTTTTGATAGTAGTAATTCTTGGAGTATTAGTGGTGGTTCTACTACAACAACTGATAATAGGTACCATCTCCAGCATCTTCTATTGAGATTTCCGACGAATTATATCCTTCCTGTGGGCGAAATGGTATATAAGCAATTTTTTTTTATATTACCGATATTACAAATATGTATTGTAATTTAGACTTTTTGACCGATGCCATTGTTGGTTTAACGGAGGAAGAAATTGAAAATAGTCCTGCACAAAAATACAGAAGGAAAATTCAAAAAGAAGCGGAAAGAAACTTTTTTACATTGCCACACTGGTAGGTAAAAGTATTTTAAGCGAGTACAAAAAATTTAACACGTTGACTGATCATATGAGAGACAAAATAGTGGAAATAGTATTACAAGAAGAACTTCATAAAAATACTGATCAGAGGTATTTGAAACACCCATTTTCTCTTATATGTATAGTAATTTTTATTTATTTTTTCAGAATTTCGACTGAGAGGTTTATATTATTGTCAAATGCAATTGTTGGACTATTTCCTTCAGAAATAAAAGCAAGTTTTAATGATTTTTAAATCATTAATGTTTTGTTATAAGTAAGTATTTATTTTATTTAGATACAGATGATGAAGTACAATGGCTAAAAAACTCAATTTAACCGTGGACAGAAGTGATTAAAAAATGAGATATAACTTTTGACAAAGGGAATTTGTGGAGAAATAGATCAATAAATGACTATATGGATACATTTCCTGCTCTCAAATTAAAGTTAGGATATTATGTTTTCGTAAGTTTTATTATTTTTAAAAACTAGTCACCAAGATAATGTGTTATACATATTATTATTTTTAGTTGCAAACTGATTTTCATCGAATACAACCCCAATTATTTTCGTTAATTAGTTCTCGCTAATTTTTTTTTCTTTTTTTTTTAGATTTTTGGTGAGGTTAGCCAACTTTAGAACGAAAAAGGAATAAATTAGCTGTTGAAATACTTTTAAGATCGAATCTAACAAGGGGTCACTACAGTGGGTATGTCGCCAATCGAGATCCCAATTTTTTTGGTGATTCTAGTAGCTAAAAAAATTATCACTTTTTCGAATTTTAGTCGATTGCCTCTTAGTTCTTGAGTTATGAATTTTTGAAAGGGCAGATTTTACCATAAGCTTAGCATTATGGACGTTGTAACGCGTAGGTCCTGGGTTCTAATCCCAGTCCAGGAAAATTTTTTTTCTTTAAATTATGTCATTTATTATCGGAATTAAAAAATTAATGACCTACGAATTACCATTACAAATTATTAACCGCTAAACCACCACGGTTTTTTGTAATAATAGCTAGTAATAATAGCAGTTAACTCACTATAGTATTTTTAAAAATTCATAACTCAAGAACCAATAGCCAATCGACTAAAATTCGAAAAAGTGATAATTTTTTTAGCAACTAGAATCACCAAAAAAAATTGGGATCTCGATTGGCGACATACTCACTGTAGTGACCCCTTGTAAGGTTTAGTTTTAGTTTTTTTTTTATATAATTAATAACGCCACGTTGCTTTGTGTGTATGAATAATTTTTCATCGGTACATGAATGGCCGATGGAAAATTATTCATAACTACTAAAATTTTATTTTAATCAGTAGTAGATGTAGTAGAAATTTCAGTTTGTTACATTTATATTTATTTTGTAGTAATTTTAGGTTTTCTTACTTTTAGCTTATAGGTTTTATTTAAGTATTATATTTCGTCGAAATAAAACTTTATGAAATACAATGAAATATTTTTATTTTGAAATTCATTATTTGGCTGGTACTACAAATATATTATTTCATACAACATATATTTATTAGTTAGCACAGCAAGAATTTTACTCGGTACAACTAAATGAGGTTCGTTTGCATCAAGTAATGTATTACTTGTAACAACAAAGTTTAATTTTTTATAATAACAAATATTTTATTTGAAGAAACATACCTTTACTTGCTATTATAACAAATTTTTTACTTGAAACAACAAAGTTTTATTTCTTATTACAACAAACCTTTTAGTTGAGGCAATCAAGTCATATTTGTTATAATAAAAAATTTCTTAGTTGAAGCAACAAAGTTTTATTTTTTATAAAAACTAATTGTTTTAGTTGGGGCAACAAACAAATGTTCAACAAAAATCACTTTGTTGTAGTAGCAAATTTGTAGTTGAGGCTATAGTGACTAATATTATTTGTTGGTATAGTTAAATTTTTGTCACAGCGGCAAATTTTTTTTCAGAGTGAATAATAACTGGATTTTGTTATCAAGACTTTAAAAATAATTTATTATTCTCAATCAAGTATAATATTATTAGTGATTTCAGCATTGTCCAGATAATATCAATAAATTTTTTTGCAATTATCCACTTCAATATCAAGTGTTTATAACTTTAAACAACTGCATGCAGTATTGTTTACATAAATAATGCAATCAACCCCCTTGTTCTGGTATTCCCCAACTCAAAAATTTTGGATGGCATGGAGGATCGAGTGACCCCTCATTTGAAAGGGATATTAATTTTCTTTTCAGTTACATAACTTGTTTTTTTTTTAGCAAATTAAAATTTTTTTTTATGTACGAAAAGTACATTTTTTTAACTCAAAAATAAATATTTATTATTAAAAATCTTAAAAAGTACAAAAAAATTTAATTACTTTAATAAAACTATCAGCGCATTATAACTGGTTATAGTTGTAAAAATACTGATAATTTATTTGTATATCGATTTAGAGGAAATATTTGGGGTAGAACTTTTGAAATAAACACAGGGTGAAATTATGTCAGTGACGGGATCTCTGAAGAGTAGTAAGCAGACTTTCTCTTATCAACAAAAAATAACATAAATACATTTTTGTTTTTAGTACAGTAATGTGGTTTTAATTTATATGGATTTATTTAACATTATTATGTAATAACAGAAGAATTGAAAGCGTGAGTGATTCCTCACAACTGGTATGTGGGATTTGGAACATCAGTATAATGCGTTTAAAAGAAAGTGGACATTATTAATATTTGGAGTTTAGTCATTCGCATAAAATGCGCATTATTTAATTAACAATTTTGTTTTAAATAACTAAAAATTTTTTATATAAAAAATGGGTAAAAATAGTGCCTCCCTTTTAAAATTCATTTACCATTTACAAAAAAAAAACTTAACAAATAGCCAATAATATACAAAAAGCTCAAAAAATCTAATAATAGAATAATGAATGACATTTACCTACAATTTATTTATTCGCCAACACAGAGAAATTATGCATAGTATTTTATGGAAAATAAAGCGCAGCAACGGCATGAAAAAAACTAATGGAAATTATTTGCAATATACGAGTATAAAAATCATTGAGAATTTTTGTTTAATTATGTTATATTATGTATAATTTTGCGCTCCGCAAGTCATTTGTTGAAGGCTTTTGGCTCAAGTTAAGTTTAAAGAGAAATTCTATATGTTATTAGACGGAAAACGATATAACCCGTTGTGTCAAATCGCCATTTCCTTCTTCTTAGGAATCATGTTTTTGACTAATTTATTGTAAGCCGCTTTCCCATATTGTCACAATGTGTAGCAAATTAATTAAGGCGTAAAATTAGTGGAATTTTCTGCGTAAATTTTTACTTTGTAGATAAAATTATTAAATTGTTCAGATATAATAAATTGTTAATATTTTTATTACATCATAAAATTGTTTTTTAAGGTGTTACTTTGACGTTGCTTCGACCAAGTTGAATTGATTTTTGCTTATCTTGACTCTATTTTTAATATAATCTCCTCTACTTCAAAATAAAACAGTTTTTTCAACACACAATCTTTCAGTATAACACAAAATAAAATGTCACAAGTTCTAAACATTCCAACCGTCATTTCAATGATTACCAACCTTATGCTTTTCAATTTTTGCAGGAAATATTTCAGTATTCTCATTTATGTATTTACCTCAAAAATACAATTGAGATGGATTTCCAATTCAAATCCATAGAGCATATATTTTGCACTATATCTAAATATAAAATAATGATAAAACTTACCGCTACTTTCTAAGAGCCAGTTGTGGTATTTGTCTATCACACTTGTAACTAAATGGGCCATTGTGAATTCTGTAACAAACAAAAAATATTAAAAATTAAATAATATCAAATAATTAAGACGAAATTATCTCATCCAAAAATAAATATATTATGTAAAACCGTTTCTTGGGTTTATTGGAAATTATAATTAAAAACAACTAAAGTCGTAAACCGGCCGACGTTTCGGTATTATATTATACCATAATCATGGCTCTAAAAATATATAAGTCAACAAAATAAATTGATTAAAAACATTATTACTCACAGTAACGAAGGTGATGGTTGTTGTTACAAATTTGTATGTGAATTAGTAAATTAAAAACAACAATTATAAAATTATGAAATTAAACGTGAAAGATGAATATCAAATAAAGTCAGAATTATGATTTATACATCTTAAAATTGATTAGTTGTTAATTCGTATACATTTTAGTATGCAATACAAAATATTCTCTCAATTCAATTGTGTAAAATAGGCTTAACTAGATTTATATTATTTATTAAGTCGTAGCGAAGCGGAGACTTTTCTCTAACGATTAAATTAGTTCATTTCAAATCAGCCTCAAATTTGGCAAGCATAAATTTAGCTATGCATAGATTTGCATGTCTGTTACATGATTTAAATCTGTTTGAAGATTTTTGACAAGATGTACCTCTGCAAATTAATATGTTTGACTATCGACAGGTATCCTTACCCAACGGTTAATTATTATTATTACAAATTGTTTTGTTCTTAAAAAATGTTCGTAAATTAAAAATTTCTTTTAATGAAAAAATACGATAAAATAGAGAAAAACAGAAAAACCAACATAATAATGATTAAGATTCCTCTTAACTAATGTGAGTCTCATTCCCATTGGACTATTTTGATATTTTACTCGGGCTCAAATTTAAAATATGTTCAATAAAAATTGATGGAATGAAAACCAAAAGTCAATGACTTCAATGTTTGATATAATTTTATGCATTAATTACTTTTAAAAAGGTGAAGAAGTACACGCAAACTTGCTGTTTCTTTGAAACGATAATACAGTAAAAATACAAACCTTTAATTATTAAATCAATAGTAATCAAAATAATCTTCAAGTAATAATAACAAAACACGGAAAACTGTATTGTAAACCAGTATTTTCTTAACTTTTGTTTTGCTATCTCTAAAAAAAGGAAAATGAGTCATTCCAAAGTGCCGGGTGAGACATTTTGATTCAGTTTTGCTCAATCTTGATCTAATTCCTCTCTAACCATTAATGCAACTAGTTGTTTTAATTTTAAATAATAGTTGCGTTAATGAACTCAACTATTTAAAAAATAAATATACTGTTTATACACAAATATTTACATATTTTCCAAGTGTGACGTGTGGGACACCCGCCTGCCCGAGTTGATGACTTCACTTTCCAAATCAAGGCAAATTATTCTAGTTTGTTCAGTGAATTTTTCATATGTTGTAACCGAAATATTAAAGCTTTATATTTTCTATAATATAAATTAAATTTTATACAATGCGTCTCTTAACTTGTGACGGGTGGGACATCATTTTGTGACGGATGAGAAAAGTAATAATTAAGTACACATAAAACATGAATAAAATATACACTTCTTATTTCAGATGTATATTTATAGAATTTTTAATTAAAATAACTTAATAAAGACAAAGAGAAATAAAGGAAATCTTAATTATTAATTAATATAACTGATAAAACAGACTTTTTTGTCCAAAGAATAAGTAGCATGATAAAACCCATAAAAAAGTCTGTTTCCGATTGTTTTGAGGAAAACCGGACTATGGCTGGCTCATAAAACGGAAAAAATTGGAAAATAGTAAAAATGGCGAGATCTTATAAGTTGGTTTATTGGCTCTACTCTAGTTATAGATTTAAATACAAATTATGTAATTTATTTTTTTGATCTGCGGTGTCATTTTCGCTGGAATGACCCATATGTACTTTTTACAGTTTCGTGTTTTCTCTGTATGATGTGTCCGTCGTGTACCTTTTGAAATTGTGATGTGGACACGGATTAACGTGGATTGCGAATTACAAGTCAATACCTACCAGAAAAGCATTTAGGCCATTTTTTATAAGATTACCTGTGATCAGCGGATAAGGAAAAATTCTACTATCGATAGTACACCATGGTAATCGAACCTGTGAAGCTAACAACAGCTCCACTAAAAAGAACCATAAAATTATGGTAGACTGCGATGGGAAGTTAGGAAGTAAGGAGAATACCGAAGAAAATATTCGAAGTCGAGTTTTCCACCAATGTATTTTGCCAGTGTGCAAAAAAAGCGATATACTGCTACTATATTATTATGTATTTACCCACCCTTATGTATTTTTTATTGATTTGTGTTAGTGTCAAATATTTGGGAAAAATTTTATGTTCAGCTTCTGGATTTTTATTTTTAAACAATGAAAAGATTAAATTGAGCAAGGCTTTTAAAAATAATTATAATAAAAAGTAATCGAAATACTACATAATTTAAGTGGAAAACTCGAAATATTTGTAATAAGTGGATACGCGGAAGTGATTGATTACAGATTATTAATAATTCAATAAGTGAGTGACTAATAAAATCAGAAGAAATTAAAGTTACACTTCTTTAAGTTAATTATGTATACTTCAAGATATTTAAATTGTGTCGAGTTGCTAAAAATTTTTTAAATAAGAATGCATTGTATAAACTTGCACACAAAATTTCAAAATAATTATTAAATAATCCGATCATATTATTGTAAACAACATTTTTGGTACAATAGTGGGCGTCAATATAATCATCCCCTATATAATTATATTATATAATTAAGTTCCAGTAACATTTTAGTCACTTTTTTTTTACAATTAATACAAATAAACAACTTTCCATAATATAAAGTTATTCTTTCAATAAATAGTAAAAAGTTAATCTGTTGATATGACTCAAATTTAATTTAATTATATACATTCGCCCCAAGAGGCAGCATGAAATGCTGCCACAATATTCGAGCAAGGAGAATTACCTAGGAATTACCTAAAGAACCCATATAACTCTAAAACTTATCAAAATCGGTGAGATCCACTAAAGATCCCTTTATTGTAAGGTAATTTGGGACTTAAAGGGTTAAAAATAAATTAATACACATTTTTACGTAAATTTAATCAGAATGCTAATTTCTGGCAAGTTTGTTGTGGCGATTGATGTTACCAACGTAAAAACTCTTTAAAAAAGGAAAACTTTACAGGACCGTAGTGTTTATTTTTCAAAATATTTTTTCTCCAAATTCGCTGAATAGTTTTTTTTTAAATCTTTCCAACTACAGAAAGTATAATGTGAAATACCGGTTAAGATAATAAGTACCTATAATATAATTATATAATACAACTAATTTGTTAACAATTAAGAATAAATTATTATTAACATTTAAAAATTAGAATTGAATATAATTTATACAAAAAAAGTAATATGAATAAAAAATTATAAATACGAATTACTGTCTATCGACACTGTAATAAATTTCAACTAAAAATAATAATAAAATGGTTTGATTACTTAAAACAAATGGCGTTAAATTGTTGAAGGTTAAAGGTTAACTTAGGTCAAATCAATAATTAGATGGAAAATTCTACTTTACGTTTTATTATAAAAAGTATTTGGAAAACACTTTTTCAACAAAAGAAAAATTTAAAAAGTATGCAAAAGGTTTCAAAAAGGGGGGTTGCCGATGTAAAGTTAAAAGAAACTGCTATAAAAGATTGCAGGAAAACATAAAGATTTAAGCTGCTATAAAATAGAAAATTACACAAAAATGTATCTATAATATTTTCTGCTGCAATTTTTTGATAATCGGTAAGCTTGATTGATTAGCAGGATAAGGATAAAACAATAATTGGACAATATTTTTCTATACGAGCAAAAATAGTGAAAAAAATAGCCGTGAAGTGGTGGCAAAAAGGTGTCTTATTTTTGCAGGACAATGCGCGCGTACATACAAATATTTCTTATCGTGATCTAGAGTTCGAATTGTTTGAACAACCCCTTATTCTCCAGACGGGGTTGGAACAACTAAAAGATAATAAAACCTGTGGGAGAGCTGGTTTGTAGAGCAAGAAGAAACTTTTCTTCGTTTAACGAACACAATAAATATTTACAAAAATAACTGTTGGATTTAACGCGAAGGATGTGCAAGAGATCATCAGGATCTAGAGTGAAATTTTATTTCTTGCGCAGTACATGTGGAGAGAAAACGTTCTCGTGCTGTAGTGCATTTAATTTTCGTTTCTGCATATTAGCTCCACCCAGTCACGTAAGAAAAATTTCACTCTTTCTAATCTAATTAGATGATGTAAAATTATTGTTTAAATGGTAAGAGTGAGCGTGTGCAGGGTTAAATAACTACATAGTTACACAGTGTGTACGTAGAATGAAGATACGCACTATTTACGCAATAAAACTGCAATTTATAAGAATTTGTGTAAACTGGTTCTAGAAATGAGCCAAAGTATAATAATTGTAAATGTTTTGTTCTTACGTAAATTTAACGATAAACGAGAAATAGGAAGTACAGAATTTCGAAAACTTCCCATGTTGTATCATATGAATTCTTTATAAAAATAATTAAGTACATCGGTAAATACAAAATTAAAATTATTTCATAAATAACTTATCGGAAACCTGGAAGTTAATTAAAATACAAAAAGCAATATATTTACATATAACTACCATTTTAATGGTGAGTTAAGATTAAGATACGTATTTCTAAAGTGGTAGTATCTTTATTAATATTCTGGATTGAGATTAATTCAAAAAGTGACGCTGTATGTAAATAAACGGACACTATAAATAAACTGAACACAATGCTCTGATCAAGGTTCCAATCACAATGTTTGTAAATACATTGGATGGTCACAAATAATACTTGAAGCGATACTTGCTCCTGACACTCTGAATATACCCTAAGCGTAAAAATAATCTAAGGGCCTGTCTAGCAAGTTGCTACTGATGTAGAACTACTATAATCCAAAAATCGATCTGCGGGCTATACTTGCCAACCCACATGGTCAGCGTAGTGAGTTATGGCCAAACCTTCATTATAAAAATGAAGAGGCTTATAATTATAACCAAAAATTAAAAATTAACTATCGAGTTCAAGTACACAAACCGATAGGAGAATGCTGCAATAAGGTCGAATTTTGCGCAAAAATCGATATTTGGCTAAACTAATCGATATCTGGTATTAACCCTAGATCACTAATCATTAGTCTCACAGACTAACAGACTCGCAACGCATTCGACATTTAACTTCCCGAATCTTCCCCTCCCACCCCGCTCAGTACCTTTCTAAATAAACAAATTAGTGACCCACGCATACGAACTGCGTGTGCAAGTCAATTAAATCTTTTTATTTTGTTAGTCTGTGAGACTAATATTATGTCGACTATAAAATATATGAAAATATAATTAGTGATCTGGGTTAATAATAAAAATTTTCACATGTAATAAAGTAATAAAATAAAATAAATCACAACACTGTTGAGGTTTGGTTAAAGCATAACATTTTGTTTTATTATTATTTTGTAATATCTATTATATTATTAAATAATAATACGATAAAGGTCAAATGAGTATCTTTGTTTGTAATTGTTACTATTATTTTCTATCTTATGTTTAGGCTCGGTTTAGGCCATGTTTAGGCCCATTGGATTATTAAATCGTCCATGTCATTGGCATATTTTCTAATTAATACTACTTATCAACAGATTAAAAATTTAGTAAAATTTAGTAAAAATTTAGATGATTGTACAGCAATGTTTATTTTTCAATGGAATTTTTTTACACTGTACATAATTTATGTACGTGTAAATGTTAAACAGTAGGTTAAAAATCACACAAAATTATTAATATTTTAATAAATTAAAATTAATTTCTAATAAGTTATTCATGAAATATTTTTTAAATAATTTATATGGTACAAGCTCATTATGTTGTAACATCAATGAAAAATAATCATTACTTATGCATTATTTTCCCAAAGCATTTATAAGTATTCTCGTTCCATCATGTAGAGTAAAAAATTGATATTTTAATTGCTCTGATCAAGACGAGCAATGTTCCGATGAGAACTAATACTTCGTAACAGATATTTCCATTTGATTATTCCTTGACCATAGCATTTCAAATTTATTCTTTTCACTACTAATTTTAAAAGGAAAACGTGAATTAGTCGCAACAATTTTTTCTACGACTTTTAGCACTCAATAAGCAGCAATGTAATTTCCATGCTGAGATCAAACCGAAAGTAAATTTTTCTGAGGAAGTAAAAGTGGTTTTCAGTATGGAATATATTGACCACCATCACTGATGATTTCTTCAGTATTCGAAATCTTGGTAAAATTATTCAATTTACGGAAAAATACATATCGTCGGTTTTCGTGAAGACCGTATTATCTCGAGTTGTCATAAAATTTAGTTTTTTCCATAAAGAGACAACAGGAAAGGTAAACTTTTTCTCTGTAAGATCATCACAAGTTAACTTCCAATAGACTCCGCTAGAGAGCAGAAGTTACGGTCTGCATATTTGTAATCTGGCATTCAGATTTTTTCTGAAGGCAGTCACAACAGTAGTTATTGAAACATTTTGGTGAAAAGTTATAGCAATTTTGTTGAATACTGTAGTATCTCGAGTTAGAAGTGGTTGACATAGTGTTTTTTTTTTTCTTGAAGAGAGTATTAAGTCGACATGGGAATAAAACTATAAATACTATTTTTATTGAATAAAGTATTAAATCTAGTTACTACTTAAAACTTCCGCTACTACTCTCACAATTTTTTTTTGAAGACTAACATAACTTAGTTTTCCCCCAAAATTAGCCCTCAAAAATAATATTTGCCTAGTAAATCTGAAGAAACTTGTAGGTCATCAAAAGAGTTAAATTTTTTTATTAAATTTAATCACAAAGAGTCTGCAGGACTTACATTAATAATAAAATGCCGCTATAGAATCACAGATAAACTTTAAACTTCATTTATTTAAATTGCTATTTTCTGAGATAATACGGTCTTCACGAAAACCGACGATATGTATTTCCTATGTACACGAACGGCCGTTAGCATAGCGATTAAGCACATAGACTGCTAATACAGAGAACTCGATATTATGGCAGTCTCCCCATGGCAGGCAATGGCAAACTACCGGGGTGTAATCTGCTATAACCTGCAGAAGGGTAATGGACTGAAGAGAGAGACTTACTACGTACGTAACGAAGTAATAGCACTGAACAACATAGCAGTTAAATTTCGATTCCCTCTAGGAGTTCAACATATTATAACCCAACATTTGAGTAAGCATACACCATTTTTTCTTCATCCTTTATGTCGTTACACAACAGAAATTGAATGTTTTCGAGTTCTTTTTGAGAATTTTGAAGCAGTCGTAGAAAAAATAGTGTGTGTACCTCGAATAGAACGCATTCTTGCCCTATTATTTTTCCGTAGTAACCAGCATTGTAGTATAAACTATAAAGTATGCATAGACAGGTTGTAGAGCTGGAAATCATTGTTTTATTCCTGATTGGGCCGGATCCACTTCTGCAATCTCAATCCCAGAATTGATCTGTGGAGTATGTGGAAGGCAACGGAAAACACTCCCATTAATTAAATTAAGAGCCAACGTTCGTTAACTGAACGACACATTTTTAAACTATAAAATAATTTAAAAAGATGCAATTATTAACTATTAATTCGGTTCCGCCAAATTGCTATCATTTTCATACGAATGTAAGTTTAATTTACACTAATGGCGATTAAAACCGAAGGTAGTACTATCATATCAGGTTTTATTCTGTATGAACATACCTATTCTTTTACGTAATTCTATTCTCCATTAAACGCAGTTAAGTTTATTCAAATTTATAATTTAGTTCAAAGTCATTATCAATAACTAAACATCCTTGATATTTGCGTAACAAATGCTAAAATTAATAAATAATTTTTTATGTACATTAAATTACTAAACATCTTATGAATTATTTGAAATAAAAAGTACTATATAAACTATGGCATGTGCTTCGCTCTTCTTTCAGCTCGTCAAACAATTCATAATATAATTTTAATAAGTTAAAAACCTCAAAATATATTTCATGTATTTTCAGTAAATTAAAATACTACCTCGATTTTATTTTTCCATTATTTTTTTCTTGCTAGTTTTATTCTATAATAAAGAAAACTAAAATAATAATAAATAAGAAAACTTGTTGCAAGTTACGAGTAAATACAGCAAAAAATTAAAATTAATAATAATTTAGTTAATTATTAACGCCCCCCCCCCCTCTTATATTTCCGTATTTTCATCCCGAAACCATCAGCCGGAGTTGAAATATTAAATACAGTGTTAAGCTCAATGTTTGACTTTATTATGATTGATTTCAATTTGCAAGCTACTTTCTTTTGTATTGATGACAAATTCAATTCAATGTTGAAACAAACGATTCACTGCTATTGTATAATATTTTTACTACTCTGTAATTGTTTCTACTATATGAAGGAAGTGTTAACGAAGGTTACTGTGTCATTCGTGTTAAAATGCAAGATCGCATTTTCAAGAGGTGCTTGCTCTATAACAATTTGTGTCAATACCAAAAATTGTAGTAACAAAAGTAATACTAATCAGGAACTAGCACATGAAAAATAAAAAAAATTGTTTAAATATTATTAAGTTCCACTTAATAAATTCACATTGATAATAATTTAATAATTAATTACTTTCCATTATATAAGTAATAATTGAGACATCATGATTTGCTGTTTTTTTTTCGCAAATCACTGCTTTCCCTAATTTACAAAATGTATCATCAATTTCAAAACTGATGAGAAGAGTTATGTAATAGGTGTTCACTTATTTCAAGAAAATATGACATCTAATAAAAAAATCTCAAAACATGGACATGCAATGAACTATGGGCCAAGGAAAAACTGGGCATGAGGCAAAGTTTTTGTTTCAAGTCCTACCTAAAGGAGCATCCAAAAAACCTTATGTAATAATGAAACTAATATTATGGATATAATCCGCCCTTCGAGTGATTTAAATTATTTTTTGCTGCTATTGACATTAAACAGGTTGCCGACCTCTGGTTTAGAAATATATCGTCATTATCTTTAAGGTTAAATTCGAGTAGACCTGGTGAGTTTAGCTACTGGAATTCTTTTTCGTGTTTCAAGATTATAATATTGTTGAGGGTTAGAAAGTAACTAATTGTAATTGTCAATTGAAAATTAATTATAGTGTAGCATTTCAAATACTATTGTTTTTATTTGGCGTTTTCCCTTAATACATTTTTATATTTATTAACAACGCTTGAGGATATCATTTTGATTATAACATCTTAGGCTACATAAAAATATGATTAGTTTGAAATCTACGTATCATCTTGCGAATGTGTATATTGTAGTCAATTTTTTCAACGTTTTATGTTTGCATTAGGCAATCTCTTAGTTTCTTTGTATTCATATAACAATTATTCATTTGTATATTTTTTTTGATGCGATTATCCCAGGGTATCCTGGATTTTACTATGTTGTGTGTCTCATATACTTGATTTTGGAATCAAACCTGTCAACCCATTATTTTCTTCTAATAAAACAAACTCTTACTACTTCTGCATTTTATTTACGAATACTATCGCCCGAACGACCCCCCAAGCTCTGGTACTGGCTGGGAATGTAAACCCAATAGCTGGGCCTGTCTACTTCAACATTCTTAGATAATAATCAGGGCAAATGGCCCAAATCAGACCAATTTGTGTCATGAAAGGATAGATAGATTACATGAAACGAAGCAAAGAAAGGAACATTATTTAATAAATAAAAATAAATTACAAAAATAAAATAGAAATACTAACAATGAGATTTTCATTGACTCTTCCCTCCCTTTAAATGAGATTTTGCCGGACCCCTCCCATTTTGAGTTTACGTAATTAATGGAATTAATTAACCCCTTACAGTGAACATCAATCTAATATCACGGTTTAAGAGTTCTGTTGGCTTAAATAACCCGATTTAGGTTATTTGTTGGCCCATGGGTATATTTTTAATAAGTTGAACTGTCTCTCAGAACCCTAGTTAATTAGTTCCGTAGGTTAAAACAAATTAACAGGTGGGCGGAAGTAAACTTCTATCAAGAGCCAATATCATACATATTTACTCAAAATTTGTTTTCTTTGGAATATCGCCAATATGATTTGGTGATTCCTTCGCGAATAAATTCGCTAGTTACAGGAGATTTGACGTGTGTGATCTCACTTAATTGTTTTATTACATAAATGAAGTAATATATAGCAATTAAGACACAAAAATGGTTTTAGAAAGTAAAACGTCATAATAAAGATAATTTAACTAATAAAGAGTTTATTACAATTTAATTTAAAAACTTTAATGTTATTTAACAAAAATACATTAACAAAAGCTTTAATTGAAATATTCCATTATGCATATTAAGTAAAAATAACAATAAAGATGCGAATAAGCGCCAGTTTCTACTTCCGCATGTTAATTTCCCTTTCTGTTTTGAATTATTCAAAATATCAGTTTTTACGTCGTTAACCATTTTTAGTAAAATAATTGCAAACGTATCTGGACAATAGATACGCTTAATGTAAGGAGAATCCCGATTTTAGTACAAATCAATGTCAAAATAATAACAACATTAAATTAGTATATAAAATTGGTTTATTATTAATTCGTGAAATTATATGTTTTATTTTTAATAAATAACGAATTAAGGATATACTATTAATAGTTTATTTTGAGCTTCGATTGAGTTGAATTGAATTGAGATTGAAAACTCAATCGAAAGCTCAAAATAAACTATTAATAATATATCCTTAATTCGTTATTTATTAAAAAAACATATATTAAATTAGTATAGTGGCGTACAAGGGTAGAAGCAGGTACAACCACCTCATAGAATTTCTTCAAAAAACAGACCTTGTAGTTCTAATTAACCATATTATAATCTTCGGGCAAAACAGACTAACATTACAATCTTGACCTTAATAACGTGTATTTATTAGCCAATATTCAGGTAACCTTACAATAGCAATTCGCAAGATTTAAAAATGAAATGGAAACTGATTGCTCATTGCCATTAAGGGGGGAGTCTGGTCTAGCCGAGGTTTTTTTCCATGCATATTTTTGAAAGATAAAATTTATTTTCGTTAACGAAACTTATGTTACATACGTATAAAGGTACATTTGATAAGAAAAAACACAATTGAAAATATTAATAATATTTTTATTCTTCTTCTTCTTCATTAGCGTTTTTATTTACATCCATTTTTGGATATACGCCTCTTCAAGTTCTCTCAATTTAGAACTTGAAGGTTTAGGCCTTACCATTCCACGCTGGCCTAATGCGGGTTGGAATGGATCATAGTCCACAGATCGATTTTGGACTTTTTAGATCACAGCACATATCCGACGCAATCAGGATTAGAACCGCGGTTTCCCGCTCTCCAGTTTATCCGTGTTTGATTTACGCCAGACTGCTGGTCTTATTATTATATTTTTATTATTATATTTTTATTAATAAAATAAAAATTTAATAGTATTTTATCTTGTTCAAATGTACCTTTACATGTAACAAAAGTTTCGTGAACGAAAATAAATTTTATCTTTGAAAAACAAACAAGCGTTAAAACAAAACCTCGGCTGGAACAGACTCCCCCCTTAATTCAATTATAGTTATTTACTATTAAAAACCAACGCAGTTTTCCAATTGACGATAAAAAAAAATGCAAGTTCTAATCTAAACGTTTTTTCGTTAAAAGTTCATATTATTAATGTTGAATAAAGTTTCTTAATTAATTTTCAAATACAGCCCAATTTTGACAAGTAGCATGTTTCGGGGAAAACCCCGTATTGTTGCTTGCAAACACAGCTATATACGTAATAATGGAGTTTTTGATGACAGTACGGATGACCTTTACAAAATCCTGATTCAAATTTAAACAATTTTTTGAGTATTAACCCAAAAAAGTGGTTGACCAGTCATTAATAACTGATCAATTTTTGTAAGTAAAAAAATTATTGTGCACTATTATATTTTATGCGTTAAATTTCTTTTATATTATTATCATGGCTCGGTTGTAGCTGACTTAGGATAAATTTAACAAAAACTTAACCAAACGTCAAAATATTAGAATTTTAACCGTAAATAAAGAATAACATACAAGAAATTTTATTTAGAAACACTTTAACACATTACGTGCCACGATATATTCGTTTATGGCATTTTATACATGCTGTCATTGTCAATGTGTTAAAAAAACATTTTTAACCTTTTGTAACAAGATAGAACCAGAAAATATTTGAAAATATGAAAAAATTGCAAAAAACGTGATTTAAAAAAAAGATTAAAATTATAGTAAAATTATTGGAGAATTTAGAAAAGTAATACGATACAACGTTGTTTCAAGTTTATTGGCTATCTTCAGTCGTATCTAACCAGAAAAAAATGAAAAAATTGATAATAAAAGTTTTCAATGAAAATTTTTTTAAAAATTTAAAAATTAAAATCGTGAACATATAATGAAATAATAATTTAAGTAAAATATTTACCAAAAGAACAATAAATTATAACTGATTCCCTTAAGCACGTGAAGTTCAAATTGAAATGAAGGTTGATAAATAAAAATTTCAATAACTGCCACAGGCAAGGTTACCAAAGCAAAGTTTTTAAGAAAAGTTGAAAAACATTAATTAAATTCTTCTTCCTCTTAATTTAGGACAACGCAACGTCCTGTTTTACTAACTGTGTCAAATTCACATGCACTTGGCACTATTGGTTTTAATTAATTCAATTAATTTTAATAAATATATTTTGCATTGCAAAAAACGCCAATAACATAAATTTAGATCAAGAATTTCCACTCGTTCACGTAATCATGTACTTACATAAATCTAAAGAAGATTTTATTAAGGTTGAAGTTTATCAAACAAAATGTTATTAGCTGGTTCTCACCATTAATTTCTTAAAATTCAGAAAGTGATTATTTGATTTCCTTTTAATAATGGTACGTGAAGTAAGCAGTGAAGCATGATTATCACTTACTTTTCTTATACCGTCCTTTGATATCTTGGAGAAATTCTAGTATGTTAAATAGTATCAGTTAAAATAACTGCAATATTTTGAGAATTAAATTAAAATTTGTGTTACTTGGAACCACGATACATAATTAATAAGGTAATCCGGCGAGCAACCTTCAAATGACAGCATATCGTCGTTATTAGAAAAAGGCAAATCAGCAATCAGCAATTTTTTCATTTTCGCCGTTTTTCTTTAATAAAGTGACTCGTTTTCCACTTCTTCTGAGTTTCATTAATTGAATTACAAAACACCTAGCAACACCAGCATTTTGTTTCAACAGTTAGCTGCTAGAATCAAGAAATAAAGGGGAAAATTAAAAACGAGGAAATTGTAGAACATATCAAAACACAAAGAATAAGATGGTCGATAGTAAAAAAATGGTGTAATTCTTATGTATTGTTTCTAGATGTTTAAATGTTTATTAGTTAAGATAATTAAGTATTCAGATAAAATAGGCTTGATTGGAAATTCGTAAAATTGCAATATTGTAAGTTAAGATTGGTTATGTTTGCATTAGCCAATTGTCACAAAAAAATGGCGATTTTTCACATTATTACGTAAAAGTTCAACTATTTCGAGATGGTTGTGTATGTATGTGTACATTATATCAGTGATGATGTGGTATATGTTTTATGTGTATCTATAAACATAACAAAACAATTTGCATTGTGCACAAAAGCATTAAAATATGGTAACCTTATGTGTAATAGTATTTTTTCTGATGTTTATGGCCATTGCGAATTCATAGTAAGATGGAAGAAAATGGGTCATTATTTAACTTGTTGCATAAACTACTATTTTAGAATCGACAAGTCTTTTGAAAAATGTTATGACTTTTGGATTTGTTTTAAATAAAAGACGTACTCGAGAAATTGATCGGTATTCTAAATACAAATATTAGTAAGTTGGACGCTGCTACTCATTAATATTTTACTATCAAACAATCAAAAACTATTTTTAATTTCAACTTAATTATTTATTACGCAAGAGTCCATAATATTTATTATTTTATTTCAGAGGTTGCGTGCAACTATAGCTTATTTTAATTTTACAATTTACCAAGGTATTTTATTGACTAATACACAAGAGATCCGCAATGCGGATTATATCAGAGTTTTTCGAGATAATTAATTTTGCAATAAATTAATTAAAACATAATTAGAAATTTCATTAATTTTGGTAATATGCTGCATTGATCCTGAAGTATTTTGCGAAACAAAAAAATGAATACAGCTCAGCGAATGGATAAACTGAAATTAAACTATCGGACTATCTAGGTGCCAATATTAGTTTCATATTTTATGTCCAAATAATTATTTTATTTGATACATTAATTTTTTCGTCATTGGGTCAAGGTCAACGAGATATAAAATTAGCAAGTTTGTACTTCTATTAATTAATTATATGCATACATAATAAAAAAATTCTATTTTAAAGTTTCTAAATAATAAATTCACTATTTTGCTAATTAAATTATTACTAAGTTAGAGGTTCAGACAAAGTTTTGCTAAAGAGGGTTTGCAGTAATGAAACACTCCCGGTTATGTTAAATTATTCCCCTTGAATTACCAAAAATAAAACAACTAAAAAACAGTTGAATCTCATTAATCTATACATGCGCGTCATTCCCATTCTAAACTTTCCGTGAACCGATTTTAATCAAAATAGTTCTAAGTTCAATATAAAATTTGATCGAGATATTCTTAATATGTCTGGGAGGTAGAGTGCACACACAATGCAGTGACATACACACACACATACTTCATTTCTTGATGTTTGGTCTCGTGAACTTGTCCTTCAAAAAATGTAAATTCATAAAAATTCTGAAAAATTTTAACATTTTAAAGTACCCAATAACAATCTAAAATATGAACAATGAAAATCACGAATAACTTTTCCATGTAAATTTTACTATCTAGAACAGTGATTCTCAACCTTTTTTTTGTTGCGGCACACTTTTAACGATTTCAAAATTTGGCGGCACACAAAGAAAAAGAAAAGTTTAAAAATTATTTACTTACCTATAACACACTGCGTAAAATAGTTTATGATAGTAATTTTAAATGTACGAAATAAAATAATTTTAAATCATATTATTTAATAATATTAACATAATTATATATCTAAAATTTCGCGGCACACTTTTTAGAATTTCGCGGCACACAAAAGTGCCGCGGCACAGTGGTTGAGAATCACTGATCTAGATTCTAGATTATTTTGATATCTTATTTTGTTTCTATTTCTTATGAAGTTTTTATGAGTAACTTATGAAGAGTCAAACATTCAAGTGCGTTTATCTCAAAAGTAACTATTCTGGATGTGTGAACAAGTTAATGTTCCTATTGATGGTCAATCAAAAGGATGTACTAAACGTGAATTCTAAACCACGTCACAACTTGGATCAACCGAGGTGACCGTTAAGGTCAAGGCATCCGTCCGATGACCTTTCATGATCAATAAGTTTTGATTGATGAATTTCAAAAGTTAAAATTTCAATTTCATATAAGCATATAACCAACCATTCCTCTAATATTAAAAGAACTAAGAGTAAACAATTAGATGGCATAATGATAATAAAAAAATAGTAGTAAAAATTTACTTTCTTATCGATAGTGAAAGCACCTCATACTTGTAAAATATTTAAATAAGAACATTAATAAACACGTTAGTGTATTTTGACGAATGTGCGAATTTTGTCACAAAAAACTTTTTGTTTCACAATTATATAAGTACGCACCTAAAATATGTCAATGTTATTTCTTTTGGGGTTAAAATTTGTATTGTACATAATTTAGAGAAATTTACATTAATCGTCCAAAACGACACCGCAAACTTTGTAAAAATGATCCTTTTATATCATCTATACAACATTTTCTCAGTTTTTGTGTCCTCAGCAATAAATAAAATACGATCTAATGGAATTGAGTTGATGGCATTGTATAAAAAAAAACAATACAGGTTTTAAATAAATAATTAATTGAGTAAAATAGACACTTCGTCACCTATAATTTTTAAAAGGTAGGTTAATTAAAAATGAAACTAGTTTTCAAGGAAAAACGATGAACATACAATCCATAAATTGCGTCTTGATAATATTTACATAAATTAATTTAGATCGTTCTATTGATTTGCTAGTAGATATACATAGTTTAAATACCGTCAAATATAAATATCAAAAAATCAGTTACTTTTGTTGTTACAAAGAAACAATACAAACATGACATTAACTTCCCTTCATTCAGCTTTGTTCAACCATCGATTTTCACGATATTAAGCTACACATCATTTAGCTAATTGATAAAAGAATAACCGCGTAAAATCATATTTTATGTTTGCATTAATACAAAATAAAAGGGTACAAAGGAATAATTATTATAAAAAGGTACAAACAATTAACATCGATTTTAAATAGACGACGGCGACGTACCACATTGTAGGGCATCATGGTTAGTAGTTGGAGGGATGACCCTTTAGATGGATTGCGTGTATATTTGCAAAACATTTAGCGATGTGTTACCCGATCAGAATGAATAATTAAATATTCGTCGAGTCAATACTGCCTCAAAATTAACAACAAACTGAAATCTTGATTGCTCAAAAAGTGGGCATTTTCCAAGGGCCAGATCCCCATACGGGCGTTGACGTCAATGGCCGGGCAATGACGTCAATGTCCATTTATGCTGGCCATTAACGTCATTGTCCGGCCCGTTGACTTGATTGACCGTTGACGGTAGACAATGATGTAATATTTTTATCTGATTATAATATTGACGTATTTGGCCGGTAAATGACGTTATTGGTCAAAAAGGATTGGACTAAGCGTCTGGATTTTTCTATGTCAATATCGAAACGTCTTGAGACGTTGTCCCGATGCCTAACTACCAACCTCGTCGAACTGGCGTTTGGTTTTTTATCATTGTACATTTTTTACCTACGACGAGGAGCAAGCCCGACGAAGAACCCCCCAACCTGGAGGACCAGAGAGATGGCCAGAATTAAGTTCTTATTTCATCCTGACTCGAACCACTATGCTCCGACCATCTCTATTTTAGTATTTGTATCTGATATTTAAGTATGGTAGGTGAAAACTTCGCTGGAATAAAAATATAGTGAAGAGCAAACAAAATTTAAAGACTGTAAAATAGCAAATATAGCTACAGGAAAAATTTTTTGTCCGATTATTATAAACTAATGTAAAAAATCTTGGTTTTTAGTGGACGAAAATAAAACAATTTATCTTTATTTGTATCACTATTATAATATAATAATATCTATTTATACATTGGACCTTTCTAAACTACTATTTTAATTAACAGATTTTTATTGTTAAAATATTACAATTTTGTTTATCAAAAGGCAAGTTTTATTTATACCTAATAATTATCATATTCATAGATTATTTATTTCTGTTATTTTTGTGTCTTGATGATGGAACTAGTAAATAGTCCAAAACTGTTGACAATTTGAAAATTATTTTATTTCCATTCACACTAAAAACTAAGATATTTTACATTAATTAATATAGTCCTAATCTGGGTTTAAAACGTACAGGAGAAAGAGAGAGAAGAACGAGAGAAGAAAAAGTACATGCACTATCGATAAAAATCAAGAAGTATCATTAATTGAAACAGAAATCTTTGACTAGATGGTAAAAGACATGAAGAAATTTATTTATAAGGTAAGTGTAAGATTAGCATCGTTTTTCATTATTGAAAGGCCTTTTCGTCATTTGTTTGGGAATTGGAGTGGACAACTATAATTTTTGGAAAATAATTTTTCTGCCTGTGTTTCTAAGCGGCAGGTTATTTTAACCCTTTAGTGGGCCGCGGGAAGACGTATTCCCAGTACCGAAATTGTAAGAAATAGGTCCATAGGAATAAATTTTTTCACCTAATATGTGTCAGATCTTTACTACAAGACATATACGAAGTAAATTTTTTAATTTACCAGTAAATACTCTTAAAACTTAGAAAGTTATTCAATTATGAAATCAAAACTTTGATAATTTGTGATTAATTTATTGAAATTTGCGAGCAAATTTCAGTTTTTAGCGAAAATTCTTGTGTTATTGTTACTTTATAAGGTTTCTTTTATGAATTTTATTGTTTTTGGACATTCTACTGTCAACCCATATGCTTTAAAAAGTTTCATTTTCAAAAGTAACATTTTTACGAAATTTATCTGTACTTTAGGTATAAGGTAATCATAAATTTTAATAAAATACAAATTATTACAAAAAGTTTTGAATTATTTTTAATATTGAGAACATCCATTAGCAATAACCATTCCTAAAAGTAACATAAAAAGGTAAAAAATAAGTGTTTTAGCAAAAAATCGTTTTTATGCAAGTGCTCTAGAATGGTCCCGTGGGAAGACGGTTTCCCACTTCTATATTTACAACTTGCGGTGCAAAAATTGATTAGATAACCATTAATAACTACTCAGGGGGTCTAATAAGGTATATTTTCAAAAAAAATTTTTGTAAAAAGTAGCCAGAATAATTCGCCCACGAAAGGGTTAATATTACAAGTATCTGCTTAGAGGCACATGAAAGGGATTCTTGGTTTACAAACTGATTTTATAAGTTCAAATTCCAAAACTGAAGTGTTGTTTTTTTTTTCAATTATTTATACACAGAAATTTATCCTTTTCTTTATTAAACTTTGTTTTGGATTATAATAAGAGCTTTTATTGTGTGAGCAATTAGATAGGTTTAATAATTTTGAATTTTTATTAATTTGTTTGAGCTAGCTGTGGCAATTCAAGTAATATGACAATATTAATATGATGATGAAGAAAATTTGAATATACATAAACATGTTTTGGCTTAGGGATTGGTTTTACCTGCTGATCACGATTAGAATTTATTATTAATATTTAAATAAATTTTTTTAACCACTAAAAATATTAAACAAATTGACAAAACAACCAAAGTATGACGTCAAACTAAATGATTGCGTAGAAGATGCTGCGTAAAATATGACAGTAGAATTCTTTAAGGGGTGACATGGCTTTCGAAGGTTAAAAAAAGAATTATTTTTTTATCTAATAGTACAACATGTTAAGAATATTTGCCCAAAGTTTCAAGTCAATCGGTATTAACAATAGTAGCAATACCTAAGAACAAGATACGACAAGATGAATATACCCAAATTTTTTGCAGGGCACTTGTAAACTTATTTGGCTCGTAATTACGATGCGCTTTGCGAAGAGATGAATAGATCGGCCCTAAGTAATAATAAATTAATGGTTATTATTATATTTGTCCACTACCCCGAAAACATGAAAAATTAATTAATAAAAAATGGACAAAAACATATTCTTAATATTAATCTATAATTAAAACTTTGATCACTTTTTTTTTCTAAATTCTATTTTTGAAGTCGTGGACATGATTTCTCAAAAACGAATGCAATTATCTTATTGAAATTTTGCACGCTCCTTCTAGGTAGGATTGACTATAGTGTTTGAACGAAGAATTTTTTTTATCAGAATTTATATTACACGGCAATAAATACATGGTGTAGATTTTTGACTGAAAATTGTATTTTTTGCATACAACTCTTGCTAAAAATTAAAATTTCGATTTTGTTTTATTTAATCCTTCATTCAATCACCTGCTAACAGAATATATTTGGTTTTTGATTCCGTATAACTCTATCACGAATTATCCTATTTTTCTACGAGGTCTCCGAAAACCATGTTTCAACGGCTGAATTTTCAAAATTTTTAAATGAAACTTATAAAATATTCTCCAAATGTTGCTCTTTTATATTCTTAAAAGATTATATCAAATAATTCTTTTATTGTATTAAAACTAATTAGAAAAAATATGCGTTTTTTAACCTTCGAAACCCATGTAACCCCTTAATGGTTGCTTTAAACACATTTGTACAATAACAATTTCACTCAATTAAATACAATCAAGGTTTGGAAAAATTCCTGTGTTAATATAAAATGTACGAGTATATTAAAAAAATTAATTTACATTTTGGTTACTATTTGTTGTTATTTACCTTTTCTACAAAATAAATTTTATAAAATTTATGTACAATTTTTTTTTATTATTTCCGGGGTAATGTATAAATAAAAATAATAAAAAATATATAAAAAATAAATTTAAATTAAAAATTCTTTTTTACTGTTAACCATTTTATTCCTGACGAAACTTAAAATAAATTGCGAAACGTTGAGTATTTACATAATCTAATTATTAATTACACTACCTAGTCCACTACCCCGAAAATCATAAAAAAATAAATGAATATAAAATGGACGAAAACATATCTTTAATATTTATGTATAATATTGCATAAATACTTCTTCTCGATGTGGTCAATTTTCATAATAATGCTTATAAAATTTCTTATAATTTACAATTTGCAGGAAACTGCATCTTTCCTTTGCGGTTCCATCATTTCAAGTAAATTACAAAATACTGCAAATTGGTAAAATTATTTTTGCAACAAATAATATAATGTATTTTCATTTCAAGAAGACTGGATTGGGCATGTCATAAGGGCCGGGCCAGATAGAGATCTAAAAAAAACATCTATGAATCCCAGCCAATTGGAAGGAGACCTCCTGGTAGACCACCACAGCGATTGACAGATAATATACTAGTGGGAGACTTGAAACAGATTGACAGAAGAGACAACTGAGGAGGAGACAACAATTGAGGAGGCTAAAACTCTAAAAGAACTATTTGGCCATCGGAAGTAAGTAAGTAAGTAAGCTATATACAAAATTTAGGTTTAATGCTAGGCTTTTTCTTGAACATTATAAGCATATTATTTAATTGGTTTGGAAATTAATTATTTATTATTAAAGTTTACTTAAAACAGTTCTCAACGGGTGTGGCTCATTTAATCCACATGCACTGAAGCAAACTAGCTTATAGGCCGGGAGGCAGCGCCAGAAAAGTGCATCCATTTGTACAAAGCTAATATTTGTTTCAATCAATGATTATACAGTGTAAATCAGGAAAGTTATAGTCTACCAAGCTTTTACTGTCGCGGACATTAATAAAAAATTTTGAAACCTGTAAATAAATAATTGAAGTGTATTACTACTAGCAACAATTAATAAAACCCTCTGTGGGTTTGTTGATCGAGTATTTGGCTACGAATCTGTTGATCATAGGTTCAAACCTCGCATAGGGCAACTTTTTTTTTCAAACATATTATTATTTTAACATTTTTCAAGAAAATATAGCTGCTTTTTTGTCTACAAATAGTTTGCATGAATTAATGTTAAAATAGTTAGTTGTTAATTCGTGATAATATCTAAATTAAATGTTGTATTTTAAAAATTTTACTAATTAAGGGAATTAAATTAATATTTATGAGCTTAATACAGAATAATACCATAATAATAGTATTATTCTGATGAAGGGTGTGACAGCACTTGAAAGCTCATAAATATAAGATGATCCTTTAATTCGTATGTAACCGTTTGGCGAAGTCGGTAGAAGTCTAGCATTTATAGAAAATTCACCCCTTTCCCATTTAATTCGAGTAAAATAATTACAAAAATCAAAGAAATATTTAATTTATTTTAAATATTCGCGATGAACCTTCGTGCTATTCAGTACTATTATAAAGTCAAAATCATAAAATATCAAATGGACTATACAAACAGGTAGATACATAATTATGAACTACTTAGACTATTTTAAATAGTTATTTTTACAATATCTAAAAAACTATTTGGATACAAACGAAAATAATATAGGTACAAACAAGTAGAAATGAGAAACAAACGATTCAGATTATTTCGGAACCAAAGATCGAAATGGGGGGAAAAGACATGAACCTCTACATAAACAAAATAAAATACTGTTAAAATGAAGCGTTTGAAGTGAGCATGAACGATAAATATAGATTAGTTTAGGCAATAATCAATTGTAAAGTTTCCATTATTCACGTTCAACTACCTCTTAATTCTTGTAGATGTAATATCTAGTGATTAACAGCAAAAGTACGGCCCTTTAAATGTTTATGGTGACAATTGGTACCGCCAGGGCCGAAAGGATTAATCTTAGTGGTAATGGGAAAATTCAAAAATCACCAAGCAAAAAAAAAGTAGACACTAATAATCTATCTAATTTAGTCATGGATGAATGAAGAAATATTTTTCGATTAATATCAATAGAGTAAAATGATTTCATGTTATCAATGAGAACCCAAACATAGCAAAAAATTTCTTATGTAAACAGCATTTACAAGAATGCGGTAATAAAATCAACAAAATATAGAATTTACGAATACATTGAATAATAATGATGGCTTAATGATGATATGCAATTGAGGCAGCAGATATTCCACATGTTGATGTATCAATTACACCAAGGATCTTTTAATGATTGATTTTATACTTAAATTTATTACAATAAATATTTATTACCCTCATACATATTACATAAAATTAATAATATTAATAATTGCATCGAAGTGATAGAATAAAAAAAAAAGAAGATACCAGTTGAACTTGTAACTAATAAAATTAGGTTAATGAAAATCAAAAAATTAAACTATTAAAGTTCAATATTTTAATACTATTTAACTATAACAATCTTCAATTTGTTATATAAAAATTTGAATCTGATTTCAGATCAGAATAATATCTACATAATTTTAATGAATTAAGAGCACTTAGTTTAATTAAAAATAGTAACTAACCCCCGTAATAACAGCATTTTTTCTTGTCATTATGATTGTGCAGCGAAATAAAAATAATTAAACCATGCCTATATTGTTACTAAATATTTTGACCGGTGGAACAACTGAAAATCGTTTAATCAATATAAAAAGAACACAAATAAAATTTGTAGGTGTATCTCCACAATGTATTTTTAAGCTTTAATAGAAAATTACAATATTCCTGTTGGAATGTAACATAAATTTGATATCGCGTTGAATGCGTAACATGAAAATCACATGGAAATGGGGTGGAGTTAACCGTTAAGCATAACCTAATCTATCTTTAATATTACCGATAATCTAATAATAAAAATTAACTCACCAAATATTTACGTGAACTGCAACAGTCGGAAATATAAAACAAATGTTCTTATGTAATAGTTAACCCCTAACGGTCCAAACGAAAGCAACACACATAAAAATGGAGCCTCAGCTTTTAATTTTAATATTTGTTTGCGAATGAATGAAACAGGTATATTAATTATTTAACAAGTTCAACTTGATTTACAATATCACTAAATTGAACACATTGTGTTAATTTTGACAAGGCGTGTCAAGCCGGACGTACATGGATATTTATGTAAAGAACGACTCCAATACCTACGAGTAAAGCTAGCACTATCGCGGTATGCACTGGCAAATATATATATAGCACTTATTGAGCGAATCTCAACGGAAAACTACGAATCCTTACGATAATTTAAAAAAATTGAATTATTAATTTTAAAAAAAGTTTTACCATATTCAGTAAAAAAATTAATTGTATTAAGTATTTGTTTCCTGTATATAAGATTTTATTATTCCTTTGTTCAATTTCTGCAATAATTCATTGATGATAATTTTTATTTGAATACCTATACATACAATAAAGAACACCTAATTAGTAAATTTTCATAGTCGACAAATAAAATTCACGATACTTTTGTTATTATGTATAAATACAACAAAATTTGTAACCCTCCCCCCAAATTGGGGTAGTTGTTCAATATTACTTCAAATTTAAAAAATCTAGTAATTTAATGTTTTTTTAATTGGTAAACAAAATGTTTACGTCTTTGTTATCATTCGAAAATTTAAAATTGAAACGTTAACATAAATTGCTATTATGAATATTTTATATTATTATTAAATCATAATAAATAAAACAATAAAAAATTATATTATTTATAAGCAAATTAATTATTCACTACCTGATGTTAAACACCACAAATATTTAAAAGAGATTCTTGTTCGATTATATTCAAATTTTCCTGCGCATGAAAATTTTGCTTACATCGCGTTGAGGTGTACACAATATACCTAATGCTTTTTTTCAGATTTTAACGTATTTATAAGATTCCTTGATATCCCACGAGTGGAAAGAGACCAAACATCAAGTTTTATGATGTGTCGATATGTCACCGAATCTGTTGTGCACTCCAGCACCCAAACCAATAAAAATTTCACAACCAAATTTCATATTTAGTACTTTTATATTGAGACTTAGAACTGATTAGAATTTGGTTAAAATCAGTTCACTGAAACTTGAGAGTGGGAGTGACGCGCATGAATAGATTAACGATAGGCGACTGTATTTCTTGAAAAATTGTTTTATTTTATGTAATTTAGGGGTATAGGTATACTGTGAACGCCGCACTTGGACGCCTAATCGTAGAAGCAGCCAAAACTAAAAGAAAATAGATAAAATGAAAATTTAAAAAAAAATTACTCCTTTCTTCCTTATAACCCAGTCAAATAAGCATTTAACCTCGGAATGAAAGATAATAAGCTGAAATTAAGTGGAGAATCGAAAATTGCGTACTCGGCAAGTTTTGCACAATGGTGACGATATCATTTATTTCAATTTGAACATTTTTGGCACTTATTAGCCCGGTTTTTATTGCAAGTCTTATCTTGCAATTTATTTATTTAATTAATAAAAACTGATCATAGTTTAAGTTACCATTGAAGAAAACAAATTTCATAATGGCGACATTGTTAAAAAAATCCTAGTATTCAAAAGAAAAGGAATAAGAAAAATTAGGTGAAGAAGATTCCAAAGAAATAATAATAAATAAAAAAGCTATACATTCCCTAAGGAATTTGGCTATCTTTTTCGAGATTTGACAGATCCATTTTTTGCATTGGATTAATCCCCATTTACTTTAAATCACTTCACTTCTACACTATCATCCGTTTTCGTTCTTACCGTTATTCTTCTCCTGTCTATCCTTTCTTCTTCTTCAAGTGCCTATCCGATTTCGGATGTTAGCGATCTTCCTGGCTAAGCCAAGAAGACTTTACTAGGGAAATGTTAATGGGGTGGTTTCCCGTCTATCCTTTACTCTCTCCTAATCACACGCCCCCATTCTTCTCAAATCATCCATCACTTGATCATTCCACCTTAGATGTTGTCTACCTCTGCTACGTCCCTCCATTAGTCTCCATTCTGTAATCCTTGTTATCATAGAGACTTCGTCGCTCCCATTCTGTGTTCAAACTATACCATAACATAATATGTCCAACCATATAGCGACTTGATCACCTTCACAATATCCTTGCCTTCCATACATACCTATTATCAATATTTAGCAATTAGATAATTTTCTTTTTAATTCCCATATGGAGCGTAAGACCCTTCTCTCGAAAACTCTCATCTCTTATTCTTCCTCCCTCTTACTAAGACACATAGTTTCTGCCGCGTATGTAATTATTGGCCTTATCATTGTTTTGTTATAGTATTTTTGTATTTATCTCATGCTGCCTCTCATTTCTGTTATTTATTTGCACTCTCAGATAACTAAAATCATGTATCTATATTTATATTATATTATCCCCTCTTTCCATTTTCAGGCATTTTTTCCTTGTTTTATGAGCTCATATATTTCCTTGTGCAGTACTTCTCCTCCGCACTTCAATAATTCCGCATTTATATATTATCCAGGAGATTTTCCATTTTTTAAATTCTTTATTACTTCCAGTACTTCTTCATATTATGCTGGTTCTTGTGTTTCTTCAACCTTCTCGCTTATAGTCATTCTGTCATTTCTCTGGACACCATTTAGCAGTTCTTTGAAGCATTCTGTCCAAATGTTCCTTACTCTCTCCGATCGTCTTTCATTTTCCTTGTTTGTCCATCATTCGCCTAGTTTTCACATTATGCCCCGCCTTCTGTCTCTTTAGTTTTTGATAGAATAGTCTAATATTATTCATTTTTCTACTTTTTTCTAGTTCTATCCATCTGCTTTTCTTTTCATTATAAATCTTGTAATCTTCTCTTTAATTCCTTTTATAAGTCTCATAATTTTCATCTTTTCCAGTACCAATCCATTTCATTCTTGCCCCGCGCTTTAGCTTTTCCATTTCCATTTCCCTACAGTCCTCATCAAATCAGTGTTTTCGTTTCTTCCTTACTCACTCTGCACTTTATCACCTGCTTTGCGTTTGCTGTTATACTTTCTTAACTTGACCAAATTTTGAATGATTTCACACTATTCACTAGTCCAGCGGTCGGCAACCTTTCGGGTACTGCGGACCACTAAATTGGCAATTTAAATTTCGCTGACAACTAACTTTTTAATTATTCACTTTGATCGATAAATTTTTTTGAATAACCTATTTTTAACCCTATGTCATTATTAACTAAACATATTTAATCCTGCGCTACATTTGCTCCGAGCAACATGCGATGAACATATTTTTACGTATAGTCAATGGCTGTTTTAGAACTTTTGAGGCCCCCTTCTGAATATTTTCACTACCTCTACAATTTATAGCAATGATTTGTTTCATTAGCGCCTCAGGCGATTTTTTTTTGAAAATACTGTCTATTTTATGTAGGAATATTGCATATTAAAATCTGGTTTTAATACATTATACCTACCCGAGGGGTAATTCACTAAGGGTTAAACCGTACAATGGATTGCAATATGCTAAAATTTTTGGGATTGTTTCGAAGATTTTAAAAATTTTTCTGAGATTTTACAGATTTTTATGAAGATTGTGCGGGATTTTACTGCTTTTAGAAAGATTGTAGAAATTATATAGATTCAAACAAGGATTGGTAAGATTTCTACTGGATTGTAAAATCTATGCAATTTTTAGTGAAGATTTTATAGATTATAATCTGGATTTTCTCTTGGTGTACAACAGATTTTTGTAGTGATTTACCCCTCGTACATACCTAAATAACATTTCATAAAATTAGGTTCATCAAATTTTCACCAAATTTTGCTATTTAACTAGAAATTTCTCGTGGACTTTTGATTTTTAACTCTTTTACCTAATGAATCTTGACAATTTTTGTACCAATGACTTTCAATTTTCGTAATTAATGCAATCTGAACATCAGCAAACCTTTAAATATAACCAAACAGTGAGGCGTCTTCGAAAATCCGCCACTGGAGGCAGCTTAAACACAATTTATTTTTTAATTAAAAATTTTTTTAAATGAGCTCATCAAATTTAAATAATAATGTCAGAATTTTTTTGCGGACCACTAAAATTATGCCACGCACCACCTGTTGCCGATCGCTGCACTAGTCAATAGGTTGGGAAAAATGTTGGTGTTTTTTATAGATCTGATTTTGAAAAGGGAAAAATTTGGAAGTTTTGTTAAAAATAATAATTGTTAAACAAAGAAAATTTTCGAGGTCGCCAAAAGATAGTAAAGCCGGACGGGATAATATAGAAAATTGCTTATGTTTATACATACAAGGTAATTTGCTAATATTATTTGACACAGAGTCGTCACACATTCAAGTTTTCTAAACACAAGTTTTATGATATTTTAGGAAGCTACAATTTGCAAAACTGCCAAGCAAAACTTGATTTTCTGTATTTTGTAGAAATAATGGTTATTATGTACCTACATATTTACTTCTAAAACAATAAATTACATATTACATTAATTATTATACAATATTTAATACAAATTAATTATTATCATACATATTAATTATTATTACAATTTATTACAAAAATGTAATTTTAAATCGCGTAAACCGTAAAGGGTAGAAAGTTAGACATTTTATTAGTATGTCATAAAATTGTAAATTGTATGAGTAATCTTTGTCGGAAAGTAATAAACGAAATTCATGTTCTAGATCATAATCATACCAATGGGGAAATTTAAGCCTGTAAAGGAAGGAACCAATTTGTTGCTTTAACCCATTAGTGCATATAAGATTTACTGGGCATGGCGAAATGGAAATTTTTATTTCGGTCATTACAAACCTCATTTACACACACAAAATTTCCAAAACAACTCATTGGATGTAGACCCACAATGCTTCATAGTATTGAATCACAATGCTTCATAGTAATGAATAATTGTACCATATATATAACATTTTCATTTAGGCTGGAAATCAGGGGTCTTAGTTTATAAAGTCAGTTATCTCTAGCTCGAGCATTATCGTTCAGGTGAAAGTTTCACAAAATGAATTCAAAACGATTCAGTCGCACGAAAATAATCTTCTCGCGACCAATACTTTCTCTGTTGGTATTTGTTTTCTGCTTCCCATTTCCCAGGCTGATTTTGCAAAGACTGATGTGTTATATGAATGTGGACAGCGGAAGATCATCAGCATGACGAAGGTATCGCATGAAGTACTTCCAGAGACAATTGTGGATGAACTCATCCTGGTCATTTGAATATTCTAAATCCATTACAGACGTCGAGGATTCCTAGACGACGTAAGATGTTGAAGGTAGTTCATCATTATTTGAAATCGTACCAGATTGTGAAGTATGGTAGAAAATAACCTCCGCTTCGGCTTTCAGCATTGCAGACCCAAATGATTTATATTTCCTTCTTCATCATCATCATCCGAGTAGTCTCTGTCGTTATCATTATCCTCCTCCATAGCAGCTAATAATGCATGTGAGGCAGGCAGAATTTTATTTGAATTCGATGAAAAATGGCCAATATGCATAACGTCCCTCTAACGGACCAATTTTTGAAAATAACTACAAGAAATTCTAATGTTCCTGTATGAAAAAACAACTTACATCGCCCGAATTAGGTACCCGGTACCTTGGTATAATATTTACGTCATTCAGTGTTTTCTATGCTTCTTTTGCAATTATTAGGATTTTGCAGCTATTATTTATATTTTGAAAGTGCATTAAAATAATATTGCGCCATTTATAATCAAATTTTTGTTCACAAGGTTTGGTAATTCAATAAATTAATTAACTTAATAATAAATTGTAGAAACGCTTTTCGTTTCCTATAAAATTGGGCAAATATATTTAAATTTGAATAATGAATCTGAAAAATTTGATCAAAAAAGAAATAAAAGCCCTCTTCGACAGTAAAAAGGAGAAATAATTTTCATTTGAAAGAAATAGAAAGAAAAACTATTTTATGTCAAATTAAAATCGAAAATGTAATTTTCAAAAACAATTAGTTTCTAACGTTGAGAAATTTTATATCGACCGATTTCAACAGAAAATACCGACTTTTAACTGAGCTGAAACATTGGAAGGTAAATGAGTTTAGATTATTCGTTTTATATTATGATGTAGGCCCAGTGGAATTTCGAAAAAATTTAGATAACGATAGATATAAACATTTTTTATTATTGCATTCTGCAATCTATATTCTAGTATCCGTATAGTATTTATGTTAAAACAATTTGTAGATTTTGTAATATTTTAAGCTTAAAAATATAATATTAATTAGATTCCATTAATTTATAAATTATTATTAAAATATTCCTACTAGTTAATAGATTCGGTCGTCACTTGGTGAAAATTCATTATGAAGGAATAAAATAATTAACGCGTCTAATTTTCACAAATATTTATTTATTATTAGTAACTTGAAAATGCTCGAGAGAGCGAAACTAGTAGTTAAATAATAAATAAATATTTGTGAAAATTAGACGCGTTAATTATTTTATTCCTTCATATTCCTACTAATTTATTATCACAAATTAAAAGCTAACCATTTTAAATATTTATAAATTATATTGTAATTAATATTGTAATGTTTTGTATACTAGATATTAGGATTTTTAATTGAAAGCACCGATTTCGGAATACTTATTGTTAAAGAAAGATTCCGAATTAATTATAAAAGAATTGCTTGTTACTACTGTTTTTTGAATCGTTGTCTAAATTTTTTTTGTACCTATACTTTTGTGTAATAATAATAAAAAATAGCTTATTTTAATTTTTTCAAATATTTTATTAATTATAAATTATAAACACACTTATTTATTTGTCTGAAGTTTATTCACTGCATGTAAAACTGTAATTTTTATAAAAAATTATGACACATAGTACCTATTTAACTTTTTCTTTCAAACTTGTATTTAATTTAAAATAAGTCATCATAATAAATAATTTTCCAAGTTAAAACTCAAGATATTTTATTTATTTTAATAGGTACAACATTGCTATTTTAAACTATGCAGAAAATAAAACTTAAATTAAAAATTTAAAAAACCCTTTATAAGTAAAAAATATATATTAAATATTTTAAAGCAGCAAATGCTAATTAAATATAAGTAAAAAAGGTTATAGAAATTTTCATTGTAAAAGAAGACTTTAACAAAAAAAAAAATCAGGAGGGAGGACATTATGCAGAAGTGGGCCTACCGAAAGTGGAAGATTACCAGCTCCCGATAAAAATAAAACAACTAAAATTGGGAAAGATTAGAATTATGGCAACTGCAATGAAACTTGATAAATCAATAACATAAATTTGTAAATTTGATATGGACAAAAACTAAAATGAATGCAAAATTATCATTGAAAGCAATCAATTATATTGAACAATTAATAATTAATTAAATAAAATAAAAACAACAATGTAATACATAAACTGATAAAAATAATATTCGAAAGACAAAAAAATGTGGACAATTGCAAAATTAATTTAGTGATAAAGATTTTCGAATTGTATTTATACAATGGATTTGGAATGATTTAATAATACAATTTATATTGTTATTAGGTACCTACTTTAATTAATTTATTTATTTAAAATTTTCATCTACTGAATTTTTTGTTGAGATTTATGTGTGAAATATATTATTTTGTTGTCATTTACGTTTACGTCATTGCTACAATAATTTATTACTTTAACATATTGTAAAATATTGTAATCAAAATCTTTTTTTTAGATTCTGACGTATTTATTTTCTTAGGTTGAAAGAGACCCAACATTAAAAAATATCGGATGTGGTTGTTTAGCTTTTGGCCTCACTGGATGAGAGATGTGGTCATCACATGACTTTACCATACATTAATACATTAGCCGCCATGTGCATTAAATTTAATGCACACTAACATAAACAAAAATAAACAATGGTTTATTTTTTAGCGTGACAATATTATGTATTGCATATTACTAATTCAATACAATTTACAAAAAATAGTTTATGGTTTTGGCTGCCCCTGTGATTCAGCGCCCATGTGCAGCGTGCGCAGTGTATCCATGACCCCCCCCCCCCGAATTACAAGAAATAAAAATAGTTTAAAAAAAGTTTTTATTTTTGGCCGCTCCTATAATTCGGCGCCCATGTGCAGCTTGAATAATGGTACATTTTTGTGACCTTTATATTACAAAAAATAAAACAATTTTTCTAAAACAACGGCTTCTCTTTAGATACTTAAATATTTATACTGACCAAAATATTATTATAATACTGACCATTTATTTTAAAAAATATTGACCAAAAAATTAGTTGTCTGAAAAATTCGACCTTCCTATTTTGACATCTTGTGAAAAACTAGACATTACGAATAGTTTCAAAGTAATTCTATTTCTAATAGTATAGTTTAATTTTGAATTGTCCATTGTCTAAATCCCCAAATTAAATAATTAATTAATTTAAATTAAAGGAGCACAGTCAAATTTTAAAATATAATTTATTCAGCTAATAAATTACTTAATTTTCAAAAAGAAAAAGTAAACCGATGTGACCTTTGAACTCAGGACCTACCGATTAGAACTAACATAGGGTGAAACCTATGGTTAAACCATGATGGGTTAAACCTGTCGATTTTCAAAAACTCATAACTCTAAAACTAAGGTCATTGGGCTAAACGCCGAGAAAGTGATAATTTTTTTTAGCTCATAGAATCACCAAAAAAATTGGGATCTCCATTGATTCACTCACTCACTCCATCGGATCACTCACTGTAATGTCCCCTTGTTAGTATGAAATTTTGTTGATGAATTATTATTGGTTTGAGTGCTACAGCGCACAGAAAACTCGATGACACACAGATATTTCTTGATGTTTAGATTTAGATTTAACAACTCTATATTTCTTTTTATATGTTACAAACAATTTGCACTAGCGCTAAATAAAATATGTACAGTGAAAAAGAAAAGTAATTACAGATTCAAAATACACAAAAATCTAGGTGCCGGTGCCTGTTCTTTGGAGGTAGCCAGTTCGCTGCTCCTGCGGTAGCATATCAGCGACGTCGGATGGTTCGAGTTCTGGAATTCTGCCCCGTTCATGGTTTTTCCTGGAAAAAGAGTGCAAAAACCAGGTTCTTGATGTTTAATCTCTTTCAACTTGACGGACCTCAACGACTCTAAATGCGTCAAAATCTGGAAAAAAAATATTTCGATCTATAACTTTCCGATAATATTTATGTGGTATAATATACTGCGTATACTACGTGTGAGGGTGTATGTGTGTGTGTGAATATTAAAAAAATGTTTATATTTAACACTTTTACATTGTTACTGCTAATTAGATTTTGGTTGAAATCCGTTCTCTAAAACTTAAGCGTAAGAGTGACGCACATGAATCGATTAGTGAGATGTCTCTGTTCTTTTTAAAAAATTGTTAATTCAAGGGTAACTCCATTCCATTTAACTTTACTAGAGATTCAAAAACCTGTCTCATTCACAATTTATTATGAGTTTTTATGCGATTTTTTGGTAGGATTTTACAAACTGCTACTAATTTGAACGTAAAAATAAATTTTTTTTTATTATTTTTATTACAATTTTAACATATTTTAAAGCAGCAAATGCTAATTCGATTAATCAGAATATCAAAAAAAGAATTAAAAAAATCTGTTCTTTTCTTTATCTTTCTCAGCCTTTTCCGCCCACTGCTGGACATAAGCCTCTCCAGATTATGGAGGTTTTTTGACCATAACTCACCACGCTGGGCAGACGGGTTGGTGAGTAGCTCGCAGATCGATTTTGGACTATAGTTGTTTTACATCCGGTAGCAGCTTGCTAGGCTAGCATTCAGATGTGCCTGTAGCCCTGTTTTTGTTAACGGTGGCAATTTAACGTTCTTAACGAGGGCTTAACGTGCCCTCCGAAGCACGGAGACTTGGTCATCAGAAAGCTTGACTTTCCCCGGGTTTAAACCCGGTACCCCGCATTTACATCCAACTGCGTTAGCTGTAGTGAACATGATATAAATTTATTATAATATTAGTGTAATAATGGCACCTCATTTAACGAAGTCTTATGTAAAGATATTTGAGACACGATCTGCAAGCAACAAAATAATTGGGCTAGTAAAAGGATTGCGAGGGAGGTTTCAAAAATTATAGGTAACTAAAATAATCAGTACAATAATAATTATGTTTATTTGTATTTTATTTTGAGTTTTAAATAGCCATAGGTTACTTATATGATTGAATTAATCAGCGTGACGCCAAGGATACTCTGGTGAGTATTCACAATGAATTTTCAACTTTTAAGTTAGATTTGAATTAAATAACATTGATGCAATAGCTATTGGCGTATTACATTATGTGAAGCGTCACGTAGTGTCCTTAATAGAGTAACTAAATTAAAATTGTATTCGGCGTGTACTTATCAATAAATATGGACAAATCAGAGGTTACGTAATTAACTAATATAAACTAAATTGATATATAAACACGATTTCCAATGTAAACAACGCAAAATGCAATGTATACTTGGCAGATGTATTACCTATGTCGTCCATGTTGTTCAATTACAGCGCCATCTCTACGTGGTGTAAAATGCTAATTACAACAATAAATTTATATAATTTTTATTAATTTATATAATAATTTTTATATAATAATTTATATAAAATGTGTTGTTTCTTGAGGAACCTAGGTGTTATACTAGAATGTTATAATATTCCACCTGAATTACTAAAAATACTGTTAGAAACTAAAATATACTGTACAATATTTATAATTAACAGCATAAATACCTATAATTGGATGAAAAGTAAGTGAAATAAGTTTTACTTTGGCATTTGAAAGATATTATTTATAATAATTATTTTATTTCACTTGGTTGATAATAATGATTGTAATATACTAATTAAATTATTATGATAAATTTTTATGGTATTATCAATACGGCTACTACGTAAACTGCAGTATAGTACAGCGAGGCGGACACCGATTAATAAGCTAACTTAAGGTTAATCTTTTAACATGTGTAAGAAAGTAAAAAATTAAAAATTAATCTTAATTTATTAAGCAACCGGTGTCCGCTTCTCTTATAATAGTAATAATATACATAAGTCAGTTGAAGAAAATGGTTCGCGGAGTTTCTGTAACTCTGACAAGGAGGAGAGCCAACTTTGGTAGTGACCGATCCTCGTAACAACCATTTATACGTTTCAATTATAATTAAAACTTCATTGGGTGAAAATTTAAAAATCCGTAATTCAGCCAATTTGGAGAAAATCGATTCTGAAGAACGAGAAATGTTGCATCATTCTGTTATACCATAAAATTTTGTACATACACGGTACTGGGGTAGACAACTTATGTTACTAAGGGCCAGTTCTACAAAGCAAGTACAAATTACGAATAAGCTATACTGAGAATAAATCACACAGATTTCGTTCTACGCAAGCGTAGAACGCAATTTAGAGAGTGAAATGAGAGACTTATTCTCAGTATAGCTTATTCTTAGTTTATACTTGCTTTGTAGAACTGGACCTAAGTCATTGATTTGTAATCCTATGGTATTTTAACAGAATTATGAATATTTTTCGTTTTTTCATAATCAATCAATCAATGAATCAACAAACTCTATATTTTATTAATATTTACAAACAGTTTGCCCCTGCACCGACCAAGCCGATGCAAAGGCAATTAATTTATTTAACAGAATTATGTTTGCTGTTCTTGCGGTGGCGTATCAGCAATATCGGATGGCGGGTGTTAGCCAGATTCCTCCCACATGAAATACTTCCTGGAAAACGAGTACAAAAACCAGACTACATGATTAGGGGTGTGTGTATGAATTCTGGATTTTTATTTTACACCTGATGAAATTCTAATGCCCGTATTCACAAAGAAACGTATAACGAACGATTACGTAACGGATCGTTTAATTAACAAATTTTTAACTTTAATCGTTTAATTTCACTTTTAAACACACATTTCGTTACATCGTATTAAAGGACTGTTATTTTTATTACGACCCAAACAGCTCCCGTTATTATCACGGTCGATTACGAAATAAAATATGACTATTTAACGGTCCGTAACGTTTAACAGACCGTTAAATCAGTTACGAACGTTTGTGAATACGGGCATAATTCTGATTCAAACGTATAATGGCGTAGTGGTGATGATCGGTAAAGACTAAAGTTGCCCCCTTCCCAACCTTGTGAGTTATTATAATAATTAACCTATTGGTCGATTTCCATTCAGTTATTATTTCACCTATATAAATATTAAATTGTATTAAATAATATTGAGACACACTTGTAAACATACTATTTATACAAAATTACATATTGCACAAAACATAAGAAAATACTTAAAAATAAAATTGTTGTATGCATGAAACGAAGTATATATAATATTATGTTAACACTTTAACCCTTCAATGCATCGTGTTGCATATATGCAACATAAATTTAAATCACCTCTAAAAATTTAAACTTTTGCATTTATTTGAACTTTTTTATTTAAACAAATTCGACGATATATGTGGGATTCTTGCTAGCACGTGCCAAAGGTGTAAATTTCAAAAGATAAGCAGATTTCAGCAGATTACTCATTCGTAGTCGTGAATCTAGTGTGATTGCTTGTTACTCTTTATCTCGCTCCGTATTGATTTATTAATTATTTTCGTTTTAAATTGTTTTTTTTATTGTTATGAAGTGATATTTAGTTTAGAAAGGTATTGCTTGATTAACACATTTATTTAATTTATTTGTAAATTAGTGCAAAAGAAAAAATTGTATAGAAAATAACATAATTAGAAAAAAACATAATTTTATTCGACAATAAAAATTTCTTGCAAGAAATACTCTCTAGTACTAGTACATTCTACATTATTATAAATTTATTATTGTAGGGGTAGTAATTACTTATAATATATTGAAAGTGTAGTATTCTTATTTCGAAGTTGCTGCTTCACAATTCACCTGGGTCAAGTAAAATCGAAGGATACGCTTCTATAATACAAATTACCAAAAAGAAGAATTTATTCGTGCCCAAAACGAATATAGTGAAAATTTTTCTGGCGATATTCTAGCAGGATAATAACTTGTAATAGTTACTTCGTTCTACAGTATCAATGACAGTTTACTTTTCTATCGTAGAAAAATTTATAGATGGAGTACTTACTACAGTAGCATATTATCTTCTTGATGTACCCGAGAATACATCAAAGTAAGTACTTTTCTATCGTAGCGTATTGGCATGTACTTCGTTTTATGCATACCATCAAATAATATATTTAGTAGTATAGACTGAGTTAGACTCCCAAATTTAGGAGAGGGGGTGAAATAAAGTTATTCGATAATGAAATAGTATATTGTTTGGCAAGGGATGAAACAAGACGATTTCAGACGAGGGTGAGAATTGCCTGCCCGAGCAAAAGCAAGGGCTGGCATCACCCCGAGTCTGAAATCGTGTTTTATCCCGTGCCAAACATACTATTTTTCATATTACCTGTAATGAATCTGAGAGTTTTCATAACATATAAGAATTGTCAGCTGTCACATTAATTGTTTACAATTTATAAATTCAATTCTGACAGGTTTAAAATGAAATCAAAAACTGAGTAAGCGGGCAGAAACTTGACGCTTTCTTTCCTAGGGCAGAAACCAATTTAGTTTCTGACCAACAGTCGCGTTGATCTGCAATTGTCGTGTTTTGACTGTCTCAACATGCAATGAAACTCGCAGTTTCATGACAGGTAATATGAAAACTGATATCTAACTTCGCGAGTACTTAGGTGTATTAATTCTGATTTTAGAGATGCTTACGCCCCCCCCCCCTTTAACCTCGCTTTTGATAACCAAAAATAATTATTATAATTATTCTATACTTCACCTTTTCGTTTAAAAATTATTTTAAAAGTTTATACCAAACACACTTTTTAATTAAATTATTGAGCTTTTGAACTATTTATAAAAGCCCTATTTCTAAGATTTGCGCTTTCTTCTGTTGTATAACTGTTGCTAATACTTTTAACATTATCAGAAGTTTCGTATAACGAAGTTTGACTTGTAAAACACACATTAGGAATCTTGATTCCATTTTTATTGTCTGCTTTAGCCTTTTCCTTTTTGATGTAAGCTTGTTTATAAAAATCAGAAAACAAGAAATAGAACATAATGGCGTGTAAACCAATAAACCATACAAAAGCCTTTGGATAATCGCAATCGATAAATAACAGTTGAAATGCGTGAATCATCACCAAAACAAATTGTACCTAAATAAAAATAATTAAAATTTTAATTTGCCATTATAATTCAGTTTTAAATTATCTACCATTTGTAAAGTGGTTAAATATTTCTTCCACCATAAATATTTTTGCATTTGTGGTCCTAGGGCTGCTATAAGATAATAAGTGTACATAACCATATGAACGAAGGAGTTTATAAATCCAAAAAATGTCGAATGACCTCCAGGTGTAAATTTAACTCCAAACCAAACGGATAAGGGCATAATTCCATGATGAATTACATGTAATGTTGATATATGGCCGTTTTTCTTCCTCAATACGAAAAAGAACTAAAATAGGACTCTTCATTATAAACCAATAATAATTAAAAATTTTACATTATTCGATAACGTATGCATTTTTATTTTAAACTATAAGTAGCTAGGTATAAAAAACACAAATTTAATATTACATTTTGATTTCAAATTTGCCACACGAATTTCAATTTTAATTAAAATAAATTTAAATTAAGTTAGAAATCTCGGGTTATTGGAAATTGCAATAAAACTAAACGTTTGTTAGTTTTATTGCAATTTCCAATAACCCGAGATTTTTAACTTAATTAAAATTTGCATTGGATGAGATTTTTTTACTATAAATTTAAATCTTCACCACTGGTTAATTTTAACAAATAACTGCGAATCAATCATATCGATGAATATTCAAGCAATTTGCAATATAAATTATACAACTTATTACGTACCGTATCAAAAAATTCGACAAATTTCGATATGAAATACCACCAAGATCCTGATGCAGCCTAAAATTAAAAATAGTTAAAATTTTTGAAAATTTAAATATTTTTAGGTCACCATTAGAGCTGTAGGATTATTTGAATAGTCTACAGGTTGACACTTAAAACTATATGTGGATAACCAACCAATCCCTAAGCCCTAAAACAAAAAAATTGTTTTGATTAATAGAAATCATTTTTAATAAGTACAAAAAAATCATATATTATCCATATACCTAAACTATATAATATATTATATAAGATTCTATTTACTCTGGTTATTCAAAAATTCCGATCTGCAAGATGGGTTGCATAAAATATGGCGTAACTATAACAAGAATTTACTCATCCATCAGTTAGGAAAACAGAATAATTTTTTGAAACGATAAATCTGAATGGTAGACTTCATCGAGATTTCGGGATCGCTGTACGATAGCAGGAAATGGAATGGAACTCCTGCATGTTAACAGTAAATTGTCAAATTGTTTTGCGTTGCGCGCAGTTTGAGCTTGGTTAGGTTAACTAAGATATTCAAAAATTTCCTAAAGTCCAATCTTTTCTTCACAGGGAGAGGTATAAATTCAGATGTGGAGAATTTCAAGTCCAAAAAGCAATTCGAAAAACGACAATTGTGAAGAATACATATTTGTAGTGCGAAAAAGGAGTTTTTCAAAATTTGAATTAAATAATTATGTGAAGCAATGCACAAACCACAGGGCGCCCATAAGGCGGTGCCTAATAAATTCCAAAGTAATATGCATTTAAAATTATTATCTTACATACAGTGACTCGCTAAAGTCCTCGGACAAATAATAAAAATTGCAATAATTTCAATATAATTTGACTTTTTGAAGTTATTTAAAAAGAAACTAGGTATATCAACTTATGATTTCATAAAATATCATTTTGGTTCACCCGGGTTAACCGGTAACACTTGAAAAAATTCAATCACAAAGAGAATTAGCAAGGATTTAATCATTTCAGAATTACAATTCTATTTAAACTGCAAAATTACTCGGACACCACATGAATTAACACATTATATTAGGGGAATCAAGAAAATATGTCATTATTTAATATTTGATGGGTACTCATTTTGTTCTATTACTTTTCTTAGTCGATTGGGCATGTTATATGAATGTGATTTTTTTAAATATTTTTCGCTTATAAGACCCCAATCCTCTTGCAAACGTTGAATCAATTCTTGTTTATTATTTATTTATTCATCCCATAGATTTTCTATGGGATTAATGTCGGTTGACTGAGAAGGTGGATGTTCATTTTGGGGCATTTATACAAAGAAACTCGCAACGAATTAATCTTATAGTATAAGAGGACTTTTGCGAGTCACTGAATATCTTTCAAGTGTATGACGTGTTGATGATGACATATATCGTTCAAACGGAAGTAGATCAAATTTTGGATTAAAGGACGTTACCTGAGCCCAGAAGATATGGACAGAGTCGAACTGCAGTACGGTTAATCTTCATGTCTAATAAGCTAACCTTCGAACTGTAACCGAGAAAATTTAATTTATAGATTTATAAACAGGACCGGATCAGAGTTTGGGGCCCAAATCTACGCATTTGTTCAAGTGGCAATATTTTTGAATTAAATATCGACTAATTGTATAGGTGCATTTAATTTCCCAAGTAATTTGTGTTAACGACACAATTCATTTATAAATGTTGAAATCTATTTTGATTGGTTTGAATTTTTTAAACCTAATACAACTCAACTAATAACGTAATAACTGATGCTGTTTTTTAAACCTCTTTAACTTTCTCTCCCTTTATTAAAAAAATAATCGTTTCCTAACACTAACCCAAGCTCGACCGGTGCATTTCTCTTTTAATGGTCCCCTCATTAAACAAAAATCGTTTCCTAATATAAGTTTTGGGTGCAAAAACAAACTGCAGTTCGAGGGTCAGATTATAGTGACCATGGGTCAAAATAAGTAGAGGGATTAACAGCACTGCAGTTCGAGAGCACCGGAAGAACTAAAAAAAATAATTCAAGCCCCAAGAGAACAGCATTCGCTAATGATAAATAATTGAACATCATAAATCCTGCCACAATGCCCGGATTCGAGAGTATCGAGCAAGAGAGAAAAAACTGAACGTGGTTTTATAAAAATAATATGCAGCTATGGGCGAACGTCAAATATCGATTAGTTTAGGCAAAGTTTCGATTTTTCACAATATTCTACGTCTGATTGGATGCAATTTTCAATTTTCAATAGGCTTCAGAGCGATATTCTGTTTTCTTCTTCTTCGGTCTATCCTAGTTCACTCCTGGACCATAGGCTTCTCCAGTAATAGAGGTTTTGGCCATAACTCACCACGTTGGCCAGACGGGTTGGTGAGTAGCCCGCAGATCGATTTTTGGACTATAGTTGTTTTACATCCAGTAGCAGCTTGCTGGGCTAGCCTTCAGATGTGCCTATAGCCCTGTGTTTTGTTAACGGTGACAATTCGTCAACTTAGGGGGACCGCCGGTTTAACGTGCCCTCCGAAGCATGGAGACTTGGTCATAAGAAAATTTGACTCTCCCCAGGTTTGAACCAAGTACGGTCATTTGCATCCAACTGCGTTAGCTGCAAGGCAATGACCGTTGTTTTGTTTTACATTCTAAAATTTTTAAATTCGTTGATCCTATCGCCAAATTTTGTACGTAACACGAGCCAGAAAGTATCACTATTGTTTTAGCTGCGTAAGTAACTATAATAAATTAAATAAAACGTGAAATACATACCATATTAAATAACCACGAACTAAATAATACTTGAAATAAGTTATAGACGATAAGTACATATTTAAGATTAAATGGTTTTCTATTTTCCATTAATTTTGGTCCAATTACTTTAACAAAATATGCATAACATAAACATATACACAAAGGCGGAATTGGAGAACTCATTAAGAACCAACTATTCACTCTTGGATCTATAAATAAAATCAATTATTCTTATATTCTAATAAAAACAAATAAATATAATATTATGATAATAAAAGTGTAATGTAGCAATTTTAGTAACACAGTTTAAGTGTTGCTGATTGATGAATTCCCAAATAAAAAACTATAAGATTTTTAATTACCATGATTTGATTTTTGAAGCGATAAGATTACTATAATGTATTTCAGCATATAAATTATGAATTATTAAAAATGAATTGCAAGTTAACGGTAATGTTTGTATATAAACTATGACATATGCTTCTTTTTCATTTGAGTTCTTCAGATGTAACCATTATATAATATTAATTTTAATATTAATTAAATATTTATTTAATTTATTGAATTTATTCATTATCGTTAACCTGTAAGTCATTTTAACTAGTTAAAAACTCAAAGTATTTTATAGTAGCATATTTTAATTCAATAAAAAATTTTTATATGTATAAAAATGATAAATTAATTGATATATTTTAATAATTTACGAATTAAAGCCTGTTTACATTATAAAATTTCGCTTAAAATTTAGCTTAAAATTTTTATAAATTTATGTTTTAAAGTGTAAAAAATATTTCCGTAAAATGATTTTAAGGTTAATTTTAAGGTGTAAACATAAATCTGCAAATCTACAAATTTTAAGGAATTTTAAAGAAATATTAACGAAAATTTTAAGCAAAATTTTAAGCGAAATTTTATAATGTAAACAGGCTTTTAGGCCCAAGACTATAACGGTGGGAATAAAATTAGTCTCTTAGATAAATTTATCTAGGAGATTAATTTATATTCGTGCAACTTCGGATTTACATTTATTTTTGACACATGAGGTGAATTAAATGCCATATTTTTAATTTTAAACACATTTTCGTATTTGTTATTATTTATAATATCAATGTTTGCTGTAAGATAACGTACATTTTACTATTATCAATATTTATAGTAATCATATTATTTATTAGTTAATACTTTATATGACAAATTAAAATATATTTATTAATGACTCCGTTGGCCTTGTGCTTAGCAAGTCGGCTTTCATTTTGTCATTGCGAGTTCGATCCTCACCAGAATCATATTTTTTTATTTAAATTTTTATTTAAGTATTATATTATTATAATAAGGGCCGACCTAAATGTATCTACTAGACAAATAATTAGTTTTTTTAATTTATGAATCTCCTAGGTAAATTTGTAGGTAGGTAAAGCACCATTCACAAACTACAAATTTAACTAGGAGATTCATAAATTAAAAAACTAATTATTAGTCTAGTAAATACATTTAGGTCGGCCCTTATTATAATAATATAATACTTAATAAAAATTTAAATAAAAAAATATGATTCTGGTGAGGATCGAACTCGCAATGACAAAATGAAAGCCGACTTGCTAAGCACAAGGCCAACGGAGTCATTAATAAATATATTTTAATTTGTCATATAAAGTATTAACTAATAATAATATGATTACTATAAATATTGATAATAGTAAAATGTACGTTATCTTACAGCAAAAATTGATATTATAATTAATAACAAATACGAAAATGTGTTTAAAATTAAAAATATGGCATTTAATTCACCTCATGTGTCAAAAATAAATGTAAATCCGAAGTTGCACGAATATAAATTAATCTCCTAGATAAATTTATCTAAGAGACTAATTTTATTCCCACCGTTATAGTCTTGGGCCTTAAAGGAATTAAATTAATATTATTTAAGCTTTCAAGAAAATAGATTCCTTTAATTAGTAAATTATTAATAAAATATATCAATTAATTTATTATCACGAATTAATAACTAACCATTTTAAAAAATGATAAATAACACACGTAAATATTGCATTAATATTTGAGTTAAAAAAGTGATAGTCGGGTCATTGAAACTTGTTTGTGAATAAATTAATAACAAAAGTTTGGTTTAGTTTTTTGAATTCATGATTGAGGTTTTTGAACGAACTAGTTTTTTAATAAGCAAAAGGTATATTTGAGTTTTCTGACTCATATGCATACGTCCTATCTTACAGGATTCCCATTCCTAGAAGAATCAATTAATATCCAAATGTGAAAATAATTCTTAAAATTTAAAAATAATTTAATTTACGAAATAATTTTAACAATTTTTATTTGATGTTGGGTATTTTTAGATGTAGAAAAAATCTTTTTTAATTAATACCGTTTACATTCTTATTCAATTAAGGAATCTTTTAACAATTATTAATTTGCCAAATCAAGCGATATATTTTTTAACACTTTAATATTTAGTACTTTGATATTACTATAAATAATTTTTTAAAGAATTTAGTGGAAATATGTTTGAGTTTTTTTTAGTGGTGGCTTGATGATATGAACGCTGGTTGAGTTCAGAGCGGAAATTCTAGGTTCGAATCGCGGACCAGGCGGACTGGCAACGTGAGCCGAACCAAACAGAATTTCTTAAAGCTTGGACTTCCAAACGACATCCACACTATTGGTGACCGATGTAGTCATCAAGATCTATCTGCTAGGTCTCCATCTAACATCTCAGCATTAACGGAATACAATAAGCTAGCTTGCTTCCGTGCAGGTGGATTAAATGAGCCACATCCGTTGAGAACTGTTTAGGACTGTTTAATCCTCTTAATCTCTCCTTGCTCTTATACTACAACTTAAACGACCTGCTATTAATTTATTAAAGGTAAACAAACAGTCGGCAATAATTTATTTATTATATTAAAATATAAACAGAATTGCAATCTGATTGCAAAAATTCAATTTCGATCGTTTAGCGATAACCATGAAACGTTGCGGTTAAGTGTTAATTAATTGGGATGTGTAAGAATGTCTGATATAAATTAATTTGACTTACCACTTTTATTATCCAGCAGATCATGATAACCATCAATAATATTTCTAATTAACTGTGACATTTTGAAATCTGAAAATTAAAACATATCGTTAAAATAATTATAAATTTTCAATATCCTATAATCGATATAATCAGAATAATTATTAATTTCTTAGGCATACCCCGTCCCATGATCGAATTATGTTAGGTGAAAAAATACAATGTTGTGATGGTAAGTATTCCTGGTTGTACAAAATTATGGGAAAATCTGTACAGCCTGCCAGAATAGCGAACCACAGTTAACCTCAAGCCAGAAAATGCACGGTATTAATTTGCAAACTTACAAGGGGACACTACAGTGAGGTACCCACCAATCAGGATCCCAATTTTTTTGGCGATTCTATCTAGTTTTTGAGTTATGAATTTTTGAAATGGGCTGGTTTTACCATAGGTTAGCATAATATATTGGAGTTGTAACGCATCGGTCCTAAGATTTTGTTTTTGTAAATAATGTAATTTATTATCGGAATTAAACAATTAACCATTAAAATCCAGTGTTCGGCATATGCCTCCCCTTTCTGTCTCTAGGTGTTCCGGTTTTTTAGAGAAGAGAAAAAGAGGACGTCCATAGATGCGATTGTCAGATGACTTGAAGAGGGTTGCCGGGTTTTCTTGGATGAGAATGATGGCGAAAACCCTGTACACTGAGAAAAAGGTTTCTTTGTAATAAATAAAATTTATTTGGAGTAAATAAATGGTAGATTTGGAATGAGAGAAATAAATATTTGTTTAATATAAACAAAGCATTTGTTTGACCAATATCTTTACAGTAAATTTATATTTATTAAATATTAAGTTTTAGGAGTGTTACAGAAACAAAATATTTATTAAATATAAATTTATATTTATTAACTATTAACTTATGGGATTGTTAGAGAAACAAAATATTATTTCAACATATTATATTATTCAACTCTTTCTTTTAGATTGGGATTATTTTTTTTATTTATCATTTTAATTATATTTTCCTATCAGTGCCCTTCTTCAGAATATTGTAGCATCAAACTCTTGTGAATCTGAAAATTAAAAATTTCTGATCTGACCAAGATTCGAACCCGTGACGAATGCTTTGAACGTTGCGCGAGACTAACCATCGTAACCACACACCTATGGAGGTGTGTATGTAAAATGACACAAGTACACCCTGTGCAGGTATACGATCCAGGTATACTACCCAGGTATATACTTTACTAATACCTGCATTATAATTAGTACCCAATACAAGTATTATTCATAGTTAACAAATCATTTGCTTGCCAAAAGAATATTTGTTAATATTAACACAATGTGCCCAAATAATTAAATAAAGCATAATGTTCAGACAAATTTACTAAAAATTTTATAATAAACTTATCGCGTTTAATATTATTATACCGAATGTTATATTAAATAAACTACCTCAAATAAATCTACTGCTTAATAGTTAACAAACCTTTTTCTCAGTGTATACTATGGTTATAATGTGTCAAGAAACCTTTTAAAATCTTTTCCTTATGAAATTTATAATAGCTATTTTTATATGTTTTTTTTTTTGCATTTTTTTAAATAAATTATTCTGTTTGTCAGTTTAAATCGAATTTATAATTTTTAAATGTTTATTAATTAGTTTTATCAATGTAAACAAAATATTATTTATTGTTTGTTTATTTCCATTATGAATTTTAATTCCTTATTCAGATCGGAAATAACTAATATTTTTGGTTATAAGTTATGACACGTTATTTCAATGTATAATATAAAAAAGTTTATATTTCGGTAATTTTTGTTACTTCAATGAATCTTTTCAACGAAAAATATACATTGTAAATAATATTACTTACAAAGTTAAAGTTTCTCAACAAAGGGCGTTAGGACCACTTTTAATACTCCATCAAACACTTGGTTAATTTACCAATCCATCGAATCAAACGCACGAATTTATACTTTAATCATTGATTAGTTTTAACAGAGCATTGAAAATATGGCCCAATAAACTAATAATAAGTTCTTATAAGGATGACAAAGAATATGTAAAAATATGGACTACGAGTGGGAAAAGACATTCTATATTTCGCAGATGACCAAATAGTGATGGCGAAAGATGCGGATGACCTGAGATACTATATGGTGATGAAATTACAAGAATCGTATGAGTTGGCGGGTTTGAAAATTAATGAAACGAAATATGAGTACCTATTGGTTGGAAACAGCGAAACTAAGAACCTTCCATTGGAATACAACCACATAAAGCGAGTAGAAAGAAGTAAATACCTGGAGGTCATATTTAACAAAAAGGGAAATAGTGAGGAAGAAATCGCTAGCAGAATAAATAAGGGGCGAGGTATAATTTAGATTTAGATCCATCAATTCCATTTTGTGGGACAAAGCGCTAAGAAAAAAACACAGAAAGAGTATATTAATCCTTGGTACAGAGTGTTATAATGTATGGAGCGGAGGCGTGGGATATAAATAGAAGAAACAGAAGCATGGTGTTATTCACTGCGATGGATTTTCTAAGATGAAGTTGCCGAAAAACGAGACTCGATAGGTTACGTAACGACACCATTCGAAATATAATGGAGACCGACAAAGATATTTTAGACAAGGGTGAGAGGTGGCCAACGAAGATATTGAAATGGATACCGAAGGAAAAAATGAAAAAAATTAAACAAAAATGGTTTTCATACGAGTATGTTTGATTTTTAATTACCTTTTTAAAACCGTGTAAAACCAAATTTTTAAATTAATATATTTTTAATTTAATTTTTTAATTTTTGAACACTTTGTTCTAGCGTGATGTCTATTAACTATTTAATTTAATTAAATCATTAAATGATAATAAAAAATAGAATAAAAAAAACTTGATTTAGAATACGTCACTTATGTCATAATATGTAAAATCTTACATTCTTTCTTTATATCTTGAACTTTGTAAGTTTTCCAATTTCGCATTGAAGAATTTTAGATAAAATTTAGTTAATAATTTTAAATATTAACTAAAATTAGAAAATTAGATGTGTAGCTAAAGTATCTATAGGTGAGAAATACTCTTGTATTGCGTGAATTAGTGTCCAAACCACTTATCAATTTTTTAATAATCTTTTTTTTATACCTTTGAAATACAGTCAAGTTAATGATAATTAGGAATCCTTTCAGACGGAATTTTACTCATATTTAAAAAGTTAATGTTCATAAATTATTTTCAGTCTGTCGAAGGAAGGAAGGAAAATAAAAATATTTTATTTAAGCAATTTAAGCAGGTACTCTTGAGGTTACCGAATTCAAAAAGGTGTTTTTATAAACGTGTCGCATACACAATTTTTTCAACAATCAATCAGAAATATTGTTATCTCGCATGTACACCCCTAAAAGAAAAAGATATTGTTCTATTATTTTGTAATAAAAAATGTTTAAGTGCGACTATATATCTTGGTAATTTAACCCTACACTGCTTGTTGTATCATATATGAGACATATTAAAAATCGATGCATTAAAGATAATGTTCAAATAATAGTATGCTAAAATCGGTGTGTATCGTATCTGTAAGGTACCAGCTATATTATAATGTTAAGATATTTAGACTGGCATCAGAATTATAACCATAATCAACAAATTTAGTTGGTTGATATCACATAATGGCGCGAGTGGATGTTTTGCATATTTAGTCTTATCGTTATAAAGTGTTCTTTCTGAAATAAAATATAATAAAATTGTGTGTTTGAGCTATTAGACTCTCTAAAATAGTTTTTTATAAGTTTTTTTGCGGTTCTGTGTGTTTTTATGCAAGGTAAGGCAATTAAATTGTTTGTCTCGTATATGATACACAGCGCATTTGTTGGTATAATTTTAGAATGGTTGACAGGAGAACAATACAAAGCCTCTCTCGTACAAAGAATTGCTAGAAATAATTAATAATTGGGATGAAAGCGAGGATGAGTTTGATTTAAGTGATCATGAAGACCTTAGTAACGTTAATTTAGATACTTTGGACATAGAAAAGATTCCAATAATATTTGAAGACGAGATTGCAGGTAAGTATTGATGAAGTTGAAAGTACTGAAAATTTAGAAGACAATTTTACGCCAGAAGCAGGTGAAGATCAAGAGAGCGCAGATTTAGCTGAACCAGGAAATCTAGACGAAATGCTATTATTAAAAGAAAATTTCAAGGAAGTTCGATGAAAAAAGAAAAATCTTGTGCTAAATGAGGACGTTCTATCATTCAAAGGCGATTCGTCATTGCCAATACACATTCAAGGACTTAGTACCCCTTATCAATTCTTTAAATATTTTTTTGACGACACTCTGTTACTGTAAATCGCAGACGAGTCAAATTTATACTTATAATGAGTTAACTTTTATGTATGTTGTTATGTTACTTTTTATGTCAAAATGCACAGTGTATCATATCTGAGACATATAATAAAATTTCAAGAAAACAGACAAAGGGGCCGTCCAATATTTTTTTAAATATTTTTCCATCATTCTATTAATATTATATTAATACACATCTGTCATATTTTTTTTAAGTAAAAATAAAAAATCGAGCAGTGTAGGGTTAAAGAAAATATTTGTAAAAGCTATCCAAATTATTGAAATAAAAATATCAAACTCCTACGTACCAATAATTAATAAATTATATTAACGAATACCAGAAAGTTAAAATTTTTCTATTGCTAAGTGTTTTCTTGTAATTCGTCACAACAAATGACTAAAAATTTGAATAAACTTATCGTGCGAGTAGTACTATGATATTAGATTTATGGCCGTATTCACCAAGCTCTATTAATTTGCTATCAGAGAGTTAAGTCATTAACAGTTTGTTAAGTGACAATTTCGTATTCACCAATGATTGTTAGCAGTAACAGTCTGTCAAGTCGTCAAATAAGTTAATAGATCAATATGGATCTGTTAACTTTGGTAACCGACTGATAAATATTATTTATGTGTCAAAATTGTCAAAATGTAAAATAACATGATCTACACTTACTAGATCGTGATCTACCCACACTTTTAAGACTACCCTAATATCCAATGGAACATTTACTATGCGCATGTCGAAACTGTTGAACTTTTATTCTAATAAACCTTGTTTGCGTTCATTCTTCACTTTGTATAATATTTCTTTTATTAGTAAAATCCTTTTCTCAATTTTAACATTTACCTTTAATTACAATACAACAAAAAATTTTAAATAATGATCGTCTCCCAAAATAACCTAAATATAATTACTTAAAACAAATATTAATTATTCCAAAATTCTATAATACACACTTCAAAATTAATTTAAACCTAAATATGTATAATCGTAAGAACAAATTACTAAATTATTAAAATTAATATCGGTTGTAGATTAATAATTTGACTAAAAATTTTGAACTGTCAAAATCTCAGAATGTAAATAAGTTTGATTATGACTGGCAGGCTGTAGGGACCGCTCTAATGAACGCAAACAAAGTTTATTAGAATAAAAGTTCAACAGTTTCGACATGCGCAATAGTAAATGTTCCATTGGATATTAGGGTATAGTCTACACTTTTAAGGTTAATTTAATACGAGTGAAATTAGCTAGAGCTAGTTTTACCAACAATAATTTTAGTAACTTTTTAATAACCGCTAGTTTACTATTTTAACTTTGAAATGTGATGGTGAATACGAATTCATTTTAACAGACTGTCAAGTATTAACAGTTTGTTACTTATCAAACTGTTAAATTGAAAATGGTGAATACGGCTGTTACTGCCAAAAATATATTACGAACAGTCAGATAAATTCATAAATGATGTTCCAAAGAAATAATGTCAACGATTACACGGAACAAGTAGTATATTATTGTTTCCTTGTATCAACTATTAAATCAATTAATTAAAAAATTATTAATTTTTTTCATTATCATGCTTATTAGGTGACACTATTTTTAACCACTTATTTTAATTACATTTCATTGTAAAATTACTATAAAACCTTTTTTTATTTAATACATTGAATTTATTTTGATAAAGCTATAATTACCCATTTACGTAGTAAGAAAAGAAAATCAAGAAAAGTATCGCACTTTTCTATAATTTATTCCATAAGAATATTGCTTCAAATAGTTCAATTATGTCCAGATCATGGTTCAAATATATTGCACATCAATATGTGATATAATTATGGATAATAATTATCCAAAGTGTTTTATTCACGATTTCGGACAAACATAGTTAAAAAATACTTGAACTTTTTTCAAAAAGAGAAACAGGCAAGCTTCGATCCTGATTCCACTTCTTGTAACAGATTTAAATAGAAATTGTACCTACCAATTGAAAGAGATAATTGATTTATACCAGGAGTCGGCAATCCGTGAAAACCAAAATGTTTTCTTCTAGTTTTTGGTCAATTTAAATTTTTCGTCAACTTTGCTCAAGAGTGTCCTTGCTCCTATTAGTGTCCTATTAGTCTCGGCCACGCTATAACATAGCAATGGCGTACTAGTACAATATTAATTTTTGCTATAGGTAAATGAAATATTAATTTTCAATAACAATTTTTATATTTAAATTGTTAAGTAATTAACTCGTAATAATAAATAAATACATTTTTAAAATGGATCGAGTATATCAAATTAATAAATTAATATTTTAAATATCTTATTTTTTATATATTAATAACTTTTATAATTTATTCAAATTAAATATGTAATCAATAAGTAGATAATATTATTGATAATTGGTAATTTGTATTTATGGTAATTAAGTAATTTAGTAGTGTACATCGGGTGTAATTATAATATTATCATCCATAATATTATGTGTCTTTTTATAATAATCGTAATTAAATTACAATAATCGTCAGACTCTGCGTATACGAGGACCATTCATTCCTGCTAAATTGTCGCACGCTCAGCTGTCAGAGATGAATTGACGTTTAATAAATAAATATTTTTTTCATTTACCGTTTATGCAAAACATTTGTGACGCCATTATCATTATACTTCATATATTGAAGATTAAAGTGAATAAGTCGTTAAATAGTGCAGGTTTTTAATTTTTATTAATAATTGGTATAGTCTTATTATCTTTATCGAAACTACCATTGGCCATATTGCTGACACCCTGTATGGTGAATTGCAATTTTTGTTCTTATAACTTCACCAAATTCTTCACAAATGTTAAAACTGATGTTTGAGTATTACAGTACATGACGTAAAAATTATTCTAACTGATACTTTAGCTGATCGCCTGGAGTCCATGACAATTTGGACATCCTTCTGCAAAGTTAATTTTGATTGTTTTCTTTTTCTTCGAGGTAATTTGAAATAAACACCTAAATAATTCTCAATTTGAGAATTAGTTAATTTACTATTTTTAGTTTTATCATGTTAGAGCGATTATACGTGATTATAATAACTACAATATTATTTATATAAAGGTGAAAAAAATGATGTGAATACAAATTTAAAAATTTAAATTTAATAGTAAATAAACAAATATTACTAAATCAATATAATTTCGTTTAAATAAAACTAAACCTTCTTACTTTGCTCATATTGATTATTTGAATGGATCAAGTCGATCACGTGCCAATGTATTTTTAATTATTGAGGTAAACAACATTGATGATAATTCTAATACTCAAATAGCACTGGTCAACAATCAGTGATGAAATAAACTAAATTGACTAATATTGAAGCGCTAAACGAAAATACGACCTTTAAAACTATTATTTTTGCTTTCGATGTCATTCATTACCTCTGGTTTATTTGATAAATTAGCGCTAGTTTTTTAATTTACTTTCAAAATTTTTCTCCTGAAGTGTATAATATTCTTATTTAAAGGGGTAGGTTGTGATATACTTCTTGAAGATATGGCTAGCACCTTTATAAACACAATTTCCTCATCCTCTTAAGCCAATAATATTTTAACCCCAATTTTACATCTTTTGAAAATTTTTCAATTTAATGATCCCCGAAGTCAATAAACAAATATTAAATTAATTATTTTTGAGAATTGGAAAATATTCAATAAGCTATTGAATATCATTAATACATTTTTTATCTTGAAAAGGCACACAAAAAACTTGTGCGAAACGCCAACTTTAAAAGTAATATAATTGAATTTTGTCCAATTACCACAAATATTTAATTTAATATTTAATGATAATGAACGATAATTCACAGTTCAAAAAACAAAATTTAAATTTGTTTATTCTTTTATTAATTTTTTTGGTTTATTAAGGTATTCTTTAAAATTATTTTATAATGTATCACTTATTGGAATTTGAGTGGATTAGTTTTTGAAATTATGATTCGATGCTGGAAAATCCATCAAGTGATGCAGGTATAATATCTTTAATTTTATTATTGTGCATTATAATAAATTTTAAAGCAAATTATACATAATATAATTATGTTGCGGTTGTTGCGGTTCATTTAATTGTATTTTAAATTCTAATCAGTTACATTTATTGTTTGTATTCATTGTTAATTTATTTAATTCATGCAGAATATTAATAATATTGTTAAAAAAAATTTAAAAAATGTAACATGAATAAGAAAATTAATATTTCTCAGTTCATTATATAGGAATTTATGTATTATTCTATTTGTATTATTTTATCCTATTTGTATTTAAAAGTATTACTGTTCCAATTTGTAATTTAATTACAATTTACAATTAATTGAGTTAAGAGAGTTGAGTTAAATATAAATCTTTCTTTCTCGGCCCTTTTACCCTAAAGAGGGTTATTTATGAGCATTTTAATAAAGGATTTTTATGGCAGATTTTGGTTCATTGACCATAGCAAAAATGGTTTTCCATTGCCTGCCTAGGGGAGACGGGCAGAATTATACTTCTTACTTCGCCCGGAATCGAATCGGGTTCTTGTATTAGCAGTCTTTTAGCAAATTTTATTATTGTATCACAAACCATATAATATATTTTTAAGATTAGCTGGAGGCACGCTCATGATATGGGGAGCATTCAGTTTCCATGGAAGAATCTCATTGACGTGGTTAACAACAAGAATGAATTTTTAGAAGGATCTGAGTCTCTTTTTAGAGAAAACTTTACTTTTCACCAGGATAATGCTGCAATACATAATTCTAGAGTCGGGTTTAGAAAGAAAAAATATTGATGTGCTGAATCATAAAACCAATAAAGTTGCACGTCAAGTGTACCAATTATGTTTATTTAAAATTACTTAAAATTATAGGTATATATCAATCTTTTAGGCCTCTCAAATTATTAAATTAATAATAATTTATTAAAAATCGAGATAGTTTTCATGTGAAATTTAAAGCTAAACGAAATGATCCTATAAGTATAGCAACCTTTAAGAATCGGGACGGCATTTTCAAGTTGTTATGATAATTTTATTTTTAGTTATAATTTTACCAAAATTAATTGCTATGCAGGTAGTAGTTCAATTTTTAAAATTTTTTTGATGATTTTGTTTGTTCATTTCCACATCTAGGATTTTATACCTAATATAGTTTATTTTAACTACATGTCTTTTATTGTTGACAAGTTAAACTGTAATAAAAATTAAAATAAACAAAAATTTTGTATAGGTGTAGACCACCTAAGGATAAATATATTATTTTAGTATATTAAAGGTAATTTGCAAACGATGCATGATATTTTCTAAGGTGTAGTCGGGTGTAGTATAGTTAAATAACGACATACCTGATAGCACACATTCATTTGCACTTTTAAAAACAACGTAGGAATTACTTTTACGCATTCGATCATGTTTACTTCACTTTCTTGTCCTTCATGAGAAGTTTCTTTATTGGCAAATTAAAATATAGCTTTAAAATAACCATGCATTTGATTCCTATTACAGTTGCATATTTTCCGGCACCGTTTAAATTAAAAATTAACTACAATAATATTTTTTTTTAAATAGTTTTAACCTCATTTCTAGATTGCAATTGTTATAATTTCAATAAAATAATAATTTACACAAAACTTATTGTGTGACATGTGGCCTGACCGCAGTTCGAAAAATTATTTATCGTTATCTGTAATTTTTATTAAACAAAATTAAAAAAACAAACATATTTTGTATCCAATTAAAACTATTAACATACGGAACTTGTTCGGAGTTCTTGAATTTTTCAAACATCCATAACTTGGTAAAAATGTAAATTAACCCTTATGTCAATACCCGGGTACCCTGGTACCCTTTTGCATGTTCTTACTTAAATATGTTATGTATTTAAAGAGATATCTTCAAATCCGGTCAGATCCTCGTTATTTGAGTCTATTGACGTCGATTCATATAAGTTTTGATATTTAAATATTCAAGAAAGTAGAAAAAATTAGGCGCTAAAGTTGAATACCCAGTTGATCAATACCCGGGTACCCATATATGGAGGGTTAAGAAGCCAATCAGTGTAAGTCAAATTTTTATTCAACATTACTTGTATTGTCAGCCGAAAGATTGATGAATAACGAACAGGCCACAATAGGTAAGTCAAATTTTTTAGAAATTTGACTTACACTGATTGGCTTCTGAATAGGGCTGGGAATTTATTTCCATTAATCGATTATTTAATCGATTAATCGATTGTTCTATTAATCGATTGTTCTATTAATCGATTGTTCTATTAATCGATTGTTCGATTAATCGATTGTTCGATTATTCGATTGTTTTCGATTAATCGATTGTTCGATTATTCGATTATTTTCGATTAATCGATTGATCGATATAATCGATTGTTTTTACACAATCGATTTTCGATTGTTAAATTTAACAATCGCCCAGCCCTACTTCTGAACCCTCCATATGTAAAAACTTAATACTTCTACAGATTTTCAAAATAATAAATAATTTAACTAATCTCTAGGGGGTCAGAAATAATATTTTATATACAAATAAACGTAGACATTTAACTTTTAATTATAAATTAATTACATTTAACTATAAATTATATGTAAAATATCCTCATATGAACGACGAATGACGATATGAATGACAATGGAGACTCTACTGTTTCCCTTCCTCCTTGCCCTTTATTATTCCATAAATTAACAGGTTTTGTGGCAGTAGGTATTCCCACTGTGACTCCCAACAGAATAAAGTTTGAAACTAAAAATTTCCCAATTCCTTTTGTTGACGAAATATAGCATAGGGTACCCGGGTACCCCGGGTATTGAACAACGTAATAAACACTGGGTATTGACATAAGGGTTAAACTGATGAAGCTCAAAAAATGAGAGCTCAATCTAGGTCATAGACATAGATTTCATACAAAAATTTGAAATATGAAAGATAATAGAAAAATGCGTTTGAAATCCCCCCTCCCTAAAAGTATTCGCGAATAACTCGATAATTCGAAGCTCATTAATCCTTAACGTTTGACACAAATTTCTTTTGTAAATTTGATTAAATTATATACTTTCAATATATTAAATATTTTATATTAGGATAACTATATATTTTAGTACTAAAAAGGTTTTAGTGCAGTTTTAATTAGTCTAGAACTCAAATAAGTACACTCAAATGGAAAAAGCATACCAACATTCGTAGAACGTTCATATAAAGTTAAATAAAAGTTATTCCGTAGTAAATATATAAAAAAAGTTTTAAAAAAATGGTGTTTGTTGCTTGCCTGCCGCTGTCAACGATCGCAAATGACTTTTTAACTAAATGTGATAGAAAAAATAGAACTAACATGACTTTTTTGTCATAAAAAGTCATGCTTTTTTTAATTTGAATTAGTTAAATTGCAAAAAGTAGTTAAAATATTATTAAAATAATATCTGAACTACTTTTTTCAATTTAATTAATTCAAATTAAAAAAAGCGTGGCTTTTTATGACAAAAATATATGTCGACCATTAAACCCAGATTATGCTACTTTTGAACAGAGTATTTTTCAGTGCCGAAGAAAATATGTATATTTTTTTCAAACTTTGAGAATTAAGTAGTATATTGTACGTAACAAGGGACTAAAGTGGAATATTAATTAAAATTAATCCTCGGCTAACTACGCCTCGTGCAAATTAACTTCATCTCAGAATTAATATACACTTTAGTCCTGTGCTATTCGCGTTTTATATTACAGTTGGTGGCGCCACTATATGACGTCCAGAATGGCTTTGGAATTATTCCGTGTGGTGGCGTTTTATTAATGTGAAATGTGAATATTATACACTCCCAGTACAACAAGGTTCCCTATTATACTAAATTACAGGTTATTCATAAAGAGTTTCAATCTACACACTAAAATGAGCATTATTGTTTCTTTTTATTTAAATTGAAATTTAGGAACAATCCATTTTTAACATAAATTAATAGTGTAAATGAATAAATATTATGGGTTTAATATATTTTTTTAAATAATAGGTGTAAGCTGGTATGCAGATTTATTTATCGCGATTTATAGATATAACTTATAACATTGATTAAACAATAATGGACAAATTAAAAAGTAATAATGATATATTAATACAAAGTGTAATTAGATAAGTGGTTAAACATGTCGATGTTTAATAAGTATAATATTATGTTATAAGTTTATATACCTATAAATGATTTGAACTTTACTTATTTTAGTTTTATATAGTATAAGTAATTTTAGATTCTGTATGTCATATAGAATTTATAAGTCTTTTTACTTTACCATACAACAAATATGAGTATACGTAGTATATACCATATAGTATGGGAAAGTTATAAAATCGCAACAACAAAAAGTTGAGATGTGGTTGTTCGGCCTACGGCCTCACTGGTTTTGTGACCATTTGACTTTACCATACATTAATGATATGGCATTTATATAAAAACAGTGACGTCTCGTTAATCCATTCCCTCGCGTCACCGTAACCCCCACCATCAAGTTTCCGTGAACCGATTTCAACCAAAATCTAATCAGTTCTAAGTCTTAATATAAAAGACCTAAATATGAAATTTGGTTATGAAATTCTTATTGGTTTGGGCGCTAGAGCGTACACAAAATTAAGTGACACACAGACACACAGCCACACAGACACACACCCACACAGACACACAGACATTTGTTGATGTTTGGTCTCTTTCAACTCGTTGGACCCCAAGGACTCTAAATCCGTCAATAGAATTTATAAGTCTTTTTTAAACTGTACACAAAACACTACATGGTTGATTTTTAATAAGAATTTCTGGTAAGTATACTTATATTCCTAGGCATGATCGTGCAATATAAAAGGCCCTACTGGTTAATGTGTGCGACATTACATATTATCCCCTATTGGGTCACCCATCCAAATATTATACAAGCGCATATTGCTTAACATCACTGTGTTAAGGTTGTTGTTATTATATAAATAAATTATGGTTTTATATTTGTAAATCAATTAAAACAACTTCTTCAACCTATCTAGCACCCAAACACTTGTAATATCTTCGCGATTCTATGGAAATTATATTTTATTTAGTATTTTGTGAAGAAAACATCGATAAAATAATATGTACCACTTTTCTTATTGTGACGCATTTGATATTAATCATTAAAAGCTGTTTATTTCTGATGGTATTGCGTACAAGCAGAATATCAATCTTTTTTTCTCATAATTTGATATAAACATAGCGGGTAATGCAAAACTAAAAAAATCAAACGTCAGGAGATAAATTAAAATTTAGAATCAAGTTTTATTAATGACTTATTACAACAACAATTAACCAGTATTTTAATTTATTTCTTTACTATATTGGTGTTTACACACAATTACTTATGTAATTATGACCTTATGGTCATTATTTCACGAACACTACAATTTCCTAACCAAATATTTTTTGAACTGATTATAATACATAATTATGTATTTCAATGTCGCTTAGTGCTTTGGTGAAATAAATTCCAATCGAACGCAACAAAACGGACGCAGTTTACCAAACTATAATCTAAGATTTATAAGTGAAAACTTCCGTTTTCCACAATTTACTAGCAAGATATTGCAAATTTAATGCACCTCTTTCTTCCAGCTCTTAAAATATTGGTATTTTTTGTTTCCTTCTCCCTGCTGGAATCGACTGCTATATTTTTTTCGGCCACCAAAAAATATCTACATTATATTCTCTGAAAATATCCGTTTCATATCAACCTATTGCACTTCTATTTTTCTATTATATTTCCTTGTACATTTATTATTTTACCCTTGAAGTAGGTTAGACAACAAAATGAGACAGAAGACCCACAATGAGACATTGAGTTTCCTCCACTTGTAACGTGTCTGACTTTTCTGCAAATAGGTTTCCACAGATTTGCATAATTTAGACTTAATTTAGAATTTGCAAAAAAATATGGGAAGCGTTATACTGGCGCCCAACGTAGAGCCAAATTTACGTAGAAATTTTTATTAAAAAGATACTTTTATAACAATTTAGTAACTTACCATATTATTAACAAGTTAATAACCCAAAATATATCCATATATTTTATTTTAATAGTTATAGTCTTATTATATCTAATAATTATTTCTATGTAAAAAATTTCACACATATATATTTGGGTTGCGACAGTACCTATCTATAACGATGTATAGATTTCTATAACCTATAATTTATTGATAAATGGCGATATTATTTTATACAATTTTGTTTGCAATTAAACTGAATGCAAATATAGGTTTCTTAAAAGTTGGTCATGGTCAAGCTTTAATTATTGTTTTTTCTCGCTAAAGTAAGAGTAAATATCAAATTATTTATAATTATTGAAACAAATTCATAAAAATATACATATAAAATGTAAACCTTTATTATCATTCATTTTAATTATTTTCTGAAATATCTTTCATTCTTTTATTCTCATCTTGAATGATTTCGACAGATATTGTTTATACTTTTCAAAACACACCCAACTTTAATTTGCTTTTAACTACGTATTATGCAAGGAATTATCTATATTATAAATAAAATACATAATTAATTTCGAAGTCATAAATTTAAAAGTATAATCGATTTTGTTTGTAACAATCTATAACATAAAAATTAACGTCATTGTAATTGAATGGTTTAAACGTCTCTTTTAATTAAACTTGAAAATAATATTGGCAAATACAAATCCGAGTTCATGCAAACTTTTTTTTTGCAAATTGAAATTTTTTTGCGCAACTCATTTGCTTGTAATTAATTAATAAGAGATATAAAAACATTTCTAAAAACAACGTTTAAGGCATACAATAACACATCATGTATTTTAATTGCTTGTTCTGATATTATAATTATTATTGTCATTATTATGTTAAAAACGTTTAAAATTTCATAAAATTAAAATATATAAATATATTTTTGAATTATTAACTTCTGAAAATTATACAATGAATTGGACGAAAAATTTTTACTATCAATCAATCAACAAACTCTATATTTAACCCTTAAACGTTACCGTGGGGGTCTCAGAGACCCCAAACGACATATACAGTGACGTTCCAGGATTAAATTAATATTTGCAAATGGTTTGCCCCTGCACTGACCAAGCCGATGCAAAGACTATTAATTTATTTAGCAGAAATTATTTTTGCTGCTCCTGCGGTGGCGTATCAGTAACATTGGATGGAATTTTTATAGAAAATTGTTTTAAAAATTTCAAATTTAATTGAATTCGATTGGGATAAAATTCTTTACCTTTATAAAAGTTAATTATTATTACGTCAATAAATATCTACAGGGTGGTGTTGTAAAGTCGACCGACATCTTTTAAAGTAAGTCAAGTTTAGTTGTATAAAATAAAAAAAAGAGACGCTTGATGACAAAGTACAAGGACGAATTTATAAAATTTACCAGTGTCGTGGTCAATTCATTAGCATACCTCATCACCTTAACAATTTTATTAGAAAATTTATTACTACTACTAATCAAAATTGTGTATTGAACTAAATGTGACTAATTTTATCTCAAGTCAAAAGAATAACATGACATGGTTGCTTAAATTGACACATCGACCATCAATTCTTTATTACTACAGATTTGTTATATTGGAATTATTACACCAATAGTGGAATTAAAGCAATAATTATTGGAATGGAATGGAAGTTCTGTTTTTTAAATGCAGTCGCTAATATAGGTCGGTGGAGTAGATGAAATGTAAAATATTTATTTCACATAAAAAATGTTAACCTGTTTGTAATTACTTGCATAATTTTATAGTAAGTTTTAAAAGTTGCATAAATTCTTTTATTATTATTTTAAAGAGCTGAATTATTCCAAGTAAAATAATAATTATATTTTTTAATTTATACGGTACATGATAAAAATTTTCCATAAATTGACAAGGCAGACAATAGAATAACGAGAACCTAATAAATAAAGCTATCAACATTTAATCATAACCGATAAATATATAAAAACTTACAATTTTCAAATTATTTGAGTATTTTGACTCCTACGGTAAATTTTGCGAAACTTGTTGACCTTAATCTCAATATTTTACCTTGTAACTATATAACTTCGATAGTACAAATGTAAGATATAACTTAATTGTATACTTATCTAATTTGCATTTTTAAAACAAAAATTACTTAAACTCCAAAAAGAATTGGTAAATTAAAGTTTTCTCAAATTCAATATAGTCGTACATTTCTGTCGTGGTTTGCATTCCACATTAAACTAGAGGTAGAGTAGCTGTATTACAAATAAAAAGGGTGGAGCTAATGTACAGAAACAAAAATACGTCGAGACGAGTCGATGTTTTGAAAGTAGGAATGTCCACATAACCATAACCTTACTTTTATTCGCATTTCTATTGCAGGTTAAATAAACAAAAGGTTTTTTGTAATTAATTCTAATGAACTTTTTTATTGTTGTTTATAACTTTCATCAAATATACGAATTTAAAAAAATGTAGTTTTAGATATATTAGTGGCGGATTTAGTATACAGTGTGCATTCTACGTACCCATTTTTTATTCTGGAATGCACTATACCGGTTGTCCAAATAAGCTGAATTTTGGGCCCCCTTGATTTATGAGGCCCCAGGAGCGCGCGCCCCATGCGCCTGTTCGGAAATCCGCCACTGCGTCGATGTCTTTCTATTCTTTAGATTTTAGAAAATTTAGAAATTTATAATATAGTATTAATAAAAATAACCAATATTTAATTTCTTCTCAAGTTAATTTTTAAAGAGATTCTGACAAATACATAACTACGCCATAGCACTTTATTATGTCAAAAGGTAGTAAACGTCGAAGAAATTTTGAATTTATTGATGAATAGTTCAGGGTGGTATTAATTTTGTTATACATGAACTGAATATGTGGAACAAACAATTCTCTTCATTATTATTGTTATCATTATTGGAGTGGTCAATTGATTATTGATTATTAATAGTGTTGATTGATTATTGAGTGAAAGAGACCTACAATGCTCAAGGTTAAATACCAGTCATTATTACGTGGTAAATCAAAAAGATTTTTGCGCAAACTAGGAATGAGTTTTAATTAGTTAATATATGAAAATATGAACAATTTGTATGCTGAGCAAAGACAAATAACAACAATATTATGAGGTTTTTTTTGAACTCGCCATTCCGTAGTTCATTAACCATCAACAATTGACTGGTTCATTTGAAGTTCTAAAAGTACCTATACGAAAAAACTCTGGTTTTCAAGTTACCCCCTTTTCCAATTTATACAAGGTCAACATTAGCAGTTTCAGTTTCTAATCGTCTGACGCACGTAAAAGATTTTTTTTTTCAAAAATTATTTACCCATGTCTAGATAAAATATTAGATAAATAATTAATGAAAAATTTTTTCTAAAGAAATTGATTTAAAAACATTTTACCTGCGAATTATAACACTAATAATCGACAAATATACAGTCAGTCACGAAAGGCATGGTATACTATACAATCATTGTTTACCATGACTTATGTGACTAACTGGTTATATTTTTTGCTTTTGATTATAATAACAAATTATCTTGTTAATCGTAGATTTTCATTTAGATATTATTATGTTCTCTTTCTTTTAAGTCGTAAGATGACGTAATTGCAGTGGATATAACTTAAAAATAAGAGTGAACCAAATAGTACACTATTAGTTTGAATCGTTTCAGATTTTCTATCTCTTAATTCAGTTTTTCCTTATTTGCATTGGTCTATCTAAGTATCGGTTTATCATAACGTTCTACGACGTCTTCCGATTCCTCTTCGCCATTCCTCTCGGTCTTCCCATTGCATCTCTTCAAGTCCTCTCTCATTCATTTCCTTGTCAATGCCTTCTCTCCAGCTAAGCCTGGGTCTTCCGCGTTTTCTCCTTCCTGGTGGTTTCCAAAATAGGATTTTCTTTGGTAATCTGTTCTCGTCCATGCGTTGTACATGTCCAAACCATATTAGTTGTTTTGTTCTTATATCATCAGTTATTGTGTGCTCTACATGCATAATTTGCCTAATGCGGGTATTTCTATTTCTTTCCAGTTTACTTCTGCCGGCTGATCTTCTCCAGAAGTCCATCTCTGTAGCATGTAGTGTATTTTCCCATTTCTTTCCCATTTGCCACTGGTAAAATTAATTAAAACAGTACTAAAACCCTAATAATACAAAATTAAAAGCCAGACAAATATAAAACTCTAAAATAAGGTAACTTCCACGATCTAGGTAACTGCATTATTTACACACGTGTATCATATACTATTTTTACAAATACTACCAAATTAATTTGTTTTCATATATCATATTTTCAATAGTAATAATTATTATTATATTCAATTATACTTTTTCTTTTATTTTATATTTTAATGATAATTTAGAATTTGATAGACATCAAGGTTGGTTTCAGAAACCAGCCCTAATACTTTATTATCAAAATTCTGATAATAATCCGTATTACTCTGAATAATAGAATATTTTATAACAAATGTAAATAGATTTGTTTTACAAATTTTAGATAATATAATCATATCTTGACATTATATTACAGGCATTTAAGGAGCTCCAACAAGAAGGCAACGCCTGACATTTCTTATAGAAATATTATTTATATTTAGTTAAACTAACTTGCTTTTTATTTAAAAAAATTTAAGTTAAACACATTAAATAATTTAATTCATGATAATAAGTAAGTAAAAATTACTTTACCATTAAGCATAATATACTGGCAGGCTTAGAGAGCGGAGTTCCGCGGTTCTATTCCTAGTGGCTGTGAAATTTGTAAACTGATTGTTTATCTACTATCAATAATAAATCATTATCGAACGATTTAAAATTTAATAATGCATTGTAGCAATAAGTACTTACATACATACACCTTAAATTAAATTAAAATCCCAGTACAAAGGCGGAAGATAATCAGTGCTTAGTGATATTAATATTGTTTGCTGAAGGAAATACGGCATACTTGCCTTATTTCGCAGCATTTTTTTTAGAATTCATCTAAGGTTTCTATAGCGCTTATTATCAAAAAAAAAATACATAAATAGATTCAAAATTAAAAATAATAATATAAATACTTAAAGGTGACGGCAAACCATAATAATAATTATTGGGTAATCTTAAATGAAAACAACTATAGATGCGTTTTTTTATAAGACACTATTGTATTAATTTTTTTTAACTTTGCCGTTATTATATTATTATTTTAAACAATTTGATTGCTATTATATGTAGTATAAATATTGAAGGTTCACGATATAGTTGTGGGTCAGTATTAATAATAAACATGTTGCACACAAGGCTTAATTACATAATTGAAATTAACCAGTTTTATTACATTTTTGCGTTTTGGGAAAGTCAAAGTCAAATTACATTTACACGAAATTTCCAATTTATTATTTAAATGAGATAAGTTCAAATTATAGTAGGAAGATAGGTCATAGAGCATAGAGGAAGGTTGAAGACTGAATTCCGTCAGTTAGGTGCTTTTTGATTATAATTTGTACACAAGTAATTTTTCAAGGTAATTCATATTTTTTTAAAATTGGTATTTAGGAAAGTAAGATATGTGTCGATTAATATTTTTTCATCTATTATAATGGTAAGAAGGAATCTTAGAAATGCTGATTTACCATGTCATTTCCTTATGCTATAAAATGATATTTTATTATGATAAAAAAGGATATAAAGCTTGTCACCGGTATCCTTAAATATTGCAATTCATTTGATCATTAAGAATTCTTTTTAATTTCAAAAAAGTGCAAATGTATTACTTTTTATTTTATTTCACCTTACTTCATTAGTGTTTAACAAATACTAATAATTAAAGGTATATATTATAAGACCTTCAAAATACGGAATATTAAAATGAACCAATTAGCAGGTAATAAGTACAAGTGCATTTACTGTCAATTATTTTGCTGATAAAGTTTTAAAAACAATGTGAAGTTTTTAAAGTATAATTCAAGAACAAAAATCTGGAAGATATTTAAATTCAAATTCTATCATTAGAAAAATAATAGATTTTTAAAATGAACCTATGATGAATGCAGAAAGAAAACTCATAATGTAAACAAAACTCGAACCAAGAATGGTTACTCGGAATTTCCAATAAAGAAAATAAAAAATTATTTAAATAACTTTTTCGATGTAAATTCTCTAACAAAAAATTATCTATTTGTAATAAATATGTTAAAGATCAATCATAAAAAACCATATAAGATTAATAGCCTTCAAATCCTCGAGTAACATTTGTCAGTTCTACTTGGCGTGCCTATTTGGCCTACGAAGTTCAATGTAATATTATAATTTTGGTCTGCCAAACTAATCAATTTCATAACATGAACGTGTTTCAACTATTAGGATGTAATCACCAGCAAGAAATTTAGACTTTAGTTTAATATTATGCAAATAACATTAAGATTCAAGAACTCAAGTTTCACTTTTCAAGATCATTAATTCTATAAATCATATCAAAAATCAATATAATATTTACATTTTGTACTTGTTTACGAAATAAAATATCTGATGAGAGCAATAACAGCATTTTACTGAAACCTCGTAAGAAAAACTTACGTTTACATTGTTGGCCCTATTTTGTTTTTCTTATTAAGATTTTGTAAGTAAGTATTACATCAGGCTACCAAAGCTAATCGTACTTGCAGAATGGATCATAGAAAACGGTGATCTAGAGACACTTTTGTTTTGTATGGAATACGAAATCGTACATATTCCATGAAGGGTCACCTATCCAAGTACTAAACACCCCACACACACATATACGATATTCTAATGGGAATTCCCAATGTACCAATGCCGTTTTACTTTTGATTACCTTGTTAATTACAAGTTAAATAAAAAATTGCATGCGACAAGTAAAATTTTGCTCATCTTAAGGGTTAAAGTTGTAAATTGCAGAAAGTATTACAAGGTTAAGTTCAAAATAACATTGATAAAATTCAAGGAAAGACTTTCTGACTTTCTGACTTTGGACTTTATTTCCAGTAAATTTGAAATTTTTGAATAGTAAATGAAAAAATTAGTTCATTGTAAAATTTCGGATTATAGTCATAAAAATCGAAAACAAAATTGAAAACAAGATCTAGATGATCATATCAAGGATGACATATAAACAGGTTCTAAACATTTTAAAACACTTATTTTGTATTTATACAAATTCTTCTCGTAAAGCTTACAAATTAATTTACGTAATCGAATATTCTATGATAAATTAGGAATTAATGTTTTTGGGCAGTATTTTTTTAACAAGTTTAGTTAAACATCTAGGTTTGTTTCAATTTATTACATTTTCATTTATTTTCACTACATAAAGTAATAAAATTTGATATAGGCAATTTAAAAATTAATATTGAAACTTACCCTTAAATTTAAAATTAGTTATATCCAATACTAAAATCACTGAACTACAATAAACTACAAATAAGGATAACAGAAATGAACTAAGCGAACTTGTTTCGTTTACAGGTGTGTAGAAAATAAATAAAAGCTTCTACTTATAAATAATCCCCACTTTCAATTTCGCGCTTACAACTCAATAACCTACATCTTCTTCAGGTGTACGCAATTTTATTAATTGTAGATTATATTCATACTCAATGAACAATAAATGTACAAAGGTTACCATTTAAATTATTATTAAAAATGATAATAATGATACAAAATTCAAAATTTTAGTGTCTTACGCGGATATACCTTGCGGACCACTTAATTATAAGTGTATTTTCGTTGTAATTTATTCATTAAACAAACTTCAAGTTTAAATTTAAATTTAAGTATAATAATTCGGGAAGTGACAAATAGATCATGGACAAATCAGGATATCATTTTGAAACGTGGGACTCTTCTACGCAACTCAATAATTTTGTATTTTAACTTAACCTTTTAAATTATTGCTATTTAATAACTTTTGTTATTGTTACACCTAATATTGCATGGTAATTTTATGAGTTAGGGGAGAGGTGTTATGAAAGGGACAAATTTTGTATTTATTTTTTATTAATTTAGGAAAAAATATTTTTTCCAAAAATCGTCATAGAAACAACACTTCCCTGCGTATCTACGCGCAGGGAAATTGAATTATACTGACTAGTCCGGTAATGTCAGTAATTGATTTTTTCAATGTGTTTTGACACATTGACAAACTTGATTTTTACTAATTTTAAAAATGTTGTTCAAGTTTTGACACATTGACAAACTTGATTTTTGCTCATTTTAAAAATGTTTTTTAATTAGTGTTTTAAAATTTCGATTTTTTACGATTTTTGGAAAAATTTAATACAAAATACGTCAGGAAAATATCTCACTTTACTCGGAGCTCTAAAATACTCGGCACAAAGTGCCTCGTATTTCAACATTGCTCCTCGTTAGTAATATATAATTTTCCTGACTTTCATGTAAATAACTATTACATTAAAATTAACAGTAATCTACAGCTTAATATAAATGCTATTAAATACTTTTATGGCAATAGTGAACACATGTTTGTTTAGTAATAATAATCAAAAATGTAAACAAATAATTATGTCCCTTTCAAGCCACTGCAAGCCACTGCAAGTGGTTGAAAGGGACATGCATTTTCTTGTAAGGGACATACTCAAATTATTATAATAAAGCTGATAAATCAATATCAAATGAAAAAAATGCCTTAACCCTATTAGTTCCATTATTATTTACCGGTGGGGGGAGTTTCATTATAATATTTTCTTTCTCAATATCTTCGATATCTGGATATATAAAATGATTAGTTGATGTTGCCTTTTTCAAAAATTTTACAGTCAGTTCATTTTCTGGCAGTAGTTCAATTATTTCTCCAACAAAATTTCTAACTAATTTTTTTTTAATTTTGCGATAGCGCTCCGCCTCGCAAATACAAAAATTGCTTGTCAAACAAAGACACTTTTAATCCAAATGAGACATACTACTTTTTCTCCAACCAAAAATTAAATAATATTCATCATTAATAATGCGAAATTCAAAATTTAAATTACTTCAAACATTTTGTTTGAATATTCGTGTAACGAAAATCCAGTAACTGCAATTTTTGTTTTTTTATATTAAGTTGTCAAAGTCATCTGTCATAGTAAATTTTTATAGAAAATATATTGCTCTTCGTCCAAAAAATTATTAAACAAGACGCTAATTTTAAGATACCAAGGTGGAAAATGTTTTCGCGCAGTGGTAGGTATGCATAAAATTAGTAGTGTTCCACAAAAAGTGGCAAAATATTTACATTTGCATAATATAAGGGAATATACTGGATACAGTTTACGCCGAACTTCGGCTACACTACTTGTCGATTCTGGTAGTGACATTACCTGCCTTAACGCCATGGAGGTTGGAAATCTATTACCTACTGTAGGCGAGGGCTATATAGAAAATTCTTTAGAAAATAAAAGACATAGCCAAAAAAATATGTCAAGTCGACGAAGTTAGTACTAGTTTAACCCCCATTATTGATATTACCTATATAGCATCAATAATCAACAAATTGATGAAGATGAACCTATTGCTCAGGAATTACACTCTGAAGATCCGAGTACCAGTAGCGTAACATTCACCGATATTGTTAATAATTCCAATACTGGTAACAAAACGGGTTTGCTTACTATTTATCAATCTTGTGCACTGAGAAAACGAGTCTTGAAAATTTAGCAATAATTAAAATATGTTAGTAAAGTTTACTAACTAAAAAGAATAAATACATTTTTTCTTTTACTTATTACAAAACGTTTAGTAATATTTACTAGTTAGTAATTGATGCATATATTGCTAATGCAATTCGATTTTTTGTTAACTAAATCGTAAATTTTATTAAAATTAATTTTAATAAATACAATCTATTCGAAAGTATATTTTACCATGCAATATAGTAATTTTTCTATTGTTAAGATTTAAAAAATTATTAAGCACATTATAAATTTTAGTATTCGTGAAACAAAATTTACAATATGGATAGTAATTATTACAATGCATTTTTAGTTGTGGAATGTTAGTTCCAATGTACAACAGATGGCGTTGCCCATCTATGCAGCTAATCACTTTATAACCATAGGTAACCATAAAGAGCCTGGTCGGTTTTTTTTTGAAGCTCATTAATGCTTTATTATTCTCGTATCTACTGCTAACCTTCCCAATAGATACATTACTTGTGCATTACTTTAAAAATTCGCGAAATTCTATGATTATAAAGTTAGCAATTAAAAAAAAAAATGATATGTTTTAAATTAAATTAAATAGAAAATTTTACTATTCATATAATATAATAATAACAATACATAAATAAAGAATGCATTATTTTTTCTTATAATTCGCTAGTTTTGATTTTTACTAAATGTATTATGAAATTTTATTTTATAATTTGCAGTTATTATTAACCTACCTTTTAATATTTGGTATTTGATTTATAAAATTTACTATACAGTATAGTAGCGACTCCAACTTAGGGTTACAGAAATTACTAAACGCATTTAGTAAAATATACTTATTTCAATATTAATTTTTAAAATATTTCTTAACCGTTTCCAAATTACAATGAAAATCTAGTAATTTTAACCCAAATTTTTAGGAAAAGTTACCAGAATTTTTTCTCAGTGTGTAAATTATACATTTAATATTAACATGAAGGATTAAGGTATTAAGTATTTTTTGATTATTATTGTTATTCATGTAAAATTTTGTATAACCAATAAATTATTGACATTAAAAAATATATCTAATTCACTTTTAGGTCTAGCACTAAAAGTACTTTTAGTGCACGTAAAAACAAAGTGTTGCTTAGCAATGTTGGCATCTTTATATTAATAACAAAAACGTCAACTTTTAGTTGAAGTAATGCTATTAAAAATGTACTGCTTTTAATACGGTTGGAGAAAAATTATGTAATTTTTTTTTTTGATCTGCGGTGTCATTTTCGCTGGAGTGACCCATATGTACTGTTTACAGTTTCGTGTTTTCTCTGTATGATGTGTCCGTCGTGTATACCTATTAAAATTGTGATGTGGACACGGATTAACGTGGATTGCGAACTACAACTTTTACACTGTCAATACCTGCCAGAAAAGCATTTAGGTTCCACTATAAAAAAAAAACCATAAAATTATGGTAGACTGCGATGCGAAGTTAGGAAGTAAGGAGAATACCGAAGAAAATATTCGAAGTCGAGTTTTCCACCAATGTATTTTGCCAGTGTGCAAGAAATAGTATATTGTTTGACTAGGGATGAAACAAACCGATTTCAGACCAGGGTGAAGATTGCCTGCCCGAGCGAAAGCGAGGGCTGGGCATCACCCCGAGTCTGAAATCGTGTTTCATTCAGTGCCATACATACTATTTTTTATATTACCTGTAATGAATCTGAAAGTTTTCATAAAATATAAGAATTGTCAGCTGTCACATTAATTGTTTACAATTAATAAATTCAATTCTGACAGGTTTAAAATGAAATCAAAAACAAACTGAGTTAGAGCAGAAACCAATTTAGTTTCTGACCAACAGTCACGTTGATCTGCAATTGTCGTGTTTCGACTGTATCAACATGCAATGGAACTCTCAGTTTCATGACAGGTAATATGAAAAAGCGATATACTGCTACTATATTATTCTGTATTTACCCACCCTTATGTATTTTTATTGATTTGTGTTAATGTCAAATATTTGGGAAAAATTTTATGTTCAGCTTCTGGATTTTTATTTTTAAACAATGAAAAGATTAAATTGAGCAAGGCTTTTGAAAATAATTATAATAAAAAGTAATCGAAATACTACATAATTTAATTGGAAAACTCGAAATATTTGTAATAAATGAATACACGGAAGTGATTGATTACAGAGATTATTAATAATTCAATAAGTGAGTGACTAATAAAATTAGAAGAAATTCAAGTTACACTTCTTTCAGGGCCAGTTTATCCACCTCTCTAGTTAATGTCCCAAGTAAATTTATCTGACAAGTAAGTCTGAATTTCGGTTGATCAATCAGGTCTATTCTGTAACTTTAGCAACTTGCTAAAAATTATAGATTACAGACAACATTAGTTTATAGGTTAACTTTCTACATTTTTAAACGTCAAATTTAAAATGATTGCGGCGACGTTAGTTCGCTCCTATTGGACGGAGATTTTTGAGACCCGGCTGCAGTTAGTAAAATTGTGTTTGTATGTTTTCTTCAGTTTGGTAACCACTTTTACCATTATTAACTATACACACATAACCCATATTTTTAATCTAGTAGAAAGAAAAATTAATGAAAACAAGTTTTTTCAAGTTGCAACAAATAAATTACTTACCTCGTATTTACACTCCTAAAATGTTATAAATCACTTATTTTATGTCAATTTTCGAACACAATATAAATTAAACTTCTCTCGTTTATCATCATCATCATCATCATCATCACGTGATAGACTTATAGTCCGTTACGCCACTCAATTGATTTGGTCCGCCCATCTCTTCTTCGGTCGTCCCACGTTTCTCTTTCCCCGGGGCTTGTACCTGAAGATCTGTTTTGGTATACGGGTATCATCCATTCTTTCTAGGTGTTGTAGCCAATAGAGTCTGTATTCTTCAATCCGTTCACATAAATTGAATATTGCTAGTTCGTTTCTGATGTCCGTATTGCGCTTTCTATCCATTCTTGTATATCCTGCTATTGCTCTGAGGAACATCATTTCTGAACTCTGTAGGCGCCTTTCATTCTCTTTTGTTATCGTCCATGTTTCACTTCCATAAGTGATCGTTGGGATGGATATTGTTTTGTAGAACTTGATTGCTGTGTTCTGGTTTGATTTATTCTTAAAAGTTCTTCGTATTGTTCCGTTTATATAGTTGAACTTTTCAATTTTGCTTTGTATGTCTTTTTCCTCATATAGCGATATCATGCATCCTAAAAAGTTGAAGTTTCCTATTTGCTCAATAGTCTGGTTGTTCAGTACTATTTTAGATCTTACCGGCTCCTGACCTCTGAAAGCCATTACCTTCGTTTTGTTTGTCGATATTATCATATTATATGTTTCTAGTATTTGGCTCAGCTTAAATATCGCAAGTTGTAGGCCATCTTCATTATTCGCTATTAGAGCCTGGTCGTCTGCAAAGAGCATGGTAACTACAAAATCCCTATTGTTTAGGTTTGTTGTATAATAAGTGATTTGTTCTTTCCATTTACGTATAGCATCGTCTAAGTATATATTAAATAGTGTCGGCGACATACTGCAGCCCTGTCTTAATCCTGAATTTATTTTTTCTTTTTTATTTTCATTTCCTGCTATACATATCTGGATTTCTCTATACATTTCCTGCATTGTCAATATTAGGTGATATGGTATACCTCTCTTTACTAATATCTTCCACAATTTACTTCGTATTACCCTATCGAATGCTTTGACATAGTCTACATATGCTATGTGGGTTTCACGATTATACTCCTGGTGTTTTTCTATAATTTGTTTGATGCTGAATATATTATCCATACATGATCTTCCCTTTCTAAATCCTGTCTGTTCTTCCAATATTGTATCCTCTGTGATATATTTCAATCTATTATTTAGTCTAGTGCCTTGTTAAATTCTGTTATATCTATTTTATCTACTTCACCATGTTCTTCTTCCATATCCATCAGCGTCTCATCTTCATTTTGCCATAATTTTTTATAATATTTTAGCCATTCTTCATTTTCTATTGTTGTGATTTTCGCTGTATCCTTTTCTTTTATCGTCGTTTATAACACAGTTATTTTACCTGTTTAATTTATTTTTAAATTATTAATATGTTATTTTATTGTAACCAAATCATAATAAACTCAAACAGAATAACAATCTTTTTCTGCAGCGCCGCCTAGTGGTTCCACTTGGAGGGTATACGGTTAAGCGCACGCCATTTTGGGTAATTTAACAAAGGAGATACCAGTCCTCTACTTGGTAGCACGTCAAAACGTCGAAAAAAAAACGTCGAAAGCAAAAACGCCGAAACATGATAAAATTTAAATATTTAGTGTTATGTATTACTAATTTATGTTTATGTAACCTGCCTTATATGTATGCCAGACCTGTACATGACATAAGTATAGGTTTGTTCCAACCACGTACAAAATCGTTTGCAAACGGTAACCGTCATGCGCAATAAGTAAAAATCATGCACAATAGATAAAAAGAGCGCCTTTTTATTTATTGCGCATTGCAAAAGACCGATTAAACAAAACCGGTAAGAAAAAACTGGCAAAAAAACCGGTAAAAAAAACCGGTAAAATGTACCGGTAAATAAAACCGGTAAAAAACCGGTTAACCGGTTTTCGGTACTAGTAAAAAAATCGCTAACAGCACTACTTTAATTGTACCACCCAGACATAATATTTTATAATTAATGTTTCGACGTCTTTATTTTCGACGTTTTTGTTTTCGACGTTTTTGATTTCGATGTTTTTGTTTTTCGATGTTTTTGTTTTTCGACGTTATTGTTTTTCGACGTTATTGTTTTCGACGTTTTTGACTTTCGCCGTTTTTGTTTTCGACGTTTTTGACTTTCGCCGTTTTTGTTTTCGACGTTTTGACATGGAATCGATTACAGACAACATTAATTTATAGGATAACTTTCTACATTTTTAAACGTCAAAAAAATGAATGCGCGCGATGTTAGTTCGCTCCTATTGGACGGAGATTTTTGAGGCCCGGCTGCCGTTAGTCGCTCGTAGGACTGAACATTTTATGTTCACTGTGAAAATAGTACGCCATGAGAAATTTGAATATTTTTGCTGTCATAAAATTTGAATACCAACTGTTTTATAGCAAATAATTTAATTAGTTTTGTATGATCACGTGTTTATGACATAATGCAAGTCCCGTTGAGGTCAGTGGCGTAGCTACCATAGGGCAAAGCGGTGCAGTGCACCGGGGCCCCGGAGGCCCTTGGGGGCCCCCTAAGCTGTTTTTTTAAATTTCTAATGCAAACATGTGTAAAAAGGAGGAGGGGGGCCGATTTTTTTTATGCACCGGGGCCCTTGTCCACCTAGCTACGCCACTGGTTGAGGTTCTATTATCGGCGACTCCGAACGCTTCGTTCGATTTGCTTATCCCCTCTAGCATAGCGAATACATGAACAAGTATTTTAGAATAGGCTACGTCGCAATGGTGTGACAGTTGACAACAACGCATTATAAGATGCAGTAGTAAAGTGGTCTCAAATAAAGATGAGTGGGTGGGGCTAATGCGTAGAAACCAAAACTCGTATAATCGTGTTTATGTTGGTGTCAATTGGTGGAATTGGGTGTCACGCGATGTCTACTGCGCCGGATTTTGTCTACGCCCTCTCATCTATATTTGCGATCACTTTAGTTAGTAGTAGTAGTAGTAGTAGGATAATAGCTATTCACGATATAAGCATCGTAACGTATCATATTACGATATGAGATTAGGGTGAGTTGGTCAACCCATCGAGTATCGTATTATTAAAGTGAATGCAAATATAGATGAGAGGGCGTAGACAAAATCCGGCGCAGTAGACATTGCGTGACACCCAATTCCACCAATTAACACCAACATAAACACGATTATACGAGTTTTGGTTTCTACGCATTAGCCCCACCCACTCATCTTGATTTGAGACCACTTTACGTTACGATGCGAATATTGTACAATGCTTTATCTACTATCATTAATAATAATTTATTTATTCTAAAATTTTGCGTTTTTTTAAATTTGACGTAAATGAAATTAAAATAATCAAATAGGTACTTATCAAAAAATGTACAATTAATGTTTATAATAATGGAATAATGAAAGACACTTTTCATAAGTTGAAGATTATTTCTCACTTGAGGAGAGTCCCTTTCATTGTATAATGTATCCTCAACTTCGATAATAAAATAAGTTTCTTCTTTAAATGCATTATAATTTCGTTTTAATTTCCCGTGTAAAGTGTCACTTTACCCCACTAGTGGGGTAAAATAGGTTATTACGATTTTTCAAGAAACATCATAAAGTTTGACATTATTAAATAATGATAGTAGATAAAAACAATTTATTGCTTTTGTAATGTAGTGTAATAGTTATAGTTTATTGTTTATGAATAAATACGTTTCTCAAAACGAGGCATTTGTTATTAAAACTCAACAATATGACGTGAAAATGAATGTAAGTTCGAATGAATATTCTATTTTAGTTGTACCAAATTCAATTTTAGGGTTAACATTTTGAATTATCCGCTAATAATTACACTTCCTGCCCACTTCTGATGTTAATTAACTAAATACACCACAATAATGATACCAATATTATTTTTTTAAGATAATATCTTCGGTAGCTAACCACAAGTTAAAAATGTTAAAGTTAAAGTAATCAACCCATTTTACTTACCAGAAGGTTTATTCGGCAAGTAAATTTACCTGTTGGTTAACTAACGAACACTTTAACTAGAGAAATGATAAACTGGCCCTCAGTTAATATGTACTTATACTACTTCAAGATATTTAAATTTGTGTTGAGTTGCTAAAAAAGTTTAATTAAGTATTTTATATACAGAATGTATTGTATAAACTTACATACGGAATTTTAAAATATATTACATAAGGACTATGACGTTAGAAAAGTGCAATTTTCAATTAAACACAATTTTCAAGTTTAAAGATTAATTTTAGTGGAAATAGTTTTAAAATGATATTAAACAATTTAAATTTATAAAAAAACTAGCTGACCCGGCGAACTTTGTACCTCCTCAGAATCAATAAATGTTGTGTTAACTTATTAGCTGAATTAAATTCAATTTTTTATCAAGATAAAATAAATTTTATTAAATCTATATTATCCTATACTAACGCTATTTTTCCTAATGGAACTAAATCAGAAAAAAAATAACTATCAGCCCTTAGTATAGACGATCCCTACACCTCGGCTTAGCTCAAGAGACTCGAAGATATGAAAAATATTTTTTATGGCTAATGGGTAATGGAGGTTTCCACCAATTGATAAGTTGTATCTCATTCAATTAAAAACCAAATTTAGATTTTAACAATAGAACATTTAATATCAAACGGATTCTGATACAATTAAAATGAAAATGGTCAACAATTTTATTAATTTTTGTTGAGAATCTAGGATACAATCCAAAATCGAAACAGGTCGTTTTGAACTCACACCACCGATATTTACTTTTGAAATTGTCTCTGCAATGGTGTAAATCCAAAAGAGGAAAAAATTAAACAAAATGATATAAACCCATAATGCGCAAACTTTTAATTATCAGTTCAAATAAATTAACTTTTTGATATACACTTTTTCGTTATCATGCAATACGCGCCCGATCGATTAGAAACCAATATTGTTCGTTTAATTTTTAAAAACAAATTCTGACCTTGCTACTGTGGTGATTGAAAATGCAGCTTCCCATCAAATATAACATTACTTCAAAATCTCCAGGCTGGACGAATTCAATTACTATCTTCACATCTATCACTTCTTTCAAATTTCCATAAATTGTGCAATACCTCAAATTTCATACGCACTTCCAAACTCAAATAATCTTCAAATTTGTCCCTAATTAGGACCCTCGACTAATTATTATCACACAAATTACTGATTAAAAATCACTAATCGGTATTCAATTCAAAAAACGACCTCCCTCTCATACATACGGCGAGGAAGTTCCTATCTTCATGTAGCCAACATTTCTTCACCAAATTTTCTAATTTCCTCCATGTTTCCGGTTTTTCACCTTTCCAAAACACCGCGCGAGCGCGTAACAAATCAGAATCATCGTTCACTAAATAAATCGTCGTTAACATGGGCCAAACCTATTACAATTTTATTGTTTATTATTCCCTTCTCCTGCCTGGACCATTCGATTTATCTCAACACATTCAGGCACAATGCACTTCTCTAACAAAATTGCTAACCCGCTCCCTTTGAGTGTACAATGAATTTAAGTATCCAAATATTGAATCCGTTCGACAAAAGGAATGCAACTTTCACTGAATAAAATCCGACAACTTATCAATTGATTTTTTTTTTTATCCTCCAAATTTACACAATATCGCCAATCAATTCACCCTTACAAACGGAAGACGACAATATATATAAAACAAAGTCGTGTATGTAGACCCTTCATAAGTCAAGAACGGCTGGACCGATTTTTATGATTTTTGATTTGGTGCATTTGTATCCACCCTATTTAACATAATAACTATTAAAACATGTGGAAAATTTCACTAAAAACAATTATTAGAAAAAATCTAAAAATATTTAAATCCGTGTACAGCGCGACATCTCTGATACATGCGGTTAGTTGCATTCAAAGTTGTTCACTTTGTGAGGTTTTGTGATTGTTAAGTTAAAATAGGTTAAAATATAATTTTCAACTGTGGTTTTGATCGTAATTTTCGTTTCAAACGGTAAGTTGTCTTCAAAGATGTTCACTTTGTGAGGTTGGTTATGTAATTGTGCGATTATCAATTATTATTGCTTCATTATGTACTTTTTAATTGTGTGATCATTTTACAGTGTTATTTACAATGCCGCGAGGTAAACGATCTAATCTTTCCCAACGAAGCCGTAATGCAATTAGACTTCGGGATATTGCGACCCCTAATATAACCACTGCAGATAGACGAGAAAGAGCACGCGTTGGTATGGCCCGACTTCGTGCTTCACAAACAGAGGAACAAAGAGAGGCAGCACGTGAAACGGTAAGGTTAGCAATGAGAAATCATCGAGCACATCTCACAAATTTACCTTTTATTTTTAATAAAATATTTTAATATTTATATTTTAATACTAATTTCACCGATTACATTTCAGGTGAGGAAACTACCAACAATGTTAGCTCGATGAATTATTACGCATATCGTTTGATGATTCGCCAAAATCCTAAAAACTGTTTGCTGCGATTTCCTCGATTGCTTCAGCAATTTTGCGTCGACATGTACGTCAAAATTGAAACGGAGCGTCTCAATTTCATTCGGTTTAACCAAGCTAAACTGCAATCGGAGAAGTACATTCATTTACGTGATGCAATCAGCACCGAAGGTGATGCAGCTAATGTTGACGATTGACTATTTTACCGGCGACGTATATTGGCGTGAAATTAGTGTCATGTTAAAATTATGATATGGATACTCACCGCTTAATGGATTTACCATTTTGACATTCAAGTGATATCCATCGTTCCCTTGCAAAAACATCAGCGGGTATTGCAATGCATCGTAGGAACGGTGTGTTTCGTGTACTTGTTGCAGTTGTCCAGTGTCATGACGTGTAAGCACAATATCTCGCGTTTGCAAGTTTTCCTATTTAAAATATTAAAATATAAATATTAAAATATTTTATTTAAAATAAAAGGTAAATTTGTGATATCTGCTCGACGATTCCTCATTGCTAACCTTGCCGTTTCACGTGCTGCCTCTCTTTGTTCCTCTGTTTGTGAAGCACGAAGTCGGGCCATACCAACGCGTGCTCTTTCTAGTCTATCTGCAGTGATTATATTAGGGGTCGCAATATCCCAAAGTCTAATTGCATTACGGCTTTGTTGGGAAAGATTAGATCGTCTACCTCGCGGCATTGTAAATTACACTGTAAAATTATCACACAATTAAAAAGTACATAATGAAGCAATAATAAATGATACTCGCACAATCACATAACCAACCTCACAAAGAACAAGTGAACATCTTTGAAGACAACTTACCGTTTGAAACGAAAATCACAATCAAAACCACAGTTGAAAATTATATTTTAACAATCACATAACCTAACAAAGTGAAAAATTTGAAGGCAACTAACCGCATGTATCAGAGATGTCGCGATGTACACGGATTTAAATATTTTTAGATTTTTTCTAATAATTGTTTTTAGTGAAATTTTCCCATGTTTTAATAGTTATTCTGCTAAATAGGGTGGAGACAAATGCACCAATTCAAAAATCATAAAAATCGGTCCAGCCGTTCTTGACTTATAAATGATTAACATACACGACTTTGTTTTATATATATCTATATATATCTAGATATACATAGATAGAAGATATCAAGTTTTAGGATTTCGGATAGTCAAGCGTGCTTTTCGGTTAATGCCTTCCATTATGTTTTGCACGAGATCTGATTCGTCACTCTACTGGATGGTTCTTCCACTTTACCTTGAATATTTCGATGTCCTTAGTTGGATTTTTAACCCTTTTTAAGTTCTTTTTCATTAGAGTCCAATGTCTTTCAATTGGGCGAAGTTCTGCGACGCTTGGTAGATTAGCCTCTTTAGGTACAAATTCAATATTTTCAGCTTTAAAGAGCCCCAAAGTTTGTTTAGCATAATGAGCTTAGGCTAAGTCAGGCCAAAATAATGTTGGACCATCATGTGAATTTATGAATGGTTTTAATCTATTCGCGATATATTCTTTGCTGTAAATTTCTCCATTTACATTACCAGATGTAACGAAAATTCCACTTCGCTTTCCGTACTGACAAATAATCTGCCAAACTAATAGTTTGGACACAAAATTTTTCAACATAAATTTTCGTTATGGCATCAAGAAGATTCTCTTTAGGTTTTTTTGTATAATATTGAGGACCAGCTAGTGTTGCAAAGTCCATTTTTACTAGAAATTGTCGGATTTTCAGTTCGCTTTTGCTCAATTTTGTGACGCACTTCTTGTTTACTCTGCATTACATAATAGCTATTTACGATATAAGCATCGTAACGTATCATATTATTACGATATGAGATGGGAAAATTGACCAACGAGCCCGAAGGGTGAGTTGGTCAACCCATCAAGTATCGTAGTATGACGTTACGATGCGAATATTGTACAATGCTTTATCTACTATCATTTAATAATTTATTTTATTCTGAAATTTTGCGTTTTTTTAAATTTGACGTAAATGAAATTAAAATGATCAAATAGATACCTATCAAAAAATGTACAATTAATAATGAAATAATGAAAGACACTTTTCATAAGTTGAAGATTATTCCTCACTTTGCCTTTTTCTTCGAATTATATTTTATTTAAAAATGTGTTAAAAATAATTGTCAAACGTAGAAGGTTTCTCGCTACTGTGATTATACAATTCAATCACAATTGTACAATTGTACACTTCACTAAATTTTTCTCATTAACTAAACTTTCACATACCGTAAAATGGGGTGAATTTACAGGTGAATCACAACAAAAGTTTGGAAAGGCACAAATAATTTTTCTGTGCGTCAAGGATTAATCAAATAATTTTATTCAATGTTGCAGTATCCTTCCGTTTGTCAATTATTTTTAACACATTTTTAAATAAAATATAATTCGAAGAAAAAGGCACCATAGCGGTGAAAACCGCAGTATGTTTCCTGAAATTTAAATCTAACGTTAAAAAGGTTTTAAAAGGTCTTTATATTCTTTAAACTATTAATTATAATGTCATGCATTCTAATGGTTTTTCGCCAGAATGAGAGCAATCAATTAAATTTAAAAAATGGTTTGCTTTAAATACTTAAGGAACTTTCTACCATAAAATAGTAGACTACAATAGTAGAATAGTGAATTATTTACATAATTAATATAAGTTTATAACAATTAAATGAATTAAATAGGGTTATGTTGAAACTGTTGACACTTTCCTTGATGCGATCGTCGTGTTTGCACCTGTTCGTCTTATGTTCATTTTCAAATGGACGCAAACCACTTATGTCAATTCGCGTTAGACGGTTTGCCAATTTCTAGGCGTTGTGACGTCACACTAATGGACTCAATTGTTTATACATTTACACGATAATTTAAAATTTTCTTGTATCTCATATTTTGAATTTAAAATAAAAATTTCAAAATCTTTTGCATTTTGTACTTCAATACCCTAAATACATCTTTCAAAATACATTTCAAATACGAAATTTTAATTTTCCAGTTACGATTTCACTTAATTGTTATAATTTTTTTAAACAATTATGTTTAATAATAATAATTAATTTTAATAATTAATACAAGTATAACACGGCCTGTACCATATAAAAAGAAATGAAAAAATTTATAAAACAAATAGTTATCAACAAAAATTTAAAAAAAATTTAAAAATTATTATATATCAAGTGAAATCGTAACTGGAAAATTCAAATTTTGTATTTGAAATGTATTTTGAAAGATGTATTTCGGGTACTTTGAAGAACAAATTGCAAACGATTTTGAAATTTTTATTTTAACTTCTAAATATGAGATACAAAAAATTTATAAATTATCGTGTATTTCCTTCCATTTTTTTAAAGCTATTATAACAAATTAACTTTTTTATTTAATTACGTCTACTTTTACTTTAAATCTAGTTGTAACGGCGATAGATCACGAATTTACTAACACCAAGCAGTTAATTCTAGTTTTAACTAAATTTATATCAGTTAAAACTAGAATTTACTAAAAATATTTATTAGAAATCAGTTAATTCTAGTTTTAGCTAAACTAATACCAGTTAAAACTAGAATTTACTAAAAAGATTTATTTGAAATCAGTAAATTCTAGTTTTAACTAAAATTAAACCAGTTAAAACTAGAATTTACTAAAGAGGTTACTAGAGGAATTTACTAGTTAATTCCTCAACGTTAGGGGAGTTTACAACCAGGATTATAAAAAAAATAAGCCCCATCTTAAGAGGACTTTATACCTAACATAAAGTTTGGTTTACACTCATAATTGAATTAAATAATTCGTTAAACCGGCAATGTTATGGGTGTAAACCAAATTTTACGATTTAAATGCACTTTCTTAAAAAGCAAATATATAAGGGTTTTGTCTTATATATATAGATATTTTAAAAATAGTTTTAATTTAAATAGTTTGTATATTCATGGAAAGTCACTTGCAGGTCACTGGAGTGATTAATTATTAGAATAAAAAATGAAAAATTTTTTTTTTAACTTCTTAATGACTTTCCGTGAAACTAGATTTTTTTTCTAATCGTTTACTTCAAACCGCATTAAATTCCATACATTAATAAAAGAGCTATATGGATATTCGTTAAAAGTTAGGTATACAGCCCTCTTAAGGTGGGTCGAAATTAGCGGAGTTTACAAAACCCCTATGCAATGGCTTTCTTGAAAACGGCCCTAACGATTTCGATGAAAATCACGGACTGGGTTTTTTTTGGGTCTACAAATCGATCTGACAGGGTCTCTTCTTTAGGAAAATTCATTTTCGCGAGAAAAAGCGACTTGAATAGCGGCGGACTTAGTAGGCCGCGAAGCTACTCAAAATTTTGTTGTTTACCTGTTTCAATTGTTTTTCGCGTTGACAGTTCAACAAATGTCTAAAGTTTTAAATAATTTTATTAGTGTTTAAGCGTAGTTGTAAATATTTTAAACAATCAATTTATTAATATGCCTAGAGGACGACCAAGGAAATCAAGAAATTATAACTTTTCTACTTTGCGCGAAGAACCTCATCATTCCAGAGATAATCTTTCTGATAGTGAAGAAATTACAGTGAACGACCATTGATTTATTCGCATGTGAAAGTGGCGAAATTTGACTAATGATGGATTGGTATTCTCGAGTAATCCAATTCGAGTAAGTTCAAGAAAGGGCCCTAGTAACGTAAATACCGGGTAGCAAAGGAAGCAATGGTCCCATGACCCAATTTTGCCCCCCCCCTAAACTGCATTATAATGGGGTATGGGACTTTTCGGCGCCGCCGGTTCGGCGCCGCCAGTCCGGCGCAGGCACTATTCGGCGCAAGGACGGTTCGGCGCAAGGACGATTCGGCGCCGCCAAATCAATGTCCGAATCAACAATCAATGTTCGCAATTTTTTACACTAACTTACTCGGAGTAGTTCGGTGCGTTCGGTGTAACATAACAAACAGACCTATAGATTAAATAAAATATTTTTTTTATTAAAATATATTTGGTAATATTGTGGTGTCGGCGGTCGGAACATAGTGGTCATGCGAGTTGACTATGAACGCTAAATACCCGGTTCGAATCCGAGTGAAGTAAGAACTTTATTCTGGCCGTCACTCTGGTCCTCCAGATTGGGGGGTTCTTCGTCGGGCTGGCTCCCCGTCGTAGGTAAAAAATACAATGCTGTGAATGCCATTTGATATTAAAAAGTTAACATTATAATGGTCAGCCAAGACCCATTAGGGTTGTAGCGCTACGAGTACAGTACAGTACAGAGTACAATATTGTGGTGGTATACAAGGGCGGATCCAGGATTTTTTTCTAGAGAGGGGGCACAAGGGGCGGACGGGCAAAAAAGCCGTTTATTTCTACAAGTTCAAGCATGAATAGGAAGGTTTATAGGAATAGGAAAGTCTCCACAGTACACAAAAATACCGTCGGGGGGGGGGGGCGTGCCCCCCCCATAATAATATAACTTGGTAATAATAAGCTTTGTTTGGTATCACAGTCCTAGTGCAACCTAGTACCTAGTGTACCTGTTCTCTCATTGATTGGTGTAAAATCACCAACCCACTTTTTACACCAATCAATGTTCGCAATTTTTTACACTAACTTACTCGGAGAAGTTCGGTGTAACATAACAAACAGACCTATAGATTATCCGAAAAATAAAAAATATTTTTTTTGCGCCGAACCGTCCTTGCGCCGAAACGGGATTCGCCGAATCGTCCTTGCGCCGAACCGTCCTTGAGCCGAATAGTACCAGCGCCGAACTGGCGGCGTCGAATCGGATGTGCGCCGAACTGGCGGCGCCGAACCGGCAGCGCCGAACCGGCTGCGCCGAAAAGTCCTAGACCCATTATAATGCTACCAATTTTGTGTTTTGACTTCAATAAACCTCGATGTAAAGCTTCCATTCAAAAATAATTACCCATCCAGCACAAATATTGGCGAAATAATCTACCAATCAGGCTGCACTGACACAACCCCTAAACGATTTCTATGAAAATCACGAACTTGGCTTTTTTGGGTCTACTAATCGATGTGTCAAGGAAAATTCATTTTCGCGAAAAAAAAAGAACCGAAAGATGTTGATGACTATATCCCAGTCCTGATTGGTTGATTATACAAGGTTGGTTCAAAAAAATTTAGATTTTGTGTAATCAACCAATTAGAATTGGGATAAGATCCGTTAGATGGACAATTCAGCCTATGTTAATTGTGGCGATTTTAGTGCCAAACGGCAGCGTTTGAGCAGCAAAACCTATTGAACTAATAAGAGAATGATGTATTTATAAAACAAAGTAGAAAGATTGATTTACATTATAAGCTAAATTTTAATGCCCAATTACTTATTTATATTAACTGAAATATGGCATGTTGAAAATTACAATTTAGAATTCACTTTTACACATACGTTTTTTCTAATATATTATGTTTCGAGAAGTACATACATTTAACTTATTTTAAAACTTTAATGTCAAAATTTCATTACAACATATTAACGTCTGCTCAAATGGTCCCTTTTTTGTCTGTAAAATTTTCAGTATTTTTTTTTTCAGTGTTTTTCTTTCTTTTAGTATATTTCTCTTTCAGTATATTTGAAAAATATATAAATTCTTATGATAACATGTCCTTATTAAAAATAAAAGGATAACCTACGTCTTCCTCTTGTAAACAAAAGTAATAATAGTTACGATCGGAGATCGGTTACCCAGGTACTAGTTTTAACACGTGGATAATAATTTATTTTTAAAAATTTAAACTTAATAATTATAATAATTCTCTTTGCTTAAAATTAACGAACATTTTAAGATTAAAGAATTTACTGCAATTAGAATTAAATGTTAAAAAATTAATATAATAGGTGTGATAATCGTATTAATTTACTGTAAAATTATAAATTCAACAAAAGCTTAAGTAAACGTTAAAACATTAAAATTTTAACCGTAAGTAAAGACAACATACAAGAAATTTTATTTAGAACCTTTTATCACAAGATAGAACCAGAAAATATTGGAAAATATGAAAATTCCAAATACGTGGGAGGGGGGGGGCAAACAACGCGTTGTTTTTTAAAAAAGGTGAAAAATATAGTACAATTATTGAATAATTTACAAAAGTATCTTATTACTTTTCGTTGTATCGTATTAAATTTCTAAATTCTACAATAATTATTTATTACTATATTTTTCAACTTTTTTAAAAAACACCACGTTGTTAGACCCCCCCGTATTTGACATTATTTCATATTTTCCGATTTTCTTGTGACAAAAGGTTAAAACTGTTTCTAAATAAAATGACTTGCATGTTGGTTGTTCTTTAATTACGGATAAAATTTTAATGTTTTTAAACTTACTTTGGGCGACTTACTTTGGGTTGGTTTAGTGACGTGATTTTGTTTTGAAATTTTGAATTTAGGGCAATTGTTACGATAAATATTTAAATTTTAATTTAATCGTTTATGTAATGTAATATTTTAACTTTATATTAAAATTTCAAAATTAAAACAATTTTAATGTAAAGAATTAAATGTTATAAAACAGTAATCTAAAAAAGTGTAATATTGTAAAATTATAAATTTAGAAAAACTTAAGTATGCGCAAAAATATTAGAATTTTAACTTTGATTAAATTTTAATATTTTTGAATTATTTCATTTTTGTTAACTTGATATAATATTTGATTTATTAAATTTAAAATTAATTCTCAAAACATAAGTATCACTTAAGCTTAGTTTAGTTTAGTTTATTTACGGATAATCCTTTTTTACATATATACTGTACATTACACAAGAAGACACAAATTAAATAAAAAAATAAAATTAAATAATAACAATGACATGATAAGGGTAATCCAAATTATTTTAGATCCATTGTCCAAAGGATCTTCTTGAACTTGGCCAGCGAAACATTGAATAGATCAAAGTTTGGATCATCATTAGCACTGTTAACCAGACGAATCATCCTAGCCACTGGACTGTGACTACCATAATTTGTTGCATGCAGTTTGGTTTCAAAAATCCATTTAGACCTTATGATTATAATTCCTTTCGTAGACTAGTGAGTCAGCGTTTGCCAATAGATCCAGAGGTTACAGGTTCAAATCTTCAAAATCACAATTTAAAAATGCGATTTAAAAATTTTCATCATCATCATCATGATGATGATCATGAAAATGAAAGTATAATAATTAATAATAAATTAATATCTGTGAATACATAATATATTTCTAATAATTTCTTTATAAATGAAAAATTTTACATTAATAAATTTTCTTATACAAAACACAAAATTGTGTTGTGGAATAGTAAAAAGGTTTTACCATAAGAAGGCAGTTTAGCTGCTTGGAACACAATGTTGCACTTGTAACCTATTGAAACCCAAATTTTACCTGGAGTATGCACAATTTTACTTATTTTTAGCACAATTTTTTTTCTGTGTATTTTCTCCTTTTCTGAATAGTTTCTTTTTCAAATCTTTCAACTACAGAAAGTATAATGTTAAATGCCGATTAAGATATTATAATAAGTATAATATAATTATTATATAATACAACTAATTTTTTAACAATTAAGAATAAATTATTATTAACATTTAAAAATTAGAATTGAATATAATTTATGCAAAAAAAGTAATTAAAAATAATAATGGTATGATTACTTAAAACAAATGGCGTTAAATTGTTGAAGGTTAAAGGTTAACCCAGGTCAAATCAATAATTAGATGGAAAATTCTACTTTACGTTTTATTGTAAAAAGTATTTGGAAAACACTTTTTCGATATTCCGTTCGGGAAAGTACCCTTTTTCTCCCCGTTTTTAGGTACGAAAAGTACCATTTTACGCCCTGATTTTGGCGAGTCTTTTCTCCTCAGGGAGGGAGTGAAAAGATGTAAAAACAACAAAATTTTGCAAAATAAATTTATTTTCCAAAAATCGTCATAGAAACAACACTTCCCTGCGTATCTACGCGCAGGGAAATTGAATTATAATGACTAGTCCGGTAATGTCAGTAATTGATTTTTTCAATGTGTTTTGACACATTGACAAACTTGATTTTTGCTCATTTTAAAAATGTTGTTCAATTAGTGTTTTAAAATTTCGATTTTTTACGATTTTCGGAAAAATTTAATACAAAATACGTCAGGAAAATATCTCACTTTACTCGGAGCTCTAAAATACTCGGCACGAAGTGCCTCGTATTTCAACATTGCTCCTCGTCAGTAATATATCATTTTCCTGACTTTCATGTAAATAACTATTAAACAACTGTTTTTTACGCAATTAAGTATATTACCACACAATATAAATATTTGTCCGGCTTCTTTCGACGTAAGCGCACTTTGCGTGGAAGAATGCGCATTAAAAATCTTCTTGGGGGGAATGGGACCTGCAGATCCTAGAATTTTGTCGGAAATCTGTGTGAAATCAAAAAATTCAAAAAGAAATACTAATCATATAAGCTTCCTATCCTGAAAATATAAAAGTAGCAAAATGTTCATAGAAAAAGTTACGCATATTTGTCTTGAATAATGGCTCGAAAATGTTTATAGTCCAGTCAAAATAGACAAAAAAAAGTGCAAAGTTTGCAATAATTCGCATCCAGCTGAAAATTGGCATAAACCTTAAATGCACTATTACAAACAAAATATCAAAAGTCCCCACCGATCCCACATCTGCTAAAAAAGTTATTCAAGGTCAAAAGTCAACAATATCGATTTTTGCATTTTGCTCGTAAATAATAAGTGTTATCGTAAAAATAGGTTGAACAAAAATTGTAGATCATGAAATTCTCTACAAAAATTATTCTTATACTTATTTTCGTACGAATCGCTATTCCGGATATATCGCGATTTCGAAAATCACTTAATCATTACCAATATTACCATTTTTTCAATCAATAGCACTCTGTCTAATAAAACTTCCCAACTTTTCAATCGTGATATCTGATGAATAACGATTCGTACGAAAAAAAGTATAAGAATAATTTTTGTAGAGAATTTCATGATCTATAATTTTTGTCTAACCTATTTTTACGATAACACTTATCATTTACGAGAAAAATGTAAAAAGCCGATGTTGTTGACCGTTGACCTTGAATAACTTTTTTAGCAGATTTGGGATCGGTGGGGACTTTTGATATTTTGTTTGTAATAGTGCATTTAAGGTTTATGCCAATTTTCAGCTGGATGCGAATTTTTGCAAAGTGAAATGTCTATTTTGACTGGACTATTAAGGGTACTAGGCAACGGTTAATGATTGAATTCGGCGCTCTTGTTTATCTTAATTTTAATATAGAAAGGAAACAGATACACTTCTGTAATTTTAACCAATGTTTATTGATATATAAATGATAAAAAAAATTGCACTATGGAGGTCATATAAGCTTACAAAAAGGCGGCACAGTCTGCGGCGTATTTACACGTTTTTCTTCCATTTTTACCTACTATCGTACTTAAAAATAATTTTTTTTCGGTTCTGTAAGTGGTCTTTCTTTTCGTAAGATACGTAATTTTCCGCCTCGGACTGGATAACCTCGTGGCTGGATTGGTAACGGAGTTGCCTGCCAAGGTGGAAATCGCAGGTTCAAGTCTTACCGCTGTTAAATTTTTTTTTTAAATTTATTACTTTTAAAAATGGTATATAACGTATTATTTGAATGAATTATATTTTAAAATATTATTTAATTTAAGAAAAACTTATTATTATACTTCACTAATTCGATGCAATTGTGGAAGCATTAGCTAGACAATATCAATGCATTATGTATTGCAATGATATTCGCCCTCAAACGAATATTCACCCCAAAAAGACCCCAAAAATTAGCTTTATGCCGGAGTAGAGTTTTTCTCTTGTACAGGGCTGATGGGTTCAACAGACAAAACAACGAAATAGCAATTCGTAGCAAACATAATTTATTTAAAAGAAAGAAATTTTTATATAAGAGATTTGCATCAAATTTTTATAGACAATAAATTTGTCTCAAACCAGAGGTGTCAATGTGTAACGGCTCAGATATACACGTGACATTTATTATTCCAAATTCTGAAGCTAAACGTGTATATCCGTTCATTTGTGTAACAGGTGTAATTTTATAAAATCAGTAAATACAAGTTTTATTAATAAAATCATTAACAACACAAATCGTTGTTTGATCTGAGTTTATTAATTTTTAAAACAAATATTTTATTTTACTTTACAAATGGTAAACTTCTTAAAGTTTTCGTGCGCCACTGTTTTTGTCGATTACCAACATCTGTTTTACCGACCAATAAGTTGACATGTGTTAGAATCCCGCGTATAACTCCTGTATTCGCCTGCATCCAACTTCCAGTTAAATCGCTATTTTTCGATCCAATCTTCTCACTAATCGTTGATCGGATAACTGCTACCTGAGACGACACTTCCGGTAAGGAATTGATCAATTATCAATTATGATTTTCCAGTAAACGTAGAGTTAACCTCCAAATTTCATACACGTGCGTACAATTTTTATAATTAACTTTTATTGTAGGTATCCAATTTATTAATACCTCATTATGCTCGAAATGCACAGTTTTCCACTAATAATGGAACGTAATCACTTATTACGTGAAAACACGACTCTCGTAATAAATCACTTCGTAGAATCACGAAGTTTGCTTCTTGATTTTTGATCAAGAAACTTGATATGAGTTTCCTAATTGGATTTTTATCCAAAAAACTCTCGGCACGAGTTGATCAATTGGATTCTACCAAGGAACTCCTCTCTGCTTGAGTTTCACCCAGGAACTGGCGTGTTTCTGCTCGCTGATTTTTAACGTTCCCAGTTTTCGAAAAATGGATATTTTAGGTGGGAGTTTTTTCATCCTGGTTAGCTAAAATGGTCCTTATAGTAAGCAACATAACGTCGTTTATCGCTTACTCATTAAATTTTATTCACATTTTACACTTTCAAGGACTTTGGCGCTAATTTCAAATGAAATTCATACACAAGGCGTGTCACAAGTTTTGTATTACACAAATAAATACAGAAATGTTTTGTTTTGTGTGTAAAATTGTTACAAGTAATGGTTTTGTAAATTTGATGCAAATGTTTCTTAAATGTAGGTCAAATCACCTGACTATTGAATTTAAAAAAATTTAAATTAAATTACTATCTCATTTGTTTGCTGTCACTCTTAATTGTGAAAATATCACCACAGTATATTATGCATTATGTTATCAGTTGTGCGCATTATATCATTCGTTGTGCATTAATCATTATTATGTACCTATGTTTTAAATTCTAAATTATTAAAAGGAGATGCAAACATCACAAGCATCATGAAAATTGCAAGTTTGCATTGCGTCATAAAATTAGTATGAATACGAAAGGTTCGCAGGATATTGGAGACGCCAAATAAAACAAATAAGTTGTCAGTCGACGTTTCGACCACACCAACGTCACCGTAAAATGGAATTCTCGCGTTCAAACGTCCCTGCGTTCAACCCGCCGCGTTCAAATGTTCTAGACCGTTTTTTTTTACTTTTATTGCACCTTGGTAAAAGTTTCTGACTTCTCTGTTTCTGAAATTCTCCTCTAGGGCGTCCAAATTTTCCATTGTATATATTCTCTTCTATCTCTGATTAGCTTCTTGCATATGTTTTCCAATGTTTTTGTTTCCCGCATTCTCTTCCTTGCTTTCTCTCTTTTCTTGATTTCTTCCTGTCATTCCAAATAGTACCATTCTTTGGGTTTATAATTTCTTTCAGATTTTTTTTTGGATGCTGCACTTCTCATAGCCCTAACCAAGAACTCTGCCCTTTCCTCTATATATCCAGGTTCGTGGTCTTTTTTTTTATTTTTTAATGAATTTGATTCTTATTGGTATCTTTGTTTTGTGGTTTTCACTTTCCATTTTTCTTGAAATGTCTGATTTCAATTTTATTCCCAATAGGAAATGATCGGAATCTATGTCAGGTCCTCTGTATGGTCTCACTTTTTTTTATGTATGTTTCACTTCTTGTCTCCACCAAAACATGGTCTATGTGGTTTATGTTCTTCCCTTCCGGTGTTGTCCATGTACCCTATATTATATTTCTTTATGTTGATATTGGGTGCTCATCACATTCATATTGTCTTTGCCCCCTCAAAAATTCCCCTTACATTCCAAAATGCCAAAAATATTACTATTTTTTATTTTTATTTACAATAAAAATATTGTGTTGTTTCTTCCTTATTTCTTTTCATTCCTTTTCAAAATCCTATTCATTTCTTCCAGGTATCGCCGTTGTCGTCGTATTTTGTTTCCGTCCGGCCTCAGTCGCTGCTAATTTTTTGCATTGCGTTCGACGTGTTTTTCTATTTTCCATTTATCCTTGTCCCAATTCCAACGATCTTTATTTATGAATATTTTTCGGTATCCCACTTTCGCTTCATTTCCCTTTTCTCTCTCTTTCTTTGCCACGCTTCTCAACTCAGATTCTACCTTCCTCTCTTCTCCTGCCAGGTCATCATCTATGTATCTCTGGGTACCCCTTAATCTGTGCTTTCCTCTCATTATTTTCATATTTTCTTGCCGAGATTCCACTTTAATTACTACAAAGGGCCGTTGTTTTTCGTTTTATTAATTCGACTTCTCTTATTTTTGTGTTTACATTCAATTCTATCTTTAGGAAGTTCTCCGCTTCCTACTTTAGATTATTCTCATTAAATTTAACACCCTTTACCACTGTGTTATTTTTTTATCTTTCTTCTCCAGACGATACAGAATAGTTTCCAGTTTTGAGATTCTTTCCTTTAATTCGATGTTTTCACTTTTTAGTGTTTATCTCCTCGTCATATGATTTCTAACTTTTTCTCACTTCTTTTATTTCCTGCATCATCTGTCGCATCATGTCTTTCATCTCCTCCATTTCCTCTTCGACTTTCCTATCACTTATTGTACTAGGTGTTCCTACGCTTTTCTTGTTTCGTCGATATATTTCTGTACTTGCCCCTCGCTTTTTTCCCGTACGTTCTGTTGTGAGATTCTTGTTATCACTTATTGCTCTTTCAATTTCACTTATTCGCTTGCGCTTACGCAAGTCGGTTGGAAATTTACAACTTATCAATCCCGGTATAGGTCTACCCTTAGAGGTCTACCATCCAGGTCAGCTCTTCGGAGATGATAAACCTATTCTTCCTTTCCACTATTAGTATAAATGTTTAAGTATTGCACCTATGAGGTATGCAACCCAAACGGCTATCTCCTTATCTCCTTATCTTCCTAACTTTCCTAATTAACTTTGGAATATAAACTCATTAAAGGGTCTGACCGGTTAAGCATGTTAAAAATGCCTTTTTTGAATTTGATGGTGGGAATTTTTTACAAAGTATGTTATGTAAAAAGACAGTGTGGTGCAAAATTTCAGCGTTCTAATTTAATTCCTGTGGACTTTAGAGGGAAAAAAACACTTTTTCACATTTCTTAATTTTTTTGGTACTAAAAGATATCCGAAAAATTTCAAAAAATTCAGAAAAATCAAAAATCATATAAGAAATATGAAGACAATTTTTTGGAATTCCTTCACTATTAAATTCCACAAAATAAGAATTGATCAAGTTTTAAAAAAATTATTTGATCATGTTAGAATTTTCGTACTATTCTAAAAAAAAATTGACCTAATTCTGCTTTTAAAATACCTACAATTAAAAAAAAAATCATCTCGAAATTCCGCCGACAACACCATCAAAATTGCAAAATTCAATTCAAAGTTGTGGCGTCACACTAACGGAGTCGATTACACTGCAAGCAGGCAGCATCCTATAATTTATCGCAATACGGGTAATTAGTGATGACGAAGCGCTCACAAAGCGCAAATGGCGGGAAATATTGGGTTCTAAACAATGCAAAATTAACATGGGAAAATACAGAGCGCAAAGAATAATTCGAAAACGAGAGATTTCTTAGCTATGAGATTCATATAGCACCAACAATGCACTAATAAGGAATATAACTGGTAAGTTTCAATGCAGTAGATAGACCCAAATTTAAATTATTTCGATTTGAATGTTTGAACTATTTAACCTCACTTTTTGTTACAGATATAATTATCGTTAAATCACGCAAATAACCAGTTAATATGCTACTTAGACATGTTACAATTATTGAGAATTAATTCATCGTATTTTCTGTATGTTTTATATGTACATTTACACAGTTTAATAGTTAACATAATGCTTTCGTAGATATTCAAGATTGCAACAACTGCCAAACCTACTACAGGTAGATATAAACACAATGCTTATTAAAATTTTAGCAAATCAGAATCAAGAATTTTGTTAACGATGTAAGCTTTCTTCATTCATATTGGTTAAGATTGTTAAAAGGAATATATCTTCAGAGATTTATTGAAAATTAATTAATCGATTTTTTCAAAGCAACCAACGATATGACAGAAACTTTGTCAGGGTTACAGAGACAGACAGAGACAGTTACATTGACAGTTACCTTTTATGAGTTACAGGTATAAAAAAATTCGTAAAGCGCCTCGTAATTTTGAGCCAAAAATTTAGGTCTAGTTACTTGTAACGAAGTAGGATAGCGCTATAATAAATATTGTTATGAGAGAAAGAGATAAAATAGTTTTAGTTCAGGTCATTTAGAATATTCTAGAATATTAGAAATACAAAATACAAAGGTTAATCCGCTTCGATTTTAAACGTCATTTATGTGCAATTTATAAATTTTAACAGTTTATTTATCCAATCTAAAGAAATCATAATTAAACCACGATCTAGAATTAAACAACAAAACTTTTGTTATATTATTATTATCATTTACTGATTCTGATTCACTATTACTGATTCGTTTTGATCAATATTATTTATCAAAAATTAAATTTCTCATATATACCGCACTCATTCTAGAAATAAGTTAAAATTAAAGTTAAAACTTATTTGCCGATGGTAACCCATACTTACAAGACAAAATATATCGGCCCTAAATATTAATAAAATAAATTTTTGTCGCATTCTTTAAAAATGTTAATTTTTATTTTTAACTTCTTGCAATCCATACTGATTGTGTAATTATGTAATTGAACTAATTTAACTCTGGGGGTTTCAATTTTATTACTACATCTATATTTGCAGTTACAATTACGAATTATTGTATCATATTTTAAATTGCGATGTTTTAAATCGATATAATTTCCATTTTATTAAAAAAGGTAAGTAAAATACGTTGATTTCTCAGCGGTTCACTCATTATTATACACAAAAGTGTGACCAGCATATTACCAGTAATTTCAAAATAATTTATAAGTAGGGTCCGTAGGTAAATGGTAAGAACGAGAGGCTACGAAGCAGTCATGGATGTAGGTACAGGTTCGAATCTGGATTGTAACAAAAATTTTTAAATTTAAATATTATTTTCAGGATAGGTAACAACATCGACAGAATGGAATTCAACCAATAATACAGAATACCAAGCATTAGAATATATTAATAGTTAATAGATATAATTAAATGTAACCATGTAAATAAAATTGAAACCCCTAGAGTTAAATTAGTTCGATGCGATGTAATAACACAATCAATGGATTGCAAGAATCTAAAAATAAAAATTAATTTTTCTAAAAAAAATGTGACATAAATTTATTTTATTAAAATTTAATATTTTTTATACCTGTCTCTGTCTGTCTCTGTAACAGGGACAGACAGAGCCCTGCCAGAGTCTCTGTGACAGAGACTCTGGCAGAGTGCCTGACAGAGCTCTTGCAGAGTCTCTGACAGGGTACCTAACAGATACCCTGTTAGGATTTTCGACAAATTTTCTGCAGAGGGTTTGCAGGGTCCATTTTCTCTGTCTCATATTATGTGACAGAGCCCTGTTACAATCCGATTACAGAGACAGGGCCCTGCGAAATTTCTCTGACAGAGCCCTAGCAGATATCTAGCAGGGGGAAAATGTTACTTGGGAAAGGAACATTGCAAGTTTTTTTAATTTATGAACGATTTCATGGCAAAAAAGTAGATGGAAAGAACTTCTCATATAAGAATTTACTGCAAAATTTCCACTTATAAAGTGAAATTTGTCAGAAAACGGTTTAAAATTCACAAGGGTGAAAAACCTTATGTAAGTTTAAATTTGAAAATATAAAATCAATAAGAATCCTTTATAAATAATGTAGATACTTCTTTTACAGGTAATTGGTTCACATCTAAATTTGCGAAACCCGTTAATAAAGGAGTTAGAAGAAGTAAAAGCGATTCATTGGAGTCATCCGAAAATTCATCGGAAGGAAATGAAATTTATTTTGTAACTAAATATTGTAAATATATTAACTTTAGCTAATTCTTTAAACAAATAGAAGTATGTATATTATTTTTAGAATACATTTTCTTAGGAAATTGATTACATTTTACTTTTTTAATAATAATAAATATTTAATAGGCCTTAATAATAAGGTTTTTCACCCTTGTGAATTTTAACCCGTTTTCTGACAAATTTCACTTTATAAGTGGAAATTTTGCAGTAAATTCTTATATGAGAAGTTCTTTCCATCTACTTTTTTGCCATGAAATCGTTCATAAATTAAAAAAACTTGCAATGTTCCTTTTGGCAGTTGTCGCAATCTTGAATATCTACGAAAGCATTATGTTAACTATTAAACTGTGTAAATGTACATATAAAACATACAGAAAATACGATGAATTAATTCTCAATAATTGTAACATGTCTAAGTAGCATATTAACTAGTTATTTGCGTGATTTAACGATAATTATATCTGTAACAAAAAGTGAGGTTAAATAGTTCAAACATTCAAATCGAAATAATTTAAATTTGGGTCTATCTACTGCATTGAAACTTACCAGTTATATTCCTTATTAGTGCATTGTTGGTGCTATATGAATCTCATAGCTAAGAAATCTCTCGTTTTCGAATTATTCTTTGCGCTCTGTATTTTCCCATGTTAATTTTGCATTGTTTAGAACCCAATATTTCCCGCCATTTGCGCTTTGTGAGCGCTTCGCCATCACTAATTACCCGTATTGCGATAAATTATAGGATGCTGTGATTAATTATAGAAGTGTCTTCGAAACAACCTCATTACAAAAGATTTACAATGCACTATAGATGGAGTTGAAGTAATTGCCAAGTGGGAAGATATTCATACAGCCTATTTGTTAGATCCTGCATTTGGCGAAGCTAGGATGATGCCAAATCTAACTGAACGTCACGTTGTTCCAGGCATGATAAAAAAAATGAAGGTCTCTACTTGCACCCAGGTCTTCAGCAATGCGGTTTATCTTGGCATTCATGTCATGGCTACATCAGGTAGTATTAAATTATTGATTAATGATTCATTTAATTTATTTATTAGCTATTAATAATTTGAACTATGTTTTGCACAGGTTGTTGTCAAATATAAGTTTCTTCTCCTAGGCAGCGGACGGCAACCTTTTAGGTATTGCGGACCACTAAATTGACAATTTAAATTTCGCGGACCACTAACTTTATAATTTTTCACTTTGATGCTAAATTTTTTTGAATAACCTTCTTTTAGCCCTATGTCATGATTAACCAAACTTATTGAATCCCACGCTTACATTTGCTCCGAGCAACATGCGAGTTTTAGAACTTTTGAGACCCTCTCCTAAATATTTTCACTATCCCTACAACCTACAGTAATGATTTTTAACCCCCGGCTACGGGGTGAGAGGCCCCGTTTATTGGCACCGCAGGCGACTTTTTTTGATAATATAGGGTGTTTTTTTAGCTGCATGAGAACTTCAAAATGAAATAAAACATTAAAAACCTGACGGAATGTTTTGGTAATAATTTTTTTATGAAAGTACAGTTAAAGGCATTTATGATTTGAACATGACTTCCGGCATGTGACCACCACGACTAATGGTTACGAAGCGCATCCGTTCAGTCCAATTTTTGACAACTTTTTCCAATATTTCTGGCTTTATTTCATAAATGGCTTGCTGAATATTAGCCTCCAATGCTTCTAGAGTTGTTGGTTTGTTAGCATAAACCATGGATTTAACATACCCCCACAGAAAATAATCTGGAGGTGTCAAATCACACGATCTTGGAGGCTAATTGATAGGACCACGTTTTGAAATAATGTTGTCACCAAATTGTCCTTTCAATAAATTGATGGTTTCGTTGGCTGTGTGGCACGTAGCACCATCCTGTTGGAACCATAAGTTGTCAATGTTTAGCTCTTGAAGTTTTGGAAACAAAAATGTATTGAGCATGTGTCGATATCTCACACCATTCACCGTAACGGTAGCTCCTTCCTCATTTCGAAAGACATGTGGACCAATGATGCCGTTGACGTGTATTCCACACCAAACTGTCAATTTTAATGGATGCAATGGAGTCTCAAGATAATGTCCCGGATTGGTCTCACTCCATATACGGCAATTTTGTTTGTTCACATACCCATTTAACCAGAAATGTGCCTCGTCACTGAACAACATTTTACGGTAAAAAAATGGATCCACTTCCAATTGGTTGGAAGCGAATTTGGTAGCGTTGTTCAATGGTCAATCTATGCATTATCAAATGCCAAACCTTGCTAAACACAAATGTCAAAAAACTGTTTCCATAGCAAACTTGATTCAATTGTTATCCCTATTGAAAGTTCTCATGCAGCTAAAAAAACACCCTATACTATTTATTTTATGTAGGAATATTGCACATTAAAACCTGGTTTTAATACCCAATTTATATATTATTATAATATAACATTTCATAAAATTAGGTAATTTAACTAGAAATTCCTACTTTTTGAAGGTCAGTTCTTCTTGGTTTTTAACCTAATAAACCTTGATAATTCTTGTACCAATTAGTTTCAATTTTCATAATTAATGCAACCAGACATCAGCAAATCTTTAAATATGGCCAAACATCAGTTGTAATTTTATATTGGTTAATTTTCAAATGTTATTTCCCTATGTCTCACTTTTTTAATAATTAAATAAAATATTTATTTTGTTTTATTTTGAGACCTGAATTTTGAGACCTCTTCGAAAATCCGCCACCAGACAACAACAATTTATTTTTTAATTAAAAATTTTATTACATTAATTTTTACCACCAGTGGTCTACCGACCACCGGTTGCCGACCGCTGTGACCTAAAGTACAAGTTTATGCACAGAAAGTAGCCTCTAAAAGTGACTGTTTAGGTCTGTTCGTTTGTCTACTCGGTGTAGTTCCGAGTAGTTCGGAACCCAAAATCGCGTTCGTTTGTCTCGGTGTAAGAAAATTGACAGCGTTCGTTTGTCCAGTGTAACTTACTCGGATCTACTCTGAACAGTTCAGAACTACAATAACTGACACTGACAAAAAGCTGGTGTAAAGTCGTGTAAAGTCGAGTCAAGTGGTTATTATAGAAATACGTAGCCTAGAAAATAGCTATCAATTATTGAAATGAAAGTAACTGATAGTAATTATATTATAGATAAATTAAGAATTAAGAATCAATAAATTGAAAACACAAAATAATTTTTTTATGTATTTTTTGTAATTTTATATGTAATTATCGTTATAATAATAATATAATTACTCTAACGTTTTAATTAATGTAGAATCAAATAAGTTGCACTGGATTGTTTTTAAGCATATTCGCAATTTAATGTTGTAATATGAAAGAAATTTTACTGTTATATTGAATATAATATTATCTATTTGAAACCGCCCGCACTAAAAGGTTTTTACCTGATTTTTTATGACCATCAGCTATTGTGTTTTCAGCCTGGGTGCCAGAAACGCGTTCGTTTGTCAATCCTAGTGTATTTCAGTGTACATTGCACCAGCTCCACGGGTATCTCAATCCGAAAAATCTGGTGTAGTTCAGAGTAATTCCGAGTAGGACAAACGAACGAACCTTTTATCACACTGATGATGTGTAAAGTATGTCATGTCAGTTCAACACAGAAAAATATTAAAAATGGAATAATTTCAAGTTAAATTATAATTAAGCAATTACTATTATCCTTGCTTTTTATTAAAAATTAATTTAACTTGCTTAACCCATTAGTGCATAATACGCTCGACACACTGAAACTTCGTTATTCTTAATCTTCGTTAACGATTCTTTTAGTCAGAATTTCACGAATCTGATACACATAATAAAAATACTCAAATTACCACTTGTTGTACCTATTATTTACTTAAGTATCATTTACGCCATTTAATAAATTAAATTAATTGCGGATTTACAATTTATGAAAAAGTTAATGAAGAATTGATGATCGTTAGTGGCAGTCTGTCTACGGTATAAGGTTTACTGGGCATGGCGGAATGGAAATTTTTGTTTCGGTCACTAGAAAATAGGATCAAACATCAAAAAAAGACTTTTTTTATTTTTAACAAAATTAAAGACCGTTTCTTGAGAACAGCTACAAGAAATTGTAGTTAAATAAATGGCATCACTTTTAATTCCTACTGTTTGCACAATACTTTAGCAGTCCCAAAATATGGCAAAAAAAATATTTTTTCCACAACCGTCAAAATAAGATGAAATTCACGTATTTTTCATAGTTTCAAGAAATTATTTTGTGAACAGCAAACCGTGAATTTCATTTTGTCCCAACAAAAACAAAAAATTTAACACTTCATTTACGCCCATGATGTAGAAGGAACGCTATTTTAAACTTTTTCTGTGCTGCAATTTGAACAAACCAGACGTGTTTTGGAGCTTTGCTACCAAAAGTCTTAAATTAAGCCAAAATGTAGTGAAAATTATTGTGAATACCTGCGATAATAATTGAAGTCGACCATGAGAATCTGTATTCTACAGAGGTAGGAGTAGTACTTCTCTTATGGGTTTTAATCGTGATTTTTCCGATGCACAAAAACTCAAATTAGTTCATGAAAATTTTTATATCCATCCAATACGATCATTTTAGATCAAGGTAGATATATTATAAGATAGATACTTCCAATGCTGGAGTGGCCTAACCCATTTTGACCACACTGGATATAAACGCGAACGAAAAATTGGCTGTTATTTCATTTTGTAATTTTTCATTTTTATTAGGAAATGTTAAGAATTTGGTAATTTATTAGCTTTTTGACATAATAAGGAACTAATTGAGTCAATGTTAATGACTCAATAAAAATAAAAATGTAAAAGTGGGTTAGGCCACTCTAGCACTGGATGCTTCAATATAATCTTGTGCATCTAGTTACGTTTAATAAATAATAACTCAATAAATTTTCTTCCCTACTTGAAAAATTCAAAACAAAAAAATCATATTTTTATCCATAACTTGGGAAATAATATCTAATTAAATACGGAATTAATAATTAAATGCAATTTTGAAGAAAATATATTTTCATAGTGTGGAAAAAATGACGAACCAAATTACGTTCTAAAACTTTTTGGGAACAATTAATAATTTTGGTATCCTTATCCGACTTTTAAAGTTTACCAAAATTAGTAGTAAAATTAACAGCAGTAAATTATACGAAAATAGTTTGGAAGAATATAAATTTATTAGAAGCAAAAAATAAATAGGAACATTTAAAAATTGATAACAATCGGGTAAAAGCTGAATAATAACGATAATAATAAAAACCATTTTCATTATGGTGAATTTTTCTTGAAATTAAAAGAAAATAAATTATCTTTAAAATACTGTTATAATTACTAGAGCTGTTCAAATTGCAAAGTTATGGTTTACAACTAATCAACTCCCGACATTCTAATATGCATTAACTAAAATAATGACGGTTATATCTTCCGGTGGTAATTGTTCCTTGTATATTATTGCAATGTTGTGTGGTACGGTAATTATTGTATTTATGTCAATTCTCATATCAATTAATATACAATGTAATCTTCTCTTTAATATTCCAAAATTGTTCAATAAATTTCCTTGTATCAAAAATTGTAGAGCTTTTCAGCTGCTTAATTATGGGTTGCATTATTAGTGTTAATAAGAATGACCTACAACTATATCTGCTATCCATAAGCAAGTGTCGTCCATATTATTATTTATTTAAGGGGTTAGGCTACAGTAAAATAGTAGAAATTTTAAAAATTAATTCCGGAAAAACTACAAATGCAATTACCTTAATTTTTGGGTATTTATTAAGAGGAATCCTCAGAGTTGAAAAACACATTTTCGTAATTCTCTGATATTTTGCTTATTACTCAAAAAAATTGCACAAAAGTAGTATATATTTTTTATACTACACTTGGACACTTGGACGGAGGCCGTGTTATTTTTACCCGACTGCCAAAAACAGGAGGGTTATTAATTTTTTTACATTCGAATTTATTTAAACATTTCTTTTTCAAAAAATTTGAATTTAAAAAAAAATGAAAACAACACGATCCCCGTCCAATTGTCCTCTTTTAAAAAATATATACTTTTGTGCAATTTTTTTGAGTAATAAGCAAAATATTAGTGAATCAGTCAATCGCACTGAGTATACTTGTATAATTTATTGTATTAAAAACTATTTATAAATGTAGGAGTTGACGTACAATATTGTTCCTCGTGTGTGGTTGGACGATGAACATTATTTTGACAATTTGGTTGATCTGAAATCAATAACATAAATTTTCTTACTAATTTCAATATGTGGGCTATCATGTGATGCAGGATTATGCCAATATTTGTTTTAATTGTTGAAAAAATAATTTTTTTAAACATTTTTTTAAAGTTTAGTTTATTTTTCTAAAACTTATGTTCAGTTTATATGAAATTTCTTAAATAAAAACTTAATGGAAAAGAAATTTAACAAGATCTTGCTTTACATGATGTAATAAATGAAAAAGTTATTTTCGTTGTTTTCCGATTCACCATCCAACCAGATACGAAGAAAAACATTGTACGCCAACTTCTACAATTATAAATATTTTTTTAGTAAGATTGGTCCCATTTGTAGTTTTTCCGGAATTAATATTAAAAATTCATACTGTTTTATTGTAGTTTCTCAAAGTGGGGTACGGGAAAAGCTTCGTGGGGGTACGCGCTGCATCGGGCTTTGATCAAAAAATTTTATTTTTCGTTTATTTAAGGAAACGAAAAAGAAAGACAAAAAAATAGACATTCGATAGATGGATGAAAAAAACAATTTTACAAAAATTACAGAAGGGGTACACAGATGTCGAATTTTTGAGAAACACTGCTGTAGCCTAACCCATTAATATTTTTTAAAAATAGATCAATTATATTGAAAATCATGCACAGATCCTGTCCATCGTACTAAACTTATTGTAATTCGTAGGCAGAGCATTTTAATAAATTGCGACCTTAATAACGCAATGTGTTACTTAGGCGATTATAGTACTAGAAACTGTTGTTTATTTATACCTACCTATTTTATAAGTATATGGTCTCCTATCGCCTTTTAAAATAATAATTGCATATTGTTTATATTTTATTATTAATATTAAATTGTAATTTGACGAATGACCCAATGACAATGAACCGAAAAGAGCCACTGGTTGCACATAAAATCTTTTATAGCCGTCTAGCTAACAAAATGCTGCATGATTTATCCAGATGGCGAGAAAATGAAACGTGAACTTTCGAAGAAAACCCAAATTATTGTAAAACTTTATTGCGACACTAATTAAAAGTTATTTTATACTTATTACAAGTTCAGTTTTCAACCTATCGTTGCTTATATCGGTCTTAGAAATGTACACATGCCTTAATAAGCGGCCCCAAGTATTAAATACAATTGAGGGGCTCAGAGGAAAAGTGGTACAAGTGACATTTTGGTAAAAAATTAGATATGTACATATTCGTATAAAAGATATTCCATTTTATGAAAAGCAAAAATAGTACAAGTGATAAAACCGCATTCTACTGACTTCTATGAATAAGTAAAACTACAATCTTAGTAAATTTCCTATCTTTATTATACTTTAAGATCAATTATCTCGAAACAATTGGAAATGCACTTGTACCACTTTTCCTCTGAGCCCTTGCTATGCTTCTTAACAGAAGCGTCGTGATCCTTAAATGTTGGTGGGGTGGTTATTAGTACGCATCCCTATAGTCCACAGATCAACTTTTGGACCCTTGCTTAGATCATTAACATTTAAGGATGCTCTGGGCATATTACTCTCGGTAGGTTGCCATTGCTTTCCGAGGGGAGAACGGTCAGAATAAAGTTCTTACTTTACTCGGATTCGAACCGGGTATTTAGCATCCATAGTCAACTTGCGTGACCACTATGCTCCGACCGTCTCTATCTAAAGACTTCAGCCGTATTCATAAAAAACTTAAAACAGTCTTGTAAACCTGTTTTAGTTAAAGAGCTTTTAACCTAACTTTTTACTTTGTTTTGCTGTCATCATGGCTGTCATTTCGAATTTTTTTAGGTTAAAATACCAACTTATCACAGTAAACGCGCTAAACTCCCTATAAAATAGTTTACTAAATAGTAAGCCCCTATAAAATTTATAGGGAGTTTAGCGCGTTTACTGCAATAAGTTGGTATTTTAACCTAAAAAAATTTGAAATGCAAGCAAAACAAAGTAAAAAGTTAGGTTAAAAGCTTTTTAACTAAAACAGGCTTACAAGACTGTTTTAAGTTTTTTATGAATACGGCTGTTAGACTTTAGTAATTAATACCCCTCAATATTTTTTTGAGAAATGTTATTTTTCTTTCTTTTATTTATGCATGTTTGTAAGTATTAAAGAATATACGAGTTGTTAAACTGAAATTATTGTCGCACATTTAATGCGTAATGTGGGGGTGCTCCGTCTTGTTGGAAATGTAAATTTTGTTCATCTAGCAGCATATCTCCTTTTTCATTAACTTGATTTTCTAAAGACTGATCGAAAAGTGAAATAATTTAATTTTCTAATAGATATGTGTGTAATTAAATATATGATACTACGTACGATCTTCTCGAAACTACAATATTGTGTTTGTAAACAAATCCGTTCAAGAAAAAACTTGATTCGTCGCTGAAACAAATATTCTTTACCAAATTTGGGTCAACTTGAGTTGTCTGGGACATCAAATGACCTAGTACTTCCATTTGTGAAATTTGATCCAAAATTCTGCATTGATTATTTTTGTTTTAAATTAATTTAATTAATTAAATTACGACGATTTTCAACTCCGTTATCCTTTAGTTAATATTAATTTTTACATTTTCTTGTAAACTGTATTCCATTTTTAAGCAACTTTTATTTTCAACAAATATACGACCATGTTCAAGTAGGTATTATGGACAATAAAATTATTTCCGAATAAAAAACATGCGAATGCGGGGCACCGGGTTTAAACCTGGGGGGAGTAAAAAGTAAAACTTTCTTGTGCCTAATCTCCGTGCTTCGGAAGTGAATTGTGAATTAGTGATAGTGATAGTGAATTAGTGAATTGTCACCATTAGCATAATAACTAGGATACAGGCACATCTGAAGGCAAGTCTAGCAGGCTACCTAATGGATGTAAACCTTATGGAACTAACACTGCCAAGGAAACGACGCAGATGTTAGAAATAACAAGCCTTAAGGCTTAAACTAAGTTGAAGAAGAAGAATAAAATTATTTCTTGTTTCATCTTTCAATTTTAAATAATTAATAGATCGGTCGTTATTTCGTGGACATTCATTTGTAACGAATTTTTGCAATTTGTTGCGTGGTTCTACTTTTCATATCATTTTACAATATTACTTATACGGGCCATGCATCTATTTAAATGTAATCGTTAAATTTAATGAATTTTTCTAAGCAGATGGTACTGTGAAACGTGTGAATTTGATTCATTTACATTTCCGGCGCAGAAATTTAATTTAGATTGATTAATTTTTAATTCGTGATAATGAATAAGTAGGAATATTTAAATAATTTACGAATTAATGGAATAAAAATTAATATTATATTTTTAAGGTTTACAACTGAGTTTTGAGTGCAGATTTGGGATGTGTTTAAACATAATAAAGTAAACACACGGATGTGATGTGGAAGCACTTTTCCGAGAGATCGTGAAGTATGTCATTACGACAGTACTAAATGTGTTGAGGATAAACCTTCAATCGAGACCCTTCGCGAGGTCAAAATGGCGAAACTTAACTAGTTGCCAAGAATTGTAAAACATGTTCGACCAGTTTAATTTGTAATAAGTTTTTCCGGCTCTGGATAATGTTTTTGGGGCTACTAAAAACATCTGGCAGTATATTGGGTAACTTGATCAAAACAAATCTATTTTTTGACACTTTTCACACTCAGAGATCGACCGAAATTGGCCTCGCGAGCGACTGGTCTATCGCGATCGACTTTTTGGTCACCCCTGTGTAGGATATAGATCAAACACTTTATTTATTTGTATTTAATATTAATAATAATAATGAATTATTTTAACTATTAGCTATTAATTATACAAATATTTCAAACAACAAAACACAAACACTTTAGATACATCTAGATAAAAAATAAAACAATATGTAATAAATATACAATATTTAAATAAATAATTATAACATAATTATATTTACAAATATTAACTTGTTGTTCATTTAAGAACTTATATAAAAATTATAGAAGAAAAAGGGTACATTCAATTTAATACAATTTAATTTAATTTATTAATTTATTTACGTAAATATCGTTTTTACAACTAATTAAACTTTACAACATTACAAGTATACAAATTCAAATCCTTTTCCGACATATAATATAATATTATATCCGGTTTATACCGCAATACGCAGCTTCCCGGTTCTCAAACGCCAAATTGGCTTTTGGATTTTGTTAGAATTTTACATCTTTTTACCTACGACGAGGAGCAAGCCCGACGTAAAACCCCCAACCTGGAGGGCCAGAGAAGCGGCCCGATTAAAGTTCTTACTTCACCCGGATTCGAACCGGGTATTTAGTGTTCATAGTCAACTCGCATGACTACTTAGTGCAGTAAAATTAGTTGGGGAGAAGGAAAAAATTTTTATAAAGCTAATTTTTTCGGTAATATGTTCTATGGCACCTCCCGACTTACCTCAGAAAAATCCCCTCAAATTCTCCATGGGGAACATGCCTAAATTTTGAAAAATATCCGCCATCTTGGAAATTCTAAAAATCGCTATAACTTTGGTATGGTTGATAGCACTGACTTGCGGTTTGCGCGGAATTGATGAAAAACAGGTAAGCAACAATAATAGAACATGATTCAACAATAAAATTAAAAAAATTGTTTTTAAAATTCGATATTTTCAAAATTTTTACTTTTTATCTAAGTACTTATTTCCCGACGTTTGCCGGCATGTTAGCGAATAGATGTCGATGTAACAACACTAGAGAACAAAGAAATACATATTTAAGCAAAAACTTAGATGCATCTTCTCATCTACTTGGTGCCGTACAGTTGTGGTATGGAAGAAAAGGCTAATGTGAGTAGGCGCGCTTGGCTCATATACAGTTACGTGCCCTTACAACAGGGTTGTAATGCCTTATCTAGTTCTCAAGTATGTATATTTTCTTCCATTCAAACATTATTTTATAACCACAGTATGCCTCACACGTGGACACGAATTGACACTCTGTTATCGATCGTTGGATAAGTACAATGCTGGGTACAATGTATGCAACGGAGGAAATAGAGAAGTTCGCATGTATCACGAATGAATCCTTTGAGCAGCATGTGCAGTTGCCATGATCATGGCAGAGACATTACACTGCTGACACTAGTAAATTTATTAACTGCCTGCTCCTGAAGTAGCGATCGCCTTTCAGCAGATCAGATGACCTCCTTGTGTCTTTGTCATTAAGAGTTATTGCCAATGAGAGAGTAAACAGTGATACTGCTATAGAGATCTGGGAGGCTACAATTAATAGTATGGCTGGTAAGATATTCGAGAATGTGACTATAAGACGCAAAGATCACCACCATCGCACCACGACTGCAAGTTCATTTTGACAACACCTCAATGTGAAAAGTCACCAAGTATAAATTAATCCAGGTAATTGAGAAGAAGTCTGCCAGCACTACCATCTTGCCAGAAATTCCTCTGGAGTCTTATGCAAACATCGTAGCAGAACAGCACCAATTCTCAGCCAACGTTACGAATACGTCGAGGTTCATGAAGCTTCTTGGCACTCACCTCCTGCAGATATACTACGCACTGCCTCCGATGCGAAAAGCTTTATTGTGAATACTGCTATCAAGGAAGCATAGGAGGGACGCAACGCTGTTGTAGTAGGCGTAGAGACGGACCTGTTAGTGTTCATCGCAATTATAGCATATCCTCAAAAAGAGGACATGCTAATACCAGAGGCAGCTCACTCAACGAAAAGAGTCTTCATTAGCAGGGAGGTACAGAAAGGCTTCGGGGATTTGCAAAATTACATCATGTTCATCCTTGCATTATGGGGTGTGACACTACTTCTGCACCGTACAAAAAACACCGGTGGAGAAGATGATTAGGCTCTGGGAGCATCATTGTGTGTGAAGGGATATGCTGGCCATTTGCTACTTTCCAACTGCCACGTCTGGACTTGGTGATAAACACGGAGGATATGGTCACGTGCTGCACCAGAGGTCGCTGGAAAGGATGCTAATTCAAGAGCGTAATTTGGACGTTTCTTCTCAATTATTTAAACGTAATTTTTGTACTTTATAAAAGAAAAATTAAGGCTCAGAGCCAATTTCAAGACGGTAGGTAAAATACCCTGTATATATAAATATAACTGAAACCTTTACATTACTACTCACCTGCAACTGCTACGTCGTCATGAGATACCGCAATGAGTCGCTGAACTTTGTGACTATAGTGACTACAAGTGATATCGTCATTGAGTTTGTTGTACCTGGTGATGTGGCCCTCTTTGTACGGTGCAGAAGTAGTGTCACACCCCATCATGGCAAGGATGAACATGATGTGATCTTTCAAATCCCCGAGGCCTTTCTGTACCTTCCTACTACTGAACACTTTTTTTCTTGAGTTAGCTGCCTGGTATCAGCATGTGCACCTCTTCTTGTGGATGTGATATAACTGTATAGAGCACTAGCAGGTCCGTGTCTTCGCCTACTACAACAGGGTTGAGTCCCTCATTTGCTTCCTTATAGCAGTTTTCACAATAAGGCTGTTCGCATCAGAGGCAGCGTGTAGTGCTTCAGGACTTCTTCTCAATTACCCGGATTAGTTTGTACTTGGTTTGTGCATGTTATAGTCACATTCTGGAATGTCATACCAACCATAATCTTAATTGTAGTCTCCCACATCTCTACAGCAGTTTCACAGTTTACCTTCTCATTGGCAATAACTAGTGATGACAATAAAGACACAAGGAGGTCATTTGGACTATAAACTTGTCTATCGCCTCCCGTTGCGTGCAATCCATGTCCACGTGTGAGGCCTCCTGTAGTTTTAAATAATGTTTGAATGGAAGAAAATAATCATTCTCCGGAACTAAACAAGGCATATAGAATGCAGTTGTAAGGGCATGTAGCTGTACTCGTACTTAGGTATACGAGCATAGCGCACCTATTCACATTCATTGGCCGCAGCCTTCTTTTCCGTACCTCAACCGCTCGCTCTCAGGCACAAGTTGAGGAGAAGATGCCATCTAAGTTTGTTTACATTATGTATTTATGTGTTCTCTACTCTACACTACTTCTACTTCGACATCTATTCGTAAACATGCCAGCAAATGTCAGGAAATAAGTAGTACTACTTATTAAAAGTAAAAAGTAATACAAATTTTGAAAATTTCGAATTTTAAAAATTAATTTTTGGAATTTTATTATTGGAAAATAATCTATTATTGTTGCTTATCTGGTTTTTATCGATTCCGCGCAAACCGCGAGTCAGTACGATCAACCATGCAGAAGTTAAAGCAAGTTTTTTAGAATTTCCAAGATGGCGGACGTTTTTCGAAATTTAGGCATGTTCCCCATGGAGAATTTGAGGGGATTTTTCTGAGGTAAGTCGGGAGGTGCCATAGAACATATTACCGAAAAAATTAGCTTTATAAAAATTATTTCCGTCAACAGCCAAAATTTGTCTTAATATTACTGCACTAACTATGCTTCGACCGCCTCTTCCTTTTCCAACATCTAACGATTAATTCATTGAATACTACAAACACGGGATAATCTAAACCATGAAGACCAAGACCGAATTACAAATCAGCAATTTTACTTTTGCTGACTAAACTACATAGTAGGATGATAGTTTAACGTGTAATCCTCAACACGGCACGGATAAATTTATAAGCAATCGGGATTCGAACCTATATGACCTTTAGATCTATAGTTCCACTTCCTAACCACAGCACCAAACTACGTGTAGGTACAACTACCTATACATTGTTGGGAAAAACCATGAAAAAACAGAAGAAGTTACTATGCTAAGGAATATTCCAGAATTAATCGAACTGTAAAGGCACCAACAGAAATCAGGGAAACATTTTTAAATAAATAAACAATGGTTTGTTTTTAAATAAATTGTAATTCAGCATCAGACAAAGGTTTTTGTTCAATAAATTTTTTTATGTGAAGCAGACGACGACGACGACGATTATAAAATAATATTATTTATTTTCTGTTTTGCATCTGTTAAGATTGCGATATCATCAATTTCGTTCAACTCCAAAGGGTCTGACCGGTTAAGTACATGTTAAAAATGCATTTTTTGAATTTTATGGTGAGAATCTTTTAGAAAGTTTATTATGTAAAAATACAGTCATATGCAAAATTTCAGCCTTTTAATTTAATTTTAATTCCTTTAAATTTTCAATTCTTTTAATTTTTAATTCATCCGCTCCGCTCTGCTCCGCGTTACACGTACCAGAGCCATTTTGGCAACACATCCACCTACGGCAGAGTTGCAAAAACAAATGGAAATTCAACCCCTTCCCAGTAGCACAATTTGCCGAGTTGAAAGACACTAGGGGGATGTTTTTAATAAGTTTTGTGTTGCCAAAATGGCTCTGGAGCGCTGCAACACGGAGTGGAGTGAAGCGGCGCGCGAAGGAGTCAATTTTGGCAACACATCCACCTACGACAGAGTTGCAAAAAAAGTGGGATTCACCCCCTTCCCGGTAACACAATTTGCCGAGTTGGAAGACCCTAGGGGGATATAATAATAATTTTCTCAATCAGGAAATGTGATATACACATTCCTTTTGTATAGTTATAGCAAGTCATAGCAAAATAGACACCGTCTTATTCGAAAATCACTTATTATTTAGCCATGACCTCTATAATATCAAAAATCATATAGTCTGAACGTAAACTTTATCATATTATGAGAAGTCATGTGACTAATGTCACGCGTTCTCCCTCCACATTTAATGCAAAATATTTTGGCTCTGACCAATCATAATTCCTTGGGCTAACTTTACGTCTTTTTGTTAGCTTTTATAATAAGTAAATTTTGGAACATTTGAAAACTTGTGGGCTTTTTCCCATTTAAAAAATAACAATGTGAATGAAATCATTAAAAAATATAACTTTTTTGCCAAAACAAATAATTTCTAACAAATTACTTTAACATATTGCAATAAATTTGGTTAAAAATGAACGCATTAAAATGAAGTTTATTGGTTTTCAACCAAAGCAATTGCAATAAAATTCAAACAAGGTAACTAAATTTTTTTAAATGCACTATTTTACATTTTATTAGTGAGTTTTTAACAGTAATTAAAGAACAAAATAACAAGTGTTAGGTATTTTTAGAAGCGGAATAAATATCTCTTCAAATTGCAACCCTTTTCATTTTTATCCGTTCTGATGGGAAGCAGGAATTAAAGAAAAATTAATTTCACATATTAATTTCCTATGTTCACATCGGCGGCTGGTCCCCGGTATAACAAAATAAATAAAAATATATAATAAATAAAGTTAATTTTGGCGTGAGCAAATTGCAAATTTTTGTCGGAACACAATTTAGGTTTTTCTTAACTCACCCTTGTGATTCCTAACTCACTACACTAATAATTGCACTGGATATGTGTACCAAACAAAGCTAATAATATTATGTAGTTACCATTCAAATGACAATACAATGTATTTGTTCCCATATTTATCCGTTATGGTAATTTCATAATTCAAATTTTTATATATCCTTGTAACTTTCAACCAACAAATTTACAATTTTTTCTTGGAAAATACAATCGATATTTAAAAATACATTATTTAATAAATTGTATCTCTCAAAATGCGATAATTTCTAATAAACATGAATGTGTACAATGATTTTCATTAGAAAATTTTTCAAATATTTTATCATAATTTTAATTTAATGATTATTTTAAAATAATTAAATATTTTTTATCTTAATTAATAAATTATTCCTTCCTCCTCAGTCCTTTTACCCTAAAGAGGGTTTGGTGAGCCTTTTAATAAAGACTTCTCATGGCAGATTACACCCCGGTGGTTTGCCATTGCCTGATGCCGAGGGGAGACGGCTATAATATGATTTTTACTTCGCCCGGAATCGAACCGAGTTCTCTGTAGGTATAGCAGTCTATGCGCTTAATCGCTATGCTAACGACCGACCGAATTAATTATTACCCATCCAATATTTAATACATATCTACTTGAATTTTTATTACAATGAAAATTTAAGTCATATAAACAAAATCAAGTTGGTGCAATGAATTTTTAAGTGCAATCGCAATTTTAAACAAAGCAACCTGTTCTAAAATTTATTATTAATTTCATTTAAACTAAATGAGGTTGGTGCAACAAATTTTTAAGTAAAATCGCAATTTTTAATGGATAAGTATTTAATTTAAATGTCACTTAATCCTGAAAGAGGTTAATGCAATCGGTTAGGCAAGTTAAATAAGGTATAAAATTAATATTATACCTTAATACCAAATTGCTATACCAGTTTGTTTGCATTTTGCAGCAATTATGTACCTACTTGATAAGCCAGTCAAGTTTTTTATTTTTATTTATCAGACATTTTTATTCAACCTTCGAACAATCAGTACAAGTTGAAAACAACATAAATAGGTTAGGAAAAGTAGAAACAAATGGCGTAACTTCTGAAGTTTTTTGAAGGAATATTAAATTATTTGCGTGAAAATATATTTTCCAAAACTGCAAAATTATTTTTAAAATTTCGAGAAAGTCGCACGCTATAGGCAGAATCGATTAGCTAGTCGTGGCATATGAATATATAAAATTCAACCTGTTGAAAAATTTAAAATTGTCCAGCAATCCTTAAAACAGAACAGAATAATAAAATAACAAAAATTGAATCAGCAGAAAAAGTTGAATCATCGGAGGAAATTATTGAAAAATTAAAAAAAGAAAGTGTCACAGGTGACACTAATAATCAAGTCCTGGTAGTTTCCAAAAGAAAATTGAAAAGAATAAAATGGGGACAGTTGTGGGTTAAAAGAAAATTAAATTTTAGAAGAAGACAAGAAAACAGAATTTTGAAAAACAAGAAATTAACATTGCATGTTGTCCTCCAAGGATGGTCTCAAATAGAAATGAGGTATTCAGGGCAGGCACATAGGGAGATGATGAAGAAGAAGAAGATAGTAAGATACGGTCCCATAAATTACCTTGGTTTGTCGAAATAAGAAATTGGGATAAGAAAAATTTGAGAAGAGGAAGTCTATGGATGAAAATTTTAACATAATGATGAACGTTGTAAAAATTACACTGAAGGTCACTTTGCAAAAATGGCCAACTCACATTAAATGATGATAAAATTTCAAATTTGAAATAAATTTGAAAAACAAAAAATGATGATGAAAATAAAAATGTTTTTCTGGAAAATAATTAACAAAAAACAACAATTATTAATCAAAAATTTAAGAAAGGAACAATGCACATTAGAACAAAAGTTATCGTATTTAACAATTTGAAAATTTTATAATGATGATAATCATTAATAATCTTCTATAATAATAATAAGATGGAAGTTGGAACATTTATGGAGTAGTTTAAAATAATATGGAAATTTTTCTAATTCAAATTTTAAAAAGTAGATAATTTAAAATTAACGATGGGAAGTATAAAATCGTAGTGTTTGCCATGGAATTGGATTATTTATGAATAAGTTAATATTTTGGAAAGAATTTCGTACTGTGAGAAAATAATAAAATTGAAGAATTATGAACAAAGTTCAAGTATTTATTGTAGTTAATGGTGTACTTATAGAAATAGTAATTTGGCTACGCTTTTTAAGAGTGTAGCTTATTGAATGGATGGAATTTATCGGATTAAATAATATTATAAATCTTTAAAAGAATTTAGAACATTAATAGAAAATTTAAAGAACAGTGAAGAATTTAATATATAAAATGTCGATATAAACTTTAAATGGATTGAAGAAATTCCAAGCATGCGAATAAAAGGAAAATTTGTTGCATATCTAATACAAAAGACCAAACTAAATTTTAAGAACCACGAGTATTTTGGAGAAAACGAAAACTTTGCGGAATTTGAAGAAAGTTAGATCCGATCATCCAGGAAATTAGTTGAAATCGGTTGAATATCTATGGAATATGGGTGAAAGTTGGATTTTGATAAAAATTTCCAGATAGTTGAGTTGTAAGGAAATTAATAGGCTGTAAATTTGATTTGCCTGTTTGATTCCTTAGTTTGAATTTAAATTATTTTAATTTGATTATTGGTGAAAATTTTGAAGTATTCTTCATTCCAAAGATATGACGTTAGGTAGGTTTCTTCAAATCCTTTGATTTATCGGGTGCTAGGGAAGATTATATCATATTTCGTTGGTATGGCGAAGTTTTTGTTAAACAGTTAACATTTTGAAATGTAAAATTTTTGCGAATATTTAAAAATTTTTTATAGAGTGTAGACTGTAGAGTTTAGAAATCGTATGGGACGCCCTTGGTTGTATAGAATAGATAGGGGGCCACGGATGTAGGGGGTCGAATAAATGTGATAAGCTCTCTCGCGATCGACTAGCGGAGTGACGAGGTCGCAATTTTTATGGTTTGCGACAAATTTTTGTAATTTTCTGAATTATTTTGTAATATTATGAAAATAAAAGTTGGTGAAAATTAAGACTGACATATTAATTATTATTATAGCGTTACATTAGAAAGAAAGTTTGGAAATCGTTTATTTATAAGAAAGTCGAGGGTTGCTTTTATCGACTATTGGATATATTGCAACTAATAGATAGATTCTTGCTTTGCTTTTACTATTAAAAAATGTAAGATCATTCAAATTATTCAAATTATTTATTCAATCTTCATTAATTACAAATGCATAATAATGGTTTCCTGAGATTCAGTAAACTTTTAAACAGATAATTACTATTCTATTAGTTAACATTAATTTTAATACTTATTGATTAATATTAATTGAAAAATGATTAGCAAAAATCCTTCGTCTGATTTCTCAACCAACACAACAACTCCTATTTACATATTTACACTATTTACATTAATAATTTGCTAAATCTCTTATTAGCTCGAATTCCGAATCCATATAGCGAACATGAAATCTTTCGACCATCTTTTTGATGTATCTATTGGCTGATAACCCGTGTTCATCAGATGGAGCTGTTGGGTGGAGAATCGTCATGGTAGACCATTGATTAATTTTAGCGAGTACCTACTTGCAGTTTCTTCATGTGTGTATGTACTGCTCTTGCCCATACAGGGCATCCATAGGTCATAATGAATTATTGTTTTATAAATTATGTTTTTGTTGTTGTATGACAACTTTGAGTTAGCAGCCAATAGTGGATAGAGACTTCTGCTACATTTGTGCGCCTTGTTTCTTGCCTTGTTTCAATATATTGTCCAAATGTTAGTGTTTTATCTAATGTAACTCCTAGATATTATGTTAAGACGAATCGTTGAAAATAATCTCGTTTTGAGGAAAGAGACAACAATAGCACGGAATAAGATAGAATATTAGCTTTCGTAATAGCAAATACAACCGTTGCAGCAATCGTAGACGGGTAGACTATTTCGGTTGGGATAGAGAATGCGATAAAAATAATGCAGTTGTTATGATAAGTTTCCATTTCAAGATAAGAATTTTTAAACAAACGATTACTAACTGTAAAGTAATAATATCTTAAATATTATATTATAATTATTATTATTTAATCTATTATTATTAATTATATATTATTATATTATTATAATATTATATTATAATCTACGGAAGGTATAAAACTAGGCTTTCTAACCATTCATTCGTTTTTTTAATTCGCTAACTAATTTGCTTGAAAATAATAATAAAATTATTATAATAATTGTTAGGTAAAATACATTACCGTCCTTCTGCAGTCGGGTAAAAGGAAGATAAAAAACTTCAAAAAAGTATTTATGAAAATATATTTGTAAAATACAAAGATTTGGAAGGATAATATTCATTTGAAGAATTTGTGTAGTAGTATCTCTTTACTGGTTTTCAGTCTTTGCAACGTTTTAGCAAATAACTTGGAGGTTGGCTTAATAAAGGTGTGCTGTGGACAAAGAAGTCATTTTGAAAAGAATAACAACCGAGCAGTGACAGTAAAATGTTATGGTTTATTTTTCGTTTTCTGGCCATCAGCAAGAATCAGGAGGATCCCGAATTTTCATGTTTCTTGATTGCCGTGGATCAATTATTTCTGGTAGAAGACAGCTCATGTAAAAATTGCATAGTTTTTCTTCCATTTTTTTCGACCAGTAAGAATCGTCTTTAAATGATTTCTGTCTTTAATTTGCAATCACTGGAAGTCCAAACTCCAAGAACACACTTTTTCTTTTTGGCGATATGTAATTGACCTTACGGAGACGGTCGGAGCATAGTGGTCACGCAAGTTGACTATGGACGCTAAATACCGGGTTCGAATCCGAGTAAAGTAAGAACTTTATTCTGACCGTTCTCTCCTCGGAAAGCAACGGCAACCTACCGAGAGTAATATGCCAAGAGCATCCTTAAATGTTAATGATCTAAAGGGTCCAAAAGTTGATCTGTGGACTATGGGGAAGCGTAATAACCACCCCACCAACATTTAAGGATCACGACGCTTCTGTTAAGAAGCATAAAGACTGTATGATGATGAATTGACCTTGAATCTGGTAATACCATTTATGTTTTTTGTTAACTTCATAAACACCATTTACATTTTTCCAGAAAGTAACTTTTTTATTATCGATTGATTGATCTACCGGCTTATTAAAGGAAGAATACGGGCATTTAATTTCTACGATTGTGTCCTCTCCAATAAGGCCATCTCGTCAATGAACATTCCACATTTGTTAATTTTTACATCGAGTTGTGCCTCTAACTGCTTTATAGCAACTTCCTCGTAACACTTGCCATGGTGAGTGAGTGTTTAACGGAATACCATATAAAATATTTTTAACCAAATTTCCACGATGTGTGGTTTTCTTCTTTGAACACACGTCGTAGAAATGTGATGCAGTCAGCAGCTTTCGTCTCTATTCGACCCATAGGGCACATTCGGATTGCAAAATTGTATTTCTCTCAAAAATGGTTCTCTCTTCTTCGGTTTTTCTTAATCCATTTAAAACTATCAATTTTTTATTTTCGTAATGTTCCTCTGGCATGTCGGGTTGTTGACTAAATAGTCCATAATCAGGAACGTAATCTTTTGAAGTTTGGTCAATTTCTTTGTTTGGTGCTTTATAAACTTTTCTAAAATTTAAAGATCTTTTGCATTTCTTCAATCGTTTTACTTCAAATTTTGATTTAATTTTTGACGGGCTCTTCCCAAGTATTGTTTTATGCAATACCGAGTGAGCTCTACCTTTTGAATTGAAACTCACCTTCTTCTTCTTCTTCTTTAGGTGCCTATCCGATTTCGGATGTACGGCGATCCCCACGACTTAGCCAAGAAGGCTGCACCAGGGAAATGTTAATGGGGTGGTGGTTTTGCCTTCCCCTTAGTCCACAGATCAATTTTGGACTTATTTAGTTCATTAACATTTTAAGGATTTTTCTTGCCATATTACTCTCGGTGGTTTGCTATTGCCTTCCGAGGGGAGACGGTCAGAATAAAGTTCTTACTTCACTCGGATTCGAACCGGGTATTTAGCGTTCATAGTCAACTCGCGTTAGAACTATGCTGCGACCGCCACTATGCTGCGGTGAAACTCACCACAGCAGCTAAACAGCGGGATTGGTACGATCTACCTTTGGAATAATTTATTCTTTTACCACCTACAAATTTTGCCACAATTGAATGGAATTGTTCCACTATGTTACTATTTAGATGCAGCAATAAACTTTTTGCATGCAATGAGATACTTCTGATTATGTAATTTATTCTATTAAGGATTTCGGGATAACTTTTTAATAATTTAAATTGACTGTCATCATTATTTGCATTCTCTGCTTTTTGGCAAAAATAAGCATCACATTTACTGTGCTCACCAAATTATGTGACAAACACTATTTTCAATATCACTTTTCAGCAATGTAATTTTTTCTGTCATTTGCCCGTCACAATTTTTCCTAAATTTTACTGCGGATGTAATTGCTCTTCGAAATTTTAAAATATTGTTTTTTATAAATTGTTTTAACACGCCACTTCGAAATTTACTATCAGTTGATAAATTTCTTAATTTTTTTACAAAAATTACGAAGTAGATGATTTTTATATAATATACAGGGTGAATGAGAGCACCCGTATCAGCAATTTTTTTCAAAAACGGCTAGTCGTAGAGAGTTGGGTTAAAAAAATGTATTATAAAAGCCATAATAAAAAATCGAATGGTGATATTATTTCTCGGAAAGGTCGGCGTCCCAAGTAGTTTGCTCCAGAAACTCTAGAACTCTAGAATTTTAAATGGCACCATAGGTCGAAAATGGTATCGTTGAAAATATATAATTAGATAGATAAAAAATAAGCAAGTTTTGTAGGAAAAATTATTTTATTACTCCCTCCCCTTTTCAGTAATATTCGATTGCATATGGGTGACTGAGACTACCATTACTTAAAATGGGTGGGAATAATAAAATAATTTTTCCCACAAAACTTGCTTATTTCTTAAAGATATTTTCAACAATATCACTTTCAACCTATAAAATTTAAAATTCTGGAGTTCTGGAATTTCTGGAGCAAACTACTCGGGATGACGACCTTTCCGAGAAATAATAATATCATTATTCGATTCTTTATTACGGCTTTTATAATAAATTTTTTGACCCAACTCTCTACGACCTACCGTTTTTGAAAAAAAGACTGATACGGGTGGTCTCATTCACCCATATGCAATCGAATATTACTGAAAAGGGGAGGGAGTAATAAAATAATTTTTCCTACAAAACTTGCTTATTTTTGCAAGATCTTTTCAACGATACAATTTTCGACCATTTAAAATTCTGGAGTTCTGGAGTTTCTGGAGCAAACTACTCGGGACGCCGACCTTTCCGAGAAATAATAATATCACCATTCGATTCTTTATTAATTATTATGGCTTATATAATAAATTTTTTTAACCCAACTCTCTACGACTATTAGCCGTTTTTGAAAAAAATTGCTGATACGGGTGCTCTCATTCACCCTGTATAATATGACGATTAAAATCGGGCCAACTTATATTGGAGCCCAGTGGAAATAAGTAAAAAATGTTAGGGTGTACTACTCAATTATTGAGCATTTTGGGCCAACATAATGTCCATAACGAGTAGGCCAAGGAACGAGGAGTCCTTCCCTGGGTACATAAAACTTTATTTATGATTGGCATGGTGTTAAAAAGGCCAATGTATGTTACATTTTTGCAACATTTGAAAATCACTATAAAATTGCCATCTTCATGAAAATGATAATTTTATAAGGATTTTCGAAAAATGTTGCAAAAATGTACATTGGCTCTTTTAGTAGAGTAATAAATATGTTGTAAATTTCTACTAATAATATTGATCGAATGTTTTTTGCAATTTTAAAAAATTGTAAAAAAGTAATGTAGATTTATTGAAATTTTAAACGCAAAGTGCATACTTAATTTTATTATGTCATAGTGATATAATGTTAATAAATGTAACTGATAAGAACATAATCTTTGAAGCGTTATCATTTTACTTGCTTACTTGCAATTTTTGCAGTATGTTTTACTGTCTGTGCTTGTCCCTCTTCAACAACATGGATGAATGTAGAATTAATATTTTGTTTGAACGTGTGATATTGGTTGCATAATTATTTAAAATTAATTCTAAAATTTAATGAAATACACATGTTTGTAAAGTGGTAATTACAAAGAAACAGCAGTAGCAAAATGCATGAAATTTTGAAATTAAATATAAAAAGCTTCAAGTCACACCGACCTGTTTTTAATTTTTTAATTTTTAATTTTATTTCTCCGTAATTAATTAGTAAAGTAAAGGTAACTTTGTTCGAAGATTACAAAAAAACTATTTTGTATATTGAAAAAATCTTGACTAGGCGGGATGCATTCAAGTGTCCTCTTTCAAAAAATGTATACTTTTGTACACATTTTTTGAATAATAAGCATGCAATCGTCACTTTACGGCGGTCTGTTTATAAGCTTTGTAAAAGGTATAGCAGATTCCTCTTAAATGTTACTGTATTTGCAAAACATACTTCTGAGTTTCCTGTATTGAGATTTGTACGTGGTTGACGTTTTGGTGATTTATTGAACGGGAAAATTATGGCTTGAGTTTTCTCGTCGTTTAACTTGATTTTCCATTTGTGTAGATATTTTTTACATGTTTTATAACCATTTTGAAGGTTTTTAGTTATAGTTTTTGTTAATTTACCTTCAGTAGTTAGTCCTGTGTCATCTGCATAAAACATTGTATCGCAGTTTTTGCGTTTTTTAAAATCTGATATAAATATAGAGTAAAGCAATGGCCTTAAACACTGAGCCTTGGGTGGACCAGCTGTGATGTCTTTAATATCTGAATGAGTTCCATTTATTGACACCAGAAATTTACGTTCGGTCACAAAAATGATTTTACTATTTTATATTTTGGAATTTTAAATAGGTGCATCTTGTACAGTAATCCTTTATGCCAAACTGAGTCAAATGCCTTTTCTATGTCCAATAGTATTAGCCCAGTAGATCTTCGAAGTATTTTATTAATTTTGATTTTTTTCACAATGCGTTGTATTTGATGGACTGTTGAATGTTTTGGTCTAAATCCAAATTTCTGTTCTGGAATAATGTTGTTTTCAAATACAAATGATGCGAAAATGTAAGATCATTGACTACTACATCAGCCAAGAAAGAGGCCTTATGGGAATATTGGACACCCTGATTATCCTGATTAGTATGACGGGGTCATACGTCCGATAATGACCTACGCGGTCCTTCCTGGGCCTTCGCCTCTAAACAAATAAGAAGGATACAAACCACACCAAATGTTTGGATCCTAAAAATCACAAATGCCCGATGATTCGATAGCCAACTCTGCGCGACGCGGCGGTTCAAGCCCCCACGATCGAGGACTTCAATCAGGAGGTCACCGAAAAGTTCTATCTCCGGTGTAGCGACGCAGGAAATCAACTGATTTGACAACACGGCAACTACGACATCCAAAATTTCCTGAACTTCAAGGGTCCAAAGAGCATCCTTTTTTTTTTTGATAATAAGATTAAAAGAGTTAAGAGTTTCTATAAGATTCACTGTTTTAATTTTAATTTAATTTTTAAAAATTAGTTTTTCCCCCGCCCCTCGGATAAAATTTTGTATGCAATCAAACGAAGTGTGTTTTTGGCATTAGTGGTTCTTCACATTATTTCCTTTCATGCCGTAAATAGAAACCATTACTTTACGGCCCTTGATTAACCTATTTAATTAAACACCCATTTGACTATTAAAGTTGTTTTTTTTAAATTAGTTCCAACCATCCAATTTTTTAATTATTGAAAAGTAATTATTTAGAAATATTTTTCGCTTGCTTGCTATATTTTTCGATATACGAAATAGATGATATAGAAAAGAAGTAGAAATAAGTTAACTATAGAATAAGAGATAATTTAAAACAATACAATTATTGTATAATCCGATTAGGTTAAAGGCTACATTTCAATTAAAAAAATTAAAAGGAATTTTAACCCAATTGTATTTTTTATCGGAGCGCAGTCACCTTAGGGCTTGTTCTCTATGGATCTATGAGTAGATACATACATAGATAAATAACTGTTAACTCGTGAAATGGCAATAACTTTTAATAACTGTTATATTTCCTTTCAAATATTAATTATTATTATTATTAATCTGACGATATCTATTGAAACCAAGAAACGTTTTTCTTTATTTACGTTAAATTAGCTGATTGCACCAGCATTCTGGCTTACATCATACCTACACGGTTAGACAAATCGGAAAACCGCGGTTCTAATCTTGATTATGTCGAATTTACTGTTGTGATTTAGAAGTCCAAGATCGATCTGCATAATATCAGGAAGGCAACGGGAAGCCACCTCATTAACATTGCCCTAGTACAATCTTCATGGCTTTAGCCAGGATTATTGCCAACAACCGGAATGGATAGGGATAGGAAGATGAAGAATCTTATTAGCACGGGACTGTTGTAAGCGAATACGTAAGTTATTGAAAACACTACAAATGTCTGGAATTACATTTTAAACAAGTGAACGAGGGGAACCCCCTTGTTAAGAGAAACTCAGCCTAAGAACTTTTTTCACATGCATCGATGGAATGCAGATTTCACCCATCTTTTTAATGATCCCGATTTATATAGCTTACAAGGCCAACCCTTCTCCTCACAGATCTGCACCAAAATTTTGTTTTCGAATGTACTTCTAATGACAGTTAACATAAATCTCCAATTATTGACGTAGATTTTGTAAGCAACAAAACTCTTATAATTTATTATTTGTTTAACTATTTACAAACTTATTTTATCGCAAATTACTTTTAGCTTAAATTATTTACAACAAAGTTTATACATGAAATGTTGATGGTGTTACCTGGATCGGTGATCAATCGTAGATCATAAATTTCTGTGTATCGGGGCGCTCCGATAGAGACGGGGAGGCTTAAAGAAGTGTAGGAAGGATCATAGATTTGTGAATTTGTAATATAAATTTATTAAATAAAATTTGTATATTATTATAGCTACATTTTACAATAAATATAATTTTTATAATTCTGATCAAAGTATATTTTTTATTTATTACTAATTGAGAAGTCTATCCACTCTTAAATTTCCTTATTGCTCTTCTTTGTTTGTCCAGAAAACAAGGCACCTCGTACCAACGTCATGGTTTCACAAATAAGTGTATACGATTGATCTGTGCGATTGATCACCGATCCAGGTAACACCATCAACGTTTCACGTACCAAATTTCATGTATAAACTTTGTTGTAAATAATTTATGCTAAAAGTAATTTGCGATAAAATAAGTTTGTAAATAGTTTAACAAATAATAAATTATAGGAGTTTTGTTACTTACAAAATCTACGTCAATAATTGGAGGTTAGGTTAACTGTCATTAGAGGCACATTCGAAAACAAAAATTAAATTTAGCCTGTGTTTTTCAAAAATATTTTTTCCAAATTTAAGGCTTTTGGGGTCTTTCTTTTTTCATCAAGTTGACGTTCTAATTGGTTTGTAATCGTATACAAATTTTGGTGCAGATCTGTGAGGAGAAGGGTTGGCCTTGCCCTTGTTAGATTATATGTTTTTTATTTAGTAATAGAAACTATCTCGTTAATATAGCATCTTTTTCAAGGATTCCAGTTTATAGCTTAGGCCAGTAATTTTCAACATTTTCCTGGTGATGGCATATTTTTAGCCGAGTCGAGTCCCTCCGTCACACAGGAGGGTTTGGAGGGGGGGGGGGGGGTTGTCGGAGAGAGTCGTTTCCTTAGCGCCGCGCCGCAGGTAATTATTTTTGTAAAATACTACCTATTTTATATAGGAATATTCCAACTGAGACCTTTTCTAAAATTTCTTTAGTCAGCTATGCAATCCATAGTCGGATTAAAGCTTTCCACCATATTTCTATGGCGGGTTTTTAGCCATCCCTAGTAGCACAAATGTGTGTTACTAGGGATAACTCGCCACGGTGGCCAACCGGGTTGGCGAGTGTAGTCCACAGTTCGATTTTGGACTTTTAGATCACAGCACATATCCGACGCAATCATCAGGATTAGAACCGCGGTTTCCCGCTCTGTAGTCTATCCGTGTTTGATTTACGCCAGACTGCTGGTCTCTAAAATTACCTCATTTTAATTAGATTAATATAGTCTTCGTCTATCCCGCTTGCTCATGTGAGACCGGCGGTTGACTTCACGTGTCTTGATTGGTTATGTGACGTTTCGCCCCCGCCGTTTAGCCCCCACCGTTTCGCCCCCGGACGTTTCGCCCCCGACCGTTTCGCCCCCGCCGTTTCGACCCTAAAATAATAAATAAATTAAAAGTCGAAAAAAAAAAACAGGTAATTTTAAAATGCCCAACAAATAATCCATATTAACTATCCTTCCATAACTTTCTGCGATGTTTTTTTATTCTTTTTGAAATTATACTATAGTATGTTTTGTTTATTTTTGGTCTAACATCTAATAATAACTGTGAAATTTCATATCTCTTTTGAGCATGTTCTTTTTTTAAACTTTTAATAAATTGAAAAATGTTTGGAAATAAATTTCTGCAAGTGCTTTGAAAACCGCGATGCCAGCCTTCGATGTGATCATTCGTCGTGTGACGATCATTTATGGTTCGGTTATATATTACATTCCACATTTCAATAGAAAATTGAGGAGCTCGTCTGTGTTCTGTTTCTTCGTCCTATGTAACAGTCTTCAAAATAATCCACAATGGGCAGTGCATCTTGAGGAAAATTTTCGTCTTCTACGAGCGCGTCGAATTTGTCCGCTACTAATTCCACTGGGATGAAAGCGAGCGCAACAATTTTTCGAATCCATAGAGCGAATTCATGTGATTGATTAACCCCTAGCCCTAACATAACTCACCAATAGAGGAAGTTTATTAAAAAAATGATAAAAATGATCTTAAACGTGACCAATAGTAGAAATTAACACAAAGTGTGAATGTAGTGTAAAACCAAACTTGGTGGCGAAACGGCGGGGGCGAAACGGTGGGGGCGAAACGTCCCCATCCCGTCTTGATTACCTAATAACTCAAGGATAACTCAAAAACGATTTTTTTCAAAATTAATTTAAGAAATTAATTAATTTATGAATAATTTTTTTTTACCACTGCCGAAAGACAGAATAATAAACAGATTTTAAAAAATTGTGATCTGTGGACGTCCATGTCGCGATGGAGCTAACTCAAGTGCAGACAAGTCGCGTGTAATTGCCTCTTACATAATTTCAATCGAAGGTGAATAAAATTGATCGGCTGATTTATTCGCTCATCCAATTGCATTGATTTTAATTAACTGGGATTAACAAACCCAGTTCGGATGATTATGAAATGGGAATCATGAAAGTTTGAATTTGGTCACATGTAAAGTTGAGTTAAACTATTATGGTTTGCATTAAAGTATACAGCACATGTTTTAATAATTTTTATTCAATGATTTTACAGTTACAAACTTTTTTTAAATTAATTTCAGAACAGTTATTAATCGCGAAGTGCTTTTTATGAAAGTAATTCGATAAAATATTGAATGTCGCTGATTACTGAGTTAATATATTTGCAATTTTCAATTTTTTATAATTGTACAGGGTGTTTGAGCGAAGAGTTATTTCGCAGATAAATGTACCCCTGTCCGATTATTAGGATTAATTTAATTGGATCTGTGATCCATGTGATCAACAATACAATAATGAACAGTGTCAAATTTGTATAGTTTATCTCGAGTTTATCATAATTTACTGTTATTGTAGTTTGTAGTTAATTGTTTATCTGTTCGACTCAGAATAATTATATAAAATTAAAATTTGTTCTAACAATAATAGTTACAAATTATAATTTATTCTTCTCACACTTTCCCCAAGAGATTTTCTTCAAATCAGCTGAGTTGAGCTTAATTAATAATAATAAAGAGAACAGTTATAACGTTATAAACTATTATTAGGTACTATTTGTTGTTACTATTTTTAGTTTCTGAAATTTCCTTAATTTCCTTAATTTTTGTGAATTCGAAATATTATCCTTGGGTGCAAAGGTGAATTTAGACGCTCAATTATTTGATTGCATCAATAATTAAACTTTAAACAATCAAAAGTGATTTTAAAACAAAGCAATTATAAAGTTGCTCAAATTTTTCCGTATTCAACATATTATTATAATTTTTAATTATTTAGGAATTAACTAAAAACTATGTTGGAATTCTATATAATATTTGTGCAGTGTTTGTGGTGGTGTTGCATTAAAGTTTTAAGCATTATTTTGCATCTAAATTGCTTATAAGAGTTCTTGTAGACATTGCAATTTTATATATCTGTAAAATAAAAGGCAACTATGAAATTTGGCCAATGAATATTGAAATACACTTCAAAATATTGGGGGTGAAGATATTTACAAAGCTAGGATCGCATTAAGATAAAATAAAAAAGTGATTCAATCAGATAGATAAATAATGATAAATGACCAAGGACAGAAGTGATCGATCTATATAATAGATCAGTGATTCTCAACCTTTTTTTTGTTGCGGCACACTTTTAACGATTTAAAAATTTGGCGGCACACAAAGAAAAAGATAAGTTTAAAAATTATTTACTTTATCTATAACACACTGCGTAAAATAGTTTATGATAATAATTTTAAATGTGCGTTCCTGTTAAAAGGATTTTTCTTTTCAAATCATATTATTTAATAATATTAACATAATTATATATCTACAATTTGGCGGCACACTTTTAGAATTTCGCGGCACGCAAAAGTGCCGCGGCACAGTGGTTGAGAATCACTGTAATAGATATTTATTAGTTAGTCATTGTCAAGGAACTTTGGTGTTACGCCATCCAGCTCAAAAATCCACAAAATCTATTTTGTTGCGTCAGCAATGGCGGTGCTCATGTATCATGTGCTATGACATAACACCAAAATTATTTAAATTTTAGCTGTCGACATTTTAGAAACAATCCTAGGATTACAAAATGTAGTAATAAATTATATTCTTACTTACCGTGACTAAAGTACTAGCTCTTATCGGAAAGATTCCCATTGCAAAAAGATTAATTTCTTTTTGAGATATTTGTGTCATCATTAAAATTGAACTTTTCTTAGTATCACGATTTTTTAAATACCATTTCGAGTTATAAACTCCATTTGAAATTATAGCTGCCTGTAAAATATTTATTTTATTATGATAGTTACATAATATTATTAAATTATTATACATAGTATAATAAGGGTATTCCGGGGTATTCACACTCCCTTGTAAATTTCGTTGTATTTATACATTTTTGTATTTATCCTAGCAACGTCTATAGTATAATACACAACTTTATTAGGCGTTACTAGCATAAGTATTATTTTATATAAATATATCGAATATACACAGGAGTGTGAATAATTTATTATACCCTTATTATGTACTAAAAATAAGGTATTAATTTTTTGGAAATTTATTCGACAAAATTACGACGTTTGAATAATTATCCCGAGACGGTTATTGCCTTGCAGATAACGGGTTCAAGTCCGGGGAAGGAACAAACTTTCTTATGACTAGTCTCCGTGCTTCGGAAGGGACATTAAACCGGTGGTCCTCCTGGGTTAGTGAATTGCCATCATTAATATAAAAATTCAAGATACAGGCATATATTATGAAGGCCAGTCTAGCAAGCTACCTAATGGATGTAAAATATTTTTTATATGCTCATCGTTTCTAACGTTGTCAAGGAAAGGAAATAAGATGTTTGTAAATAACAGGCCTTAAGTAGAAGAGAATTCTCTAGAGAATTGCTTCTAGAAATGGAAGAATAAGAAGAATTTTCTAAGACTAGAAGGATACTCCCAAGACTACAACAATGAATTTTCAAAGAAAAAATCAAAGCTTAGTAAAAATTTAAATTGAAGAATGAGGTGCGTATTATAAGGAACACCGACTCTGTTGAAATGAAATCCAGAGATGCACCATCGATTAATTTGTCAAGAATGGCAGTTCAGATGCGCTGCTACAATTGTAGCGGTAAAGGCCATACCTCGATAAACTGTCGTTTCAAGTTTAATGAGTTTGGCCACATAACTGCAGGCTGTCCAACCAGAGAAGTCAATACCATTACGTTGGCGACGACCAAAATTACCAACAGAATAATTTTGAAAATACATCGATGTATTTAATATTATATAAAATACAATGAGACATTAAAACGTCAGCCCTTTTTGACACCGGTAGTGAGGTAAACCTGATAGGAAAAAGGTTGATCGAAAGATGTCGGTCAAAACCCAATAACACAAATTCCAGGTCGACTTTGAGCGGGTTGGGCAACAAGACTACGAGAACTTTGGATGAATTTACGTTTCGAAACATTTCGTTTCGTTTTTGGTTTCGAACTTACGATTCATATGTCGTACTGTATGATATCTGTCAGTGCGAGGTTGTAGTGGGAAATGAAATTTTGCAACAAGCTGAGGTGTGTATTAATCAAGGTGGCGTTGTTATCCGTATCGAAGAGGCTGACACCTTGTGATGCAGATTTCGCTAACCCCAGAAGAAGAGGAAACTCTAGATTTAAGCCATGTACTAGAAAAGTTAGAAAAGCTAGAAGAGACGGTCGGAGCATAACGGTCAAGTGAGTTGACTATGAACGCTAAATACCTTCGACTCTGGGTGAAGTAAGAACTTTATTCTGGCCGTCTCTCTGGTTGTCCAGGTTGGGGTTTCTACGTCGTAAAATTGTGGACAGTGTTGGTTCCTAAAAGTCCCCTTTGGATTGTGTAATTTGCCAACTGGTTTCCAAAGATACATCTTCCACATATTTAGGCCTTTAATAAGCAAAGGAATTGTTATTTTATACATTGATGATGTAATCAAACCGTCAAAAGATCAATCCGGGTAGCCGCAATTTGAAGCAAGTTTTGGAGGTTGCCAAAGAATATGGATTAGAATAAGGATATTGGGGATTGTGTTAATAAAGGCAGTTATTGAAGATGGATCTGATCCCATTTCAAATAATTCCGCTTCCAAAAATGTATGAACTATTATTTAATTTGCAATTGCCTTTTGTTAGTTTTCTTTCGCACCACTCGGTTCACCCAAATGGGAAACCAAAGATGAGGGTGGGCAAAAATATGTATTTCAATTACAAATTGTTATCTTCTTCTTTAGGTGCCTATCCGATTTCGGATGTACCGTGATCCCCCCGACTTAGCCAAGAAGCCTGTACCAGGGAAATGTTAATGTTAATAGGGTCGCAGTTTGCCTTCCCCTTGGTCCACAGATCAACTTTGGACTTATTTAGATCATTAACATTTTAAGGATTCTTCTTAGCATATTACTCTCGGTTTGTTGTGTTCAGGTCCTGAGAAGAAGAGGAAATAATATACCGTAAAATCGGACTACTTTATCCCTAGGGTGTAACTTTGTCCCAAAAAAAATGATTGCACCATAATGCTGGAAGCTAGTCTGTCATAATCGCCGATTACTACATGAATCTGAAGCACTCAGCTTCCACCATTCTGATGCAATAATTTTTTTCAGTATGGAAGCAATAAAGGAAATTGATTATGTATAATGATCAAATATTTGAATGTATTTTGAATTTCAAATAAATAATTTGAAGGTTGTTGTTATTTATACTTCAAATTTGAATTTTTAGTTTCTATGAATACTATTTTATGTTTTACGATGTATTTATGCAATTTGCATTTAAAATGAGACGGTCGGGAATGTTAAATACTAAATACCCGATTTGATACCTGGCAAAGTAAAACCTTTATTCTGACCGTCTCCCCTTGGAAAGCAATGGCAAACCACCTAGGGTTACATGCCAAGAAAGCCATATTAAATTAATGGTTAAATTAATGATGTGGTAATTTGTAGCTTATAACATAAATCTAAATATAACTTAACTACGTTAGGGAAGTACCTACTATGAAGTATTTTCGCTTACATAGGTAAAGAAGAGACAATGTTATTCCAGGAAGTACTTCATTTGTAAAGTATATTCTGTGGTAGAGAGATATGTGAATTATGAAGTAGATGCTTTGAAATATGAATATTATACTTTCAGTAGTATCAAATACTATAGAAAGGATACCAAATACTAGATAGTATTTGGTAGTATCTACTTGATAGTTTATATTATCTACTATGTCAACTATGTGATGTAGTAGACTGAATTTTTTCTTTAGCGGTTGGGAGTGGCTAATGCGCAGAAACGTATATTTGTTATTTCGGTTCTATCTTTTTGTCAATTGGTGGAATTAGGTGTCACGGGTGTCTCCCTCCACATTTGCCGCGCAAGCCCAAGTCACGTGCCAACCACTAAAGAAAAATTTACCTCGTACCTCATTCAGGAAATACCGATATCGTTTAATGGATACCACCCATGGTGTTTTAATTTACTATGCCGCTCACAGAAGTATGGACATGTTAAATATTTACACTGTATTTACACCTGGCTGGAGAAAGGGTAAAATTAGCCTTCGTTGTACCAGTTAATCAATCAGTTTGTCAATTATTAAAAATTTAAATTAACAACAATAACGTTGAGTAAACCAGCAGTCTGGCGTAAATCAAATACGGATAAACTAGAGAGCGAGAAACCGCGGTTCTAATCCTTATTGCGTCGGATATATTATGCTGTGATCTAAAATGTCCAAAATCGATCTGTGACTATAGGATCCATTCCAACCCGCATTAGGCCAGCGTGAAATGGTAAGGCCTAAACCTTCAAGTTCTAAATTTGAGAGAACGTGAAGAGGCGTATATCCAAAAATGGATGTAAATGAAAACGCTAATAAAGAAGAAGAAGAACGTTGAGTATAGATTTACGTCCATTATTAATGATAAATGTATGTATTATTTTTGGGAAAGTGGAACAAGTGCCTAAATTACGCTCACTTTTAAAATGCGCTTTAAAATTAAAAGTCTATACGTTTTGCTTTACACTGAAAAAGAAAGGGAAACAAAAAATGTGAAAGGTTTGGGAAATGAAGTATTTAAAAAAGGTTTATGGGGGAAAAGGCTAAAAACACTTATTGAGATTTGCGCGTTTTGATGATCTGAGTTTGAGAAAAAATGTCAAAAGACAGTAGAGAGATCCGTTCTTTATTTTAAACAGTTCTGTGGGCCGGATTGGTGGCCATAAGGGATAAATACGAATAATATTATAGAATAACAAATAATAAATTGTATATTACCTGACTTGTTAAGTACTCGGCGGGAATGCAGTAAAACGTAATTTGAACAAATATGCAATACATGGATATTGCATATCGAATCATCAAGATATAATTAATACTGAAATAAATTTTATAAGAAATCATTAGAATTATAAAATAATAACTACTTTACTCTTGCGCTAAAGCAACTATTTCTGCACAAATAATTGGAACAACTGTGAGACATTGAACCATTAATGTAACAGAATACGTATCCTGTATTTTCTTAAAATACCTGTAATTTAAATATTAACATGTGTTGTAAATATTGGGAATCTCACCTTAACAAGAAATTATGGTGTCGAATGTAGAAATTCAATTTTTTATTTTTATTTATTAAATCTTCTTCGCACTTTGCTTCTTCGTCATTTAAATGTTCCAAATGATCGTATAAAATTTGAAATTGATTTCCAACTTCACAACAAAAACCCACAAAGAGACAATCAAAACTAGATATAAAAAAAATATGCAAGGTGTATGCAATAATTGTTGCAATTAGATCAATTTTATATAAGATATGATATTCTGTCATATACCAAGTTCCCAGTGGTAATTTCCTTCCGCCAAAAACTGATAGCAAAATCGCAATAATGCATATCATACAGGCGTAGAAGAAACTCTTTTGCATGAGCAAAATGTTGTTTGAAAATTTTTTAATTCTTTTCTTTGTTTTTTCCGTGCAATTCTCGGTGTTCCAAAATTTGGCAGAATACTTGCATAAATTTAAAAATTTACGTTTTTGCCAAAAACACAACATTACTTTAAAAAATGTCTGCAACAACGTCTTATAGTTTAAATTTGGTTTAAATTTCGTAAATATTACCTGTGACATGGAAGAAAATGCCTCAGCTTGATCAACAAAACCGAGTATCGTCTTGTCCATAAAAAAGAATTGCATAAATGACATAATAACAACAATTGTCACACTGCTAAGAAAAACTAAACTTATTAAAGTTTTTATATAGCCAGTATTTGAACTCAGTATACCAACTGTATGGAGTTTTGAGAGAGGATGTGCCAATAGGTTTTTATTCTGATTATTCATTTCAAATTATTTTCCTGCAACAAATAGGTTAAATTATCCATACATAACCTGCTACGGACAGTTTTGTTGAAAAACATGTAGGTACATTTTAATATTTAAAACTGTCCATTAAAAGCGGCGGCAGCAAAAGTAACTTTTACTAGGCAAGAATATCTTCTAACTTTTGAACACAAAATAGCAGTTAAATGTGACACTTTTCTCCTAATATAACAATAATAACGTAACAAAACGACATGTTTTATTGTCAGTCGTGTGGAGAAAAACTAATTTCCATTAGAGGAATCCTCAGAGTTGGAAAATACACTTTCGTAATTCACTGATATTTTGCTTATTACTCAAAAAAAATTGCACAAAAGTATATATTTTTTAAAATAGGCCAAAAAAAATTAAAAACAACATGACATTCGTCCAAGTGGCCTATTTTAAAAAATATATACTTTTGTGCAATTTTTTTTGAGTAATAAGCAAAATATCAGTGAATTTCGAAAATGTGTTTTCTTATTCTGAGGATTCCTCTTAAGGCGATTATGGAATGGATTGCGAAGACTTCAAAAAGTGATTGTGTTCCATCAAGACTTCGGGTCGGTTTTTAGATTCTTTCTTGCAAAAAAGGTTTTAAACTTGCTAATCCACTCTAGCGCGTCAGCATCAACAAATACAAAATAAATATTTGCTTTTTGATACGAATGGAAAAAATTAAGATTTATGAATATAGAAAATTTCTTTCTAGTTCAAGAATCACCTCGTGCAGTTTTATCAAGATCAATGAAAGTATCTTCATTAAGATGTTTGATATTTGATATTATTCAAATTCTATTGCACTAAATTTAACTGTATATTGTACTTTTGTCTTACCTCAACAAAAATAATGTTATTTTATCTCTGAAAGGTAATAATAATATGTAAGTGACGAGTTACAAAACTGTCGGAATATTCTAAGTTTTAAGTAGACAGTAACGTCTGCATTTCTATTAGAATAAATTTTTAATGGCAAAAGACTATACTTATAACCAAAACTTTCTCACTGTATTTTCCTAACTAATTATATGTTTATAATAATTTGTATAGTGTTTTCTAGAAATAATCTTATAATTTTAAATTTTAACAACTTTCAAATGTTTTTACGATGTTTTACAAAATAAGTTATTTATCTCAAGTTTTAACCCGAAATTATATTTTTACGAAAGGTTCTTCTAATATATATTTTGAATATATATAATAAATAACATAGTCAATGTTTCAAATTTGAATTTAAAATACAAAATTATTAAAACGTTTTATAGTTGACCTTCTATTGATAGGGTAATTCTGGGATTGATGGCCATACGGAAGAGATGGACATAATAGCCAGTAGTTTTTATAAATACCAATAGATTGCAATATCTCATAAAATCGGTAGAGATGGTCAGAATTTAGTAATTTTTATTCATAATTTTTAATAGGTAATTATAATTTTATTTAATTTTTAAGTTTATTTAATAGTAATTTAAGTTACAAGGAGCGTAAGGACGGTATTATTAGTTAAGGAATGTGAATTTAAGGCGAGGCGGAGCCGAGGTTTGACATCGATCGTCAAATATTAATTAAAATTTTAATTTCATTATTTTAAATTTATATGTTTGCTTTGCCTGTCAGTTCCTTAGAAACGATAAACAATATAAATTAAATCTGTATGACAATCGTTCATTATTTTCCTAGGAAAATAAGTAACACTATTACGTCGGGTGTGGCCATGCACATAAGACACACTTACGTGATCGGGAGCAGGAAAATAATATTATTGTTGTTTATTAAGTATCATTTTCATTATTTTTTGATCCTGAAACCAAACAAAACAAAATGTGGATTGGACTTATTGTAATCGGTGTCATTTCTGGCTTCATGAAACTTGCACCACATATTCCAATTTATACCAGAGGTGTGATAAATTAAATTGGATAGGAAACAGTAAAAGGAGTTAAAATTATTGGTTTAAGTTAACATGGCCATCTCTCCCGCACACTTTGGGAGAGATGGCTAACAGCACTTTTTTTTTAAATTTTTAGTACTTTTATGAAGTAAGTTTTGTTAAACATCATTTTGGTCTGTTCATGATTGTTTTATTCGCCAAAATAATAACTATGGCCAACTATCCCGGACCAATAAATATACAGTAAGGACAGTTGCTGTTCGGCCCTTTGTTCTTGGGTGTTCCAAAAAGTCTGAAATAGTTTGAGTTCATCTGTAGTACCCTAGGGGGCTACATTTTGTTGTTTGTGAATTCTAACCAAATTCTAAAGTTAACCTATAAGTTTGACGTTTCGTGAATAGTTTGTTATTCATTATTTAAAACATTATTCTAAAAAAAAAAAATAAAATATTTATTTATAACAAAAAAACACATGTCTATTTTTCACAAACACTTTATTTTTTACGACTGCAGTTTCACCCTCTCGGGCATTATCAAGTATTATTATTATTATAGTTATTTATGTATTAAGTGCATTATGAAGATGTTTATGTTGAGAGCAACCAGTTTAAAAGGTCGAGGGCCGCTAGGCCTGAGAGTTTTTAAGTTGTGCCGAGAGCATAAACAACGAGTAATGCCCGTGATGCATGCAACGTTATATATTTCACTGCATTTGAATTATTTGTGAACATTTCAAAAATTTATAAATTTTGAATTTGATTTTGCTAAATTTCCTAGTTTCCGGTGATGGCTTGTATCTATGACGATTTGTTTGTTTTATTGTATGTGAAAAAAAACAGTGACAGTTGTATTGAGAGGACATAATAAGAGGGCATTATGATTTATAAGCCCATTAGCTTAAGGCGGAACAACACTGTGACGTATAACAAAAATTTGATATTGTTTTTTTGCATTTTCTCCAAGTAGGCTGTAGTAATATAGGACCAACGCAACAACAATAAATACACCAGTTCGACATGTAAAATATATCTATCTGTAAAATGGCGACTTTGTAACGTTTTTACTTTTAGGTTACAAATAAACTTATAACGCACATTTGGATTTTATTTCATAACACTACATAGCAGTGGCGGTTTTCCCCTTAGGTCAAATGGTCAATGACCTCCCAAAATATTTTCCAAAAAATATTTAGGTATTAAAATAAAAATATTTATTATATAGGTTAGGTTGTTAGGTATCTTAAATGTTAAATTTGAAATATTTTTACTTGAGTATGAGTAGTTATTTTTACATTTTTTTTTACCCTTTCATTCAGCGAAATTTTCAAAAAACGCGCTACGCACCCCACGCACAATCTCTTTACGTTACCTTATCTCATAGCACGACTTAAATCAGCGTCAACGAGTAAGCACGGGTCAATACGAAAATTGACCCAGTTGGTTTAAACGGAGCCGAGAAAACAAAGACAAACATATCGCAATTTTCCTTGTGTTGAAGAAAGACATTCTCTCGCCATCTTAACTCGTGCAGGTCAACAGCCGGCTGTCGTGTGAAACAATCGAAGTAATCAGTAGAAATCTGTTCGCACGCGCGTGATAGAGATGGAAGATCGGAAATCTGTCTCTGATAAATGACTATATAAAACAAAATTGTTTTATTAAATAATATTGTCAAATAATTGAGTAAGATCGATTATATTAAATAAAATCTTAAAATACTTAAAAAAATCACCAGAAAAAATTAAAAAATTTAATAAAACTTATATTTTCCTTTCAAAGAACGATCATAGTCCAAAAAAATACTGAAATTCTCTAAAAAGTAAGCATTAATATTTTGTTTTTGGCAAGGAAAAGTGTATTTTTACCTTTTAAATATCATCATCTGTGTCCATTGCGGTACCTGCATGGGGTAAATTAGAGAAATAGTAAGTACGCCGCAATAGTGCAAAGTGCATAATAAGATAATATACTAAGTAAAGGAACCTTGAACGTTTTATCAAAATACGCGAACTCTTTGATCGTTCTTTCAAAGGATACCTTATTTGAATTGCTTATTTTCAATGATTGTAACCGAATTTTCGGAATTATTAAATTTTTTTTTAATAGTTCTCGCTATTAGCTATAAGATAGCGATGCTAACCCATTTTGACAAAAAAGTGACTATGATCGTTCTTTCCGTGTACCCTTCAATTGTACCCTTCAATTCAAAAATGACCCCCTGGTAAATTTGACCACCGGCCGCCACTGCTACATAGGCATAATTAAGAACATGTGAAAAAAATTTCAAGTTAAAATCTTGAAAATTGAGCAAGTTAAGCGGCGTTCATAATGAAGTAGGGTCTTGCCTTGCTTCGGTAGAAAGCTGGCAAGCGCCAATTAGATTAAAGTATTTTTTTTCTATCCTTTTCTATGATTCAAAAATCGTTCATCTTGATTGGCTCTTGCTTGCTTTCTACCGAAGCAAGGCAAGACCCTACTTCATTCTGAACGCTGCTTTACAGACGAATTAGCAAGTTTTAAGCTACTACGATTTACGTATACTAAAACTTTCAATCGAGTTTTTCTCGAAACTACATTTCTCGACATGGTTCCATCTCTAACGCTAGCTATAATTTTCCGATTTTTAAGTTTAAAAAACAAAAATTTCCGTAATTGCAATGGCTATGGTTGTACGTAGCCGTTTTTCTTTTTTTTGAAATGTAGTATTTTAAGCTACCAAATGTAAGTAAAAATGTCGCTAAAATCGAACTTTTTGCTTTGAAATAATTTTTTTTCGAAAAACGGCTACGTACAATGAGAATTACATTTATAGAGATTACAAAACTTTTTATTTTTACTTTTTACATAAACCATTTTCAAGTTATCGATGGACCGTTGGACCACACTTTTTGTACAGAGGCTATATTATACCTCAGTAACTATGGCAACTTGTAATAATTAGTGTTAATAAAAATTTGCACAAAGTAAGTTCAATGTATGCTTAATAACGTAACTTTTTTCTAAATCCCAACTAAATAATTAAGTATTCAAAAATAAATCGTAGAAAAACACCTTTTTTCACCTCGTCACAGTGTTGTTCCCCCTTAATGCCTTTCTCAATAAAATCAAAGCCATTTTGTCAAAAAGATGAAGGAGGTAAGCGGGCTAAGCTCTCAATAATCTTATTAATTATTGATTTCAATTGAAACAAAATTTAATAAATTTTAATTAAATCAAAAATTGTTAGAACTCCTTGATACAGCACTGAACAAAGTGTGCCCTGTATGTTTATCGAACACAACGATATCATACAGAGTTACTCAAAAGGTAGAAGTTCTACCAACCTAGCAACTTTAGGAAGAACGGCTTATACTATATAAGCGAAGTACGTTCGACCATTGTCGTGGTTGCGGTGTGCGTGGTGTTGTTGTGTGTTAGTTGTTGTTGTATTATCGTGAATAAAAACCTACTGCGCATATCTTGATCTAATAAAAATATTTGCGGACATTTCTTCCCATTCTGCCTCTCGGAAATTCTGAATTTTGTAGTTTTCATGTTCGGCAGTCCACAATAAGTCCCGCTCTTCAACAGCAAAAGTTAATTTTGCTACTTCCATTCAACTATCAACTGCCACCTTATTTCTATTTCTTTTCGTTTTCAACGAAATATTCGAATCCAACTCTAAATTTTCGGAAAAATCTTGATTTACCATTTTAACATTAGAAAATATTTGACCGTGTTTGGTTATATAGAAAATCTGTACGAGTTTTGGTTTCTGCGCATTAGCTCCACCTTTTCTTCTTTCTTTGGAACCACTTTACCTACATAGTACCTACAAATTTAAAATTGATTACCCCAAATTTAAATAAAACTGATTGGTTCTATATAATATACCTACAGGTAAGTATTTCCTGGCTAGGCTCCCCCAAATTGAAAGTTAGCTCCCCCAAAATATCCCAAAAATTATTAGTTTTTAATGGCGATAATTATTATGAAGAATCGATTAACTTAATATTACGTATATTTTTTTGACACCATCAGAAAGTAGAGATTTCCAAAAACAAAAAGCCCACCAACTTTTTTAAAAAAAGCAGATATTTTGACGTGAGAATTTTCGATTGAAAATTAGGGTGCTTTTTCGATATTACGTCAAAATAATAACGCCGAGTGTGCTATCTTCCGTAAGTGGATAAAAATCTCTTTACTCAAGGTGGCATACAACATTTTATCCAAAACCTGCAAGTAAAATGAAAATTTTCGAAATCAAAAATTTTAAATGACATAATTATAATCAGTGGTGTGATGTACTTTTATTATTATAACGTTCACGTTATAATAATAGCGGCTTGTTAAAATGATACGTGAGACCGTTTCGCGAAAAACACTATAGAATAACATAACGTATTGACGTTATGTTATTATTTTAAAAGTACATCACACCACCGATTGCTTGCTTGTGACAGTAATCAATTTGACACTAGACTTTTGATTGAGTTTTAATAAAATACTGCGATTTTACTCATTTTATTCACTAGTGAGCGAAAACTTCAACTTTCGCTCACTAATGAATAAAATTCCACTTTGGTTGCTTGAAAATGTCAATGTAAAAGTTATTTTACTTGCAGGTATTGGATAAAAACAATTACAGTGTGTTTGGGATATAAAAAGGTAAGTTTTCATCAAATTTCGTGAAAAAAAATTTTCTTTTGTAAAAGATAAAAATAAAAAACCAAAAACCAAAAAATTGGTTATTTGAATTTTGCACATAAATTTTGAGGTGATGTGAAAAAAGTGTAAATACAAAAGTTGTAGATCTTTTTATTACCTACAACTTTGTCATTCAACTTTTTTCCATAGGACTTGTATAGTTTTGCCGGGAATCGAGATAAACCGTTTTTTACCCTTAAAAACTCACCCCCTTCCACTTCCCGACCGACGTAATTTATTTTTCATATCATTGTTCTAGACCACGGTGTGGAGTGATGTGATCGCTGGTTGAGTTACGGAGCGGAAATTCTGAGTTCAAGTCGCGGACTTCGCAGAATTTCTTAGCCCGGCCTTCCGGTGGACATCCACACGCTGTGGTGGAAAGTTGTAGTAAAATGAGTAGAAAAAGAGGATTAATCCACCTCGTGAAATGGATTGCAAAGACTTCAATAGAAGTGGCAATATTCCGACTGGAATGGAAAAGCCATTGATGATGATGATGATATCATTGTTCTTATATTCTCTTCCTTTTCCAATGGGTTTCATCCTACTATTATATTTTTTGGTTTCAAAAATTATCGACCCTGGTCTATTCCACTTCAATAGAATAATGTAGGCTATTATAAAAATTATATAATATTATTATAATATTAAATTGGTTAGTTGTTAATTTGTGATAATAAATTAATTGTTCTGATAAAATTTTATTTGCACTTACACCAAGAGTGCAGTACGGCCCTGCGAAGATCGTCATAATTTATAATGTTGGTATCGTGGTTGGTATTGAGATTTTCCTGCGTTGTACGTTCCTGTTTCAAGCCTGTTTCTGTGTTAGTTAGGTTATGTTAAAGGAGGCTTCTGTTTTTAAAAACGGCTCCATAAAATATTTTTGCTATAATATTATAAGAACTTGTTGAAATCATTCAAAATGGTGAAACTAACAGCAGATTTGATCCAAACTACCATGCAATACATCAATCCAGTAAAAGATCGAGAGTTGGATTTGAGAGGTTAGTAAAGCAACCTTTTATTTAAAGCAATTGATTTACAACGTTTTATTTTAATTCTAGGATATAAAATACCTGAAATTGAAAATTTAGGAGCCACTGGTGATCAATTTGACACACTCGACCTTTCCGATAATGATATAAGAAAATTAGACGGTTTTCCATACTTGAAACGATTAAAATGTTTGTTGCTAAATAATAATCGAATTGTGTAAGTTTTGCAATTTATTTTGTTGTGTTTAGTTATAAAATTGCTTTTTAGTCGAATTGCTCCGCATTTAGAAGATTACATTCCAAACATGGAGACAGTAATTTTGACGGGAAATCATATTGCAGAATTGTCTGACCTCGATCCGTTAATATCATTAGAGAATCTTTCCACTATAAGCTTACTACATAATCCTGTCATAGCAAAACCTTACTACAGATTGTATGTTGCTTTTAAAATTCCACAAGTCAAATTACTCGATTTCCGTAAGATAAAATTGAAGGAACGGCAGGAGGCAACGCAATTTTTCAAAAGTACTAAAGGTAAAGATGTTCTCAAGGATGTCGCTAATAAAGCGAAAAGTTTTGTCGCTGGTGGAACGGCTATCAATGCTGCTAAGAGTAAGTTTTTGTTATTGTTTGGGTTTTGATTGTTAATTTAATTTTAAAATTTTAGGACATACAGATCAAGAAACTAAGAAGATTAGGGAGGCAATAGCTAAAGCAACTTCATTGGAAGATGTAGATAGGCTGCATCGTCTTTTACAATCTGGTCAAATTCCAGATATGAATGGACAAAATGGATCATATCATGGTATGTTGGAATAATTGATAGTGGTTAATGTATTTTATTATTATTTATATTCTTATAGTGGATCAGAGCTCCATGGACATGGATGTATGATGTAAGGTAGCCTGATTAATATGTTGGTGTCAGGTAAGGTAAATTCTTCAAAACTATTTGTATTTCTTTTTATAATTGTATTAGTTTTTAAGTTGATAAGAACACAAATTGATTGTATACTACAAGTTATAAATTTGAAGCGATTTTTATGGGTTTATTTTGATTTAATAAAATGTGTTTACCTGAATAAAATATTTTAATTTACAGCACGCTCATTTAAAATTAATGTATATAAAAATTAACAAATATCATTAAAGATGCATCCTAAATTTGCTCCCAAAGTGTAAAAAGTCGGTACTAACACGGAAAACTGCATTATCTTGGTTGTATCTGGACGATTATTTGGATTTGATTGCAAGCAGGCTTCGATTATGTAGTGTAACTCTTTGTTGTAAAATGTAACATCTATTACTTTTCTTTCTCCACTGTATAGGATGCTCAGTATCACGTTTGCCAGCTAAATAATAAAAGAATTTGTTTTACTAATGCAGTTTTATTTGCTTTTAACCTTCATCCCCTCGCATATGCGGCAAATTGGCCGCAGTAAGACACTTATGGTAGTTTGTGGCTGTACTGAGCCAGCTGGTAGAGCTTTTTTAATCAGAACACGGGCATGGTTTAGTAATTGGAGAATACAAACCATTTCCACCTCTCCAATGACGCTTTGGAAGGAAATGGGAGAGAAAATTCAAAAAGGCAAATTTCAACTCCAAAATACGCGAGCGGATGAAGGTTAAATGTAAGTACGTACCGGCCCCTCAAACATGCGTTCCAAAGCACATAATTCATATAGAATTAATCCAAGAGACCATATATCGCTTTTGAGTCCATACGGATGCCCTTGGCACACTTCCGGTGCAAGATAATTCGTGGTTCCTATCACTGTGCCTGTTTTGTTGTCACTAAAACATTAACTATTTATAATTAGAGGACAGAACTTTTGTATCTCGAACAACTTTCTAATTTACTGCCAAAAAATAATTCTGATGTGTTTATCAAATTATTTGCATATAATATCACTGATTTTATCAAGTTTGTAAATAGGACGAAATTCGTAAATCCAATGAACTTTTTGATTAATACTAGGAAATTTTCATAAATCCTCCAGTGATTATTGTTCATTGTTTCAATGAAAATATTCATTCTTCTATTGTTTAATTCACACATACAGTTTGGTATAAATGAACCGATTTTGAATTTGAAAAAAAATTAATTAAGTAATACAAAACTATTATATGTATGCCAAATAATTTACTAGCAGTTAAAAGTTCTTGGACAAAATATTAGGCCAAATCGATGCAAATGTTAACAACTTTTGTTGTGATTTTAGACTGATAATTTTAATATTACGTCAAAAATGTATAAAGCATATTTGTCATACAAATATTTAATTTTTTTTCCTCAGTTGATACGTTACATTATTATTTTATTTGGTGATAAATAAAAAAACTTACTTTTTAAGCATTTTGGAAATTCCAAAATCGCCGATTTTCACAACCAACCCGTGTTCTCCAGTTAAAAAGACATTTTCAGTCTTCAGATCACGATGAATTATATTTTTTGAGTGGATGTGATGTAACCCATATAGTATTTGGCAAAAAATTGAAATTACTTCCTAAAATGCAACTTAAAGTAGCTTGCTCGCTGTAAAATTTTTATTAAAGATTACTTTTTCCTGGATGAGACTGGTTTGCCGCTTTATTAAATCAAAAAGGGTTCCATTAGTACTAAATTCCATAACAATGTAAAAGATTCCCTTTGATAAGAAACTGTCGTAATATTGTACAATATTTGGATGATTCAAAGATTTTAAAACAGATACTTCGTTTTTTGAAATTTGCAGTCGTTCTTCAGTTGCTTCCAATTTGACCTCCTTTACTACAACTTTTAATTTATTGTGCTGTCTCTCGCACAGATGAACAGTTCTAAAAGATTACATTTTTATTATTTAGAAAATTTGGTTTTAATTGACTTACCCAAATGAACCTTCACCTAACTTTTGTAAGAAATTATAAGATTTTAACATATTTTATTATTTTTTCCTTACAGCAATAATGAATAAAATTGTTTTGCGTACTGTAATGAACGGGTATGGTTATCAAAATATGCGAAACAAATAACAAACTTATTTTTGTAGATAAAAGTAAATATAAAAAGACATAGATACAATATTACTATATCGACCGACACGCGACGTAGAGTTTTAAAATTTGAATTTAAATGTAAGAATTAAACTGGCAATAGGGTCATTCCACGTGAAATCAACACACTTTTTAGACTGACCATCTCCGATTTTGATAAAATTTGGTATATCGATAGAGTGTACGGAGACTAACAAAAATACAAATTTTTATTTTAATATCTCAAACGGTTTCCAAAATATCGCTATGTAAAATTTTCAAAAATTGGCTGCCGGAATATTTTCTAATCATTATAGCAGCTCTCCTAATTAAGCTACAGAGGTGGGCGTGGTGTCATTTTACTCAGTTTTTAATGCCCTTTCCGATGATATACAGCACATCGTCCTTTCTTATAAACATACTTTCCAAAACTCAAAATCAAAATTTTGAATTTGATTTTCTCAAAAAGTACGTCTTCAAAATTTTTCTGGGAATAGTCTCTACTTATGGTAAGTGACTGCCAAAATTTGAAAGTGGGACGGTAATGGCTTCATAGTTAAAATAATTTTTAAGTACAAGATGGTGTTGAAAGAACGATAGACTTTATATTATAGTAAGTGAAGTACCGCAGAAATTGTTTGTGAAAAATGAAATTTACAATATTTTATAAAAAATATATGTTAGTTTTACGGAAATGAGTCTTGCCAAATAATTTGGTGCTTTATGGGGGAGGGGGGCACCCCTTGCCGGCAAGGATAAAAAGTATGTGAATTTTTTCTGAGAAAATGAATGTATTTAGATCAAATATTACAAAATGGAGATGTGGCAGCTGAACTCCAGAAACAGCTCTTAAAATGAGGTGGAAAATCTCCCACTGGTGTCGCTAGACCTACAATATAAGAAATGAAAAAATTTAGTTTAATAATGTGTCAAAACCCAAATTGATCTAAATACATTCATTTTCTCAGAAAAAATTCACATAGTAGTTGGACTTTTTATAATTGCCGGCAAGGGGTGCCCCCCTCCCCCATAAAACACCAAATTATTTGGCAAGACTCATTTCCGTAAAACTAACATATATTTTTTATAAAATATTGTAAATTTCATTTTTCACAAACAATTTCTGCGGTACTTCACTTACTATAATATAAAGTCTATCGTTCTTTCAACACCATCTTGTACTTAAAAATTATTTTAACTATGAAGCCATTACCGTCCCACTTTCAAATTTTGGCAGTCACTTACCATAAGTAGAGACTATTCCCAGAAAAATTTTGAAAAATTTTGAAGACGTACTTTTTGAGAAAATCAAATTCAAAATTTTGATTTTGAGTTTTGGAAAGTATGTTTATAAGAAAGGACGATGTGCTGTATATCATCGGAAAGGGCATTAAAAACTGAGTAAAATGACACCACGCCCACCTCTGTAGCTTAATTAGGAGAGCTGCTATAATGATTAGAAAATATTCCGGCAGCCAATTTTTGAAAATTTTACATAGCGATATTTTGGAAACCGTTTGGGATATTAAAATAAAAATTTGTATTTTTGTTAGTCTCCGTACACTCTATCGATATACCAAATTTTAACAAAATCGGAGATGGTCAGTCTAAAAAGTGTGTTGATTTCACGTGGAATGACCCAATAGTAAACAACATTTTTCGTTTTCTTTTTTCGAAAAGAAATTATTGGTATTCTTCACTATATTTTTACATAATTTTTCAAAGCCCACTTGGATAGGATATTTTTATAAATTAGCTAAATCAGAACGTAAATATACACAATTTTTCATTTTTTTAAACATAAAAATAATCCCCAGTAAAAACTGAACATCAGCCCTTCCCCTACTGGCAGATACCCAAAAATTTGCTCCATGATAATATAGGGGAGAGGCTTGCAGGTTGCTACCTCATTCAAATCTATAACTCCTAAACAGTGTACCCTAGCAAAAAAGTATCATATAACAAATTAAAGAGCATTAAATTTTGCGTAGAACGAGTACCACAACTTAATAATTCGGTCCAGTGCTATGGTCAAAAACGACGATTTTTTCCAGTTTTGTTAAAAACTAAGATAGAGTACTATATTATGAGTCTGCAGCTTGGAAATAAGTACTCTAAGAGAAAAACTCATAAAATAAAAGTTATAGAGCGTCAAATTCTGCGTCCAATGAGTACCAACATTTTTTAATTTGGTCAAGTACACCTCTCCAAATTGGCAACCTCCCAATGTCCGGCAATTGTCATAATAGGGAACCCATGAAGGTACCTGTAAGTTGAAACTTCGATAATTTCATCCACAAACAGCGCCCCACTCTTTTTCTGATGTTTTCAAGGATTTATTGTTGCTGTTATGCGATTATTGAAACTATTTTTTAGTGCATTTTTCTATTTTAAATAAAAGGGTTTTTCTACAATTTTGGCCAAAAATCGCAAGTTTATGAAGATGATTATTATGGCCACGACGGTTATTGAGTACTGCATCATTTTTACATGCTCATTTCTCAAAAATGACTGAAATATACACCTTATTACTTTCACAAAGTAAAGTTGGGGTTATCTGATGTTTAAGTATTATTAATATCAAAAAGATCTGTTTCCCGAATGTCTCGCCTTTCCCTTGTTAGACTGGCATAAACAAGTCGGTAAAGACTGGGAGTTTTTGCAAGACAAGTACTGCAATTATGCGATTACAACCTGAGGATCATACTGAATGGATACTGTGGTCAAATTGCTGAAGATCAAAACGCGACCTTCAAGATGATTCAACAGCAGTATTTGAGAGGATTCCTACAAATGATACACTTTTATGCCTGTTTTCACCAACAATTTATTTAAGAATTTCCTAGTAAATAATTCTTAGGTAGGATTCCATAAATTTAATTGGTCAAATTTGACATAAATATGAGTTTTTTATGTCAATACAATGTCAAATTTCACTAATCACATTTATGGAATCCTAGCTAAGTAATTCTTTACTAGGAAATTCTTAAATAAATTGTTGGTGAAAACAGGCACTAGTCATTCATATTACATTGTAACATTGAGATTTAGTTCCGTATAACTTCTCTCTAGTTTATAAACTCAGACGTAGAGAGGAAGATTTTTTTAATGATAAACTAAAACATTTCTGTATTTAACTGCTTTTCAAACTCGATTTTCATAAAACTTATTTTCCAAAGTCGACGCTAACTAATAGTAGGTACTACTTACTTTATTTTTCGCCAGAGTATTTCGGTAAGTCTTCTTCTGGGATATGTTCAGTCTTTCTTTTATCTTAAAACTTTTTTAAGCAAGCATTTTTAATTACAAAAAATTACATTTAGTAAAAATTTTATTAATAATAATTTAACTACAGATTTTTAAAATAATTAACAACTTTTTTGATGTAATTTAATAAATGTGGTATTCCAATTAAGCACTGCAAGTCCTTTTTTGCAATTTTGCCAACTAAAATAAAAATTTATTTTTGAGCGTAGCAATTTCTGATTTAAATTAGAGTTAAATTCAATAATGTTCTTTTTAGTGTTGATTTTATATTGGATTTAATGACAGCAAAAAATCAACATTCGCCAACATCAAATAATACATAATTTATTAAATTATTATAATGTAATTATCGAACAGACATCATTTCCTAATGTCCATCATATTCGAGCTTTGCTTCCAATGGAATCAGGATGACTATTATTATTTTAATTAAAAATTTAATTAATCTAAATATTATTTAGATTTTAGATATAAAACAAAATTGTGTAAAATAAATTAAAAAGCTAAATAGAGCATAAAAAATATTTGTACAAAAAGAAACTTTATTGGTGATTCACATTTTTTTGTGATGTCAATAATTTTGCACTCAACAAGTGCTAATAACTTTAATTATATTAAATTAAACTAACCTGTGTCCGTTTATATCTCGAACCGTAACTTGATCAAAATAAATTTCTGCACTTGGTTCAGAATTTTCATTTCCTTCCAGTTGATACGATATGCTCGCCATAATTGTTTTCACTTCTGGACTAAACTCATTGAATGCCGTTATTCCTAATCCATTAATTTCTCTTCTATTTCTTACGTAATTTTGAACTCTAGAAATATAATTCTAGACGTTAAAGTTTTAAGTTCCTCAAATTAACGTACTTATAAGGAATTTGAAAATTTGTTGTTGTATTACTGTGTTGTACTATAATTTCAATGTCGCCTTTTGGAAATGGTGAGCCTTGTGATAAAATAATGGACACTTGTAATTGCAAACCTAAACGAAGAGAATTATTATTTTACATATAGAAGAAAAATATGTAATTTTCTTATTTAATACAAACCACAAAACGAAGGACCTCCTTTTGTAACCAAGTACATAACACCATCTCCTATAGCGTCTACTCCCAATTTTCCTAATTCGGTTCTGTAAATTGGATCTAAAGTTAAACTATCACCGCTTTTACCATTTTGTGGAAAGCAATCTCCTTTCAGAAAAGATCCCAAACCACCTTTACATTTATAAGCAGTAAATTCACACTTATTGTCTGTAAATAATTTTTGCTTTAGTGTTTCCAAAAATAACTTCCATGCCCTTAAATGACTGCAAGCTACATCTCTTGTAATGGAACCTTCTATAAATGCACGAAAGAATTTTTGAAATTTACAAACAGCTTATCATTTTATACCAAGTTGAGTTAAAACAACTGATGCCATGCCGTCAGAACAACCAGGCTGTTCAAAACCACCATTCGGAAAAAAATCAACATGTCCATAAGGTTCCAGTAACCCAAATCCTTCAGTGAAGAACTAAAACCATAAAAAAATTGCTTAAAATAATTTATTTTATTTTATCTTACTGGACTGGCATCTGTATGAATTGCATCTACAAATTTTGCATCTCCTTTATCTAATTTTTTGGATTTTTCTCGAAAGTGATTATGCCTAAACAAAGGACTTGCTGCATCCAAACCTAACGTTTTAAAGTTATAAGATTTCAGTTTAATTCATTTGAGTTTCATTTACCAGTTATTCTTCCAAGTAAATGTCCTTTCTGTTTTAAAACTTCAGATGCACATCCAGCTACATGAGCTCCCAAGGAAAATCCAATTAAGTGAATATTGCTTGATTTTACTCCTTTATTGACCATATGTAATAGTAATATGCCCAACTGACGTCCAACAATTTCGGTATTAGATGCAGCATTTGCATATTGTGGCCCTTGTGCTCCTTTTTCCCAATCTAGTAGTAATATATTACATGCGCACTATAATAAATAATAACAATAAAAAATAACTAATTATAATTTTAAAACCGTTGATTAACTCCAATCACAGCTTTACGCAAACAGCAATGCTTTTAATAATACAAAATTAAGAACTTATTGTTAAAGTGTGTAATTGTGTCAAGAGAAAATCATGGGATTATGACATTTGCAAAAAATCGCTACCAGAAATATGTGAAATAAACAAAGTGCAAAAAGATAGTACCCAATAAAATAGAAAATAGGACAAAGTTTAACAGAATCTTTCGTTTAGTTTGCCTAAAGTTTGTAATTAGTAGATACCATTTAATTATTGAAATAAGCCCAAAAAATCTTACAATTTTTAGATAAGCATGGACACTTTCCAATGCTCCTTGTTCGTTCCAGCGACCTAAATAACCGTGAATTATTACTTTAACTGGTTCTTGACTGTTAAAGTTTGATTGATTGAGCGATAATCCTTCATCTTCATATCTCAACATTTGAGGATGTGAAAAATTTAAATTCCGTCTGAATAGAAAAAATTTCGTATCTATGGTAGTTGGACTATCAGGTAACCTTTTCAACGGAGATCTCTTATGAGCCATATCAAAGCATCCAACCGTTTCTAGGAAACAAAATTTATTATAAAATAATTAAGATTTTTGAATTATTATTGAAATTGTAAAAAATAAAGATAGGAAGGAAACACAACAATTTAAAAAAATTATCTCAAAGTGATACATACCATAACAGACACTTCCTGTTCTCTTTGAAAAATTTTGAATTCTTCTTCTCCACATTTGTGGAAGTTGAAGACGAGTTAATCTTCGACTCATTTTGATTTGTGCATCGCAATTTAAAATTGTAACAATAATAAACAGAATTCTTAAATACATTATTGATTATTTTAACACTACAATAAGAAACTAACCGTGCAATAAGATTATATAAATAAATTTTTCGAAATAATATTTTCAAATAAATGGAGTGGGTACCATACGAGTTAAATTCTCAGCTCCACCGAGCAGAGCAAAATTTTTTGTACTACTTTCACTTTTAGGAAAATAATATAGTGGTTAGTACAAGTATAAATGAGGAATTACATGTTAGTCTTTTTTATTGGTCAGTACTTACTTCTCTTTAACTTTTTTAGTGATACCTTGAAAAATAATTACTTTGAACTTGGAAGGTAACTTTATAATTAGTCCATTATTATAACTATTATGTAAGAAAACCCAGTTTGATATTCAGGTTAACGACCACAAATATTATTATTTATAACAATTGATTCGTAATTACATTATTTTAAATAATGTACCTGCAAGATGACTCAAAATCGCCAGACAGATTTAAAATAGTGTCGTTGATATCATCAATAAAATCAATAAAACAAATTTATTTTATGAATGAAATTTATGAAATCCAGTTAAATTAAATTAATTAAATTTGTATATAATTTTATTGAGCTTTCAGACGTCTTTCTTTCGTCAAAATAATGCAATAATATTTTATTATTATGAGTTAAATATTAAAAAAATATTTAAATTAATATGAAGATAAAATTTTAAGCTAGAATTAATCCTTTCCATAACAGACTCATTTCAATTATATAATAAATTTTTATGTAATATTTTTCAAATATCAAGTATAGATACATAATAATCTGTCAATATTTGTAAAACTGAGGAACTTTCTATTTAATTATTATAAATGAAGTTAAAATATGTAAATGATCAAGTATTGTAGTGCTATTAGAAATACACTACCGCTCAAAAGCTTCCGGGCACTTAAGTCATGTTATAGGTATATGTTTAACAATTATGTATTTCCTGTAATTGGACTCACCTGTTGCAAATCAAGTTGATGTATATTATATTAATAATCAATTATACTCGTAGTCTAAAAATAAAAATACCAAACTATAATCTATGGTAATAATATATTTCACAACTTCAGCTTTAACCAATATGTTCTTCATAGGTCTTTGATCTTTAGAGTGACTTGCCCTTTATTTTCAACGTCGTCCTCGAAGCTGGGATGCAGTAAAACTTTTAGTTTTACTTTTAGTTTTACTGCATCATAATAGATGATGAAAAAATATTGCTTTATTATATCAAAAATCAAAAAGAAGATTAACACAGGAGTAACGTGCTTACATTTGAGAATCAAAGATATATGAACATAGAATATAAAAAAAGTAAGTATAAATTGACACGACTTTCAAGGAATCCCCAAACCAAGCAAAAAATAATAGTAATGAAATAAATTGTCCCTTCAGGAAGTCTTCATCTAACTAAAGACACACCGCGTTTCTAAATGACCTTACAGCGCGCTCATGAACTTTGTTTAGATTGATGATAAGAAATGGTTACAAATTACATTTCGATAGAAGACAGTTTAGAAGATTCGCTATACCGATCTCCGTCTTTTTTTGAACTGGACATTAAAACACTACAACCATAAAAAGAATTGATGATGGACTTCAAATTTAGGGAGATGGTGAAACGAAAACCACTTCGAAATTAATTTTAAAAAATGTCCAAACTCCCGAGTTTATTATTACTCCAATGATTAAGTTTTGAGTTTAAGTTTATTTTGGACCCCAGGGTGTTATTTTTGTACATAATTTTTAAATAAAAAGAGATTTTACGCTGAGCTTTTGCAATATCTCTATTGAATAGTTACTGAATATAAATGTGTTCGTGACATTGAGGTAAAATGACTGGAAATCCAGAAAATTATTTCCAAAGTCAAAACACTTTCAAATGTACACTTGGAGTCTCTTGAGATTTATTTAAAGGAATTATTTCAAAACATTGGAAACTTGTTAGTCCATTCATACGCGTCATGAAACGAAATTAAAAGAGGTTTCAATGGAGGTATATTAACCAAAATCTAATCAGTTCTTTAGACCGCTTCTTGAAAAACTATTATGAGAAATTTTTTGACAAGTAGTGCATCATTTTGTTCGTAATTGTAGCCGAAAAAACGTCCACGCACACACACGAGCCACAGATCAAAACTCACGATGAAAATGATAGCTTTGAATCGAAATTCTGATGTGTCTACTCAAAGTTGGTTTTTGATTCGATTAAAGTATTAAAAAGATATACTATGAATTTATTTGCTAGCTCAGCGGATTCCAGTGCATAGATTTCATCCAATATCATAAAATTATGATACAAATGAAAGATAAATTAATGAATTTAATTATTGAAACTTTACTGCTTTGCTTTCGTCCTATTAGGTTAAAAATTAATATAACATTTCATGTTAGCAATAAAAATTGTCATACCAAAATTATCACTGTAATCAATTACAATTGCAACAAATGGTTGCGTTCACTCAAATGAACGCGACCATTTGTTGTTTACAATATATACTAAACCTTGGCATTTAGTAGGTCACTCGTTCTTCCAAACTGCAAATATTGAACCGCACTTTCTCTTGCATGAAAATCATCCACTGATTCCAAAACAAATCAAATAATCTTCCTTATATATTCTACTCTACCGGAAGCCTTTTAAAAATATATATAATAAATTTAAATGGTTGGAGAAGTTTCGAAATAAAAAGCACGACCGGCAAAGACAATTCAAGTTTCACCGACTAGCTATGACTCTTAAATGCTCAGTAATTAAACTATAGCGAATACGCCGAAGTTTTAAATTCAATAAAAAAATTCGAGATCAATGAACAAAAGTTTAATTTCGGAAAAGATAAATTTTATCTGCTATTTATAATTTAATATCAAACTTAAATTGAAATACGGGAACGCTACAAATCCTGATTTATCCTTTTCTCGCTTATGCTAGGGGACATTTACTAAATTCAAAATATTTTCCTACCCCTTGACACACGAGGGAATTCAAAAAAACAAAATTTAAATTACAAAAGAATTAAAAAGTTTATGGTACCTTGTTAATTTTTTGTAAATGTATAAATGTGCCCTTAACAGCACCAGAATTTTCTTTATCGACAAACAAAACTTCTAACCTCCAGAAACGGAAGTTGATTCCGAGCTGGTAATGGTGCGCTCCAGTGCGATCCACTATCTCCAAAATAAACTTAGGTATCCCGAAAAACCGATGGTACCGTCCTCATACAGTCAAAATAAATTTTCGCGCTCTCAAGCTAGAAAATAAATTTCACAAAATGATGGACCAAATTTTGACCATGCGACAATTTACCAAAAATCTCCAGATTATCGCTTTTTAATAATCCGAGTACTTCCCATATCCAGGAATAATACAAAATTCAATCAATCAAATACTTTTGGAATCAAGTTTGACTCAAAATTATCACACTTTCCAAATGGTAACCGGAGAGGAACCCCTTATTTTAGTACCACTTGTCGAACACCAAATTTTCTACACCCTTATCTTGCGCTTCGCGGGTAATTAAAATCCGCACAATTCCGCACTTTCACTATTTAAATTAATTATAGGTACCACATCGACAGAAACCTAACAAAACTTAAAAAAAAAAATTTTTTAATTTACATTCCCAGAAGGGTCAATCATTTAAGTACAAGAGGACAAAAAATATGCTCCCTACCAAAATAAACAACCTGTTGGTGGAGCTTCCCAACATTAGAAACTCAATTTGCAAAACAAACTTCAGCACCATATTTAAAAATTATCTTTTCCGTTCAAAATCAAAGTGGTTGAATCTTATTTCAAATAGAAGTTGTAATTATTCATAACATGCGGAAATTAACTAGAAATAATTTATTCTTGATAAAATTTCTTATCTTCATAAAAACTTTCCAGATTCTGCATAAGAATTCAAAACGAATTATCACAAGATTAATTTATTCTCAACCATGAAAAGTTTTAATTGAAATAACTTCGTTCTTCGAAAATAAGAAAAACTTTATTTTATGTTTATGTTCGTCTAATTTTGCACATAATCTGGATTTTTCCAAAAATTGTTCAAATTATCCAGCACAAGCGTTGTAAATTTACAAAAATATTATGAATGACCCATCCCCTATCAAGAATAATGATTTATCATCAAATAGTGATTCTTGCTGCATAAATTTTTCTAATATTGGCTCTGTGCGGTTCTCGTACTCAAATTTTTGCTTTTTTGACAGCTCTGTTGTTTATAAACTTTACTTTTAGATTTTTCGCACTTGTTGAGGTGGAGAACAATTATTAAACAATCAAGTCTAAAGGATTTCCAATTTGATGTACCTCTGTTTGGTATTCAGTTTTCCAATCTTTATCAAGCACAATTTCGCTTCTATGTGAACCTTGGAAGTAAGAAAACTTATTAAACATGAAAACAAAATTAAAAACTAACAATAATATACTCTCTTGTATGTAATTCCAACACTTCTTATATTTCATGTAACATAATTGAATTTAATTTATATAAATTTTAGGGTGAAAGAAGTAATCTTAGCTGTTTAGAAGCTGATTAGACAAATTTTGAAATACGACAATATAATATACCTAATCTTGCCGTATGTTCTATTTCTATGAATAAAAAGTACCATTAATATTTTTCTTAGGACTTTAAAAAGTGGCGTTCACAATGAAGTGGGGTCTTACCTTCATCTGGTAGAAAGCTAGCAAGAGCCAATCAAAATGAACAATTTTTTAATCGTAGAAAAGGATAGAAGAAAATACTTTAATCCAATTAGCGCTTGCCAGCTTTCTACTGAAGCAAGGCAAGACCCCACTTCATTGTGAACGCCGCTTAACAGTACTTTTGAAAATGAGCTTAGTAGAAAAGGATAGAAGAAAATACTTTAATCCAATTAGCGCTTGCCAGCTTTCTACTGAAGCAAGGCAAGACCCCACTTCATTGTGAACGCCGCTTAACAGTACTTTTGAAAATGAGCTTAGTTAGGGTTTAATTTATTGAAAAAATTAAAAATCAATAAAACTTTTATTTATCGTTGAACGTTGTAATGAGACGTATAAAAATAAAATGGTCGCCCACGAACTAGAACGGCATTCTAAAGTAAGTAATTCGGGCAGTTCGTGAATGAATACGAAGAAATCCCTTGGAAAATAGAAAATTAGGGCTATAGGGAACTTCAAATTTGGAAATTTGATTAAAATATATAATAATAATGAAAATATTTAAAATTGGTTAGTTGTTAATTGAAATGAAAGCAATTAATATAATGAAAATAGTATGATTAAAATATTTTCGAGTATCGCAGAACTTTTGTATTATGATACAATAAAAAACATGATTAAGTCAACCAAATGTTTTATTTCGTTATATCGTAAGTACATCTTAGGAGGGTCTAGCCATTTGAAAAGCTATCATAAATACTGATAATTTATAGTTTATTTTTAACATCTATAATTACAGAAATATTCAAAGTTTTAAAACTGCTCATTCTGACAAATATTGTCAAGTTTTAAATAAAATTAGTCTCCTGTTGAAAGCTCAACAGTATTTTTTAAAAACACAACTAATTTTCATATTGCTGTAGTAATCGATTAAATAAAAAGAAATCCTTTTTCTGAACATTTTTAATAAACCAATAAGGACATACAAGTTGAAAATACGTGTAATATTTACCAAAAGTCAATGTTGAATTAAGAAGTTTTCAACGTGATAACAACGTTGCATAAATAACCAAGTTTCAATAAATACGCGGATTTTCAACGTGAAAAGTACGTTGATTAAACGTATATTATGTGCTTACTGGGAAAGAATTCGCCTGGAAGTTGATCTCAGGATTTCCCCGATTTAAAATTATTGGCCGAAACTTTCCGGACTCAAATTTCTGTTACGAAGCATTTTCTCATTTTATAAAAATGTTGAGAAAAAGCTAGTTTTTCATTTGATAAATTGAATTACAGTGTTTGGCTTCGGATTCTGTTATTATTAGAAAGAAAGTAACAAAAATTTATTTTATGGCTTTGTTACTACTTATGAATTATTTGTTATAAAAGTTATTTGTAATATAAAACGAATTGAAGAATGTTTCTGTAATTGTTTGTATACATAATGATTTTGTAAAGTCTATGATGCAGGAAAACCTATACCGAATGTTGATTAGTTTTCTTCTAAATATCCAATACAAAAAATATAAAATGTACCATGGTGAAATTGAATTTTTGTTTAATGTATGGCATGACTGGCAAAATTGAAAAATTTTAATTTTTCAACATTCAGTGACAGGTATGGTCGAGGCATGAAGATTATTGTACACACACTGTTCGAACTATTCGTATAGGAAAGTATAAAGTGTTATTTATGATATGTGCACACATACATTCGTACTTACTCATGTATAACATTTATTCAATTTAATGGTCTTATCTGATACAATGATAAAAATTCTAATATTACAAGAACAATATTCAAATATCTGATGAAAAACTCAACTGTAAACATTCGAAACCAGCTGATAAGGGCCGACTATTATATTATATAGTAGATATAAGTATAAATTTCAATTTTCTACATATTATTATAACATATAACTACAACCGAAAACATTTTGAATATAATAATTTATTCAAATTTTATTGTCGGCCCAAACTCGAAAGTTTTTTCTTTTTTGTTTTAATTTTTTTTTAGAAATATCTATGATAGATAATCATAATATTTAAATAATTTTATTTATTATTTTATTGCAATACTTTTAAAAAATCATTTTATCAGATAGACTGATAGTACTTATAGCCAGTGCAGTATTAAATATAACATTCTAATAAATTCAACTACTTTGTCTAAAATTGACCAAACTCAAAATTGACTAGTTTTCTCATCACCGCACACCTCTAACACAAATTAGCCACACTTATTTTTTAATGATAGGCTATTTAGGCAGAGTGCTGCAGTTTCCTTGATATGCTCTGCACACTCTTTACATATATTAATATGTATATGTGCTAACATCAAAACCTATTTAGTTTACAGTTGCAACTAGCACCAAAATAATAATAAAATATTTCCAAAATAATAGTGTTAACATAACTGTGCCTTGCTTATTTAGCTTTATTATTGCTATACAAGCATATATTGTAAATACAATTATTTATATATTATATATAATATTTAATATATACAGGGCGTTTGGAGTAGCATACCTCTTTTTTAAATCCCTGCAGTAAATTATAAATATCAGCACAAAAACATTTAGCAAACAACTTTGTAAATAAATTGTATGACAATCAATTGTAACAAAACTACTTAGAAGTAACTGTACATATATATTAATTACATGTGCCTGAACAACATCACGGTAAATAATCTTTATGAAATCTACAGCTGAAATTCACAAAATTTAACTAGATTTTTTTTGTATATTTACATAATTATAGTAAATGTACAATAAATAAAACTTTGAATGTATTCATTTCACAGTTTCAACTTTTCTCCATATTTCTATCACAAATTTTTAAATAAATTAAAACGGTTGAAATATTTCTATGGCGTACATTTTTTCTATTTTTTGTAAAAGTTTAATTTTCTACCGCTTAATCTAACACGATTTAAACGTTCGTTGAAATATTTAATTCGTCTCTTTAGTCGCTCGAGTGTTGTAAGAACTACGCTTGAAATAATTTAAGCGTAGTTCTCACAACGCTCACACGACAGCAGAGACGAATTAGTGATATCAATTAACAGACGTAATTGTTAGTTAAAAGGTAAAACGGCACGCGATAGAATATTTGAAGTTAATTTCCTATTATTTGCTATAATTTTAAGTATAATTTTCTATATATTTTCAGTCTCGCTTCTCAAAACGATTGCCTATTTTCGTCAACTGATGATTATGTTTTCCATTTCTATTTACTTCTTCATTTACACTGATATGTCCGGCTTCTATTGCTATTTAAAATTACAATCTGGTCCAACGCTTTCAGACTTTGAGAAATGATAACAACCGACAGGAAAGTCGTGCGGTTAGGCCGTAGACTTCCTTCGGCTTCGGCTGATATTGAAATTTGTTTGTAATGGAGGAAAGTTGAAAGTGCGAAGTTTATTATCTACGTCTATGTATAGGTATATACATACAACAATATAAAAGTTTTCATGATTAGTAATGAATTCCACACACAAGTACTATTATGCTTTTATGTAATTCGTAATTATGATTTGCCTAGAGATTTATTTTACAAACGGACATCACAGTTCCGTAGCTAATTCTAGATGGAATCTGCCTAATATTAATATTAACTGGCAGTGTTTTTAAGTATTTGTTTGTGCAATTTCTTTATTATTTCATAAATCTAACAAATTACAACTAAAATAATATTGAATTGTATAATTGTATTTAACGGAAGCAAGTCAAGAGACGATTTTTTTCAACGAGTATTTGTGCAACAGGTGCCACAATTAATTTTATCTTCTAATTCCTACATAAATACAAATCTACATAGGTATTTTTATTACTTACTTTTATAAATAAATTACTATAAATTATTTAATAGTTAACAACGATCTTAGCTATTGAAGTTGAATCTAAAAGCGAGACACGAATTTGTAGCTCATTCAACGCATTTCGTTATTTTTTGCATGATATAAGTAATAGTAATAATAATAATAGTATGGTACAATTTACATCGAGTTATAATTAGTAATGGTATGTACGAGTGTTGATGCAATTACCCTAAATTTGTCTTTTGTGTGCTGCCATGCCTTTTCGCAAAATTTTATTATTCGACATAATATTACTAAATTTAATCGCTTTGTTCTCCATCACCCTCTACATCTTTTTCGCCTACCTCTCTAGTATTGCTATCTTCAGTTTCTATGCTACTGGTAGGCGTTGGAGTATCTTCAACACTTAACAACATTGAACTACTTTGGGTTGTATTGGGACTCGTGTCGTAATTTGTAGTAGATTTACCATCACGAGTTCCGGAACTATATTTTAATTCTGGTCCATAACTGCTTTCCAAGAACCCAGACTTATCCTGATATTTACTTCCAATAGTGTTAAATTTTGTTTCTGCAGTTGTGTACATCAAATCGCTAGAATCGTATCCTTTTATATTTAATGTACTGTACTTGATGGAATCTTGATAATTTGAATCAGAAAAGGAAAAAGGTTTAGACATTTCTTTGGAGGAGCCAATTGTGTTATATTTTTCGGAGTAACTTGATTCACTTGGCGTGTAGTTCAAATAAGCTCCAGTTAAAAATGGATTCGTGCTAGCGTAGGTTGGAGGTTGGGTGTAATTCAAATTGAATAAATTATTCGCGGTCGTGTTAATGTTTGAAATGGTCGATTGCAAGCTGGATAACGTTGCAAAAGACGGCGTTGTCGTATTCAAGGTAACATTAAGACCTGCCGAGCTACCTTGCATTGCAGGAGAGCTCGATCTTGTCGTTTGCATCAGCATCATGGATGGAGATGCCCGGCTAAGACTACTAATCGATGGGGACGACTTGGGATTTGGAGATCCAACAGCTGCGGAAGACGGAGAGTTCCGAAGATTAGAGGTAGCGGAAGGAGAATTTCTCATACCAATTGTGTTTGTTACCGACGGCGACTTTTTTAATGCAGGTGACGGAGAACCTCTCATTGCAGGCGAACTAACGCGGCCTGGTAAACAATGCTTAACGGAGTCGCTACCTGACTGAGAGTCGCTGCTACTGCTTGGCGACCCGGGCGAAGATACTATCACTTGCCGCGGTTTGGCAACGCCCGAAGCTATTGGTAATTGACCTACCCGTGGTGATAGCGGACGGTAAGGACCTTTGTTTGCTGATAATGGGCCCTAAAAATTATTGTTGATAATTACTGTTGTAGGTTTTAGATAATACACATAATCTTACTAGTATCTGGGGTGATGGGACCGGTGGCACAGGGCCTCGCGGTTCCAAGACTGCTGAGCGAGGAGGAGGAGGACACGGAGCCACTAAGGGCCGAGACGGCCCTCGAAATCCCGCCGCTTGAGGATACACATTGCGATTGTCTCCACGCTGCTCGGCTGGTCTGGCGCGCCGACCTGTCTGGAAAGGCCCCACTCTCAATACCAACAACACCCCAACACATAGAGAATAACTAATTACGATTTGTGTTACTAAATCTACATTAATGAAACATGTGCGTATGAAAGTGCAAAATAATTAATAATGTGAACTAGTAAGCAAAAATCCTACTCTACCACTTCTTTAAGTGTTGGAGTAAATTCAAATAGCGGTAAATAACACATTACCTCGATGTTTAGGAACAGGCCAAATTTGTAACAAATATTTTAAAAGGCCTATTGGTTGAGCATAATCTAACTCTTGCTTGTGTCCAGGAGTTAACACATCTATCGAATGCAACATTAACGGTGGGGCAAGAGCTGTTGCTAAATTTTGGGCAGACATTTTATTTCTATCACTTGCCGATACAACTAACGCTAAATGATCCATAAGAAATATAAGTGTTGTCTGAAAATAAGTTCTTATTAAAATGCTAAACAAATATTCAAATACGTACCCTATTCGTTCTAGGCAAACAATCTAAAATAGAAAACATAAGTTTCGCGTTTCCTTCTGGATCGTCTGGCAAGCAAACTCCCAACGCATCCACCATCATTTGATATAAACATTTTGTAAATAAGGGTTCGGGTAATTCCCGTAAATAATCTTTGAGTACTCCAGTAATTACATTTATATCAGGAACATTTTCGGGAGTTAAATCGACAGATCTGCTATTTCGTTCAAAAGCTTCTCTCAATATGCGTTTCTTGGTAGCAGATCCGCAAAGACGATATAAACCTACACATATAATTTAATTTTAATTCCGAGTTTAAAATTTTTAGCATCATAAAAGGTACCTATTATGTCTAATCCTCTTCTTTCGACTTCTTCCACGCATCGCTTTAATATTAAGGGAACTTGCAAACCTTGAACTCCACTTTGTACACTTGCTTTAGTCTCTCTATTGACCTAGAAGATGGGAGATATTGTAAACAATCAATAATTTCGTTTTAAAAATATTTGATATATGAAATATTTACCACCGTTTCTAAGTCAACACCGAATAAAGGTGAATATCCACTTCTAGATAGAGTCGATAAGCTTGAGACGCTTTTCCTCTTGTACAAACTGTGAGAGTCGTTATATCGTAATCTTAAATAAAGTGTACCTAAAACCAAAATTTACCTAGCAAATTAAAAAGATTAAAATAAAACATTTACCTCTGGGCTCAATTTTAAGAGCAAGCTGATGAAATGGCCCTGTCTTTAAAAGGGACGGTAAGTGCACCGAACCTTTATAACACAATTTATGACGATATTGTGGATCCCAAGAGTATATTAAAAGGTCGAGTTCCCGATTGTTTACTAAATCCAATTCAAAACTTTCGTCCCAATCAAAAACTAAATCTCCAGTTCTTACCTGTTTAGAATTCATAGTATGAAATCCATGTGTGAATGAGTAACAAACTTTATACGTACCACCGTTCGCGCTTTATGGACTCGATCACATTCAAGGACACAATACAAATCCCTTAATCCTGTCGATCCTGTAAATTTTATAAAAGTGTTACCTTTTTATATTACAAGTATTAGGTTTGTTTACCTATGCTAGGAGCAGTACCGCTTGGTGTTACTGGAGTTGTTGCTGCAGAAGTGCCCGTGGATGCTCTCAAACCCCGTCCTGCAAGTAAATGAACCCAAAGCATTCCACTTACTGGTTCATCGCCTCCCGTGGTTCCCGTGGTGGTACTTCCTAACGAAAATCCTCCCATGGTAGCAGTTCCAGAACCAGGTTTATCGATTTTATATTTCAAAAATTCTAAAACAATAGAAAAAATTTAACATATCCAAATAAGTCTAGCAAAATAAAAATCACCAGCTGGATTTATATCAAGCTGCCTATGGCCTCGTGGTAGTGTACCACTTGGTGTGGGAACTGGACTTGGAGCAGCACCAGATCTGCCAGAATCGAAATCTAACAATTGTCTCATTCTTCTCATCGAAGGGGAACGCGATGAACTTAACGCTAAAAGAAAAATTCAGTAAACTTTATTGATGCGTATCGATATTTTACCCGAGGTGGATGATGTAATGTGTTGGGTCGACAACGATCTTGCAGGAGCTACTGGATGTTGAGTACGTGTAAAATTTCTATCTAGAGTTGTTGTAGCTCCCAGTCTATTAAATGAGTTATAATATCCAGATTCCGCCTGAAAGATTGCACGTTAATGTAATAAAAATATTTATAAATTTAATAACGTACGTCTTTGAGAGCGGCGTGAATATTTTCGGCGCTGTATGTAAATCTCGCGGCTCTTTGTTGATTTAAAACGTCTCTGGATGCTCTTATTTGCTCATAAATTGCCGAAGTCGATGGCGTTCGACTCAGCCATTGTCTGTATTCGTCTGAAGTAAACACACTAGGTGATGAAGGTATTGTTCCTTCACGACAATGATAGAAAACATAGGTGAAGAAGAAAAAGCAAATGAAGAACTAATGCCCAACAAAATCATATGAAAATGCAAATAATAGAAATAGCATTAAAGTAGCTCTACATTTTTAAAATAATAATGTAAGTAGCAAACTACGACATCGAAAACGACTTTTAGCAGAATGAGAAAGTACTAATGAACATTTTAAAAGTCGAAATAATCATTTTATCAAGTTTGGATTAAATTTTTATACCTCGATCCCTTCGTATAGAAGGCATTTCAGGAGCCGATAACGCTCCATCAGATTCGTCTTGAAGTAGGGAAACACTTCTATCTCCAAATCTTTTATTCATATTCAATCTAAAAGCATCCATTAATATAAGAATTTCGATATTTGTCAATGCAAACGCTTTTACCTTGTAGATCCACGGGTGTCGCGAGGTAATGAATTGAATTTAGTTGTAATGTCGGTTGAAGTTAATGAGTTATTTCTTCCTAATGTAGGAATTGTACTATGTGGAATCACATTTTGATTTCTACTAAAAGTTAAAAATTTGTTTCGTTTCATTAAATTGCAAGTCTGCTGAAAATAAAACTTGAGATTTTTACCTATAATAATAATAACTACTTCTAGGCCCCGCTGTAGCTTCGGTATCACTGGAATAATCTAAGCTGCCTCTAGTTCGTCGTGATAATGTACCAGCCGTTCCATATTGATTTACTCCCGTTCCGTATTTTGCTTGTGCCATTTGTGATGCAATTGCTGTTTGATCGACGTAACGTTGATTATATCTGCTGAGAGTTGAACCAGATTTTAAGCTGGATCTGAGAAGACTGTGTCGTCCTGCCGGTGTTATGCTTGTATAATCTGCGTATTCAGTATGAGGAAGATGTTGATCGGAACCAGATCGTGGCATAATTCGTCGTGAACCGGAAGTTGTGTGCTGAACGTAATAGTGCGGACTTTGTTGGGAAGATAGCCTGCAATATAAACATAACTTTACTAATATTCCTTTTTTTAGGATTTGATAACTAACCGAGACATGGGTTGGGTTCCGGCCGACATTCTTCTTCCAGGCAAGGCAAAAGAATGAACTTTTTCTGCTAAACTCTCAAGCGTATTAGGGTAATTTCTTTCATATGGTTGAAAGTGTTGCATACTTGATTTAGGTTGCTCCGTTATTACAGGTGGTGGAGGTTGGTAACCCCATGAATTTGAGTCCGGTGGTCTCGAGTTGTAATAAAGATCTAAACCATTGCTGTCTTGGGTCGTGTGTCTGTCCAATGACGATAAACCCAATCCCAAACGTGATCTCGACTCACTTGTCTCTCTCCCGTCTCCCGTATGTCGTTGTCTAATGGAATCCCTAATGAAATCAAATTTGTAATTTTTACAAATATTTTATTTAGTAATTTTAAATGTAAGATTATTTGTCAGGAAAATTCCTTAAATAATAGTTGAAGTTTTTTCGTTCGGGAAAGTGTCAATAAACGTGACAGATACCCATTGCGCTGCTTGAATATTAACTTAAACTGAAAATTATGTTTGTTCTCAAGAGCTTTTTAAAAGTTACGTATTATGTTTTTAAAATAGCTTCAAAATTTAAATATTAGACCTATGTAAATTTATGACTTTAATATTATAAATATGATAAAATCGCATTAAAAACCTGAGGCGCCCACCGAGGCAAGGGTTTATTTTACAATAACCTACTTTTAAATTTTTTACCTATTTTGACTAAGTTCACCATCATCAGTCTCATCTTCTCGCAATTCTCGTTTAATTACAACAACTGGTGGAGGTTTATGTTCGGACCTGGGCTGCACGTTGGGAGATCCTTGACCACCTTTACTGCCTTTTCTTTGTCGAGTTGCAAGTACCAATCTTCTTGGTATCGACATTATTATAACTACATCATCTAGGCTCATACGAGTTACATCGACTAAATTAACGGCCAAAATTTCATCTCCCACCTTAAACGTTGTAAGAATTGATCATATTATGCAGCACCGTGTTTACGTATAAAATTAACAAACCTTTAAGCATCCGCTGTTATAAACAGCGGATTCTAATGCTATCCTGGATATAAAGACTCCATCGCTTCTATCAATTCCATTTCCTTCTCTAATGTACAAACCGAGTGTTTGTCCAGGTCGTTTAACAATTTCAACGAATTGCACCGTATGTTTTGCATCCTGCATGGACATAAAACGTTTAGCAGCATCTCCCGCAGTTCTTCCTAATTGACGGGCATCCAAAATTCTAACTATCATTTCTCCTCGTCTTTCAACCGCCTACGAGTAACATTAAAATTAATTAAAAGGAAATCATAAAATATTAACAAATGAAAAAGTACATGATATTATATTTTCGTAACTCCCTCGGCAATTTACGTTTTAGGGAAGTTCTTTGCACATCCTTTTTTTGCTTTAAACAGAATTGTCGGCATGCAAGATTTATTTTTGCTATGCTCTGAAAGTATTTTAACTAAATTAACGTTTAAGTAGGTTTTAAAGCGGTTCTAGCTAAGTTAATATTTTATGAGCTTTTGACTGAAACTAAAAAGGAGACACAATATTGGATAAATAATTACTTTCTTAAATGCGACTAAGGTTCGATAAATAATAAATTACTTTGGTATTTTGAGGGAATTATTCTTCATTAATTTATTGTTTTACCAAACTTATATCAACTGAAGTTATTCAATAAAAATTCTGAAATCTATTTTTGGGATTTATTCGCAAATTCAATTTATACCTACTCAAAACTTTTTTTGTTTGTTATAAGATGCGGAAAAATTATGAATTAGGGATGATAGCGTTATGAAATAAAAATTTTTCTTCCTTTCTTTTGAAAGATATGTATTTCTGTATTTATTGGCACATTGCATCTTATATAACTATAAGAAACATTTTAGCGAGAAAAATAATCTTGGAAAAGTGAACAGTACAAATAACTCTTCACAAAGTGTGCTACTGGAACTGTCCGCGTGTAAAAATCGGGATGTTGCTCCCGACCCATTGTTCAATTATTATGAAGTATCAAACTCCATCAGCATTGGTGTATAAAGCTTTTTGCCCTATAGCACTTAGTTAATTGTGCTATGGCATAAGTGGCCATTTGCGTATGTATAACTTTATGTTATGCTATTTGGGAGCTCTTAAAATTTGTTGTCAATTATAGATATTGATTGAAATATTTCACGTCGCATGGCCCTCACAAAACTTTTAACTTCCAAACGATTAATTCTCAAGAACAAGAAGACCAAAAAACTCAACAAATGAGATGTATCAATGTGAATTATCTAATTTTGTTAAGACGGATAAGTTTCACAGGTAAAATCGTGAATAAGATCGAAACATGTCATTAAAAGGGTTATTCCTTGTTCTCAATTCTCCAACTGTTTCTTTTATTCTTCAGATGAAACCGAATAACAATAATGTCTATTATGCAAATCAGCGGATATTATTGGTATATCTAAAATTAACATCAAAAATTTATAAAAGTAAATTTGAATTTTCAAGCCTTAAGAAACCACCGAATTAAACATGTCCAAAGTTGCAATCCATATTTCCTGTTAATTTTAAAAATTTAAAAGAATAAAGTAAGTTTAGTCACTTTTTTTATCAAATAATTTTAATCATACTATTTTTCGTCACTTTTAAAATTATATTTCCCTTACGCTTACATATATGCTAGCAAATCCTTCCTGCGTTCCTGCCCCAATAAAATACCGCTAAGGGTACATATTTCCTGTTTAAAGTTGAGCTTAATATTATTTTGCATTTTCAGTTTCAAAATTTTATTAGTTTTCGAATATCTCTTATTAAAAGCTCTTATTCTTTATATTTCAACCGCCCGCTTAAGCTTCCAAACTTTTTTGAGTAGACGACGTCCGGGTTTACCAAATTTTATTACCCTTGTTTTGTTCAATTACTTACAGAAGCTTCCAGTAGCACACATACGCGGATCCAGGCCTCGGTTCTGGTAGGATGGTAATTGATATATTATTTTTATTTACTCGTATCTTACTTAAATATTATTCCATAAAAAGTAATCTAGATGCCTCTGGGTGGAGTAATTCTCATAAAGGGTGCTTCTGGGGACGGAAATTACCCTCCCTTCCCACAAGGATCCGCGCTTGAAAGCATAACACGTGATATATTTAAATTTAATTTCTTGTTAAAATTATCCCTTTTAGTAGTTTTTGTTGGTTATTAAAAGAGGCTAATTATGGATTTGGATTGATGAGGTGTTAACTTTGTTACTTTTTACCAAGTTATGAACCAAAAGAGTTGCTTTATATGAAAATATTTTAATAATTATTGTCAGAACTTTTAATAGAAACTAACAGTTTAGCAACACTGGTCAAGCGGTTATAGCTATTTACAGTTTTCCATACAAAGAGCGAGGCGTAGCCGAGTTCCGAATCGCCACCAAAGATGGATAATCATACTTTTTCACAAGTACTGTACATTTTTTTGAATAGTGTTCTAATAGGATTACCGAAATAAGGGTCAATAAATTTAATTAGATTAACTTTAAAATTGCATTTTTAAGTTTTATGGCTATATTACACTATATAATTTTGGAATAAACCGTTTTGCAACTGAAAAAATAGCAAACACTATAATAGTAGAAAGAATTCAAAGATTTTTGAAACAATATAATCCATTTTCAAAAAATTGCTTTATCAAACTAAAAAAATTTCAGAAATGTACCGAACCGAGTTATTCTCTATTATTTTATGGGTATTCTCTGAAGCTCGATTTATTGTTAAGCTTTGTAGATATCGATGTGATATGAAATTTGGGTAAAGATGTTTAGAGGACTTCAAGCAAGAATACGATAAGCTGAACAAAGACTAAAGGAAAAGTTTGTTAAGTTGATATTCTTTTATTCTCAATTTAATCTGCAGATTTTGAGGAAGATTAGTCTATACTAATTTTAGCTTACACAAAAATATTGTTATGAATTTTGATATCAAAAACTACCTCAAAGGCCGCTGTACCAGTTTCACGCCGGTAGCTGAGTTCTTCTCTTGATCAAGGGTTCGTGGATTCAAACAGACGAAATAACAAGGCGGTAATTCGGTATTGACATTATTTATTAAATAAAAATATTCAATTGCGGAAATCTGCATATGTGGCAATAAGGCTGCCTCGAACCAAATGTGTAAATAATGTAACAATTGAGAATCCAAGCGACATTTAATTTGTCAAAAACAGAAGCTGAATTTGGATACTCAATTATTCGTGTAAAATTATGTGTAACGTTTAAATCAACTATACAAAAATTATCTAATAAATTCATTTAAGACACAATTTGTCATTTAGTTTTGAATTTATTAAAATAAAAATAATTTTCTACCTTACAATTTTCAAATTGGTAAATTTTCACTCGATTGACTACGCCACTGGAGATCGCATCGTGGTTCGCATCTATTGTAACCGCCACCGATGTTGCTACTTGCCACCGATTCTGCTACTAATAATCGCGTAAAAGTGCCAATCCAGTTTATTTTCTTGGTTAATTAACTTTTTGACTTGTTAATTAAACAATCCTTGTCTGAGACAACACCCAGGTAAGCAATTTTTTTGATTATCGATTTATCTTCGATCATCAAATGTGTACGTAACCTCAAATGTTCAAAGCACACGTGTAAACTTTAATAACCAACTTTTTTGCAGATATTTGATCTACAAATTCCTCGCTGCACTCGTGATACACAATTCTCACTAATTACACGCCGTACGTAATTAATTACTACGTAATTACAAGACTCTGGCTAAATTTGTTCACTTGTGTGAACTCGCAAATTTTATTCTTTTAGTTTTTTGATCAAGAGTCCTCGCACGAGTTCCTAATTTGAGATCCACCAAAGAACTGACTTCACTCTTTCTTTTGCTTGCTGTTCCCCCGTATTCAAATTTGGTTTTTTTGAAGTGGGAATTTTTATTCTTGTGAGCGGAATTGACTCTTCCTTCCAGGTAACATAAAGCCCTCACTCGCACACGCATCGAAATATTATTAACACTTTGTTTTTTAGGAATCTGGCGTTACCAATCCATTACAAAATTATACACAGGACGCGGCACAAATTTTGTATTTTACAAATAAACTTAAATGTGTTAGTTTTATGTGTAAATCGGTTACAAAATTGATGGTTTTTGTAAAACTGATGCAAATATCGCTTTTTATACCAGTCCAATTAACTGGCTACTGACCTTAATGCAAATGAAATCAAATTACCACCTTATCAATCCGTCTGCATCCCTAAATTAAGAAATATCACAACAATATATTATCTTCTTCACTCATTCATAAAAAAATCGGGATTTGTTTACAACATAAAAATTTATATACGGTATTGTAACCCCCCGAGTGAGGCTGAACAATTTCCAGCTGTAATTCAGAAATCATCAATTGCAGTTCAGATTAGACCAAACCAGAACAGCCTCTCGGAGTTAATCAAAAAGATGGCCGTGAGGCCGAATATACTGGATAATCTGATTTACAATTGATGCTTTCTGAATTAAAGCTGTAAATGGTACACATGGCTAAAGGTAACCGGAAGCCACACTAGTTTTTACAGATTTTTTTTGGATTTTTTTTTATAATTAGAAGTTTTCAAAATTTTAAGACTCGCTTCAAAGTTTTGTGGATTATAAACTCTAGGATAAAAACTTCATTATGTTTAATAACTTTTGCAATATTTTAATTAACTTATAAACTAATTTTAAACTTACCTCAAGCGCTGCCGCAGTGGAAGAATCATGATCATTTTCCACTGTTTCTATCTGCTTAAAAATTTCGCTACTGATACCGGAAACCTAAAATAAAAAAAAAAAGTTTTAATTTTTCTTTTACCGATCTAGTTAGTTAACCTACTTAAGATTAAGTAAATTTGTTTGGTATTGCAATGTTTACCCTTTCGAACCCTACTTGAAAATTTGGGTATATGTAGCGTTGCTTTAGGTAATCTAACTTTCTTAATTAGAAGGCAGCATGTTAACAGCTTATTTCAAATAGCAGTGTCGTTCAATTAGATGACCAGCATCAACACCCAAATTTTCACTAAACGTCCTTAGTAAATTTGAAATTAGACCCAAAGTACAATAATCGTTATAAATCTGTGCGTATTGGATTAAATAAAATACATCTGTACCAGCTTCCATATTTCAATCAATATTTTGACACTCGTAAGCAAATAATGTCTGCAACTTTGGTAAGATACAAGATTCAAACGTTTTTCACCACAAAGTATCACAAAAAATAAAAAAATTAAAAGTAGTAAAATATTTTAAACTTTTATGTTAGTTTAATCTCATTTTGAGTTATTCCAATCTTTCATAGTTTCCCATTTGATGACCTTACGCTCTCCACACTTTTGTACCTACAAACATCTACTTCCAATTTTCGATATCCAACTCAGGAAATTCATCTAGAACTCCATCCAGCCATCGTAGATTTTCTTCTGTGGAAGTCATATTTTCTTTCTATTTATTTAATAACTATATGCGAAAGAGAACCGTAAGGATTGAAATAGTGATTCTGACGAATTGCAGCAGAGAAGGTGAGTTAATTTGCAATTGCTATTCTATATCTTTGGGAAACAAGGCTACCCCTTTATTTTCTTTAGTGTTTTATTTAGCTGTAAAGTGAAGAATTAACGAAATTTTGTTTCGTTAGTGAGTTTTGATTGGCGGCTAGAACAGCACTTAGTTCTGGAATGAATTGATTAAATAAAACATTACTGTAGAATTTTATGAAAATAATTAAGAAGAACTTATTAAAAAGAATTACCATTTATTTAGTTAAAAATTTTGGTCACGAAAGACATTATCTGTTATTTGAAATAACAATGTTTTTATAATCTTGATCTTCCTATCATCGTGAATGCAATGTTCGTAAATGTTATACATTTTGTGTTAAATCGCTTCTATACAATCACTATTATCTTTTTTTCTACATTAAATATTTCAATGGAGAAAGTAATTTGGTAAATTAGAATTGCGTGCCTTTAATGAGTTTTATGTAAAATAAAACAGATAGCAATCTCATCTCATACATCATCCCAGTTGGACTAAACACCAACATTAAATTATCGTAAACTACAAATTAGGACTTTTCTATAATGATCAAAGGCATCTTAATCAAAAGATTTTCTATTGAAATTTACTTTGCATTTCGAAATTTCCATTCATAATTTTAATATTCTGCAACTGAGCTTGATTTATATTCAAATAATAATGCGGTTGATCAAAGTATAACTTGCTTTAAAGAAACTATTGGAGGAGGATAATTTAAACATATAACTTGACAATATAGTCGGGCTGACTTGTTTCCAGTTTAAACCACATTGACATCAAAATTTTATGAACTAAGTAGAAAATCATCAAGTTGCTGATATTAAACACAAAACACATAAGCTTTGAATATAAATTCATGTTTAAAAAGGATGGCTTTACGTATTACATACAAAATAATATGTAATAGAATTTAGTTATATGTCTGTTAAGATGTAAGTAAATGGATCCAAGTTAAGGGAATCGGTCCAACATGCAAAATTAGATTTTCAACTTTAAGATTTATATGCAAATTTTAAAGGGCATAACAATAAGAAATAAGAATAACATTTATTCCATAGTTTTGAAATAAAATTCAAATCTTCAGGATTTATTCAACTGCTACAAGTATAATTTCATTAATTTTCTCGGGTGGAAATTGTAAAAAGTTTAAAAAATATACCGATAATGCAAATACGTGCACCAACTATGTAATTACATTTTTATAATCTCAATAAAATATTCTAAAATTTCAAACTTTCGCAATAATATGTTAAGCGATTTAATTTATTTGGTACATTATTCCGTACTAATAATACTTTATTACGTGTTATTTTCACACTACGCCCTTTTTCCCTCGATCACGTAATAAAGGTTATGACACTTAAGGAAAGCACTCAACTAACTCAGTGGTTTTCGGCGTAGATTCTTTAATTACTAAAATTACGGGAAAAAGTGTTATGGCATAGTGTCGCTGGTTACTATTTACAATGCTCGACTGATAACCCCGATTTTGTGGAGTTACTATTGATGGCGCCACTCTGTTAAGTTTAATTCCGGCCCGCCCCTGATCTTAATTGCTTGGATCGGTAAACGATGTAACAGAGAACACGGTTTATCCCCTTTATCCACGCACGGCTGTTGGTATGGAATTAATAGTTTTTGTAGGTAATGAATAAAAACTGTTTAGTGAAAAGACTAGATGTAACTTATCAAGGGACGATGGACTATCGTAAATCTATTGAGTCTCACAATATGGAATATCCTGTAAAAGAAATATCGTAACACAGTTACGCAATAAAAACACATGAAAACTGGAAAACAAATATATAATAATAAGATAATTTCAAAATACAAACTTACTTACATTCAATGCCAAAAGCACTGATCAATACTAATAATAAAACCTATCAAAATTATTCGAGCTCGATGCAAAGCTAAATTTTCTTAATGCTAATAAAATAATGATTTTTAATGATTTGAGTAACTGACTGATTAATCTTTATATCAAAGTAAAATTCCCTTAATTTCAATAAAAATCCCCAAATTTACCATAGACAAAATTAGAATTATTAATTAAATTTATGACGATTTGAATTACAACCCTATTCTTTAATTTCTGAACTTAAAACCCCGATTTTGTCAGCTACTCGCATCCATGTATTTCTAATGAAATATATGTAATGAAATTAGTACAAAACTTGAATAAAATTAGACAAACTTTAAATATCCTAACAATAATTAAATAAACTTCACACCGATTCTTGAAAATTATGTGTTTTTAAAAATAACAAAGTATCACTTACTATGGCTGAATACAGGTGTCTTACACAATGATTCACTCGTTGTGGATATTCCTTGACTGCAATAGATTTGATAGTGTCGATCCTTGATTTGATTGATGAAATGGCTACTCGGCCCCAAAAGATGTTAAATACGGTGTTTGAACTTTATGATGGTTTTCACACGAATTGTTAATTTAAATGTGTATAATATGAATGAACTCCCAACTTAATAATTTTTATCAGATAAAATAATGTTCATTCGCTTTGGATAAGTTTTACTTGACCAAATTAATCACTATGGTGATTTTTACGTCGTCGAGATTATAATATTACGCACGTAATTTTGTGGATTCCTTATGAACTTTAGGTCAGAATCTTAATAAATCGAAGGACTTAAAAGAATTTGAAATCAAAGATCGCTTTACTTGCACCCCTGGGCCACGACGATGTTTCAAACATAAACATTTAATTCACCTTAAACCGTATAATCCCGCTAATTCGCGTTAAACTTGCATCGAGAACTAATTTTCTAATTATTCTGGATGACTAAAACTTAATAACTTCGATTCTTCCAGACGCTAAATGTTCTTAATAAATATAATTAACGATCGGCTTTATACACTCTTAAAATAAACGTGATAAGTTCAATAGTTTATTAACGAAATTCACTATTTTAACACTCGAAATAATGTCTTTATTCACTAATAATTTCTATTATTACTTTCGATTCGACTACCGATTTAGGTGTTCTTGGTGTATTCAATACTTATAAAATAATTTTTATAAGTACTGACCGTCGAAACTTTAACTATTTTTGACCCGAAAACTTAGATGTTAAACGTTTTACAAAGTGATCTCCCAAATTAGGTACGTCTTACTTGAGCAGAACCACTTTGTCGAGTGAGTCGATCTGCCTGTTCCCTTCTACTTGTTAACATAAATTTCCTAATTTTTAGGAAGGGTCCCATCCAATAAGAGGTCTCATTTTGGGTTTCCCTCTTCCTTTTTTTCTAATCACTCCCCCAATTTTTATGATTTCTTAAAACTTATTAATGAGTTTGTGAATAATAGATATACGTGCTTTTTGGTAATTTTAAACGCGACATTATGGCGCGCGGTACTTTTTGGTAAACCGTTCACAAACACTCGTGCCCGTCCCAATGACTTAACTCACAGTCGCTTCTTTGTTCCCTTCTCTGAAAAAGCCATAAAACTCGAGACCGGCTTAACTAAATAATATTAGTTTTCCCAAAACTAGGCCTATAATTGCTTTTTGGATCTCGTTTTATTATTTGCAGCTGTACTTGACTAAAAATATCATTTTACTTTTGACCATGATGTTGACATTTAATTTAGTAATCCCATAAAATCTAGTATTTATTATTTAACGGAAAAATACTCATGTCTCGATGAATAACCACTCTATTTGATAAATACGAGGTACAGCCACGAAATTTTTGTACAAACCCGATTTAAAAACATATTATTCTAGAATAAAATTGCCTTTAGTCGGCGTATGTAAAAATCACGTCACACCCCCCTTACTTGAAGATTATTTTTCCCAAAATGATCTAAACTGAGAACTCAGCTTTGAATCAACAGAAAAAAATAAAAAAAAATTTCGACAAATGAAAAAAAAAATTTTGAAAAATTATTTGGAAAATTTTTGGAAATTTTCCTCCCTTACTAAGACTTAAATTAACCAAAATATAATTCACTCCTTAATCTCTTAAGATCCTTAACTTGAAATTTCTTTTGGTCTAGGATCCTAATAGTCACTCTACTTAAAAAAAAATTCAACATCTGAATCAATCATTCACTTACACACGAACTTTGTGAGTAAAAGTAAAATTAACTGTTAATACCAATATCCTACTATTCGTTTCATTTCCGGAATATGAAGACAGATAGGAACGAACATCCCCTTTTCTTCTGAACTTCACATTACCCCAACTCTTAAACATGAAATTGGTAGAATAACAAAAAAAAATATTCCCTTACGGAACAAATGAAAATTTGAGAAAATCCTTGTTTTCAATTAGATGTCAGCGCTGTCCCTTCTATCCGAGATCAAGAAGCAACAGTGTCTCGCAAACTTCAAACTGTCCACAACAACCTTCACGCTCTCTCTCTATTCTCGTAATTCGAAATCAAATTATTTGTTATAATTTCCCAAAATCCATAAACACAACTTCCCAACTAAATTTCTCAACCCTAACACGTATTATTCTCAAACCATTATTAAAAATGTTAATGATAATTAACCCATTTTTTTCTTTATTTAAACTTATGTAACATTACAGTACAAATCTCTCACTCAATACCACAGTTAACTAACATACAACTCTTCAATCTTACTATCTTATCTAAATCTATATCGTCTTATATTATATTTATTTATTCCCTCAAAATTTTATATATCGACTAATGATCCTGAACTATAGATCATCAAAGAATTTGCAATATCAAATCGAAATCCAAGAAAATGAACTCCATACTCATCAAAGAACAATTCGACAAGAATCTCTCATCAGAAAAGACGTCAGCGCTGTCCCTTCGATCCGAGATCACGAAGCAACAGTGACTCGCAAACTTCAATTCATTAACGGAAACTCTACACGTCTCATTTCTTCAATTTTCCAGAAAACAAATTTCAAAGATCTTAATAAAATATCAACAAACTTCCAATCTTCATTAAATTCAATACTTCAATTCAATTCTTACAAAATAAAATTTATTTCCCATAATTTAATGAAACAAAATAATAAAACTAACACTGACTTATAAAAATTAAAATTTCTAAATCACCATACAATTTTTAATCTTGAGGCGTACTTTAAAAATTTTCCAAATGTATGATATCCTGAATGACAATAAAAATTTTCCAAATGTATGATATCCTGAATGACAATAAAAATTTTCCAAATGTGCAGTATTTTCATAAAGATTTTCCAAACGTGGGGCGTATCATAAGATTTCTCCAACGTAAGGTACATACAATACAAAATTTCCACACGCATGACATTTTTAAAATAATAAAAAAAAATTACAAACGCTATAAAATTTTCTGACTTTAAAATTAAAAAAAATTCCAAACATATCGAAAAAAATAAAACTTACAAATGACTATGAAATTTTCAAATGTATAGCATAACCTACACTTACTAAAAAAAAATTAAACATGGGTCATTAACTTTAAAAAAAATAAAAAGGTTTTATCAATTTGTAACCGTTTTTTTAAGGTTACTTACTCAATAAAATTAACTGAACTTAACTGAACTTAACTGAATTGACTGAACTGAAATGAACATTGCTTTAACAAAATTAACTTTCCTTCACCCTAACCTATCTCAATCTTGAACTTTTAATTAGCTCAACAATCTAATGAACTCATGTTCTCCGTACTTTACACCACATCAAATTTTATTAGAAATATGGAATACGACGCCAACGTCCATTATCCATACTCTAATTAACCGATTGTTTTATTCTCTATTCAAAACAATATTTTATTAACAATGCCTAATTTCCCTTAAGAACTTGACAATTTTTACTTGTTAATGCGTTATCGGTTACCCTGAGAACTGAAATTCCCTTTTCTAGTATAATATATTATATAAAGATCTTCCCTACTCTCTATTATTTTAATTAATTTTACTTATAAATGTTTTTCTTTCATCTCTCTTTATTAGTTAAATCTGACATGTACTTTTTCTGTCATAACTTTTAATCATCCATGAACTCTGTGTAAAGAATTGATTTACCGAATGTCCTATGTTCCTAAACAAATTGATACTTTTTCGTTTCTTACAATTGTCACTTCACTTACTACTTATAATACCATTTTATTGCATTAGATAGATTCTCTTCTATCTCATTGCCCATAAAACTAACGTCACAGGTTATAACTATAAACCCAAAATTATTCGATAATCCTTACACAATAATTCCTTTGAGTTCAACTAACTAATAGATCTCTACATAATATTACACTACACCTTAATTCATCATCGGTAAGTATGAATGATGTTATCATTGATACTCCAATCATTTTGACACTCTTCATTTAAGCCTTCAAAAGATCAAAATCATCTCTCATCCGAGTCAAAGAGTCAATTTTAATAATTAAAATCCTAAATAAAAATGAATCTAAAATTTTGATCAAAAATCAATCATAACTCAAATCATGAATTCCTAAGCCAATAGAATAGACGAAAATGATTTTCTCTACTGAAATATGAACACAAAATATGAGATTCTCTGCCTTAAATCAAATTATGTTTGTTATAACTGAATTAAATGTGTCTTCTTGAGAATTCTACTTTAGAAAACATACCCTACACTCATCAATAATCTAACTAAATTATCAAAAGGAATAAAATTCACTTTTGCCCACATAAGCCAAAGATAAAACACTCGAACTACTCTGAAAATATCTAAATGTCAAAATCGATAAAAAAAAACTAGTTATAAATGAATTAATACATAATCAGAAAATGTAAGTGCGCACAAACAAATCTAACCTGCATCATTCAAAAACAAAAAGTGTTAAACATTCAGCGGAATGTTCCTAAAATTTAAAATAGAGTTCCTCCTTTATAACTCAGAGTAAACTTATTTTAAACTACCCTTGGGTGTGATCAAGGTATAATCACCCAAAACTAAGATGGTATTAGTATAATAGAAAATCTTGATTCTTAAAAAAAAAATCCAATTCTCAAAAATAGTCAAAATTGATAAACTTAATTAATGAATTGTTTCCTTATTAATCCTTTAGAATAAAACCACAAGGTAATAATGCACTAAAATAAACTTCCTAATATGATGATCTAATAATCAACTCTAAACATCATATAAACAATTAAGCTTAAAAACTTTATCAAAAACTACATTAATATTTTTATTACCCCATAGTAACATTTACTAAAGCATCTCTCAATACAAATTAAACTTGAACTTGAAAACTACAATTAAATCTCAAAAATGATTTTGGGATTCAAAAATGAAAATGAAATCATCTCGAACTAATGTTGAAACTTAATTTTTTTTTCCAAATTAAAAAAAAAATGAATCAATATACTACTTTAAAAAAAAATTAATACGTAAACTGACAATTCAAAATTTCAATCATAAATTCACCTTTTAAAATTAAAATCCAAATTTGAAACCCATATTAAATGAATCTGGAAATCCAAAATCAAAATGTGAAATTTTAAAATCAAAATGTCTTTACCTTAATTTGCCAATTATTACTCTAAAAATTTTAAAACAATAAAAATTTGAACTTGACTTAACTTGACCTATATAATAAAAAAACAAACCCATTAAATTTAAACTAGACGAGTTTTATGACCCTACTTCATGGTCACTCTTCCTCTCCTATACTTTTAAAAGAACCTACACACTTACGTGATAAAATAACTATATAAATTCTTAATTTATTAAATTTTCTATTTCGAAAAATTACTTTTCCGAATCCTAGAAAACCTAACAACATATCCTGTGGCCTTTTAACTGACTTGCTGATGTCTAATAATCAAAATTTCTACAATTTTCCGTTTCGAAATCATCCGTCATACAAGAAAATTTTGAAAAATCGACGGTAGTAGTTTTACGACTTACCCTGGTCAATAAATTGAGCCAAAACATCCTAACAAAGAAATTAAATCATATTACAATTTTACGTTATACTTTAATTATTAAATTTTTTAATGTTTAATCAAATTTCCAACTTTCAATTTATCTGTACCATCGTAATTCAAGTTACCTACAAAGAATTCTGAACTACACGGACAAATTCATCAATTATTAAAAATTCAATCAAATTTCTCAATTGTAAAAAAAAACATTATCACTCACAGATTTACTTTAATAAAGTTATTTCAGCAAAACAAAAACAAAGTGACTTAATAATGTCTTCACGCATCTACTAAAAAAAACTATTATTACTTTACAACAAAACATACTTTATTAGAACATCTCTCACCACCCAATTAATTAAAAAGACTTAAACGATTCAAACAAGAACATAATTTTTACTACCAAAACAAAACTATAATGTAATTAACATGAACTATAATAATTATTAAATGAAAACTATATAAAAACTAACTGAAGATTTCTAACAATGACCTACAAATGTTATTTTTAGCAACCATTATCCCATACTTAAAATATCAATTTTATTACTTAAATAATAAAACTAATACGTAAAATAAAACAGTGCTACCAAAAATGTTAACAATAAATTTCTATTTTCAAACTTAAATCATTTCTCATCTGAATTTCGTTTCCAACTCCAGCCCTTTTAACACGCAACACATCATGTAAATCATAAATGATTAACAAAAATCATTTTCAACTCAAGCCCACACCTTAGCATTGAATTAAAAACATTGGCAGTTTTTCTGGTCTTGCTGGGGACCAAAACTATAAATTCTTTTAACAGAATTATCTTCAATACAGAATACGTCTGCAGAATTTTGCGAATGGCAGTTTTTATAGGGTCATGTTGAGGACCCAAAAACTATACGTTCTTTTAAATCAAACTTTCTTCACTACAGAATACGTCTGCAGGCATTTTACGAATGGCAGTTTTTAGGGTCGTGCTGAGGACCCAAAACGTTCCCTCAACTGAACCTACTTAACAATGGCCATCATATTTACAAGCCTTTCTAATCCTAAATTAAACAAACTAACCTAATAATAATAAAAAAATAAGTCCTAATAAAAAAACAAATAACTAGTCTTCTGAACTAGCTTTTAATTCCGTTCTTGTGAATTCGGGTTCCTTGGATTACATCTACTACAATTACGAACAATCACCCCTGGTTCTCCACATTTGTAACAATATAGCTGTCTTTGAGGTTCGGTACACTTCTTAGCTCGATGTCCCTTGGATCCACAGTTCCAACAAATTGCCTTAATCCCTGATTCAGTAGAAACATTACTGATTCTACCTCGTCCTCGACCTCGACTACTCGAATTGCCTCTACTGTTACTATTACTTCCCATGTCCTTACTATCTGAACTCTGACCTGGACATGAAAATTCGTGACTTTGGTGGGTAACTAACTGAATTTTGGGTTTTGGTTTCGACTTATCATCGAGTGTTACAACTGATTTCACTAACAAAGAACAACCATCATCTAAAAATTGTAAATCCCATTGAATCATAGGAGTAGATTTAGAAATGACTTTCTTTGAATTTTCCCTAATTACCACGGTACTCAAAGGTGTAGATACTAATCTTTGATAACTCATCATTAATTTAGAAAATTCCTCTAAGAATCCTAACTTAATTAATATTTCCTCTTCTTCATCTGAAGGACGTGATCTATTTGCACGATTAATAAAATGTGATAATTTCGTTTCAAAAATTATTCCGGTATCTTTTGCTGGTGAAGTTTCAAAAGCTAACAAAAGTTTAGTTAAAGTTGTTATTCCTTTATTTAAGACTTCCCGATCTTCTTTAAACGTATAGGGATACACCATACTAATTTGATATCTCCCTTCCGCTTCGTCTTTTAATATCCGAGCGAACACCTCTCGCAACTCCACGCCTGTATTAATGATAGACATTCCTCGTACCGATAATTCATAAATAATTTCTGAGTTTGAAAGTTTTTCTGGTAACATAGTTAACACCATCTTGATTAATTAAATAAATCCAAAATCACAAGACTGAACGAGAAAAAAAAACTTTAAGTATTTCGAGTTAATTGACCTCAAGGTTGTATGCGTTTCTTTACTGAATAACTGACCTCATAAAATTATGACTAAAACAAATACTAAAATACGACCTTGACTCCCAATAATCTCAACAATACCATAAAATTTAATTTTGGACCTAACTTAAAAATATAAAAATAATAACATTCAGATAAAAATCAAAATTGATTTCCACCTTAATGAAATAAAAACTAAATTCGAAAGTTGAATAAAACTTAAGCCGAAAATGTGTTGTTCCGATTGTACGAAAGTATTTCTTACTTTGACTTCCTACACCGCTAACAAATTATATGACAAAAAAAATTCAGACCTACACGATCAATAGCAACTTTTTGTCCCGTAACAGGGTGTCAAAATTTTTGTTACCACAGTAGTAGACTTGTCAACCACGTACGCTACAACAATAACTATTAACGACCTACAAATATTTTTACTACAAACTTTTTTGTTACAAAAGATAACCAAACTGGTTGATCCTATACCTAACACGTTCACTCACACGCTTACACGTTCTATGACAATTTGTTACACGGTAACCCAATTATCAATTTCCGGCCTATACGATCACTAACCAAATCTCGTCCCACACCAGGGCTTCAATTTATTTTGTAGTAATTAAATTTTTAGTCAACTTTGCCCCACACGTTGGCCTTGCCAAATTTATTCAACTTTGCCCCACACGTTGGCCTACGTAACAATTAAATTTAATCAACTTTGCCCCACGTTGGGCGCCAATTTATTACGTGTAATTTTCACACTACGCCCTTTTTCCCTCGATCACGTAATAAAGGTTATGACACTTAAGGAAAGCACTCAACTAACTCAGTGGTTTTCGGCGTAGATTCTTTAATTACTAAAATTACGGGAAAAAGTGTTATGGCATAGTGTCGCTGGTTACTATTTACAATGCTCGACTGATAACCCCGATTTTGTGGAGTTACTATTGATGGCGCCACTCTGTTAAGTTTAATTCCGGCCCGCCCCTGATCTTAATTGCTTGGATCGGTAAACGATGTAACAGAGAACACGGTTTATCCCCTTTATCCACGCACGGCTGTTGGTATGGAATTAATAGTTTTTGTAGGTAATGAATAAAAACTGTTTAGTGAAAAGACTAGATGTAACTTATCAAGGGACGATGGACTATCGTAAATCTATTGAGTCTCACAATATGGAATATCCTGTAAAAGAAATATCGTAACACAGTTACGCAATAAAAACACATGAAAACTGGAAAACAAATATATAATAATAAGATAATTTCAAAATACAAACTTACTTACATTCAATGCCAAAAGCACTGATCAATACTAATAATAAAACCTATCAAAATTATTCGAGCTCGATGCAAAGCTAAATTTTCTTAATGCTAATAAAATAATGATTTTTAATGATTTGAGTAACTGACTGATTAATCTTTATATCAAAGTAAAATTCCCTTAATTTCAATAAAAATCCCCAAATTTACCATAGACAAAATTAGAATTATTAATTAAATTTATGACGATTTGAATTACAACCCTATTCTTTAATTTCTGAACTTAAAACCCCGATTTTGTCAGCTACTCGCATCCATGTATTTCTAATGAAATATATGTAATGAAATTAGTACAAAACTTGAATAAAATTAGACAAACTTTAAATATCCTAACAATAATTAAATAAACTTCACACCGATTCTTGAAAATTATGTGTTTTTAAAAATAACAAAGTATCACTTACTATGGCTGAATACAGGTGTCTTACACAATGATTCACTCGTTGTGGATATTCCTTGACTGCAATAGATTTGATAGTGTCGATCCTTGATTTGATTGATGAAATGGCTACTCGGCCCCAAAAGATGTTAAATACGGTGTTTGAACTTTATGATGGTTTTCACACGAATTGTTAATTTAAATGTGTATAATATGAATGAACTCCCAACTTAATAATTTTTATCAGATAAAATAATGTTCATTCGCTTTGGATAAGTTTTACTTGACCAAATTAATCACTATGGTGATTTTTACGTCGTCGAGATTATAATATTACGCACGTAATTTTGTGGATTCCTTATGAACTTTAGGTCAGAATCTTAATAAATCGAAGGACTTAAAAGAATTTGAAATCAAAGATCGCTTTACTTGCACCCCTGGGCCACGACGATGTTTCAAACATAAACATTTAATTCACCTTAAACCGTATAATCCCGCTAATTCGCGTTAAACTTGCATCGAGAACTAATTTTCTAATTATTCTGGATGACTAAAACTTAATAACTTCGATTCTTCCAGACGCTAAATGTTCTTAATAAATATAATTAACGATCGGCTTTATACACTCTTAAAATAAACGTGATAAGTTCAATAGTTTATTAACGAAATTCACTATTTTAACACTCGAAATAATGTCTTTATTCACTAATAATTTCTATTATTACTTTCGATTCGACTACCGATTTAGGTGTTCTTGGTGTATTCAATACTTATAAAATAATTTTTATAAGTACTGACCGTCGAAACTTTAACTATTTTTGACCCGAAAACTTAGATGTTAAACGTTTTACAAAGTGATCTCCCAAATTAGGTACGTCTTACTTGAGCAGAACCACTTTGTCGAGTGAGTCGATCTGCCTGTTCCCTTCTACTTGTTAACATAAATTTCCTAATTTTTAGGAAGGGTCCCATCCAATAAGAGGTCTCATTTTGGGTTTCCCTCTTCCTTTTTTTCTAATCACTCCCCCAATTTTTATGATTTCTTAAAACTTATTAATGAGTTTGTGAATAATAGATATACGTGCTTTTTGGTAATTTTAAACGCGACATTATGGCGCGCGGTACTTTTTGGTAAACCGTTCACAAACACTCGTGCCCGTCCCAATGACTTAACTCACAGTCGCTTCTTTGTTCCCTTCTCTGAAAAAGCCATAAAACTCGAGACCGGCTTAACTAAATAATATTAGTTTTCCCAAAACTAGGCCTATAATTGCTTTTTGGATCTCGTTTTATTATTTGCAGCTGTACTTGACTAAAAATATCATTTTACTTTTGACCATGATGTTGACATTTAATTTAGTAATCCCATAAAATCTAGTATTTATTATTTAACGGAAAAATACTCATGTCTCGATGAATAACCACTCTATTTGATAAATACGAGGTACAGCCACGAAATTTTTGTACAAACCCGATTTAAAAACATATTATTCTAGAATAAAATTGCCTTTAGTCGGCGTATGTAAAAATCACGTCACAACTTAACTTACAATTTTGTAGTTTTTAAAATTTAATGCTTAGATATTGTATAGTTATTTGGTTTAGAGTTTCCTCTCTTCGCGCCCTACGCTCCTGCCACTCAGAACTCTTTTGACTAACGCTGTTCTAATTAAAAATATCCCCTAGGCCCGTCCAACTCGACAAAGATGTATATTAAATAGCCAATTGCGTATACATACTGTAAATTTTAAGTATACCGCGTATATGAATCCATCACAAGCACTGATTTGTTCTCATGAGCACATAATATGGCAAGCATCAATACGTACTTGACAATTAAAAAAGATTAATTGACGTGAAATTGAGATAGATCGGATTGTTATTGTAAACCAATTAAACATACTATCAGTTGCGCTTTCAAACTTGTAAGCTGTTCGTTCGTCCATTGTCAGGTCCAGCCCCATAGTGTCCAATATCCTTGTTGGATTGTTCACATTACGCCAAGAGTTATTAGCATATTTTCTGGGTAAGAAATTTAAATTATTAGATCGATTAGCAAACATTTCGTGGCTATCTAAGATTGCGTATTCATCTGTTCCTTCTTGAAATAAAAGAACTCATAAATGCATTCAAAATTTATTCTTTTCAATTCAAATTCAAATTGTACGTTAAAATGTCAGTATTGCAGGAGAGTTATTTCTTTGAAAATATTAATAATTGCAGCCGCTTACTGCCCTCCTAAACATACAATCAACGAGAACCGTTTCGTGCATTTCTACAACACTCTTGGTCATCGATTCATAGCTGGAGGAGATTATATCCATCTGAGGAGCTTAAATAAAAGCGAAACAAATTTGTCATGGTTTATAGTTTTTCCTTTATAGATTCTATTTCCTATAACTTGAATAAAATAATCGTTACATTTAGTAACTATATCTGATTATAATGCAAATAAACACCCACAATTAGGCTCAAGGCTAGCAACTCCCAAGGTTGTTGAAAGTAATGCAAAAAAAATAATCTCTCAACGGGGCAGCCCAACAAACTGTCCTGCAAGCATTAAGAGGGCGCCTTTAAAAAACAGGTTTACAGGTGGCGCGCCCTAAAATATTAATCTTTTGTACTCATCTGTTCACCAATACAGAATTCTAATAATTTATAAAAGTCATATGAATAAACGATAACTAATTTAGGTAATCAGGAAGTTTGAACTTCGAATGTTGAATATTTACAAGTATATTCCAAAAAGATATTCATATTTGGAAATATTGAATATTTTTAAAAATATTTAACTTTGAAAGTTCAAACTTCCTCATTACCTAAATTAGTTATAGTTTATTCATATGAGTTTTATAAATTATTAGAATTGTGTATTGGTGAACAGATGAGTAGAAAAGATTAATATTTTAGAGCGCGCCACCTGTAAACATGTTTTTTAAAGGCGCCCTCTTAAACAAAAAATAAAAGATAATCGCCAAATAACAAAACAGTATCAAATCACAAGAAGCCACCATGACAAATCAAGACTTAACAAGGCAGCTAAGGAACTAAAATAATTCTTACAAGAAGATAGAAACCAATGTATCCAATATTTCCTAGAAAACCTCAATGCTACATAGGTCACTGACTACTCTTTATGGAGAGCAAACAAAACATTAAACCGACCACAACTCAAAATACCTCTTTTGAAAAGAGAAGATGGAAACTGGACTAAAGCTGATAAACAAAGAGCGGAACTATTCGCGGAGCATTTAACTAGGGTTTTCTTACCTCATATATTTGACAGGCATGACAAAGAAGCTAAAATCTGTCCATTTTTGGATGCTCTAGGTTCTAGGACAACTAGAACTACCGATAAAGAAATGTAAAATAGGTGAAATAATATCAATGAAAAGTAAGGAACTAAAAGCCAAAAAAGCTACTGGATATGACCTCATCAGCGGTAAAATATTGATAAAAACTTCCACGCATTGCTTTAAAATTTATAATGCAAATTTTTAATGCGATCCTAAGAACGAGGTACTTTTTAAGACAATGAAAAGTCGCGGAAATTATAATGATACAAAAGCCTGGAAAACCACCCGAGGAGGTGAAATCATACAGACTCGTCAGCCTGCTCTCCTTCTTATTCAAATAGTTTGAAAGAATGTTCCTAAAAAGAATTATACCAATCTCAAAAGAGAAAAACTACTACTGGACCACCAGATTGGGTTCAGGCGGGAGCATGCAATGGTGGACCAGTTCCGCAAAATAGATGTAGAAATTAACAAAAAGTTGAAAAAAAGAAATATTGTACTACGGTGTTCATGGACATACGCCAAGCTTTTGATAAGGTTTGGTTAGTGGGCCTTCAGTATAAGTTGAAAAAACCGTTTCCTTATGACATGTAGTACCTGGTACTGAAATCGTACCTCACAGACAGACACTTTTATTTAAAATTTTGGGAAAAGTACACCAATCCAGACTGGAATCCCGCAAGGAAGTATGCTAAGACCTATCCTCTAATTACTTTATACTGCTGACTACCAATGCAGATACCACCATAGCAACATTTGCAGACGATACCGCCTTCACGAGGAGCCTGCTGTGGCCTCCGAGATTATGGAAAAAATCCTAAACAAAGTGGAACCATAGACCAAGAAATAGAAAATTAAAGTGAATGAAAGTAAATCAGTGCAAGTGACATTTACTTTAAGAAGAGGTGCATGCTCTCCGATTAAATTAAATAATAATAATCAACAAATTTATCAATCCGATGATGCTATATGTTTGGGCATTCACCTAAATAGACGTTTGACTTGGCGCAAGCACATTTTCATGAAGAGAAAGCAACTTGGGCTGAAGTTAACTAAAATATACACTCTCATTGGCAAATATTCAAAAATGACCGTAGAAAATAAATTATTAATCTATAAGATTGTCCTGAAGCCAGTGTGGACATACGGCATCCAACTATGGGGATCACCATCCACCTCCAATATTGAAATATTGGAAAGATTTCAATTTAAAATATTACAAATGATTACCGAAGCTCCATGGTTTGTCCCAAATGAAGTTATACAACGAGACCTGGAAATACCTAATACTGTTTTAATTAATTTCATTAATTAGAATAATAAAATTAACATAAAAATTATATTCCTAACTATTCAAAGGAATTTGAATGGCCTTCAAAATGTCAGCATTTCTATGAGATGTTAAATATTCGATGAGAATGAGATGAGAGATGAGATGTATAATATGAGGCGGTCGGAGCTTAGCGGTCACGTGAGTGACTATGAACGCTAAATACCCGGTTCGAATCCGAGTAAAGTAAGAACTTTATTCTGGCCGTCTCTCCCTCGGCAGGCAATGGCAAACCACCGGGGTGTAATCTGCCATGAGAAACCTTTGTCTTAGGATAAAAGGACCTAGTACGAAACATATAAAAGTACATAAATCGTCCCCAAATTATAAGGTTCACCAAACCCTCTTTAGGGTAAAAGGACCGAGAAGGAAGGAAGTTAAATATTCAGGTGTCCAATCTAAGCACCCCCGTTATTCCTTTTACTTTTTGAATAACACCGCTCACGTAGACTCAATCCAATTTTAATTAAAGCAACGTGCTTTGTCTGCCACGTATATTAGGAAAATTACCGAATTCTTTTATTCTATTGATTGATTTTTCGGTTGACTGTTTCAAAATAGCATTGAAAAGGAGAGGCTGTCGTCTTGAATTTATTTAAAAAAGAATTCTATGTCAAAGAATGCATTCCATTCTTTCGTCATACGACATTTTTTAAATTTGTTTTCTTGTTGTAGTATTTGGCAACAAGGAGAAAATCTGTATATTTATGATGTATTAAATCGTCGCTAACTGTTTATATTTTAGTAGTATTAATTAATGTAAATAAAAATAATTGCGCTTTTAATTAAAAGTTTTCTTTTATACCTTCTTTATAGTGTTTTCGATACAGACGATGTCAAAAAATGTTTTTGGATGAAAGTGTCTAATACTAACACCTATTTGAAACGTGCCATTAGTATGTTAACGAAAAAAAGAAGTTCTATCTTATATATCTGGCGCCCAACGTGGGGCTACTTTACATATTTGCATACTTTACATATTTTTACATATTTAAATGTAAGTTGCAAAATATCTACATTTATTTACTTGACGATGGAATCCCACAGGTAGTTGATTTGAGGTTAATAACTGAACTTTCCTCATTCTGAGTTTGAGGAAACGTAATCATGATCGGAAAATCTCCTGAGAAGATTTGTGGCGTATCAAACTTTTTAGTTTAGCTTAAATTGAACGAGTACCGTATAATTATTTTTCATTCTCTTTGTAAACGTTATTTGGTGCAGTACATTGCTATTCAATTTGGTCATAGTATAATCTCGCGTTGTTAGGTCAGTTAAATAAGTATACCTACGTAAAAAATCCATGAGTTTCGCGTTCTTGACGCTTGAAAAAATACTAATTGCCCTTAACATGCGAAAATGTTACAATAATTGTATATTTATTTTAAGGATGATTCGATTCCAATTTGACGGCCAAAGCATCGCTGCTATCGAATTGGTTGAATGGTTTACCTTCTACTTTTTAATATGTTGATTCTCATTGTAGAATAATAATGGTATACCAGAATAGCAGTAAAATGAATTTCATAAACGAAATTTATTTCATGTAATTTCAGCTAACTAAATTACTGAGAATACTGGGAATATCGTTAGTCTTGCAAAAGATATGCGGTGCCTAAGAAATTAAATCTGTCATCTTGTCTGGAAAATATGAAATATATAATAGGTAAGTCGCGTTCAATTAAAAATTTTAATTTTAAAATGATTAAATTCAGTTAAACGTCTTAAAATAAAATTAAAGAGCAGAGGATTTAATAAGCCAACGACTTTTTATTTCTTCATACCTTCATTAAATAAAATCATTTTCATCATGCAATAAATAAAACAAAAAAAATTATATAAAATATTTTATTTAAAAAATTAATTATCTAACTTAAAAAATTATAATAGCTAACATAATAATGAAAAACCATTAACGATTCTGACAGATGCATACTAATATATCGCTTTTCATTTACAAGGTGGTGGCATTTTACGACACTTGTTCGAAAAGTGATTAAATGAATTAGCTTTATTTGGAAAGGATGCATGTATATTGGCTATTGCCATTTACCTTAATGGGCACCCGAAAATGAGGATAAATTTTAGCTTAAAAGTTTCAAATTTATTCTATATAATTAATTAAATTTGGTTTTTTTGGGGATTACAATATCAATTCAACTCTACTATTTTTTTAAAGTCGACTTTTCGCGAATCTTTATTGAACGTTTCATCAAGACAATTAGTAAAATATACATTGTTACTGTAATGTAAATGTAAAAATTACGTTATCAGCTATAATGAACCGAGGGCGATGATAATCACGCAATAATTTTGGTTAATAATTTACGAAAGTGTGTTGCTTAGTAACTGCCCGACGCCATAGGCAACACACTTGCGGGAATTATTAACAAAAATTATAAGGATTTATCATTGACCGAGGTACATTCGGTGAGATAACTTCCTAAATAAGCAATGTAATGTACAATAATTTAGAAAAAGAATAGTAAATGAGTTATATTTCTACATCACAGACATTTACTGTCAAATATAATTCAATAGTTACCCATGAAATAAAATTTGGATTGTCAAACCTACGTCTATTCAGGTTATGTTTGACAGTACAAAATTTTATTTCATAGGTAACTATTGAATTTTAATTTAGAGGGTAGTTATCAGCTCAATTTTAACAAATCGCCCGCATTTTGCGGGTACTTATCGCTTCGAATCTGGTTACCATGTAAAGTTTGTTTGGAGTAGTCAATGTAACTCACGTGATCAAAAATGCATTATTCTGATTGGTATAATATGAATGTAGGAAGTTATCAATGTAAAGTGTCATTTTGCTATTATCAATTTTAAATGTAAATTAATTTTATATTTTATATTTTATTTATTGTCTCGATAAGGCGATCAATAACGATTCGCAAAACGTCGGCTTTAAAAAAATAGTAGAATTTAATTGAATTGTCCAAATTCCCCCCAAAACAAACAAAATTAATTAATTTATATATAATATATAAATTTATATAATGGATTTTAACAATCGGTTCTTATTATATATAATTATTTCAAATAAATATACCTTCTGAATCTGAATACATCCCTACTATTATTTCTGTTATTCCGTTTTTCCAAAATTCGTTTTATACCATTTCGAATGTTATGAATTTCCATTTAAAACTGCTCTAGTGAAATCCAACCCGTTTTTAGGGTTTCAATTGGGTTAACGGCAGTAACCACTACGTATTACCTATTCCAAATAAAATTGAGTTATCCAAGCAATATTTGAACAAATGTAATTCCAAAAAATACGTCTGTTTTGTTTTCGGTGGGCCAGTCTCTTCATTTATGTTTAGTAGAGATTTACGTAGAAATCCGAGAAAAAATTTTAATTTTTAGTTTATTTTGCGAATGCAAAATTATAAAAGTTTCTATTGCCTGATTAAAAACTCAAGAATTAATCAAGATAAGAATATCTCATTTTTTCATTTTTAAATTATTTTAAATAGCAGTCCAAGCATAAGCAAGAGCTGTTTCAAGCTGCTGCTTATATTTACTAGAAGCTTAGTTCACTTTTTATGAAACAGCTAAACCCTACTTTAAAGTAGTTAGGATTACTGAAATTCTAATTAGCATGGATACAGATTACCGATGTTGCAGCGTTATTTCTATTAATATTAAGAACAACATGAAATTATGGAGTACATACATAAATTACAAAGAAAACAAATTACAATTTTTTCACTATCTAAATGAATTAAATTAAATGAACACCAAAAATAAATTGCACAATGCTACACAACAAAACAAGCACAATTACTTAAAAAGCAGAAAAAGATTAAGTAACCTTTCTAAAATCTCCCTGTATAACCATGGGCGGTGGATGATTTGATCGTGAATTCGGCGGTGGTCCACGTAAGGGGGAGGCTGTGAGATCCAAAGCCTCTCGTCCATTTTCCTACAACAAAAATTATAAATTTAAATTTACAATTTTTCTTTTTCATGTTAATAAAGCAATTTGCTTTTATAACTCGCATTTAATATTTTTGTATAAAAATAGAGTAAAATTTTTAAAAGAAAACTACGTTAATTATTAAAAGCTACCCAAATATAATAATCAATATTTCAATAAGAAATTTATTAATAACGCAGTAAATAAGGAGAATATGTATTTAAATTTCACTCTTATTAAGGAGGAAAATAATGAAATAATTTTAATAAAATATCCTTGTTAGGTAGGTTAGATTCAAAGTAAAATTTATTTATGTTTAATTTATGGTTCTCATAAAGTTTGAAAAGTCGCAGTCGCCACGTAGTTGTAAATTTTCCCTGTATAGCTTCATATTTTCTCATTTTAATAAAATTAACTTTCTCATTAAATTTAAATGATAAAGTAATATGGAAGGTGACTATGTATTTATATTATACTATAATAGAGTAAATCATATACTTTAACATTTAATTACATCTAATGATATACACGGGGTATTCCCCAACGTGATTTTAATACGGAAAGTATGGATTTTGATGCGACTCTGAACTAAAAGGTCTGCTATAATGTCGACTGACGTACCTCTTTTAAAGGGATCGCTAGTATAACTGAAGGCCCTGATTGCTCGGCCTCCGGTCTCAGTCGGTGGTTAAAATTATTAAATTACATAACCACACTCATTTATTTTCATGTCATATTATTAAAAGTTTAATAAAAATAAAATCACCATTGGGCACATTGCCTTGCCCAGCTGTCCAATTCATGATTGATGTTGTGATGTTATTTTGGTTTTAAATCAGAAGAGTTACATTAGCTGGTAATGCGGAAAAGCTGATTTTATCGAAATTATTCAATTTTTGAAATAAGCTAATATTGCCTCCGTTGAATTTAACAAAACTTCTGTAATGAGATTACGATGACACTTTCAGATAATCAATAATTTTTTATCCAATCAACTTCAAGCATTACAAACAAATTCGAAATTTAAATGACATCGGTGTAAAATCAAATAACTGTTGAAAATTTGTTTGGAAATTGATGCTATACGAACAAATCAAAGATTTCATTTGTTTATAATTCCAACATCAGCAAAATTAATAAGTAAGGAATATAAAATAAAAAATATCAATTTTAAATTTAAAACTACAAATTATTGATTATTTTTATATGGTAACATGCACTCATTGTAAGATTTCAGACATAATAATCCAAAGAACATTATAATATTTTTGTCATCTATTATTAATACGTTAGCCGCCACGTGCATTAAATGTAACTCACACTAACATTAAGAACAATAGGGTATTTTTAAGCGTAGCAGGCGAGATGTTAAAATATTTGTAAAATCAATTAATGAACAGTTAACACAAGGCTCGTATTGACACGTTGTTATTTAGTAGGTACTATTATTGTTCACTTTTGCATTGATTATCACTTGTTTTCTCTTTTCCTCCGAAAGGCCGATCTAAACTAACAGTGCAGCTTGACTAAAAATCGTAGGTTGGTCGACATTTCTTTTATTGCAAAAAGGCAGATTTAGAACTCCGAGGGATTTGGATTACTTCCCCTAAATTTCTTTTTGAATTAGTAGGAATATTTTAATAATTTACAAATAAATGAAATTAAATTAATATTATATTTTTAAGCTTTCAAGTGTCATACACTCTTCATCAAATTATTAAAATATTCCTATACTAATAATAAATTTGGTTTATAATTTTGAAATAAAATATTATATTTCTTTTTAGCAGTCAATTAAGAAACAATAAATATAAAGAATTAAAAATTAAGCTGTTTTAAGTTAATAATTATAGTTGATAACAAGAACAGATTAAAGAATTGGACAAAATTAGACGAAGATGTGAAAAGAGTGCAAAAATGTACGCTGCACAAAACAAAATAGCTATAAGGCAATAAAATTTCCGTCAAAGTCGGTTCAGTATTTCAGTGATAATTTCGCTAATCCATTCATGAGCGTCATTGTAGCGTAATTATTTAGCCTTTATGTCACTCACTCGGTTTAATATTTCAGGTTCTAGAGAGGCACAAATAAAAATTCAAAAATAAAACCGTGTTTTTCTGTAATGGGGTAATAAGCAAAATTTTATTGCTAATTATTTTGTAACTTCTATTAACTTCCTATTCATAGAATAAAATTAAATCACGATTTAATATGAAAGAATAAATAATAAATTAAATAATTTCAACATTAAAATAAATATTGCAAGAAGAAGTAAAGATATTGATTAAGGAATTAAGGAATAATCGGATTTTCTAACAAATTATCTACATTATATTACTTATAAATTATTAACAATTCAAATCAAAATAAATTCTACTTCAAACAAGTTGAATCAACAAAAGCAGTAAAATAAATTATTTATGTTATTATTTATTCAATAAGAAAATATTTTAGAATGAGATTTAAGAATAATTGGTAATAATGAAAAAATTGAACGCTTAGAAAGAAATCGCAAGTAGAAACAAATAAGATATTTAAATGAATTTAATGGATAACAATGTGTTTATAGTACCAAGTAATTGTTATTTTTAAATGTTTTTGTTAGTAATGACTTACTTTTGTTAAGAGTAGCGTAATAAAAAACAAATTTAAAAGATTTTCCTTTTCAATGTTTGGGTTTATAAATAAAATTACTTATTTTATTTTCGTTACATATTATGTGTAACACAACACCTGCTGATGTAATATAACATCTTATAATAAAGAAGTACACGTAACAATTAATAAAAAATAATTTATTATAAAATTAAAATAAATTATTTAAGGGGGAATTGCTGTGTTAAAGTAAAATTATTTGATTTATTAGTTATAATAATTAATAACATTATAAAATCCTCAGAAAAGCGGTTATGTCGGAGCGGGGTGGTGGGGATTAGTAGCTTGGTTAATGGAAATTCAGTCACGATGGAGCGCTTTACGAGGGAACAGAAAAACATTTTTACAAAAATAGCGAATCGTGCATTGTTGTTCGGCATTTATTTCACTCTGAATGTGGATTACATGATTTAAATCAATGTCGCAGCGAAAGTGTTATTTGATTTTGGGTTAGAAAGTTTAAGGCTACGGATTCAACACTAATTCAAAAGCCACCGGGACGCCCAAGATCAACTAGAACGGAGGAGGTATCAATAACGAAGTTAGGTTTTCCATGTGCCGGCGAGTTTTCACAAAGAGACAGATTCGAAGAGGGCTTGCATCGAGATGGCTCGCATCTGGATTATGTCATTTTCAAAAATTAAATTTTCCAATTATTTATTTAAATTTAAATATGTTTATTTCGCTACTACCTTTATAAAAATGTTTTACACAAAATGCACGCTGCTCACCCGTAAAGCGCTCTATCGTGTCTGAATTTGTATTAACTAAACTACTAATCTCCATCACCCGCGCCCCGCTCCGACATACCGTTCGATCGCAATGATGTTTTAAATAGAGAAGTTCTTTATGATCCTCCCTGTACATAATATGAAGCTGAATTTGTACACGTTAAAAGACAGAAAGATTATCAAGAGCAAAAGTGAGTGTTTGAAAAATAAAACTGTCTAAATGACAATTTCTTAAAATGTAGGACTGCCCTCTAAAGAAAATATGTATTATGTTGACCGTACTACTTTTGTTAAAAGGCGCTGTATATAAAACGGATCATTTGAAAAGTGGCACTTATTCTATTCTTAGTCAAGTCTTACAAGTAGAAATTACATTTTCAATAATACAATAACTTTCTGTGAAAAACTTTTCCAGCATTAAAAAGTATTAAAAATAGGCTTATTAGATCAAGTCGGATTAACTCTTTCATTGCTCTCGGAACTCCTTTATGTTAATTGCAATGGAACAAAACCTTTTATCCAAAAAACATAATTAATATAGCAATTTGAAAAGAAAATTATACTCTTTAAAATTGTATTAAATGGACACAAAATAGAATAAATGAGTATTTAAATAAGGATAATGAATTAATATTTTTTAAACTGATTGTGAGTTACAAAATAATATAAAGATATCATAATACTTAAAAATAATACTACTACGGTACCACTATAATTCGTAGTGTACAATGTATGCTGTCTGCCTTATTATTTAAGTGACATTTATAAAAGCAAAATGTAACATTGAATTATTTTAGTGTGATTTTGACACGTTAATACAAATCGACTTTAAACCGTACCGGATAATTTCCATTTCTCCAACGGAGAATCGGATTTCATCCCAGAATTTGAGGAGTCATGAAAATTTTATGGCTTATAGATAATAGACACACGATAAATACAAAATCGTAATTGGCAGACGTTTTCCTAGTCGGATAAGGGGGAAGCGCAAAGGGGTTAATTTTCCAAAAATGCCATTCTTCTACCGACTTTACCAAATGGTTCTTCTTCTTTCTTCTCAGCCTTTTTTCTGCCCACTGTTGGACATAAGCCTCTCCCGTTAATGGAGATTTTTGGTCATACCTCGCTGGCCAGACGGGTTGGAGTAGTCCACAGATCGATTTTGGACTATAGTTGTTTTACATCCAGTAGCAGCTTGCTAGGCTAGCCTTCAGATGTACCTGTAGCCTTGTTTTTTGTTAGCGGTGGCAATTTCTCCAACGGGGACTTGGTTATAAGAAAGTTTGACTCTCCCAAGGTTTGAACCCGGTACTCCGCATTCGCATCAAACAGCGTTAGTTGCAAGGCAATAACCGTCTCATCAATGCAACACTTGGGTTGTTTAATTTGTTCAATTCTTATATGGTTCATTTACAATCCGGATGACGAACCATAGATATTCTAAAAAAGCTCAATTGGCATGATGAATCTGACAGATTGTATAGAAAGAGTAAGTTGATTTTATTTATTTATATTTTTGACCTGGAGAGAACATTTGCGGATGCTAATTTTTTTCAAATTACAATTGTAATAGATTTGTGGTCAATCTATTTTACTTTATTTTATTATTTCAGTTATTTTTGTAATCGTGTAGTTTAATGGCTTCAAGTTTAAACAACACTATCTAGCTACTTTGGAATAACTTCCTGAGTTCCACAGATGATCAATCTTTGTTAATGTGTACTCAGATCTTGTTCTGTAATTATAATTTATTTTGTAATACGAATCGATGAAACATTTCGGGACCGAGAAAACTCAGGGAATTAAAATAGTGAATCAAAACCTTCGTCGTGCAGAATTAGTTAATTGTATTTTAAAATTATAAAACTTGAAATTTATCAATAGAACCGTAAAAAAATTGCAATAGTATGTCAATAAATATTGTGTCAAATTTTCAGCCCTTAATTCCTCATTAATCTGTATCCAATAACTAAAAACATTACGAATAATTCACCCTCGTACATTAAAGTTTCTTACAGATATTTCTCCCAAAATATCTTAAAATTCTACAGATTTTTCTCTGTGAACATTGAACAATTACATACCCGCAATTAATTTTTTATTTAATTAATTTATTTTCTGGTTAGATACAAACAATTTTTATTTTATTTAATTCCTTATTATTATTATTTTTAAATATCACGATTTTCATGTAACCAGTTCTTTGCAGTTAAAATTCGATTATTTTAGTTTTAGTTTAGTTTTTCGTAAAATTTCTAACCGGTAGTTTATTTAACTTAAAAGAACACAACTATACCGACCAAAAAGTTCTAACTAAATTATTATTTAAAAAAAAATAGTTTTTTTTTAGTATTTGGAAATAGGGCATCCTAGAAATACATACAATTTTGTACGATAAGTTCTATAAGCGTGTCGATTACTATGGTAACGAAAATAACAGAATTTAAATTTTGATTTTTGAAGTTTAATGATAGCTATTCAAATATGAAATACAAACATTTTAAAATATATTTTATTATTTTAGCATAAAGTAACCCAAAAATGCTTTATTAAATGAATGATGATAGAAATGACTAATGCAAATTTCCCTTGATTATTAGTAAACGAAAACACCATTAATCATGATTTTTCTTGTATTATTTGTATAGTTTAGTAATATACTGCATTATTATTTATTATTTGTCATAAAATTTAAACACATTGGAAGCCGGTAAAAAAAAATTTAAATAAAATTATTAAACAAATTTGAAAATTAAACACTAAAATTCGAATTTAGGTAACGCTAAGTTGAACAATAATTTTTCCTAGTAAAATCACTTTTAAACTTTTAACCCGGTACATATAAATTGTCCTTGAACGGCCGTAGTACTCAAATATCCGGTGCAATGCCCTTGCACTCTTCAATTTTCATCAGCCATTGCCGGAATAAAATGAACAAATCTAAATGAAAACTCACCCCAAATTTCCATTTTCTACTTAAAATCAATCACAAAATAATTTACCTTTCTTGTAAAAAAGCAACCTTTGCCATTTTTATCACACATTAACTAAATCAACGGTCTGAACCACCGACTTGATTTTGGCCTCCCTTACTATTGATTTTCCGGTTATGACGTCACTTCACGTATAGCTGCTCGCGCAATTTGAAATTTCAAATACCATTGGCTTTTCCGCACTTGGCGCCAATTATTTCTCCAGCTATTCATAGCTCACGTTTCAAATTAAAAAATTACCGCTTAATTTTCTTAAGTTAATATTATAATATTATATTTTCTATAGTTGGGAAATTTTGGGGGGAAAACTCAAAAAGCCTTTAAGACTAAAAATAGATTTTGTGCAACTAACGTAATAAATTTGATTTTGGTGTACCACCTGAGCATTCAAATAAAAAATTACTTTTTGTTTCACGTCATATCAATCGAATCTTACCAAGTTAGGTTTATATGTCAATTTAAAAAAAAATTACATGAAAATTTATCACATATTTTTAAAAAGTTGGAAACGCTCGTAAATATTACTATTTTCATAAGTGAAAAATTGAAGTATTTACAACATAAATATCTGATGTTCAATATTATATTATACGTTAATTGGTAAATGTTTTATTGTATTTCAGTTTCTGATAAAGCAATATCCAGTTCGTTATCTTCTTGAAAAGAATCACACTTTAAGCTTCCTTATTTATCTAAGTAGATCTCCATCCATTCCAAATAAGTGACTGATACTAAATTGCTCATTTTCGTTAAATTGAAAATAAAATGATTTGTTTAAATTGAAAATTATACTCATTTATACATTTTACTTTTAGTAGCTTTTCATCTACTGACAGAAATAGATTGTTGGAAATGACAATTTTAAAATTGCCGTTAAGTTAAAGTTATCGTTAATTCTTTAACAAGTAATTTTAAGTAATTGAGTTTATTCCATTACAGAAAATTGCTTATTATTAACAGAATTTTCACAGAAAATTAAATATCTGAATAAACACGACCACAATATGGTTTTCAAGAGAGACCAACAAATACATCTATAATTGGCTAAAAATGACTTAAATTCTAGTTCTCTTACAAATTTACACAAGTTTATAAATGAAGGGTTGGCAATATGCAATCTGGATATTGAAGCTAATGGAACTCCTAAACCGTGCTATTAGTTTTATGTTGACTCTAGCACAACGTACAATCAACGGATCACTTGCGGCACCCCATTCCTTTCCATGCCTTCTTGCACATATTTACGCAGAGCGCACGTACCATCAACAGACATGGGGAACCGCAACGATCTACAAAGTTGATTTTTGAAAAATAGTTTCTAATGGCAAATATTTATGTTAGAATAAGATAGATCGATCGCTTATATAGGCTGTTTTTTTAGCTGCATGAGAACTTTCAATAGGGATAACAATTGAATCGAGATTGCTATGGAAACAGTTTTTTGACATTTGTGTTTAGCAAGGTTTGGCATTTGATAATGCATAGATTGACCATTGAAAAACGCTACCAAATTGGGCTCACAACCAATTGGAAGTGGATCCATTTTTTTACCGTAAAATTTTGTTCAGTGACGAGGCACATTTCTGGTTAAATGGGTATGTGAACAAACAAAATTGCCGTATATGGAGTGAGACCAATCCGGGACATTATCTTGAGACTCCATTGCATCCATTAAAATTGACTGTTTGGTGTGGAATACACGCCAACGGCATCATTGGTCCATATGTCTTTCGAAATGAGGAAGGAGCTACCGTTACGGTGAATGGTGTGAGATATCGACACATGCTCAATACATTTTTGTTTCCAAAACTTCAAGAGCTAAACATTGACAACTTATGGTTCCAACAGGATGGTGCTTCGTGCCACACAGCCAACGAAACCATCAATTTATTGAAAGGACAATTTGGTGACAACATTATTTCAAAACGTGGTCCTATCAATTGGCCTCCAAGATCGTGTGATTTGACACCTCCAGATTATTTTCTGTGGGGGTATGTTAAATCCATGGTTTATGCTAACAAACCAACAACTATAGAAGCATTGGAGGCTAATATTCAGCAAGCCATTTATGAAATAAAGCCAGAAATATTGGAAAAAGTGGTCAAAAATTGGACTGAACGGATGCGCTTCGTAACCATTAGTCGTGGTGGTCACATGCCGGAAGTCATGTTCAAATCATAAATGCCTTTAACTGTACTTTCATAAAAAAATTATAACCAAAACATTCCGTCAGGTTTTTAATGTTTTATTTCATTTTGAAGTTCTCATGCAGCTAAAAAAACACCCTATATTACTTTTTGAACAATATGTTCGAATTTGTATTTGCTTTGCTCGTGGTAACAAACCTGAACACGTTTTAATATCCTGCGCGTGCGGATTTATAATAAAGTTGTCATTAAAGCTCAAATTAGATGATAAAAATTATAAATCCGCATGCGTAGGACTTCAAAATGTGTTCAGGATTGTTACCGCGAACAAAGCTAATAATATTATCATACATATATTTATCATTTATAACTTAAACGTTCCTAATTATTATCGACATCAGGGCTGACAACGGCGTTGCGTGAGCAACATGTACATTTAAATCCTGATCCTCCTCACTGAAAAGTGAACTTTTAGTCCACTTTTACTTCCGCTATTACGTGGCCTCCTTTTTACTCCGGCTTTTATGTTTAGGAACTTTTGAATGAAAGTGTTAGGAGACCGGGGATAGTTGACGCACGTGTCGTCGAGCGTAGACGTAAAAAATATTGTTTAATTTAAAAAATTTGTCACTTAAATTATTATTAAGTAAAAGTGAATTCAACTTTCGAACATATTTCACAAATGAGAAATAACAGTTATTCTAAAGAAGTACGTCAACCAACCCCGGCCTCCCCTACTTGTTTTAATTAAATAATATTATTTGAAAAAGACAATAAGAGCTGTATTAAAAGGTATCAAAATACTATAATCAAATCCTAATGAAATTTAATTATGTTAATTTAGTTCGTTAACTTTTAGAATGCTAATTTTTTATTTTTACAAGCTAATAATTTATTTATACTTATATTATTTTGACTGATTAATTTTATTCTGAATTTTTGGTCGGGAGCTTCTTAAAATGTAATTTTATATAAGCTTCTAGCTTTGATTTATTGAATTTAAATTTTATTATCTTTTATTATATTATTTTTATGAATAATGTCTTAATATAAATATAATATTTAAAAATTTATCATCTCATTGCACACATTGAAGCATAAATTTGAAATATGGAAAGCACAAGACTTGCTCCTCGCGGCTATCGATTTCAAGTTGCAAGGCAGAGCTGCAAGAACTTTCCACAAATAAAGTAAAAGACAAACGAGCCTCTGTAAATACCAAAAGTTGCTAGATTGCAATTCTAACTGTTACAAGTCTTGTTTCTTTTTCTAACTTTCAAGTATTTTGACATATCTTCAATTTAAGGACTTAAGGCTTTGGTGTACCTTTTAAATCAAATTTTGCTATTGTGGTCCAGATCAGTCCTGATATAATTTCCAAACAACCAAAGCATAAATAATCAATTCGTCTAAGAATACAGTACTTGGCGCTAAGATCGACCAATACAAGTTACTCAATTGTAATTTTAACCAATAAGGAGCCATTATTTATTTTAGTTTGTGATTTTCTACTACTTCTTAACTGAAACTTATTACAGAGTACCTAATTTTAAAGTAAGGGCAGTAGTAACGATTGACTAAATTTTATCTTGTGAAATTTATCAATTTTACTTTCGTTTGATTAACAAAAATGTAGACATTAAACTTACATTTCGAGTTCATATAAATACACTATTGGAAAATATCGACGTCCGCCTGTGAGAGTTCCTATATAGGTATATATGGGTTTATGTACCTTCACTTATCTCTTCGGCAGTAGAACACATCGCTGTAGTTTTATTCTTAAAAGATGAGAATTTTATGGCGGTGTGACAGCATAAAATGGAAAATGAAAATTTACAAATATTTTATGTAAAAACTCGATAAGAAAATTTACACAAAAATTACTTTAACTTGTTTAAATTTGTCACACGCCAACAGACCAACTTTTTTTTTGTTAGAAATAAAACTGTGTATCTCGTCGTCACATTTTGAGAGTTGCAAAATATAAAAATATTTTTAAACAGAAAAAACTTTTAACAAACTTGAAAAATTTTAAAGTGTTAATTTATTGTTTGTTACAGAAGATGAGAATTATTAACAGGAGTTACCAAAATTAATTCTAAAATGTCATAAAATCTGTTATTATCGTTAGGCAGTATGTATTATAAATGCTTACGAAACGTAAAGCTTGATTATTACTTGGATTTGGTAATTCCACGGAATTTGATTAATTACACATTAAAATTTACATAAAAGCACTTTACAACATGAATTGAGTGTAATTTAAAAATCGCTTTGCTGTTTAACACATTATTCAATTTTACTTTAAATTACATGCATTATTATTTTAAATTACATTATAATACAATTAATTATTGTTCTTTAATAATGTCGATTTTAGTTTTAAATTATTGAAATAAAATTTAAATATTCTAAATTTAATTTTCTGTAATGGTAATTTTTTGTAAGAGATTCTCTCCTAATGCCCATTTAAAATAAACACTGTATTTACAGTACAAAGAATTCTATCAGAAACGAAGGAAAGCAAATAAATGATTCGCTGCCCAAAGTCAATGATTATTTAATACTAAAACAACTGGTGAACTGAAGTTACCGAAGAAAAGCAAAGAATAAAAATTGTATCTATTTCAAATATTATGTTAACTTAATCTTTGTTTAATGTACTAATTTAAACTGGACAATTAACAGTTTTTCATTCAAATGGCATTCAATAGTAAAAAAGCAGTGTAACTTCGTAAATTATTCTCATTAATATTCCTCATGCCGGCCCTGCATGCATTTCACTTTGCGATTGCTGCTGCGTAAACGTGAATCGGTTAGGTAGTCTTGCGAGGATAGCGATTGCAAGCGGTCACATTATGATAGATTTGACAATTCTTTTAAGTTTGATATTAATGTTATTAATTGTTTTTTCCGCTACTGTTTTTTGTACAGTTATGTCCAGTCATCGCTAAGTGATTGTAACATAATTCGTACACGTATGGTTTTTACCATCTGGAAAGACGTTTATCGGTGCACATTACACGTTTGATGCGCAAGTTTCAATTACGTCACCCATCCAGGATCGGCTAATTACGTTTATCGGTTTTGTTGATCATCAAAAACAACAATTTCCAACTTTCCATTATCATCAGTAAGTGCTAAGTTCGCTACGTTGACAATTAGTCTACATTTGGATGAAATGAAATTTCCACTTGCTACTACAACGACTGCTTGCTCTACGGTTCCAGCAACATCTCTGGGCAGTGATAACAGTCAAGTGTTACTGTTTATTTGGAAGAAGTTTAACCATTTTTCATACTTTGAAGCCGTACGTCAAAATACGATTGGAAAAAACAGCTGTCCCCACGATGTTGTAATCTTACCAGAGTTATCTATCTTAAACAAAGTTTTCATCACCAAGGGCTGATGCATACCAACATCGTGGTAACACAAACTGGAGAGACATCTTCTTAGGATTGAGACTCATTCTTGAATATTTGTTTGGGCAACCTTCTCATTCATTATGTTCATAGAGATAGTTTGTATTTCAATTGATAAGTAGTTTTGACTTTCGTTGTGTATAATGGACAGAATAAATTTTATGGTGATGGTAACAAAGTTGTATGTATAAGTTTTATTCATCAAGTTTTTGGATATAGTTACTCGTTTCACCACAAGAGCTCCAGTATACAATTATTTTTCTAATAACGCGAAATCGATAAAATATTTAAGACTTTACACTGAACGCTTGGTTCTTCAACAATTTTTAAAACTTGCAACGTTTTTGAGTTATTGGAGAAAAACTGAATTGAGTGTTATTCGAGCTCTTGACTATAGTTGCAAAAGCACGAATGCTTTATTGAGATCAAGAAGTGAGATTGAAATCCATTTTTTAAAGTAATAAATAGAATCACAAACCTTTTTTATTTACGAGATTACCCCAAATGGGAAACTTTTAACTCAAACAGGTTAGGCAAAATTAAAAAGTTCCACTTAAATGTATTCCATCCATACTCGAAATCTTAAAACTGGAGAGACTATTATGGCATATAAAGAGAATATATTAATTCAGAAGGAAAAAACGATTTATGGAGTGAAAAAACTGATTTCACAGCCCAAAAAGATAATATGTTCAGTAATCAATTCAATACTTTTTTGGAACGAGTTTTAAGATAAACGGAAAATTTAAATAAAGCATAAGATGAAAATTATTATTTAAATTAAAGATCAACAAGCTAAGCAAACACATTAAAATTCGACTTAATATTATAAACTTTCCGCAATATCAATCAATGAACCAATAAATTTATGCTACTTAAAATCCAAGTCATAACAAAATGATTAAATAATATTATTATAGCACAAACGAGAACCATACAATTTGGAGCTTATCATTTTTACTTATCAAAAATACTTTAATTAATCATGCCTAATCCTTTGATATCAGAGGGCAATAAATTTAAAACCCTGTTGGTGTAAAACTGTTTCGGGCAGTAAAACATTTGGCAATGAGAGATACAAGACAAGTAGGGACGTTTAATTTGAAAAAAAAAATTCTGAAGTAAAATGCACGAGTATTTGTTTGCTTAAACCTACTAAGGAGGATTATGTCACATATCAGGTGGAAGTAGTCCAAGAAGTCTAAAATGATGAAAAGAAGATTGAAATATAAGAGAAGAAAACTAGATATTACAATTTATTATAAGGATGGCTGATGTTATAGTCTATAGTGGAATGGTATCTATGGTATCTAAAGTGAAACAACTGCCAGTATGCTAAAAAAGATAGAAGAAGCCTTTACAGGTTTGGTGATGTCCTGATTATGGTAATACAAGCCGAAACACGTGGAAAGAACGCATAATCTTTCAAAAATCTGGTAAATAAGATTTAATGAGAAGCACAATCAGTCTGGTAAATTGTAGACCTATCAAGAAATGCTGTATATATGACTGAATGGTTTTTGCCTTATTTAATCATAACCAATGATGCAGGAATGTTAAAGTGCGCCGGAGGTGATTTAATCTTTGTTAACAGTATGTACCTTAATTTGTAATTTTAACTGCACTTGGCTGACAATTTAGACTAGGAAACACGAATATAAAATGAAAAGCCTGAGAGATTTTGAAATAGATTTATTCTAAAAGTAAATTTTCTTTTAAATTGAAAATATGCACAATAATGTACAACGAATGAACTAATTTTGCTTCACATTCGTTTATACATTCCAGTAGAAATTTTCCTTGTTTAAATACACTTCGGTTCTTTACTTCATTATCGCTTTGTTAACGATATTTCCTCCAAAATTTGTTTTCAATTCTATAAAAAGATAGCAGTAACTTGTTGATAAGTCCAGGAAGTAGGGCGAATGTTCAAAAACTTCTCACTTAAATTATTTTAATAAGTCTCACGGAATTCGTGCAAAATAAGGCTATGCGTTGTTCTACAGAATTGTTGTTCTGATTTCAATTGTCTACACCATTTTTAGACGATTTAATAATTCATAACTTCTAGTCCGTGGGCATTGTTTAGTTGCATGTAAATTTCTACGGGAAGTTTATTTTCGGTACACAAAAACGAATAGCTAAACGTATATCAATATCGGATGACAGTTTCAAGAGAAGCTCCCATTGTAAACTGACGTTAATAAGTTGAGATACGATTGGATTTAGATGCGGTTTATCAATTTAAGGCACATTAACTTGTTTAATGTGTTTATTGTGTTCTGTACCTGATTTTGGAATCCAAACATTTCAACGCTCACTTTTTAGCTTTATTATTGGTAACTTATAAAGCAGCTACTTCGTTACGTTAGGGATGATGAGACACGTATAGGGTTGAGGACAGTTTGTCGCTATAGGAAGCAATAAGACGGACAATAAAAATATGTTTTTATGTTTTATTCGTAAGATTTATAGTAAATGCAACATATTGTCATCGTTTGTTTGTTTAGAAGCACAATTGCTAAAGTTAAAAATTTTGTTTATTTTGATGAAAAATTTAAAAGAAAAATTTTTACCATTACATGTAATTGTTTTCAATTTTTGAATTCTTACATCAACACGCAACACGCAAAGTGATTTGCGCCCTAGCTAATTGGGATAACCAATTAAACGCTCTGACTGGAGGATTTTGATGCAATAGCGTACTTTTGTACAATATTTGGAGAATTTTGAATTTTGGTTATGGGGTACGATGAAAAGGGTCGCTCGGGCTTCTTGTGCGTAGTTGGAGCCGAACGGACGTGCCTTGGTCCGCACCGAATTAGAGATCCAAGAATACAATTTTGGACTGACGAATAAAAATTCGTAATTAAGTTGTTTCATGGAAGATGTTGATCGAGCCCTGGGGTTGTGTTAATTCTGAGAGCATTGGAAACGTTACATTCGCCAGAAGTAAAGCTAGCCCTACTGGAATTTTGAGGTGATAAAAATTCACCCAAATTTACCATAATTAAGGCTATCGAGTTCACTGAACTTGAACAGAACTAAATTAAATAAACATTTAGCAGAAATAAATGGTTGCAATCAACAAAAATCTAATCAATGAGGATTTCCAGTTATTTTCAACAAATTCTTGCAAAATTCCACAACAATTTCAAGACGTGTGTTTCACGTGAACGACGACTTGCAACATGCGGCAGCAGAATAATACGAATAACTCGATTATCTGCACAGCTAAGTGAAATTGTGGTAAGGTATTACAAAAAATTATATTTAAATTTCATTATTCTTCCGACTGGGCATGTAAGCAGCAGATAAAATTGAATTGTAAATATCTACTTACAAACTCACAAGAGGATCATTGTTGGTTATAAACTGTGAAACGTCCACATCCATGTGCTTCTTTACAGATTAAAGTTAAGATCGAGTTTATTAAAACAAACTGAGCTAGTCGAAGTAAGGGAGGTATTTTTGCAATTGGTAACAAGAGTTTTACCCCATAAATTTATTCATTTTGAAAATTACCGATTGCAGAGTTATAATACGAAGTGTCCGTTCCATCATAGTGTTCGAACAATTCAAACTGTTCCATCCGGAAACTATACGGTAATAACCAATTGAAATACTAAATCGATTCCCATTATTTATATAACTTTGCTCTCTCGGATGATTTTCCTCTAATGTAAGAGTAAATATTTTTATTATGTGAAGATGGGAGACACAAACCAGCATTTGTTAAAAACTATAATTTTTTAATGAAATAAATTGTTGCTGTCGAGAACTTATTAATGAACTCAGGAAGTATTTTCCCAATGGAACGGAGCAATGTTGAATTCAATTTTATTTCACTTTATTTATTCATCTCTACTTCCTCCTTCGGTTAATTTACTTAAGTAGTTACCGATGATTCATAGAACACTCTGAAAGTAAGTCCGCATTTTCAATTGTATTGATTAAAATTATTGGAAGCAAATATTGGAAGTGAGGGACGATTGTTGTTGTTTGTAGCCAATGTCCTTTTAATGATAGTAGGTATTCAGGTTATCAGTTATGGAAAGACCAATAATAATTACTATATAGGTCCGATTGTGTTCTGGGAACTATCATCTTCATGTTAAAAATTTTGATAATGTTTATTGTGATAATCTTTATTGTGTGAATTTTGTTACTTAATAAAATTGAAAGTTGGGGCCTTAACATCAAAAAATTTATATTTGAATTAACTGTAGGTAACAGATAATACACAAAAGTATCTTATATTAACGATATTATCGTTTAGTCTTTCTTTGCCTTTAATAATCGAAATTGTTAGCAGCAACATTTACTGAAAAGTGAAAATATAAAAGATACATGAGCGGTTTCGAAAACTTTCCTTTTAAGAAGTTTGGTTAAGGACTAAACTTAAATAATGTAACACATAAAGTAAAAATACATTAATCCTTATAAAAATGATTTAAAAATAGAAGCATGGCACGGTAAACATGATAAAATTACTACTGGTAACACCGTTTATAAATTTTATTCGCACCCAATTTTAATGGTCATTATGAATGTATTGCACGTGACAACTACAAATTCTAGTACTCACGCTAGTATAATTAGAGTATTATGTACGTAAAACGTAAATATTCCAGCCAATCACGAAACAACCTCAGTATATAGCCATGAATGTAACATTATCGATTTAATTTTTTTAAAGAACCTACACTTACCATTAATGCATAACCAACTGAATTTCTTAGTAAAAGAAAATGAATAAAAATTGTTCATAAATTGTTTAAAAAATTAATTGAAGGTAATAATCTTACCTTTCTACGACCACAGCACAGCATACTGCGCGTACGCGATCGACCGGATGTGATCTTAGAGCGCGCCAATTTCCTCCACTGCATACCAGATTAGCTCAGAGATAACTTCCTGCAAAATAATTAATATTATACCATTAGTTATTATTACTGGATAAAAATTTTATTATAACTACATTTTCTCATCTTTGTAAGTTTTTCTTTCACATAATTATACAATTTTGTGAATAATTTTGATATATCTGCGTAATATTTATAATTTAATTATAAAATTGTTATTTATGCAACAAGTGCAAAAAGGACAATTTTACCGCACTTAGTGTGTATTTGCGGGGGCAATAGTACAAAACCAATACTGTTAATATTTATAATAAGAGAAATATTAAAATTAATAAAAATAATTCATATAATATTATGTATTTGGTACTTTTTTCTATAACCTCACGATGAAGCTGAATGAATGTCGTGAAAATGCACGAACTGAGCGTTATTGTGGAAAGCCTGGGAACGTAACGACACCACAAATGGTTAATTTAATTTCGTACTATTACTTAGCTTACTATTTAACCAAAAAATCTGAAATAATATTAAGTCAGTAGTAAGACTCGCATTCTTATTATGTTTGGTTTTAATTTTAAAGTATGTTATTTAATTAAACGAAGTTATTAATACTCCAAAAGGAGCTTTTGTCTCAAATAATGGAAAAGTTAACGTTACGTAAAAGTTAAATCCTTTTTAAGTAAACCATTGTCAGTTCATTTCATCTAAGTCGCCAGAACATTTTCAGCCAGATGACATTTCAAAATTCTGAGATTATGTTTTTCTACTATGTACATATTTCATCGGTCGTTCAAGTATGTTCGGAAAATTAGTATCTGAGTTTACGCATACACAACAGTTAAAGCTGATAGTGGAAGATAAATATCGTAAGTAGGTACATTATATCACAGTAAAGGATATAACTACAGTGACTCGCAAATGTATCCGGACAACTATTAAAAAATTTGCATTAATTTCAATGTAATTTTACTTTTTAAAGTTATTTAAAACCATCTGACTATTGTACCTTTTTTAAATTTGTTGTTTGTATCCAAAGGCACACTCTTCCCCTAGTTCGTTTAGCCCTTTAGATTTAATTTTAACGCACTAAATAAGGTCTTTCTAAACTTTTATTAAAACATAGTTCTCAAGTGTATAAGTTAATTTACGTGGTGGGTCACTTTTCTCTTTGAAATCGTTTCGATCTTCTTCCTTAAAATGCATAATAATATGTGCCGCAGTGTTATTGTCGATATGGAGCAACTTCCAAATTTCCTGGTGCGATGTAGCTTTCAATAATGAAAAATTACTAATTGTCTTAAATCAAAACTTGCGCATTTGGTGTTTTTAAGCTCCATTGTGCTAAATATTGAATTACGCGATTAAAACTAAGCATTAATGTTATCTTTGGTATTTACAAGGTTGCTGCAAATGCATTTTAACATTGTTACACAATTCTAAGACTATGCACAGAGTGGAGCCTGCTCGCCGAAACCTGCTTGCCGGCTTGAATGTTTTTATTGAAATACGAGCTTCGTTTGTCCTCAATTCTTCTTCTTAGTGTGCCATATCTATGTATCTTTAGACGTAGGCGATCTTCCTGGCTAAGCCAGGAAGACTTTACTAGGGAAATGTGGGGTGGTTTCCCGTTGCCTTCCCCATAGTCCACAGATCGATTTCGGACTTTTTAGATCACAGCACAAATCCGACGCAATCAGGATTAGAACCGCGGTTTCCCGCTCTGTAGTCTATCTGTGTTTGATTTACGCCAGACTGCTGGTCCTCAATTACGTTAATTAATATAATATAATTACATGAATAATTAATGTAATCAAGGACAAACGAAGTAGCTCCGTATTTCAATAAAAACATTCAAGCGGGTAAGCAGGTTTCGGCGACCAGCTTCCACTGCGTTTCTATCGTAAGAAGCGTTAAAGTAATACAATAATTGTAACTTGTCCTATTTCTTATATATTCTTATATTCTTCTTATATTCTTCTGGCAGACTGGAACCTCAGTGCTTAGCTATACTAATGGATCCTTTTTAGATATAAATATTTCGTGTACCTTATAATTGCATTTTTACGTAGCTAGCTCTTCGTCTATAAGTTGATATAGCTATTTTATTTTCAAATAACTTCAAAAAGTCAAATCAATGCAATTTTTATTAATAATTTATTGTCCGGATACAATTGCGAGCTACTGTATACATTTTTGAAAATGAGATTCGTTAATTTTTGAATAGCCAAATATGAATATTTGATCATAATGTACGAGTATATTATGCGTATATGAATAAATAATTTAAAAGAAGCTTTATAAAATATTGAATATATGAAATATTATACTGCATGTAAGTTTTTCAAAGTACATAATAAGTCAGAAAGTTGCATATAACATTTTTTACTAAGCATAAAGGTTTTAGATGGTCATATAAAGTCGTGTAAATCAGGTAAAAACAGACAATTTGGCAAAGTAACATGGAGTTAAACGGTTTTTACAAAGAAATGTTCTTTCAAAAACCTTCTCAAGGGCTTAGCCCGCTTAGCGTATATAACAATAAGATCATAATAATATCATCTAAGGCAGTGGTGTCAAACTGGCGGCCCGCCACGTATATTTTTGCGGCCCGAATAAACTTCGGTGATTGCTTGTTTTATAATAAAAAGTATATATTTCTGGGAATATTGTATATTTTATGATAAATATATCGTTCAAAAATGGAGGTGGGTGAACAAAAGTCATCAGTGCGGCCCGCGGAAATTTCGTTTGTCAGAAAATGACCCGCGGCTGGAATGAGTTTGACACCCCTGATCTAAGGCTACGAACAGAGTGGACGCTGGTCGCCGAAACCTGCTTACCGGCTTAGATGTTTTCATTGAAATACCAACTTTGTTTGTCCTTGATTGCATTAATTAATATAATAAGTAATATAATTAATAATATAATAAGTAATGCGTTAATTAATGTAAACGAGGACAAACAAAGCTGGTATTTCAATGAAAACATCCAAGCCCGTAAGCAGGTTTCGGCAACCAGCGTGCACTCTGTACCTAGACTAACATACTATCAACATTATGTTACATAAATTACGGATGTTATCCTATGCTATTATGTCCACCACTGACGCGCATGAATGGATTAGCAAAATTTCAGTTACCGATAGCTCACTCACTAACCACATATTTATTTTTACAAAGGAGAAAAGTTGAACAACATTCGTAACGTATGGATTGAATATTTGAATAAACTAGCAAATAACCTAAGATTTCCTTTCCAAACCTACCAGAGCTTACGTTATTTTTGAAACTATGCTCTTCTCTCTAAAATACATTTGTGGTCTGTGATTAACGGTCGGTGGTGAGAATCCCGTTAATCTATTCATGCGTGTCTTGTGAAAATTGATAATAAATAACAAAAATATTAAAAAATTAACGGGGGTAGGAAGCATTCTATAAATTATTTACTAAGTTTTCGGTAATAGGTTACTTACTCCCTTCTTCGGTTGTTTGAATATGAAATATTTTATCATATTGTATGTTAGCAGTAGCGTAAATAGGATTTGAATTTGGGGGGTGATGAATCTGGTATGAGACACCACCGGGGGTCTGGGATTTTGGAAATTTTTACTTTTAAATGTATTTTTTTGGTTTATTATTAGCCTTTGGGGGGTGATTCATCACCTGATCACCTCCCATACGCCACTGTATGTTAGCTATTATAATAAATTATAATATTATAATATTACAATAGGTATAATTATGTCATGCAAATTAAGTTAATGCACCAGATCATCTTTAAGATTTCTAAACAATTTTTTGGTATAATATCCATCATAGTGAAAATAAAGAATGAGACAATTTGAACTAAGAACACTTGGTACGATTAAGCATTATATAAATTCATTTTGACAAGTGTAACAGTCACTTGGAGTAAGTAAAAGCGAGTTTTATTTATTGCGTCGATATAATTACTATATTTATTATAAGCGATATAAACGACTGTGTCTATAATTTACGTAAGTATATTTTTTGTAATGGCAAGTAGAAATCAAAAATATTCGAAGTTTTGTTTTGTTTTGTTTACACATCTATTAAACATTTTTGTTTATGTTTAGGCTAACGTATAGCTTGATTTTTCCTTAGGGACTAGGAGCCAGAATATTTCGCAGTTGATGTGGAGGGAGAACGCGTGACACCAAATTCCACCAAATGACACCAAATGATGAAGATTCGTTCCTGCACATTAGGTCCATGGACTGCTGCAAAGGGAGGCATGAAATTTTATTGTTAAAAAAAAGTTTTCACTTTAGTTCCTACCAATTATAAAGGTGTATATTATTTTATTAAATAAAGGGATGGGCAAGATTAGATCATTTTAAAGGGAGGCGTAGTAAAATGAAGTTTGGAAACCACAAGAAAGTCACAAAAATTGTAGTGATGAATCTACCCAAAATTTAATGTAATTGGGATGTACAATAATTATTATGTACATTATCAAATTGGGGGATGTCATTTCTGACTGCTCATTTGCTATTCATATTTACAGCAATTATTTTTACGTTGTAAAGTCTTGTAAATGCGTGAGGATTCATTTTTGTTATGTTGGTGTCTTCAAAGAAGCCTACTTGTTTATTTTGTTTTTGACCACATTCTCAATTTAAATATGTTGTTCTATGTTTTGGGTTTATATTTGTCCATGATTTATAAATTTGAAAATTAAGCTACTTCTTCCTTTCTTCAACGTTTCATTAAACTGATTGGCGACCAGCATTTTCTCAGTTAGTTGCTAGTTATTAAATATCTGATTAAAATATTCAATTAAATAACGTCTAAAATATTTTGAATAAGTATTTAATTTGTCAAAATTATAGGGGTGAGTACGAAAAATTGACCCAATATTTAAACAATTTTCTCTCATAGAAAATTGTTCTTTTTTTTTGGTTTATATTTGTCCATGATTTATAAATTTGAAAATTAAGCTACTTCTTCTTTCTTCAACGTTTTATTAAAAAACCGATTGGCGCCTGGCATTTTCTCAGTTAGTTGCCAGTTATTAAATATCTGATTAAAATATTCAATTAAATAACGTTTAAAATATTTTAAATAAGTATTTAATTTGTCAAAATTATAGGGGTGAGTACGAAAAATTAACCCAATATTTAAACAATTTTCTCTCATATAAAACCTCAGAAAAAAATGTACGAATCGTTGAAAATTGGGCCTAAATTTAGTGAAAAGAGGAAAAATTGTGATTTGAAAATGTGAATCTTTGAAACAATTCAGCTTATTAAAAATATACCCCCTGAGCTTACAAATAACGTAAATCGAGATATTTAAACCAACAGAACTCCTAAACCGTAATATTTATACCTTTATGTTCACAGTTCTCTCTAATACGGCGTAAGATCAACTACGACAATCGCATTCCTAGCCACGCCTCCTTCCAAGTAGTCCTTAAGACTACACGCACCGCCAACAGCTTGTACCAATAATGTAAACTTTAAAATCAAATTTTGGCTAAACTAATCGATATTTGATATTCATCCTAATCTTGAACGCTTATTTTTAAAGTTATTGTCTAGAAGACCTTCGGATTTCATCAGAATTTCCGGCAAGATGGTTTTAATTTATTTGGTTTCTTGAAACTCACCGTAAACCACATTACACAAGATGTCTGTGTGCAACGCTTAATCTGATTTTAATTTTATTTTCTCTAAAAACGTGGACTTTTTAAGTGCTTTATATATTTGATATGTATCACAAAAGGCACTGCGCCGTTTGAGATTATAAGTGTGGTTGTGCGAGCATAAAATATCAATATCCCTCTCCTAAAATTGTTTGGCCTATTTTCTTCCGATTCTTAAATTCCTTTAGATTAAGAAAATATTTAGAATGAATAGTTGCTAAAATAAATACACTTGCGTTCGGTTAAAATAATTTATTATTTTATTACAAATAAAAATTAAGTTATCCAGTACATAGCTGTATTTTCAATTACAATTTTATCATTAAATAAAAAGCTGGAGATAAAAGAAAGGCCGAGTGTTAATTTACAACAAAAATAAAACATAAGTTAGAGATAGTAAAAGAGTGATTTTAAATGTGTAGGAGTAGATTACGATGTGAACAAAGAATTATTGCGATGGGTCAATAGGCGGATCAAGTAGTATTAATAAATTTCAGCTAAGGGTAGAATCTAACACACTTAAAAAACCTGAATAGGTATACCTAGATGTTGAATTCAATAAAATTGAAAATGTTTTTTAGAAGTACGGAAAGCAAAGTAAATTAAATAAGTTTCTTTTTTTACTGTTTGGATTTTTTGTCCTTTATAAAGTAAAAATAAAAATATTATTTTTGCCATTTTCCCTAAAGCAGATATCTCATTATTAGTCATTCGTAAATTTGAAGTAGATGTAATGCGAAAATACTAAAATTTTACTTTTAAATGCAGAGCAAATTTTCCTTCCTATATAGTAAGTTTTACATGTTTACTTTGCTTTTATTAAATTAAAGTATTAAAAATCTTGTATTAAATTTTGCAAAATTTAATACAAGATACGCTAGATACCAAAAAAATTGGTAAAATGAATTATTGCGCGATTAACTAAAATTTGAAGCTTACAAAATATTTTTCTCTATGTATGATCTCCAAGTAAGATCTTATTTTTATTTGATTAATCGTGATCATAAATTAATCTTTAGTTTCAATGAGGGATTATATTGGCAGTGGGGTTATAATGTGTACTGTCACGCAACTATAATAAATCTGATTATCCATTAAACAAGTTTCAAGTGGTTGAACAATTTTATATTATTTTCTTATTCTTTATTTTAATTGTTTTGTTTACTATTCACTGCCCATTATCTTTTTAATAAATCTCCATACTACCCAAAAACAAAATTGAGCATTTTGAAGACATTTTGCATATTATCCCATTTTCTGTGGAAGTTTGTTTCCGATTTTAGGTGAAATAAACAAATTAAATGAAAAATTATTATTTTATGATAATTAATAAAATATATAAAAGTTTTGGGAATTAAACAAGATTTAATTATATTATTACTTTTAAGGTCTTCGTTTCTGAAGAAAGTCGCATTGACTTGAAAATACTTGGAAGAAAATATTAAAACTCAAAGTGATAGGTAGTTTAAACCTAAAATTGATAATTTATTATACAAAATTTAATCACGAACCAAAATTTATAGTGTAACGAAACGACTCAATCCTTTATAACAAATTTTCAGCTTACCAACCAAAATAATGAAATAAATGAAGTTGATTTTCGTCCAGTTTTTTCTGACTTTCGTCCAACAAAAGCAAATCTATATCGGAGCTTTTCTGAGATTTTCTTCAGAAAAATGAAGAAACGGACAAAAAATGCAGTGATATGCTAGCGATAGTAAAGCTGTCCAGGATATGCAGTAAGTAAATTCCTACAAATTTACGTTATTTTACGATTTTCCAAATTGCAAAAATTTACGGATCATAAAATTTAGGGCATGAAACGTTTACTAATAAATTGGAATCGTCACGTTCATTAAAAATATTAAAACTTTTAAAAATAAGTTTAAAATATCTTCAGTGATAACAAAACGAACCTTTATACCACCTTTTTCTTTTGCTTCTTAAATTTCTTCTTTCTTGTTAAATTTGTATGGTTTCTGTAAAGCTGGAATTTATGTGAAACAAAAATCCAAACTTCTCACAAAGCAGTTTTTGCCATTTTTGATTTATGGGAAAAATCGGATATTTTATTTATCTGTAGTACAACTGATTACTTCAACAGACGATTTACCTTCTTCAAAAATTGAATTATCGTTGTTCTTCTTTCTTCTTCTTTTAAGAACAGTGGAGGATTTCCGAAATTAGGGCCTCGTAAATCAAGGGGCCTCAAAATAAGGAAAATTTAATTATTATTAATTAAATTCCTGTTATAATAAACATAGGAAAGATACCGAAAAAATTATAAGCTTTACGGTGCCTTAGATTTGCAGTTATTTTGATTTCATTGTAATTTTTAATTTACATTTTTTGATAAAATTTTAATTTTGTTCAAATATTCTGAAACTTTATGAAAATATTAACTCTGTTGTAATAAAGACAGGAAAAATAACCAAAAAATTCTAAGCCCTAAGATGCCTTAGATTTGCAGTTATTTTGATTTCAGTGCAATTTTTTGATTTACATTTCTTGATTAAACTTTAATTTTGTACAGATATTCTGAAATTTCACGAAAATATTAATTCTATTGTAATAAACACAGGAAAAATAACCAAAAAATTCTAAGCCCTAAGATGCCTTAGATTTGCAGTTATTTTGATTTCAGTACAATTTTTGATAAATTTTTTAATCAAAATTTAATTTTGTTCAAATATTCTGAAATTTAATGAAAATATTAATTACGTAGTAATAAACACAGAAAAAATTACTAAATAATTCTAAGCCCAAAGGTGTCTTGGATTTGCAGTTATTTTAATTTCTTTGCAATTTTTCATTTAAATTTGATAAAAATTTAATTTTGTTCAAATATTCTGAAATTTTATGAAAATATTAATTCCGTTGTAATAAACACAGGAAAAACAACGAAAATATTCTAAACCCTAAGATGCCTTTGATTTACAGTTATTTTGATTTCAGTGCAATTTTTTATTTAAATTTGATAAAAATAAGATACTTTTCAAATACATTTTGATTAAAAATATTTTCTGTTGCATTATCTATCGCTTCAACGTCGTTAACGTTCTCTTCATATTCCTCATTTTCGATTACATTCACATTTTTCAACTTCCATCCATCCATTTCAACAGGAAGTTTCGGCTCTCTGATATAATACAGACTAGCAGGAAAAATGGTGAAAATTTCGTCGATTCATGAGACATCGTACGATGAACAACAAGAACCCCATCAACTACATTAGTCATTTGTTTACGTTGTGTTCTTTCCTGTTCAGTGTTTTAAGAAGCTTATTTTTTATGGTATGATTTTGTCTTTCTATAAGTCCATTACTTTGAGGATGATATGCAGATATTACCCGTTACTGACTTCCGATTAACGTAGGGAATGTTGTTACTTCCCTAGTAAGTATGTATGACTAACACAGGGTTGTCCAAAACACAAATTGTTCTTTCTTTGTTTTTAATATGTTAATCTATCGGGAAGCCTTAGCCTATCTTCTTTAATGCTGGATGTGCGTGCTGCTTCGTTTGGTTGGTTAATAATAACTTAATAACACCTGTATTTTCTATACAAATGCAAAAATTTGTTATAGGGTACAAATTCACTGAATATATTTTGAGCTTATATTTTAGCCCCCACACTTACAAAGGAAACCAAGATAAAGATTTATAAAACATTGATCAGACCGGTGATGGCGTATTCATTAGAAGCAATGTGTATGACACAGCAGGAGACAGAGGTAATAAGAGTACTAGAAAGGAAGATACTACGCACAATTATGGGCCCAAAAAGGGAAGAGAATGGAGAATACAGGCACTCATGAACCACGAAATAAGGTGTGTAATGGGAGAAGAAGACGTAGTAAAATATATAAAGGCGCAGAGATTGAGATGGTTGGGCCATATTATGAGAGGCGAGGAGGAGAGCATAGAGAAAAAGTTGACCTTATGGAGACCATCAGATGAAAGAGCACGAAGAAGACCGATGATGAGATGGAAGGACCAGGTTGAGAGTGACCTGAGGGAAATGGGGATAGATGAGTGATGGCTAAAGGTGCAAGATAGAAGATACTGGAGAGACGTTGTCAGAGGGACGATGACACATGCAAAACTGTAAAATGAGGCGACTGGGAGAAAACCTAACATTGATTGGAACTTGTTATACGGGGTCTAATCCTCACCATCACACGGATTTGTAAACCCTAGAAATAGGGTAGCAATATTCTCTTAGAATGTATAACGCTTAATAATAATAATAATTTTACCCCCGGTAAAAATTCTCTAGAGAATTGCGATTTTAAAAATGCCACAACACGGAATAATTTCAAACTCCATGCTGGACGTATAGTAAGATGCAATTTCCAGTGTGTTTACGGATATTTGATGTTTTATTTTATGTAAATATAGTTTAAATTTAAAAAATACGATGTGAAGTTAAGTAAAAGCTTGTAATTTATTGTATTTTAATTGTAATTACTTTAACGCCACCACACGCAATAACTTCAAAGTTCATTATGTACGTAATATAGTGGCACCACCAACGGTAACGTAAAACGCGAATTAGAGAAACTCAAAAATGGATTATATTAAAAATCTTATTTTATTCTTGATTATTTGGAAATTCTTTCTTATAATGGTAGAACTTTCTGGAAATCAATACTGTGCTGATTTCTTGAAATTCTGGATACCACCATTGTCCTAATTATTTAGTTGTGCTATCATTGTAATGCAATGCTGTTGTAATAATTCATTAAATTTAACATTCAGATCTATCTCAGTTGATTTGAAGCTCGTTGATGATTGATGTTAACTGCCGTAAGCATAAAATGCATAAAAATAATTTCCTATGGAAATTTATCTTCACTCTTTTTGTTAATGTTAAAGGAAATCACCGCGAATCGAGTACTCTATTTACTCTATTTACTATTTACTCATAGCTCATCGTATAACTCAATTGATTACACGTATGAAAAATAAATGCATTTGGAATTGTAAAAAATATTTTCTATTGATATCAATAATACTGAAATAATTTTGTATAAAATAAATTCTGAAATCTAAATTGGTGTCATAAAAAAATTATTTGTTAATTAATTACTTATCTTATTTATTTGAATTACTATAATATAATTTTTTCTTTACTAACTAGTAGTAACTGTAGTAATAATTAATAAAACATTTTTTTGTTTATTTATTAATTTATTTGTATCTTATTCTTATACAAATAGTCACATTTGGCAATATTCCAAGTTGAGATGAACAAAACTTACTCAGATTTTATGTTTTCAACACTAAATCGTAACAGAGAAGTCGTATACGTATGACGTATGGATATATTATATTCCTATACATGGTTTAATATGCGTTCTAGGAGATGAATTTTGTAATAAAATATTACAAATTTTTTATTAAAAAAAAAAAGATTTAAAATCTAGTAGGTATCTATATTTATTAATAAAATACGATTATTTTTTGTAAAATGTACGGATCTATGTTGGTAGAGATTACTAGACTCTAAATAGAGGATATATTGCATTTAGTATATCAAACATAAAGCTTACGTTGACGATAAAGCTTATAAAAGCTTATAATCTACAAAGATTAAGCACAGTTATGGGATATTTATTTACTTGTGATAAAAAGCATAAATCCAAGTTCTGACAACTTGCAATGTGTAGCTTTCTGATGTAGCAGTAAAAACTGTTCAACTAGATTGTGGCTTTCTAAAAAATTTAAAAGTTTCCGTTTTTATTAACTTTTAAATTGGTTAGTTTTTAATTCGTGATAATAAATTAGTAGGAATATTTTAATAATTTACGAATCATCATTATTATGTAATTTCTGATGAAGAGTGTATCGCACTTGAAAGCTTAAAAATATAATATTAATTTTTAAAAAATTTCATTTTCAACATCACAACTTTTATAGTATTTGAATTATTTATTATAATTCCTCGCTTACGTATGTGAACATGGTTAACTTATAGAAATCTTGAGGAAAGTATTCATAAACGACAGAAGTTACAAACTTAATTTGTTTATTTTATATGTTGACTAAAATTAATTAAATCTTCTTCTTAAACCTAAAACCAAAGTTCATCACGTGTCAAACAACTTGCAAGCATTACAACCAGGCCTGATTACAACATAATTTTCTTAAACTATTATGGAAAATTGAATTCACAAAATAAACTAAACCTTAAGCTTAAGCTTTTACAAGTAAACTTCATTAAAATTAATTACACAACCTAAATGAACACAACTTGTCTCTCAGGAATAATTGGTACTGATTACAATAATTACATCACTTTTTTGATTTCAAAAAAAGCTGGTAAGTATACCTAATTGTGGTGGAAATTTACATTTTTTTTTAATTTTATTTGCATGAACAAACAGGTTTTACTTTTTAATTTTACTGCAAAAATATGTCAGTTTCTTTTCGTTTGTTAATGATGGAATATAAGTACGCAAAGTAAACTTAAAAAGTATTTACAAGAAATCTGATATAAAATCAATTTTAAATTTATTCAGTACTTAATACCAGAGGCTTATGATTTTGGTAAAGAAATTCTAAATTTAACGACAGTTTATTGGTTTTATCTGACGACCTGTTGACTCCATATAACATTTCATAGCCTGAATTCTCCCATGGTCCGGAACTGATGGTGTAAAAATCTTCTATTCTGTGGTTTAAATTCCGCGTTTATAACGAAAACAAGTAGGAAAATTGAAAATGTGTCATTAATTACGATTTTATTGTTGAATTTGTCACTGTTTCATTCTCCGTCCATTAAAATGATTATTTAAAATTTTCTTTTTCTCTCTACTGCATATTTTTGGACCATGAGCTAAGGATTTTCTTCCAGCTATTCCACAACCCCATAAAAGTGAACTTAAAAATGCTTCGAAGCCATGACTCTTTTTCATTCCTACTTCGCGTCCAACTATGTTCTAAACAATTTTTCGACATTTTTTGTCAATCAATAGAAGTTGTCTCTCTTCACTGGTCCACAAAACCTCTTCATTTACCATTTAATTATTTAACCTCCATTCGAATTGTTATTTCTATTAGGATCCAAATTTTGTGTGATCTTTAATTTTTAAATAATTATTGTGATAATTGCAGTAAATAATTTGGTTTCAACTTTTCATAGGTCCTTGAAGTTTCAAACCTCGAATCACTAGCTTGCAAATGATTATAATATAATAATTATTGTAGTTTATACTGTATAAGCAATATTTTGTTAAGTTTACCAAACAACCGCTCGGGGTGAATTCACATCCTACACATAATAGAGTTTGCTTTGGGCCTTTACAATTTGGGCACTACAAAAATATTCTACTTCATTTCAAACCTAAAAACCCAAAAATAACTAATAGCTATTGAGTTGGCCTTTTCATTTAGGTTTTAATAATCATTTAACCGCTTTTGAGAGTTCAACATAAGTTTCGGCCGCTCTCAAATTATTTATGCCGTGATTGGAATTTCACGTTAAACTATAAAGTATTCAATCAGTTAAAACTTCTGATTTCGGTTGTATTCCTAGTTTCATAGAGGAATGTTGACATACTGTAATTAGATTACAGTAATTATATGGTTTGTTAGAAAGGTTTTATCCCAAAATAAATGCATTACGATAAACAAATTAAAGTATATTAGGGGTCGGTCAATTGAAAGAGTTATATTCCATTTACGCAAAATATACTGCATTCTACGAGAAGTATTAGCATCGGGTATCTTATTGAATCTGTCCAAAGCATACAATTCGATTGATCATAAGATATTTTAATTTAAAACGTGGTTTTGAATTGGTTTAAGTCAGCGATAGTCAAACTTGTTTATAGTTTGCAAGTTACTTGCAATTTTTACTTTCATAATTAAAAACATTTATGGGCGATTTTAGAAACAATAATTAAAATTTAATTACTGATTAAGTATATCGAACCAATAAAAACGTCTAAGTATCATATTAGCGCTAGCAAACGCTTTCTATTCCTTACATTTAGTTAATCAGAGATTAAATTTTAATTGCAGTTTCTGAATCCGACAGGAAGGCAAAATTACTGCCAATAAATTCGTGATTTACTGATAATAATTTGTTTCTCAAAGTCGTACCTCCGATTACAGCTGTTCCCTTCCGTAATTATTATTTGATTTAAAAGAATTATGTTTTATCTTATTAGTAAGAGAATCAAAAATGTGGATCTAAGAAATTAAAATTAAAGAAAATGATCGTTTAAATTAAATTTTCCGAGAGCTTTCGGTTAAATGGAGCTTTTAATTCGACTTTTGTTAATACTAACAATGAACGCTCACAATTCGTTTCTTTATTGTTTGTTAAAATAAAAAATTAATAAGGTTTAAAATAATATAAGTACGATTATAATTATTATTCATTTGATTTTTATTGTCTTGATTTGACCTAATTTCGTCGACTGATACGCTATCAAAATCTAATGATGAAATTTTAATTATTTCAATTTATGTGTCCATTAGTGTTTAGCTTCATTTGAAAAAGTTTGGTATTGAATGAAAACATAAATTTTAAAAAAGCTTTTTAAAATCGTAATTAATATTGCGCAGATTTATAAAATTTCATTTTAGTGTAATTTTTTTATTGAAAGGTTTTGTGCACAATTCGTATTATTTAAAAAGTGTTTATTAAAAAATGAAAAATTTTGGATAATATTTCATTTTTAAGGAAATTTAATACGCGTAACTGAAAAATAAATTAAATTAAAAAATAAATTTGAATAAAAATGTGTAAATGCTTGTATAAAAGTTACAACCAGGAATACCTACAAAGACATGTTTCTATCTTATTAGTTTATTTAAGATTTTTTCATTAAAAATTGTATAATGATCGTAAGAGAATTATAAACTGTAAACCCCACCTATAATGGGGGAAAATGTGGGTTGCTATTTTAAAAGAGACCTGATGACGTCGTCGTAAAATGTAAGAGACTCCATTAATTTTATACTTAATGTAATCAGAGAAAATTGAGAGAAGATATCGTGATCCTTCATAATAGAAAAAAGTGTTCCGCATCCAAAACTCGTGGAGTAAGCAATTGTCGGTAGTCGAAAGTCAAAACATCCAACCAAGAAACAAATTTTTTGAGTTTTCATTCAATTTTTCACTTTAACTTTTTGACTTCTATTGCATACCTGGCAAACAATGAAAGCCAACCAATGTCAATCACGTGAATTATTTCATAAAATGTAATATTTTAGTTACCGCTGGAAAGTGTAATATAATATTTTTTTATGGATAGCTACATCATCCACTCAAAATATCACAAAAATTGTTATTTAAACATTCTTCCTGAAAGCACTCGCGCCGATCCACCCTCAGTTATCGACACAATGCCATACAGCATACACTAATAATAAATTATATTATTGTTGAAAATTTTCCAGTTACTCTTGAATTTAAAATTTTATGCTTAACAGGAATTTTATATCATCTGCACTCCTAATAAGGAAACCAGAACTTGTAACTTTTAGCTTATACTAACAAATACTAAAGGATCAATGAACAAAAGGATCACCGATGCTCAATAAATCAGAAGACCCAATCTCTGGAAACAAAATAATCTCACGGAAAACTTTTCTGACGATAAACAATACATTGAAGAATTTTCCTTTTGAAATTTCCCAGCAATACTGTAAATTAAAATTTGTACAATTAATTTTTTTGATAAATAATTTTATTTTACGGAGAAGCCCACAATAACAAATTACAAATTCACAGTTTTACTTGTGCATAAAGAACCTAAAGCTAACGTGGAATGAGAACTATGGCACAAGTAATTTGGGAGTAGTTTGACTAAATTCATAACTTCAAATATTAAAAAAATCAAATTACTAAGAATTAATTATTGAAAATTTACCTCGGCAAAGGTCATGCATAATTTCTTTTTACTGAAGACTATTTTCAAAATTAACGAATGAAATAAATTACTAAGCAGAAAAAGGAATGACACGAAAATGAAAGAAACATTAGGAGTTTTCCTTGATTCAGTTCTATCCGTTTTTTAGCTTATTAATATTAATTAAATTTTGCGAGTGCTTTTCGCCAGTCAATATTTGCATGATATGAGATTTTTAAAAGTATATAAAATATTTTAAGTTTTTAACTTGTAAAAAATAAAGTTTGATGTTATGAATAGGCACAAAACTATTTGAGGTTTCGTACTTCCACCCTTGCCTAATTACAGAATTCATTTAATAAATAATAAATAAATTCAAACTATAGTAATACATTTCGTGTAAGCTGGGAGAAAGGAATCTCTGACTTTGCTTTGTATACCTACATATATCTACAGATGAAACACTAAAGAGGAAACTACCTAAATATGTTTGATCATGTAATTGTACTAAGTATTAACATTTGCCCGCCAACCAACCCCAGATTCCTGATTTTTAGTTTTACAGAAATATTTTAATGAAAATCGATGTAATCTGTGGAATACTTAAAGGCTAAATAATTTGCAGTAAAAGGATATGCTGTTATTTGTAGTAGAAGTTTCCGTCACTTCTTTATAACAAGATATCTAAGTGCACAAAATGAGTGCGTCAACTAACCCCATTCTTTCTTATTAAATTTAAATTGTATTAATGAGTTAAAATTGAAGATGTTTTCCTAGAAAAATTTTACACTTTGTTCTGACGATTAACTAATAGAAGTTAGCATTTAATCTGATACGAAAAAAGTCTCCATTTCGCTACAATTTAATTAAAAGCACTAAATTTTAGTGACCTGATAAATGATCTAATGAACTTTATCAATTTGTGTAATTGTTAAATAATAGAATATAATAATCGTAATACTCTATAGATTATAGAATAACGTACAGTGGAAAACGACAAAATTATACTAATCTTACTTAATTATAAAAATTCAATTTTGACAGCGCGCACAATCTAAACGGTTAAATTTACGGATGATCTTCAAAACAGATTTAACATGGAATTGTATGCTCTACAAAATCGATTAAGACTATTTTTGACGTTTCTGCTTTATTTTGGGAGATATTTAAAAGAAGATCTTAAAAACCGCAATTTTTATTCATATTTTTCCAAATATTTTTGATTTCCCGCAAAAAAAATCGGAAAATTTTTTCTATTTGCAGTGTTTTAGAAAATAAAATTACAGTTGTTTATATAGGGCGCGTATATCATAAAAAAATACTTGCAAATCACAGTTTTGCATTCCAATTTTGAATGTAAATGAGAAAGAATAATTAATTATGTTTTCGCTGTAAAATTATTTAAAAATATTAATTGGTTTGTAAAACATAATGAAATTGTAGATAAATAGTGTATAAAAATGTTGAAATTAGTGCTTACAACAATGAGATAGCATCGAACAAACCAGTTAATTAATTACACAAACTTTATAGCGTTTAAGTTTTCATAAATCATTAAAGTTATGAATAATGACACTTTTAACGTAAAATTATTAAAACTTTTTAACTAATTTTAATTTAAAATTATTTTGAACATCTATTATTAGCTAAGCAAAATAATCATTAATAATATTTTCGAATTAATTGCACGTCTTATATTCGTACATTCATCCATCTATCCGTCCGTTCGCAACGCAAATAGCATAAGATAAATACTTTTTGTATGTAGTGCCTATTTATTATAAATATATATGAATATTAGCAATTAAATAACTAAAATAGATTACGTTTTTTATTAAAATAAAACGTGCGTGTTGTTAAATTTTACTATTTTTATAGATTGTAGTTTGATACTATCAATAATAAAACAGAATAAATAAAAATAAAATCTTACCTGCATGAATTCATTATCACCTATTTTCATATTTTTCATTTAAAGTCTTTCGATGCCGTTTTGTAAAAAAACTCCTGTACATTTTTGGTCACTTGTATAATTTATATTTTAGTCGAACAGTACGGTCTTTTAAATGTACGAGTGTTTGTGGAGCTTAATCAATATTTAAGTCTAGGGGAAAGCTTTGCCCTATACCCAAAAATAATAAGTTATTAGTTACTGTAACTTTTTGCCAAAAAAAGCCTAAACAAAATTACATTATGACATAAAGTTATACTAAAATAAGCACCTTTATTGGATGTAATACCTTTAATTGAAAAATTAATAGGATTTCGCTAGATGCAACACGAAAATGTCGGGCAGCACATAAACAGCACAAAAATTAAATCAACCACTTGTTTAAAAACGACAACGGCACACTTAACTTGAGTTAACAAAATAAATTAACACTTATGTCATTTTAATCAACCCTTAATTATTTGATAATTAAGGGAAATGTGTTTAAAACGAGTAGATTTAAATTTAGAGCTCCTCCGTCTTACGCGCTCGGCCCCCTCCCATTCGAACTTTTCCGAGCTTTTCCGAGTTTAACGACATCGCCCATAAAATATATGAAATTTTCCATTATCATTTAAATAAAATTTTTGTCAAGAAACCTTTATATTTCCCGAAAATTCAATTTTCCTACCAAACGCCTGCACTTTCTTAATTCACTTTAGGAGCTTTTCGGAAAATCTGTCAAATATTTATTTTTCGGTCTCTATGTGGGTTAAGCTTCCGGATTTTTGCTGCATTTACTTATCGTAATAATTGCTCCGAGTTGGAAAAGAAAAAGAAAACTTTTATCTTTAGAGTCAACTCGGCGGTAATAAAACTTCAAGTACTTTTATTAATAAAATTATATGTTTTATTTTAAATTTTTGAAATTTAACTTTTAAAATTTACGAGTTTTATGTACTAATAAAAAAGGAAGCTGTAAAAGTTTTAATGTAAAAAGTATCTACTTGTTTCAATTCAATGTAATATTTAACACCCAAGATAAAAATTGGTTTTTCTATATTAGTTAGAAAAATAATCCTATTCGAAACCTTTAAATCATAATCCGAAATTGAAATTTAATTTAGTAACCGAGAAGCAATAATTCAATTTAATGGTTTTTTAATTCTCCCCTCCTATTTTTAATTATTTTCATTTGTATCCATTTTTAACAGTTTTTTGAACAGCGGTCATCCGAGTTTCACGTTATACTTGTTATGAGATATTGAGAAAAATCATCAGTGATATTGATGCGGAAGAGAAGATTAACAAAATATTCAGAGTTAATAAAACACTTTATTATAGTTAATTTGAATCAGTGAATAAAATAATATTCATAAAAATTAATGAATCCGGTTCATAAATCCAATGAACTTTTCATTAATAAATTTTCATAAATATAGTGAATTTCTGTTAATTGGTTGAAATTCATTGATTCAATGAAAATTTTCATTATACAGTGATGGTCAAGACAAAATTGAGTCACCACTCTACAATGTAATTTAACTGCAGTAGTGGCTCTATTTCCATGACCACCACTGCATACTGCAGTGCAATTTACCCTTAGATTATTTTGAACTTTTAATTTTATAATTTATTATAAAAACCAAAAATGGAAAAAATAAATTATCACTTCTTGATAAAACTTCCACATTGCAGAAGCGCTGACCCTACGAATTACAATAAAATTACCTTTTCACTTTTTACAAATAAATTATTCAATTATTCATTCGATCAATATACAAAGTGCACAAAATTCACGTTATAGTAATTTTACTTATTTGTAAACTTAATAATATGGATATTTGGAAATCCAATTCATATCCAATTTAACTAATTTCCTAACAACACTTTAAATATTTAGAAATGCTTTGTTAGAAATCTCTGTTGGGCGTTCAAGTAGCATTTTAGCTAAAAAATCAGTTAATAACTAGGTGTTGCTACTTAACTACTTAACTACAAAGTTTTTCAAACACGATCTAGTTTGGGTCTCATTCTGCACAGTTATGCGAATTTAGTAATCTTCTTCAGCCTATCCCAGTCCACTCTTGGACCACGGGCCTCTCCAGTGATGGATGTTTGGGCCATAACTCACCACGATGGCCATACTTGTTGGTGAGTAGTCTGCAGATCGATTTTTGGACTATAATTGTTTTACATCCAGTAGTAGCATGCTAGGCTAGTCTTCAGATGTGCCTATAGCCTTATTTTTTATTAACGGTGGCAATTCGTCAAATTTGAGGGACCTCCGGTTTAACGTGCCCTCCGAATCACGGAGACTTGGTCATAAGAAAGTTTGACTGGGGAGTCAAGGTTTGAACCCGGTATCCCGCATTCGCATCTAACTGTGCTAGCTGCAAGGCAATGACCGTCTCTTATTAAAATAAGAAATTAAAATTCCACGCTTTATAAATTGAAAATCTCGTTAATCCCATTTACGCATCGGCATCATATTTTTCTGCATATCTCAAAAATGTCAGAGGTGTAAAAGTACTGAAAACAATACCAACATTTGGTAGTATACAAATATAAACATACAAAATTATTTGTAAATACTCGTAATACTAACAATACTATATTATTTGATAACTAATATAATATGCTATACATATACCGTCGGTTTAAAGGTAAAACTCACTAAGTGACAATTTTGAAGATATTGAGTTTTTAACATTTAGTGCATCAGGGGACCATATTCTATGAGAATAAAAATCATTAACTGTACCTCAACTACAGGTTTTCCCAAAAAATCATCTCAATCGAATGTAACACTGAATTTTAACATTGAAAATGCATCTTAAAACTCAATTTTCTCGTCATTTCAATTATGTACTTAGTGAGTTTTACCTTTTTTACCTTGTGACCTTACCTGTTACCTAGTGACGTAGCAACAGGTGGTGCGAGTGGTGCCAAGCACCAGGGCCCAGGCCCCATGGAGGCCCGGTACACAGACAACATTTATTTACAGAAACTATTTTTTTTAAATAATCCCTGAAAGTTAGTACATTGTACAGAACTTTTTTCAAATATATTGAAATTTTGTGAAATCGACAATAACTTTTTGTCATTTACATGTTTTTTGTGCAATAAAATTATTGTTATTTACAATTTTTTTTTATTTTGTAAAATAATGAAGGGGGCCCGCCGTGGATATTGCACCAGGGCCCGGTCTTGACTTACTACGTCACCGTACACACTTTACTTACCGTTATACATCACAATGTATCATTGATTTTGAGCTAATGGTTGCTAATGGGGATCATGAACTACCAAAAATCTAAAGCAAAGAATTACAAATTGGAACTCGGATGACCCAGTTTTTAGACTTCTAAATTTATCCCGATTAACTGATTAATTAACTAATAGATTAAGAAATTAACTTGCCTCTGTAAGCATAGAAAGCGATTTTTACATTGATAATAATCAATAATAATAATAATCAATCAAAAAATATTTAAAGTAATATATTTTTTAATAAATTTTTAACTGGGAAATAATATTAACAAAAAATTTAAAAACTGTGGAGTTAACTTGAACACAATAAAACCCATAGTAATATTATTTGCTCTACTAAACTTTAATTTATAAAAATTACTAAAAACCAAATTTGAGATCCTGTTCTCAATAAAAGTAATGATAGTTTTCTGATACACAAATAATGATAATATACAAAATTTTACGAATTATGAAACTGTATCGACAGAATTACTACAGTTGATATGTGTCTTCCTTATATCAACCTTAGCCTCCGCCTCCAATTATCCTTACCTCTCCGTCCTCAATTCCAAAGATCTTCGTTCTCCCATATCTTCTCCACCTTACTTCTCTTCCTCGATTCCCTCTTTTTGAACTCATGGAGCTTTACTTAATTATTATGCACTTGCCTATCCCTTCCACTTCCCTATCAAAAGAGTAGGGAAATTGGGGTTAAATTGTTTTTTTTTTAATTAAGTTTTTTAATATGTTCTAAACCAATGTACTCCATAATACCATAATGCAGTACTGCCATAATGTATCTACTATGTACCTACTTCATTATACACAAAACGCCACTACACGGAATAAATTCAAACTAAATATTGGACGTATAGTAAAATGCAATCTCCAGTGTGTTTACAGGTATTTGTTGTTTTATTTTGTTTAAATTGTTTGTTTTATTAATGTAAATCACGATTTATTTTAACAAATCGGAATAATTTCAAACTAAGAAGTGGACGTAATTAGTTAGTTATGGTGGCGCCACCAACGGTAATGTAAATCGCGAATATTATATAACAATATAATAAATACTTTACTTTACAATAGGCGTTTCAAGATAAGCGATACGCTATCTGGTGGCAAGTTTTTGTACTCTGGGGATCGTGTTGGAATGTTTGTTTACATTTGAACTTGTACTTTATATGCAGGTATAAATGTGAGATTTTGAGTTAGTAATGAACAAAACTTAAAAAAATTATATTATTCAGTATATAAGCAATACTAAATAACTCATTTTTTTTAATTTTTGAGAGTTTAGAACGAAATTTGGTAATAATGAGTAGTGGAGTGTATTGTTCCGTTTTTGGATGCAGTTCTATGGTTAAGAGAAATACTAATCTTAATTTTCATTCATTTCCCAAAAAGGGAGAAAGTAAAGTATGCCTTACTAACAAATTGAATATTCGTGAACAGGTTGATCGTTAAGCAGCGTGGGTTCTTAAACTAAAAATTGGGAAATCAGTTTCAAAACATTATGTTTATAAAATTTATTCAAGTCCTTTACAGTATTCACTAGTTATTATAAGTGGCATTACAAATTTATCGGTAGCAATTTTGTCTGATAAGTTTTAATAATCATTTCATTATGATTTTTTGTAACATAGAAAATAAAGTGATTTAATTAAAACAAATTTAGATTTAGTTAATTATTTGGAAAAAATATCAGTGCAGTACTTTTGAAAGTTTTCCTCCTTTCAATTTAAAACACAAGGTGATTATAAGGTGTTAATCATGATTTCAAAAAATGCCACTTCTTCGCCTGAGATCCATTTCATTAATACGGTAATACTGATTGTGCACGTGTGAGACTGTACGGAGCACAGCATACTTGAATTTGTTTGTAGCTCATTTTGCGTCAATTGAAACACTGAAACAAACTAACTTATTACTTTTAAACACTTTATAACGACTAAATACATACGTGTGCTTTGCAAAAGCTTCAGTCGGTAATTCATTGATATATAATTTCTTCAGGTTTTCTGCATCCACTTGATATACAAAGTGAGTTTATAGTTGGCAAAGCATGGCATGTCTAATACTGGGACTGCCTTATACTTTTCTTTCGTACTGTGTTTTTACTGCGACTATCACATTTTATGTCAGTTTGTGATATAACTTCAATTTTATGTAGGTCATCTCTTAAACAAAATACCTAATAAGATAAGAATGTTAAAATAAAATTCAACATACCTTGATGGGCACCACAGCAGAAATCTGTTTACAACGACATCCTTGCGTGGCTTTACATGTACGAGTAATGCTGGAAATACGAGCCTGGTTCTTATTAGCTTTATCACACCTTCTATTTGGTGTGGATCTGAGATAATTTCTGTTGTTTATATGCACATAGCAATCAAATTAATATGAACTGGTTGTCCAGCACTTAACCACACAAAACATGTCCAACACGAAGAACCTCTTCACCTTCGTAAATGCACCTGGAATTGCGATTACCGTCGAAGTATTTGGTATATTCAACCACGGTAAAACGAAGACCAGACATTGTTTCTAAAATTATATTTTATAAATAAATAATCAACTACTAATGGAATAACATAACCCCAACATCTTGACCTTGTTATTTAACTTAGCCAGTTATTTTAAAGACAAACTTGTATTATAAACAAACTTACCCTAATATATTTTAAATATGTAAATAAATAATTAACAGATATCACGATAAACACCTTCACAATTACGTTTTTGTTTTAATAACATGGTAATGTCATTTATTTATGTAGAAGTAGTCTCAAAACTTCGAGTACCAACGTGACCGCTAGAGGCGCTACAATCTTAATTTGAAACGCCTATACGGGAAACTCTTGCAAATTCTATTGTTATTTTCGGCGACATTTTTAAGGGTGCCACCTATTGGCTTAAGACGTATACTAACGAAACTGTCGAGATTTGGTGGGTGATAATTAGTAATTTACTATAATTTACAGTACGATTTTAAACGTATTGGTTATAATTAGAGTTTTTATTTAAATTATTATTTAAACAATGCCCTATACCCTTAAGACCCTTAATAAATCAACATAACCTTCGTCAAGTAGCGTTAATTCACGGTTCCAGCCGCTAGTGGCGCTGCGATTTTGTGTCGCCGAAAATGTGCATGAGTTTCCCGTATTGTAAAGTAAAGTATTTGCTATAATATAGCATAATTATTGTCAACATGTTTTTCCAGTTAAGCTTGAATTACATTATACTTTTTTCGTCTAGATTTCTCGAATAGAAATATGCAGCCCGTCCGAGTTTTCGTTCGGGTCGGTCCGAGTTCGGGAGTACCAACATCCCTATTGGCGTAGTATAGGTACGACCAGTACGACGTACGAGGTCCGTGATAGGTAGTCCCTTTTGGCGCCATCTATACTAAAGCAAATGAAATAAAAACTCGGAACAAAATCGAACGAGAATCTAGACGAAAAAAGTCGAAAAAAGTATAATGTAATTCAAGCTTTACAGGCGCTATTAAGTTTGGATTTTATGTCTATTGAAATTTCGAAGGACGTTAATGTAAATTATAATGCCAATTTAATTTACTTTCTACAAATAAAATAACACATCTGACATAAATTCGTTCTGTGACTGATTGTGAGTGAAGGTACGCAGTAGAATAGCGGTACACGGTACTGGAAGAAAAACAGACGGAGCTAATGTGCAGTAACGAAAACTCGTACAGACGTGTTTATGTTGGTGTCAATTGGTGGAATTTGGTGTCACGCGATCGCTACTGCATCGGATTTTGGCTATGCCTTTCTTTCTTCTAGTACCGCAACTCTACCTCACACGGACATTACGACGCGTCGTCTCTGCTCCACTATAACTTCTCTTTTTTCTTACATTGCTATCGCTTATATGTTGTTAATACAGCAAACCATAGCTTCATTGTCCATTGTACCGCATACATCGTATGCAATTGTTGCGAATGTAAAGTAATTGAACCTGTGTTCAATTAAAGTAAAGTAAAGTAAAATAAGGTAAAAGAGGCGGTCGGAGCTTAGCGGTCACGCAAGTTGACTATGAACGCTAAATACCCGGTTCGAATCCGAGTAAAGTAAGAACTTTATTCTGGCCGTCTCTCCCTCGGCAGGCAATGGCAAACCACCGGGGTGTAATCTGCCATGAGAAACCTTTGTCTTAGGATAAAAGGACCTAGTACGAAACATATAAAGTACATAAATCGTCCCCAAATTAAAAGGTTCACCAAACCCTCTTTAGGGTAAAAGGACCGAGAAGGAACGAAAGTAAAATATCCTTTGTCGATGTACTTTGTTTTAACAAATTAAAGCTCCCTACATCATTTCGTTTTCAAAGTTTTGTGAGAGCAAAGCCATGACCTCTTTCATCTCACAAGAACATCGCATTAGAAATTAAATTTTGAAATACTTAAGCCATTTTGTACCAAGTTATCATACACGACTCGACGGTTCGAGCGCTGTACGAATTTATTGGTAAGTTATTCCAGCAAGATAGCAGCCACAGCCGCAGTGCCCCCGACAATGCAGAGTCGGGGCAAAATCTAAACTTTAAAATCGATTATTGGCTAAACTAATCGATATATGACGTTCATCCATAGCTTAAACGCTTTATTTTAAAGTTTTTTATAACTATAATACCTTCTGGGTCTGTTTAACGTCCTCTATCCAAAACTTTTCTTTGGATGTGGATGTCTCTTTAAAGCCTTTTAAATATGTAACCAAAGTTTAGGTACCGACTTGGCTTAGCGAGATGGGTAGTGGACGGATGGTAAAACAAAACAAGTAAATGCTACCTAAATGACTTGCTGACTTCTCTTTACACATTCAGGACTGAAAGATAAGGGCGCCAGAATCGATTTCGCGGAAACTCATGTGACCCTATCACGTCCTATCAACATACCTTATAAAGTTTATGAAGAAATAATAAAACCGATAATGAATATATCACTGAATTTGAAGTAGTAAATCCCCGATTGAAAGACAAAACATCAGCTGAAAAATATTTTCATAAAAGCTATTTTCATAAAAGCGTTTGTTCATTCATAAAAGTAAAAAGAGCCCCGGGATGACCACTGAAAAGATGTGCACAAAACCGGAACACTATTCATGGAATTAGGAGACAAGACAAACAGGAAACTTCCTAGTCATAAGAATAAGAATTATAACATTTTCATATGCTACAGCGCAATAAGCTTTTGTAAAACAATTTTTGTAATTAAATAGTTAATTGTTTGTCTTTAAGAAATAAAAATACATACAAATAAAATTTTGTTTTCTCTTCTCTTGAATTTTTAAGAATATAAACTTGATTTGCTGTATATTGAATCCAATTATCATGAATCCAATAAATTATATGACTTATAATTTGGAGAAAGGCTGACTGTTTCTCTGAGCACTTCAGGATATATCAAAAACCTCAAAGACAGACAGATTTGCCTTCCTTGCATTTATTAACCTTAAATCCAACTTTAATTTTCGTTAATAATAATGACGTTTTTGAAAATGTAATATTTAATGGCAAGTAAGTATAATAACAAATACGTTAAGTGCTAGCAAAGTTTCTTTCAACGTACAACTGGTTTTCAGCCAATTGAATGCTTCTATTTTGCCCAGGTTGCGAGGGTATGTGAAGAATGCTTGCCGCATACCTAGAATCGCCCCTAATTTTTTGTTCTACCCTATACCGATATAAAAAAGTTTGTAAATGTGTAATTGCTTAATATGAAATTAATATTTATTTAATAATGAATTATAGCTAAAATATTTAAATTTCATAAATTTTTTAAAAACAAGTTTTCAATTTTAAAAACTGTGGCTCAAGTAGGCTGTGCGACTTTCCAGTGAGTGTTGCATACTGTAGAAAAAATGTTTTTCGTTAAAATTAACCATAATTTTTTAACAATCTGTGACCTATTGGTTTATTTGGATCAATTAATTTTATAAGTTTTATTCGCAAGAATAGTACTTCCATGTAATAAGGCAAATAATAAATTCGATTACACTCTTTTTTTCAAAAAAGGTAAACAAGAAATGGCGTCGAGTTTATCAGGAGACAGTTGCGATTCGGATATTTATAATTTAAAAACTTCTTTGAGCAGCACCAGTAAATTGTTTAGTTATAGTGAAGAAGATTTATCTTATTGGAAAAAATCCAAAAATATCGTAAATAAATTAACAAATAGGCAGGTTAGTTTAAAACATCTAACCCTACTTTTACTATTTATTCTAATATCTCCCCTTTTTTAAGATTCATGGAAGATTCGCCAAACATTCGAAAGCTCACAATGAAAAATTATTTAGTGATATTTATTATAAGTGTAGATATAGGCTAGCACACGTAATACCCGAAGTGAAAGCGCTGTACGAATATTATCTTGGTATTATTTTTATAATTTAATTTTCATTTCTTTTTCAGAAATCACATTTTTATGGGTTTTACTTTATGTGGAAATTATTTTATAAGTTACACTAGTCGAATTGGCGAATTATTGCCCACAAGTTTATTTCCTACCGTGGAATACGATTTGTACGTTTGGAGATTTGTGCCTGGCCAAAAGCTTCAATATGTCTCGAAACATCGAATTTTTAAATTGTTAAAGAACTGTTTTGGATTGGAGGACGTTACTTTTATTCAATATCCTCGAGATCCATACAAGTTGATATGTTTTGCATTTTCGTACGTTTTTCACCTTACTTTTTTCAATTCCCAAGTAACTTTTGGTAATTTTTAGGCTTGGATATCAGCCTATGATGTTTTTAACTATTTTAACTTTGCCTACAAAGAACTGTCGAAATTGTAGTGAGAATCGTGGCTCGTTTTCACAAGATGGTAAGTGAATTGCTCTCAAGAAAAGAATAATAATAATAATAACACTTGTGATTGTTTCAGAAAATTTAATTCAGGGATGGTGCTCGAAACACGGTTTCATGTTACACTTTATGTTTAATTTGGCTCATCCTATGCCGCAATTTAGTCCCCACATATCTTTAGCTTTTCCAGAGCACATAGTAATAAATACCGGTCACTGCATTCACATTTTAAATATTTCGACGTTGCAACCAGTTAGAAATTTGAATACGCTGACAAATAGTGATAAGGAATATTATAAATTAGTAGCCTCTCATGCTCCTTCGTGTACTTGTATCGATAATGTTAGCGAAGTATCGGAATCGCCTAGTGAACTTTTGCCCGCAAATAATAGCGTTGTAGATGCCATTTTAGAAGATTTTAGTGAGTACGATTTAGAAGGTAATGATTATAATAAACCATTTCACGAATTAAATATTAGCTGTGAGCCGTTGAATGTAACGGGAAAAAATTATCATAACACGCTTGTCCAAAATATTGTTGATACAAGACTGAAACATTTACAAAATTCTAATAAAGACTGCATATTCTCAGTGCCACAAACGTCAGGTTTACAGGTGGAAAAATCAAAAGTCGACAAAAACACAGCCGAGAAAGCATACGAGTTTACCGAAGAGAATGAGAAATGTGAGAAGCTTAGTTTGTTTAGGAAGAAGCGTTTGGCCGACAAAAAATACGAGTTTTCAGAAGATAATAGCGAAAATATAGTACCCTTTTATTCATTGAGGCGGGAGAGGCGTTACTTTTATCGGTCCCAACCATATTGTATAAAATCTCCAGAATTTGCTAACAGTCTATTTTTAAGCCCCTGTTCTCCGGGGTTAAGGTCTCCCATGCAATCACCCAATTCTCGTAACGGTCAGTTTTCTCCTAGCAGCGCTCGTAATTTGCATTGCTCTTTTATACGTAATTGTTCCCATTATTCGAAATCTCCCATTAGTCCTAAAGAATCTACTCGAAAGTTTAATGTTTATTCTCCCGGATTAGATAGCGACTGCTCGGATTCGGATTCTCGGCTTATATTGAAGCAGGTTCATAACTTTTCCACTTTAAATTGTACTACGGAAACGAGACAACAGCATAGTGGTTTATTAATTGTAGACACCAAACGAGACTATCCTAAGTGGATCAAGAAGGTTGTGAAACGCTATTCTAGTGTCGATTTTGAAAATGGTTCTTTGCTTTCGGGACACAGTCGAGACGATTATAATGTACCAATCGAAATACCGGTGCTTGTGCAAACGCTGACGGAACAACAATTGGATATTGTACCTGAAATGAGAGCAGATCAAGTTTCCGAAACTCAGTTAATAATAACTCAAAGAACATTTGATTGTGATCAATTTGTTCAAAGTAGAGCACAAAAATTATGTCTCGACTCTAATTTGAACTTTCTTCATTGTCAAGACTATGATATTAGTATTGTCCAAGTAAGTTGAACATATTTTTATTTTAACAGGGACAGGGTTTCTACTTTTCTGTAAAACAAATTTTAGTGGGAACCCTGTTCTAGTATTATGCCGGCTTTCATAAAGCTTAACAAGCCGTTACATTTAACTAATCAATAGAAAACGTCTGTTAGCATTTTAATTGCTTGTTAAAAGTTTTATGAAATCATCGGTAGTAGTAAATGCATTAACAATTTAAAGAACCTCCGCTACTTTATCTTTTGTCTGTGATTAATCAGTTCAGCCTACCCCCAATTTCATAAAACTTTTAACAAGCTGTTAAAGTTAACAAATAATGAACTCTATTAGTATGTTTTCTACTGGTTTGTTAAATTTAACGCATTGTTAAAAGTTTTATGAAACCGGGCACTCCTGTCATATCCCACTTAAAATGACACCAGGGTTGTAATGTGACATTTTTATCTGTTAAAAATAACTTTCCTCTTTACGTGTATGAAGTTAGCCCCCCCTTTTTTTGAAATTGTAATTAAATTTTGATTTTGCAAAAATATAACGCCGAAAAACGCGAAATAAGATTTCACGCTGGCCCCCTTTTTTTTAATTTGCAACTTATTTTATTGTTCTCCATTTGTTCTTTTACCTTTTCTAGAAGGAATTTTCTTCTAGTAGGCCTTAAAGCCTGTTATTTTCCAACATCTGCGTCGTTTTTTTGCAGTGTTAGAAACCTTTTAGAAACTGTGAGCATATAAATATTTTATTTAAATTGATTAGTTTTTAATTCGTGATAATAAATTAGTAGCTATATTGTAATAATTTCCGAATTAATGAAATTAAATTAATATTATATAAATATTGTACATCCATCAGAGGACCACCGGCTTAACGTGTCTTCCGAAACACGGAGACTAGTCATAAGAAAGTTTGACTCCCCGGTTTGAACCCGGTACCCCACATTCGCATCCAACTGCGTTAGCTGCAAGGCACTAACCCTTTTTTTGAAATTGTAATTTTTTTTTATTGTTCTCGATTGTTCTCTAAGTATTTGTTCTTAATGTTCTTGAAACAATTTTTTAATTATGCAAAAAAATAACCGCGGAAAGCGTGAAATAAGATTTTGCACTAGCCTCCCTTGTTCCTTATTTCCACGTATACAAGGTGTTCCAAATTGTAAACTGCAAATTGAGAACAATCGAAAACAATAAGAATTTGAAACCAAGTGGGGCTAACTTCACGCACGTTCCTCTTTTAACCCTTTCAGGCCCACAATTATTTTTTACAACAGTAAAAGAATTTTATTTACTTTATTACATCAAAATAGAGTCATATAAAAGGTGGTTTTACATTGAAACCGCGGGGAACCAGAGGGTTAATGTCAGAGTCGTTACTTTTTGAAAGTGTGATGTGGTCCTATTGAGTAATGCTACACCGACCAACCTTTTTCTTTAAATTTAAAAATTGATAATGACACATAATTTAATAATAATAGAAAATGATATAAAAAAAAGTCAAAAAATTTAATATGGAAAAGACCATGGAGATTAATTTCTAATTTAATTGCAGATTTGCCCATTGAATGGCGAGATTTTATGTAAAGCTGTGATAACGATATGTGCCCTACAAGACTTAGTTCCATATGGAAATCGTAATATTTATATTGCCGAATGTTATTTTACATGGAATATTATCAATAACGCCTTTGATTTAATTGAAACGCCAGTGAAATTGCAGACACAAGGTCGTTACACTGCACTACCTCTTCCTAATATTCCTATAACTGTACAAAAGAATTTACTGATCATGAAACACATTTTTCATGAATCCAAAACGAGCATTAGGGATTACAATAACCATTATGAAATTTGTATGGATGACGACGATACGTGTAAGTATAATTTTCAAGTTTAATCGTCACATTTTGTGAACTTAAATATTTGTAGGGTCTGGTACGTTTGACAGTATAGAATATTACAATGAATACTCCATTGCAAGTGATACAGATTAATGCAATATCAAATAAGTTCCAATTGATAACAATGTAATTTGTTAAGTGTGTGTATGCAAATTTGTAAATTGTCTCTTATTTCTAATTGGAATTTTTCCCAAGAAAAATTTCATTTATTAAACCAAAAAATTATTCCTTTTTAATTCAAAATTTAAAAGCTTACATGATGTAAATTATTTTCTAAAAAAACATAGTCCATTTTTCCCACCATTATTTGTTAAATATTTGATTTTTAGGAACAATATTGCTAGGGTAAATGTAAAAACTTTCTTAGTTTTAGAATGTGTACCACAAAATTTCTTAGGTTTTATTCTAATCGTTCTTCACTAAATACCACTTAAATGTACCTAATTCTTTTTTTTTTTACCTAATTAATTTTTTATTGTTTCCTTTAATTTTAATTTGTTTTAATTACAAAATAAATCTCAGTATTAAAATAAATTTATAAAATTAAATAACATTCATGCACAGTAAGTATAAATTTATTTATACTAAAAAATGCTACTACTTGATGTATATTCCTTTAAATTTTTTCACTAATTTATGTTATGCATTTTCCATAATTTTTTAATTTATTCTACGTATAAGTTTATCTGTGATGTAAAGTTGTGACATTTAAATAAATCTTTGTAAATAGTTTATTCTAAAATTTGTTTAATTTCACATAAAAGAAAGGTCATGCTACACCTCAACCAGCAATGTCTCGCTAGGTGCACAAATAACTAATTTGAACGTGATAAATAAAATTAAAATAGAATCTTGTTTTACGGCAGATTTCTAAACTTGATGTTACTACGCCCCCTCCCCCTTGAAACAAATCTAATCTTGGCGGATTTCCGAACAGGAGTGCGCCTGGAGCCTCAAAATAAATAATAATATTCAAGACAATAACAAATTGAAATATATTATAGTACAATTGAACATCAGCAACCTTTTAAATACAGCCAGGCAGTTGTAAATTTATATTGGTTAATTTTCATGTTATTTCCCTATGTCTAAGTTTTCTTTTGGACCACCGATATAGTGCCTACCTGTTTAAAATTGGTTCCGAGTGTTAAACGAGGCAATCAGTCCAGCACCGTCAGAATTCGAATCAAAAAGACACACGCAGGAAACGGTCCATATTATTCCGGGTAGCCCACCTTAAACTCGAACATAAAAAAATTTAATTTCCTAATTCCTTACCAGTTCTAATTAATAATTCCTGCTTTCCATTGTTAAGTTATGGAATTCCTCTTTCGCTAAAAAATACTATGCATTTCAATTGACAATCAAAAAATTTCTTTTTATTTCCTCAGGACGTCTTTGTACCTTTGTAAATTTCGATTCGGGCATATTCCAACTTGTAGTTTTCTTAAAATTAATATCCTGCAATCGAAATCTGAAAACATCACATTTTTGTTGCATCATCCTATGTTATATCATTCCCAAACGTCAAACGATTTTTGTAAACATAACCTAACAAAGTTGTTTATATTGTGGTTATTATTTTGTGTTATATTCCAGAATAAAATAAATATGTATGTTAGAAATTGAATTTATTCAGGTAATACATAAAATTTCAATTCGTTTCGTTCCCAAGAAATTTAGCGATAATGGATTCTTCACAAGTCAAAAAGCCGAAACCAGAAGGTAACAATTTTAAAATGTGCTTTATCCAAAAGTAATAACTGAAATGCATTATTATTGCATTTACTTACAATTTCAAACCATTTGCTTTCGGTTACTATCAGTATAAAATATTGGCATCAATCTAGTACAAAAATTATTTTATTTTAATTATTGGCATTCAATTTTTTTATACTATTCAGATTTAGAAGTAACAGGGGTCTCTAGAAGTGGTCGTGTAAGGAAAAAATCATCAAAGTTAATGGATTTTGAGTCGCCTGATGAAATTGATCGTAATTATAAAAGACAAAACAATACACCAAGAAAACAATCAGACTATGAAATGATGTCTCCACGATCAAGCAAAGAGAAACCGTTTTCATCACCACAAAAATTGGACGAGGTAAATGATTTAAATACAATTTTCCATTAATTAACTTTTGTACCCGTTAAAAAGATGTACTTAAAAATGGAAGAACCCAAAACTGATTATTCATTTGACGAAGAGCCTCCATTAAGTGGTTCTGAATATGACAGTGAACAGTTTGATGATTCCAACAATCTCGAGTCTTCTGGTGATTCCATGGATTCGGAGAGCGATTTGGACACTCCAGATCATCCGGGATTTCATCGATTGGATTTGGATACCGACAGCTTGGGTAATCAGAGCCTTTACATGAGTGAGAAAAACACCAAGAAGAAAGTGGTGATCAAAGATGGAAAAATAGTTGGGCAACAGAAGACGCAACGAAAGGATAAAGGTTTCTGTTTTTAAATTTTAATACTATTAGTTCTTCACTTAAGTCTCTTAATTGTGAGTCTCTGTAGGTAAAACCCGCTTTACAGCGTACATGTTATGGGCACGAGATGTTCGTCCCAATCTTTTAAAATCTAATCCTAGTATGGATTTTTCGCAAATATCTAAACGTTTAGGTGAACTTTGGGCTACTGTGTCCTCTAATGAAAAGTTTACTTGGCGTCGTCGTGCACGACGTATGAATTCAAAACCATTTGCAGAGCAACAAGATTCCAAGTTCAGAAGTACCGGAAAGGGCGGTAGTAAGTTTATTAATAGAAAGGAAATCACCAGCGGAGCTGCATCAGGAAATGCTTCCTTCCAGTTGGAAACGTCGACGTCGGGGATTTCCAACAGTTCGCCTCCCAGTCCACGCGGAAAGTACATCGATTTGCTGAATAAACCGTCCGGAATTAAACCCATTGATGTTGCCTCACATCTGAAGCTGCTTGGAGAAAGTTTGACTATTATTGGTGAAAGATTAAAGGAACACGAAGTAAGGAATTTTGTTTTAGTTTTCGAAAACGTTACTTATGAGTTTATTTTATTACCAACAGGGTCAAATTGCTGTTTCGGGAAGTTTATCCGTTCTTCTAGATTCACTACTTTGCGCATTAGGGCCTTTACTTTGTCTAACTCAACAAGTACCAGAACTGCGAGAAAGCAGTTGTACGACAGAAGAATTATCGACAATTTTGGATAACGTTGCTTTTATTATGCCTGGATTGTAATTGCTATTTAATAATAAAGACTGAGTTACAGGACACTTTTATTTTATTAATTTCTACGATCACAACACATAATTAATTATTAAAACGTCACAAAAAAATTCTAAAAATATTTTCTTAATGTTGATGGCTCGGTGATACTTTCGTTAAAACTTAATCATAAGGGCTCTTCTGAAAATTTAAATAAATTGTTAAATTAAAAAATAGTGCATAATCCAATGATATTTACTTTTATAAAATGAGCTTTATGTGCAAGCTTTACGTCCAACCTCATGATTAAAGCATGACGCTTTGCATGGCTTAGGCCATATGCAAGGGCCCCCTTTAGGTTTCCAATGCTTGCAACATGGCCTGGTACATTCTCCGGGTACATAGTGTTTACTTACTTTCTTAGGTTTTGGTGGGCAAGGTTGAATTGTGGCTTTCCATGGTGCTAGCGGATCACATCCTGGTGGAGAACATAGTTTCATTTGGCATGGTTTAAATCCAGTTGGACAGCCGCCCCCGTCTTTTTCACAACCATCTCTTTTTGGCATGTAATCTTCACAATTTGGATTTTTGCCGCTTACCGTTACTCCAGGCCTACAACCTCTTTTTGGTGGACAGCTGTTCTTAGATTTACTATCTTGCTCATGATAATCCACGTTATAGTTGTTATAGAAGTTTGAAATTCGCACTTGAAAATCTTCTTCTGGACAACGTTTTTTCTAAAAAAAATTACAAAATTTAAGGATGCAGTTAAGGTACCCCAAATAGCCCACACGTCACGGAGCAAAAGAGTCCAATTCGAAAATAACGGAAATCTGCAAGGTAAAGCATTTCCGAATTAAAAAACAAAATTTTGATATTCTAATTGAATTATTTTGATTCGTCCGCTATTGCTGAGAATGCGTTTTTGGATCGGTACGAATTGGCATCTTTATTTAGGCATTGCCGAAAATATTACCCTTAAATCATATTAGTGGAAGGTTCAAAATCAAGAATTCATACCTTGGTATAGAACACACTTGATCATGAAATAAAACAAATTTTACTTTTTAGTTTTTAGTTTTTGGATCAAGCGTTCCTTTTTGTTTTCAACGAAACAAAATTATCAACACATTTCGGTTTAATCACGTCAAAATTTTAAGTGCAAACGCTAAATCAAGAATCATGCCAGATACACCGTGCCCGCAATGTTGCCCATGTTTTCCGATGTACTGTCCACCTGCGCCCTGTTTCAATATTCCCTACAAGTTTCCCGTTTACCCGGTTCCTTTCACATGCACTCCGTGTGCTGGACCTAGTTTTACTCCTTGCAGTATAGCTTGTGAGGCTCCAAAGGATTGCCCAGTATGTTAAAAATATATTTTTAATTTTCCATTACGCTACTAATTTATAATTTTTTCAGTGTTAAAACAAAGCTAACTGACTGGTGACTTGCAGAGTTTGTTGTGGTGTAATTATAATTGATGTGTATTCTTCTAAATAAATACTAAAATGTAAATTTAACAAAAATAAATTGTTCAACTTTGTTATTTTAAAAATTATTAAGTTTTTAATTTTTGGGCTAAATCTTTTTAATTTTTGGTGTTAATGATTTAATATAATGGTTAAAAAGACTTCCACGAAAGAAGTTCAGCTGTTATTTTTTGGCCGGAGCTAGAAATGAAAAATTAGTCGTCCAAAATTTTGACGGCAAAAAAATAATCGAAGTAGGTAACAAAACATTTTGATAAACAATAACGTCAATAAATTTCAGTCAAGCTTTTACAAACAAGCTTATTTTAGGCCAAACTTTTCAAAATTTTTAGTTTTCAATTTTTAAAATGCCCTGTTGCCCACCGAGTTGTTGTGGACCACCGGTTTGTTGTGGACCACCAGCAGCTGTAACTTTTGTCCCTCCAAATGGATTTTGTGTTTATTCAAGTTTAACTGTACCTTGTTTAATGCCCTGCAATATATGTTGTGAACCACCTCAACAGTAATTTGGGTAGGTAAATATTTTTTGGATTAAAATATTTTTCCATAAAAAAAGGTTTTTTTAATAAATTTCAGAAATCTCAAGACATTCCCCAAGCTTTGCCTCCTCGCCCGCCCTACCACATAGGTCAAGAATCAAAAATCATAAACTCCAAATGGAAATATAAAATATAGGTTTGTTAGCATTATTATTTTGTGATGTGACTTGTCTAAATAATATGTGAAATAAAGGTTTTTAAAAATACTGAATTTCAATTTTAATTTGTTATTTATAATTTTTGGTAGAAAAGTTAGTGTTTTAGTTGCAGAATATGCAATAATTAATAAAGCTAACCCAAAGAATCATGGCCGGGCCATTATAATTATTATTGGTCTCAATTGGTGGAATTGGGTGTCACGTATCATCTTTGGCTCCGCTCGGCCATGATTCCTTGGGTTAGCTTTATTAGTTTTTTAAACATGAAGTGAAAATGAATGACATTATGGTGCAACCGTGCAAAATCCACAATTATACTGAAAGGAAACGTGACACCTAAGACGGATGACACCTGAAAAATTGGCAATGGATTCCACTAGAAGGAACAAAAAGACGACCGATGAAGAAACGGAATAAAGAAGCGTAAAAAGCTATATGAAAAGAAGATAGTTATTGGAGGAAGATGCCTGGCCCAAAAGAAAAACATTATTACGTATGACAGTTAGGACGGCCTGATGAGATTGTAAAACAATCATTTATGATTATTTATGAAATCATAGTAGCAATGTAAAAAACTTAAAACAAAACAGTTGTTTTGGTAACGTCATTTTATAAACATTATTCAAATTGAATCCATAATTTTTTCGAGTCAATACTTTCAAAATTTTCCGTAGTAATTTTCAAATTTAACAAAAATGTTTTGCATAGATGTAACTCAAGGGCCATGCGGTCCATCAATTGCAATCATTCCGCATTTCCTTCCAGTCAATCCTCTGCCTATTCCGGTTCCAGTTCCATGTTGCCCACCCTGCTGCGGGCCTTGCCCGCCTCCAATGGTGTGCATGGCATGTGGAACTTGTCCTTGTCCCCCCAAAGTAAGTGATTTTAAATACTATTAATCGATATAAAAATAATTTGAATTGTTTTCAGTGCTAATACTGAGGAAATATGAAAAACTGGTGCCCGATTTTCAGCAAAATAAAAGAATTGATACATTTGTAACGTTTATTAAAATTGTACTTTTCCAGTAAAATTTGTAATAAAAAGTTGTGCATTGAAAAATTTATTTTTATTAAAATTGTTTGTGTGAATGAATAAACTGATATTAGATTAAGGTATGAAAGTTGAACTGTGAACGAGAGTTTGTGTTTCGGACACTCTCGAATTATTTGTGTTATGATGGTTCAGATTCCACGTTAAGCAAGCGCGTCTTTATTCGATGATAAATTTGGAGGAAAACATGATAAAACAATGAAAGTGCAGATCCTCTTCCTACTTGGTGTAAAAGATCTTTTAGATCAACGTGGTATAGCGAAAACGTACATGATTCAAAAACAAAAATGTTTGGAAAGAGGTAACTACCCCAAAATGGAAATAATAATCAAATGGGGCGAAGCAAACCACATGAGGTGAAGCGAATGGACCCTCTAAAGGTCCAGCGGTTTTTGGAGCGGACTTTGCTTACCCAACATAATATGCACCTAAGCTCCTTCCCAAAGAATAGAATAGAATTTTTCTATTGCTCGAATTTTGAAACTCCCGCGTTTACAATAAATTGGCTTACACACACTTTGGGGAGGAGTCTTGGTGCATATATATTGAGTAAACAAGGTATAATTGATTTCAACTTTGATCCGCTTTACCTTTTAACCCTAAATATTTTACTGTATTTAAAAACTTACCGGTTGATCACTAGGAGGGCTAGGTAATTGTAAAGGCTTAACATAATGAGGTTGAGTAGGGACCACACAGGGTGGAGGAACCATCATGCATACTTGAGCGTATGGATACGGACAAGGGGGGCAACCAGATGGAGGAGTTCTACGTTAGGAAAACAACAATAATTTCCGGGATTTTTTAAATTTCAATTAAAAGCTTACCCGTCACACATTTTGAAATGTTAAACTAGAATTTAAACTAAAAAAAATAAGACCAAAAAAATTTAAATTATTCCACAAGAATTTTGCACTACTTAAAATTTTGACTTGTCATAATAACAAAATTTAAATTAATATTTTTTATAGTAGTGATACCATAAAAAAACAAAAGATTTATTATTGTTTTAGTAACAAATTTTTCGAAACACGTCTCCAAATTTTTTGTAAATCTTCCAATTTTGTCTAATTAATTAATTAAAATAAAACCAAAATGGCTTGCTGTCCTCCAACTCCGTGTGGTCCATATGTTGAATGTATTCCATGTGTTGCTCCGTGTGACGTTCCAAGTTATGTACCTGGTGTTGGTCCTTGTATGCCCTGTGGACCTTGCGGGCCACTTTGTGGTCCTTGCCCTTTTCCATGTGCACCTTGCGTGTGTTGTACATGCCCTATACCAACTTGCTCTGGTGTAAGTATTTTTGCTTTTTATGTAATACAATTTTGGGAAATGATTTTCTATTGTTGCAGTGTTAGAAGCAGAACGTTGAAAAGTAATCGTGGAATCAATAATTATGCGAGAGATTTTAATATTATAATGTAATTTTTTTTTTATATAATGTAATAAAAGTTGACTACCATTGAAACTGTGTATATTATTTTATCATTTTTACCTAAAAAAATAACGATGCGATTATAAATAACACGAAATGTGGGAAGATCCAAAAAGCGATGGAGAGATCATTAGGTAACGTATAACGGGCCAAAGCCTAAAACGTGAAGAAGAAGAAGAATCTACGTAAGATCACTTTGTGAACTGTGGAGAAGGCAACGGGAAAAACTCCCATACATTTCCCTGGCAGTGAAGAAGCTTCGGCCAAATTGATTGTCTGCGCTCTTAACAGCGTTTGGCATGCGATGGATAATGATTTTTGTATAATTTTGGCATTATAAGAACAAAAGCAAAAATTTATTATATTCTTCAAAAACTATTTAACATAAAAAGATGGTAGGTATGGCCTTTCTGCCATACTTCCAATGTGTTTCTTCTAAATCTACTCAAATAAGGTTATGCAATTATCTAAATTTCTTCACTCAAGAATATGATTCCATTTGGTCCAAAATATGCATAAACAATAATCTATAAGTGGGACAAATTATGTGGGACGCAGGACCGTCGCTATTATGATGGGTACTTCCGCCCGTGTGCAAAGTTTAATTTGGCCGCCCTTGTATCCGATTTTTTCGGTTTCTTTAATACATTTTCCTAAATTTCTACTACTTATTTCTTGGCGTAAAGTAAATGAACTTTTTTTAACCCATATTTTTGGGATTTTTCCGCCTTTAATTTTGACCGCCCGTGTGTTTTTCACACTGTGAACAATAGGGCACGATGGCCCTAGTGGGACGTCTACTATAAAATTTACCTAAATCATCGTATAAAATATTAACAAGTTACCTGTGAGGAGCAACCCTTGGGCTGTGGCAGTTGTAAAGGTTTGACATATCTTGGTTGAGTAGGAACCACACAACAAGGAGGAGTCAGCATACAAACTTGAGCATAAGGATATGGACAAGGTGGGCATCCTGTGGGAGGAGGCGGTCCACATGGAGGGCACGGTCCACACGGTCCACAAGGTCCACAAGGTCCACATGGTCCACAAGGTCCACAAGGTCCACAGGGACCACAAGGTCCACAGGGACCACAACATGGACTAAAATCTCAATTGAATAAACTTGAAATCCTTCAAATCTACAACTTACCCCTTGTCAACTTGACCTACTAACGCTTTAAGTTGGCCAATCAATGCAGCAGGAGAAGAACAACCACTTTTTAACAATAATAATAAAAAGAATTAATTATTTTTGCACTTTTAATAATTAACACAAATTTACTAACCTACAGTCAACTTGATTGGTTAATGATTTAAGTTGATTTATTAAATCTGCCATTTCAAAAATTTAAAATTAAATTTAGACTATAATTTTGAAAATAAATTAAAAATTTTAAATGTCTAACCAAAAACGGTGTCACAAAAATTTATTTATAAATATAACTAATTTTGTTTTTTGTTTTTCGGTTACTAAAATTTTGCGAATCCAAGATAAAAATCAAAAGCGTGGTTGTTTAAACAATTGCCTTAGTAACATCAACATTCTCAGCAAAGCATCGCACCAAATTTTTTGCTCCTCATTTTTGGCTAATAAATTAGAAATTAAATAATTTTTTCGTTTAACAAGTAACTAAAACTACTCAAGAACTCAAGATGCCTTGCTGCCCCGCACCCTGTTGTTACCCATGCTGCTACCCATGCTGTTATTACTACCCATGTTGTGTACCTTGCTGCGTACCATGCGCCCCATGTTGTGCACCATGCTGTCCGCCGGTAAGAATTTTTTTTCTTTTTATATTAAACAATTTTCTAAATATAATTTCTATTTTCAGTGTTAACATATGATTAATGAAGCATACTTAGAAGCATTTGTAATAATAGTGATCAAACCTGGGTCGAAATAAAATGTAACTTACTCAAAACTAAAAATGTAATAAAAATTTGTAAAATATCTAAAAAATTTGAATAAAAATATATGTAATTGATTTGGTGTTATTATTGAGTTGCCAATTAACATAATTATTATTGGTACATTATTTTTAGTCGATTTGTGAATACATTCAATTGAAAGGCCCCTTTTCTATTTATGTTCAGTTTTTATGCTACACTTTCAGCCCAAAAATTAGTCATTTTGCGTTGTCGATAAATGAAAATATAGGTACATCAATTTAATGTTGGATTAAATCATCTTTCATCTACCAAACGAGCGGACTTTTGAGACGCTTTGGTCTGGTCCTTTAAATCCATAAAATATAGTGGATTTGATCCTTTCGTATAACATCCAAAAAATAATCTTGAAAAACGAGTAATTTTTCAGTCAATAAATTAATTTGACATTGACATGAATTAAATTCATTAATATCCGTCGAATCTGGTCCTTTGCAATTTCCGCTTGCCACACATGAGAACTTTTGGCTGCTCAGATCCGCCTATAGGATTGGGGCCGCTAAAAAGTTTAATAAATTGGTTTAGATCGATGGTGCTATTGAAATCTGCGTAAAAAGGAAAAGTATTGGCATTACCAATGACCCTAATGCTGTAAGCAATAGTCAGAATTTTTTAACAAAAATTATGTGTGTGATGGCAATAATCATATTATTTGAGGACATTTTTAATGTGCTTCAACCACATGCTAAATATCTTTTGGAATATTTGAAAAAAACATTCATTCAAAAAACAGATTTTAAAAAAATTTGACGTATCTGTGGTAAAAAATTGAAAGTGTAGTGTAAACAACTGTTATACAAACCATCCCAGCAAGGCATTGCATCAAAAAAATTTGCTCCTTATTTTTGGCCCATAAAATCTAAATTTTTCGTTAAACGTACTCAAAAACTCAAAATGCCTGCATGTGTACCCTGTTACCCTTTTTTATACCCATGGGGCTACTCCTACCCATGTTGTGTTCCACCTTGTGGACCTTGCTGCCCACCTTGTGGACCTTGTTGCTCACCTTGTGGACCTTGTTGCCCTCCGGTAAGAAAATTACTTTTACTTTTAAATTTAAATTTTATTTAAAAAATTTTAGTGCTAGCGCATTGTTAATGAAGTAAATATGCAAGTTGAACCATCTGCAACCATGTCTATACCAAAGGTGATGATAAAAGAACTAGGTACTCAAATAAGTATAATGTAATGTAACAAACCAATGTAACTATAATAAAAATGTGTAAAAGTATTGAATTTTTATTAAATCTGACAGTTCAAAATTTTTTCTCCTGACGTTTTGCAATAAATTTAGCATTTTCCTCAATTTATTTTCCATACTTGGTATTTGTTAATATGAGAGAAATAAGAGGGTAATGGCGAACCCAAGCTTTCGGGGGCATTAAGTTAACTATTTTTTGAAGAATTTTGGGTTCCTGAAATTTATGTCCCAGTGCTATTCAATAGGAACCGAACAGCTGGGAGCAGATCAGTTGAGCAGACTCAACTTTATGCAAAACGAATTTTGATGGTATAGGGGGAAAGCGATAAATTAAGATAAATAAAGTCCAATTACTGCTTGAAAACTTAATTTTGACCATTTCAACTCTCCATCCCCCCCCCCACACTAACTTGCTTTGGTCGTACTCCTCTTTTCCCAATATAATCGGTTTTGTTTTCTGTGCCTTCCCATCTACTCTTATCTACCCAAGTTACTCAATTATTCTCAGGACCATAAGAACCAGTTCTGCTGTTAAATACTCTGATGTTTTCCATTTCATTTTGAATCCTAAGTTTCTTCTCCTCTCTGGAAATCCACCGCTGCTAGTTCTCAAATTTCCTCTTCTAAAAAAAGCGTTCTCGTTTAATAGGAAATTAATATCCGAGAAGGCATAAAACAAATTCAGAATTACATAATAAAAATTATGGCAACCCAAACAAAGTATTGTTGCAGTAATCACCTTTGCAAGCAAACGTAAAAAAATTTGCTCCTAATTTTTTTTTTTACAATCCAAATTTTAAGTGTAACTATTATCAATAATTTTGTGTAAATCATAAAATGGCTTGTTGTCCACCACCATGTGGACCATGTTGTCCACCTTGCTGCCCAGCACCCATATGTCCAATGCCATGTTGCCCGAGTTGTTGTGTCCCAGTTCCAGTGTGCCCTTGTGGTCCACCACCAGTATGTCCATTACCACCAATAGTGGTTCCTTGTTGTCCAGCACCATGTGTATATGTTCCAGTTGTTAGACCAGTTTGCCCTCCATGTCCTCCACCAAATTGTCCTCCACCAGTAAGTTTTACAATAATTTGAATAACTCACATTTTTTAATATTTTATTTTTTTTTAGTGCGGTTGTTGAATTTTATATTTACATGAAAGAAAAAAATCAAAAATAAACATAAATGTTTATATTATGTTTGTGAGCTTCAAAAGGAAAAAAAATTATAAAAAATACCAAGTGATTGCTGCAATAATATTTTTAGAACGTTTTTGATATAAATTTTTGTCTTATTTTTTCTAATATGTAACTAAAGTAGTAAATTAAATTAATTAATTTTTAAAATGATTTTTTTAATTTTCGCAAATTATTCTTCGGTGCTTATTTTATCGACTTCTTTTTATTAATTTGTCCTGTCTCTGCGATAAAAACAAAATCACAAACGAAATGATCACATTGCATGTTGTATGTACATATATCTATATGCATAATATAATAGTAAATTATTAGCTTTGCAATGTGATTTATTAGCAGTGTGATTGATTAATTTTAAAAGCCTACCTATTCATAGGCGGAGAAGTAGTTTTTCCAGATAATTTACTTATAAAACCGGATATCCAAATAGAAAACATACAATTATTTTAGGAAAAAATGTCCAATATTTATTAATTCAACAAATAAAGTACAAACCACTCAAAGTTTTGATGTCCCATCTAATCTTCGTGGGTACCCAGTCTTTACTTTCGGCGTCGATAGATGGGTTGATCGCGGGTACCTATAAAAGACCTTGAAAAGTGGGTGAATTTAAATGCCAAACGCTAGGTGTCCCAATAAATCGCAAACAAGACGAAGAAAATCGAACGCATTGAACAACAAAAGTTAGAAACAAATGGGTGCGATGGTACCAGGCCCGTAGCCAGGGGGGGGCACTTGGGGGCACGTGCCCCCCCCCCCCCGAAATGTTGAAAAGACAAAGAAAATGGAAGGGGAACAACCGAAAATTTTATATTTTACAAAAGATTTTTACAAGTGCCCCCCCCCCCCCGAAATGAAATCCTGGCTACGGGCCTGGATGGTACCGTCAAACTTGCACTTCTGTTTCCTGTTTCCAACACATGTGATACATAGGATTGTCTTGTAACTTATTTGGTCTTTTAATTTTGTAACACAAATTGCTCCAATTTGTACTACTTGCCCCGCTGATCTACTAGGTTAGGGTAGACAGGCCAGCTAATGTACTACACCCCTGTCCAGTACCAGAGCTTGGGTCGTAGATACGCGGTTTATGGATTTTTATGTTGTGACCATAAACTTGTTGTGACTCAGGCGATTGTTTGGAAACTAACTAAGAAACAAAAGGAATTTGGTCGCCAATCTTCATAAATAAAACTCTGAAGTAGAAGAAGAGTTGGTTTTATTCATTTAAAATAAAAGTCAAGATATAAGGTGGGGTTGACATTGTTTGATTCCAAAAATCCAGGAAACCCTGAGGAGATACCCTGAGACAATTCAAAATAAAATAAAAATACAAATGATTTGCCATATGAAGACAACTCACCAAAAAGTTAATTCGCGCTTCCAGGAGATTACCCAACGCAAACAAAAAAGTTGACTATAAAATACACATTTGCAAGAGATATCATCAAGTAAAAATAAATACAGTAATTGCATCTCATTGTATTTATTCTCTTATTTAATGGTCTTCTGGCTGTCTCGCGTCGTTGGTGCTGTCCTCACCAGTAGAGATGGAATAGTGGTGGAGGTTCAAGCTATACAGCTGCGATAAAACAATCATTCGATGCTGGAAAGGGGAATTGAACCTCCAAAAAAAGGTATGGGAACATAGTCCCAAAAATCCAAAATTTACCAACATCAAATTCTACAATATTACAACCGATAAGGTGGTGACGTTGCGTCGGAACAAACGAGGTCAGTTTAAGTGAGAACAGATAAAAACTGGAACAGATGAGGAACATCCATTAAAACAAACCAAGGAATGAAAAAAGGTAAAAAGGTAACACCCTCACGCAGGACCGTCGCTAGAGGTACTTCCGCCCTTGTGCAAAGTTCAATTTGGCCGCCCCTGCAGGGCTTTTTAATACATTTTCCTAAATTTCTACTATTTATTCACTGAAGTAAAGTAAATGACCTTTTTAACACCTACTTTTGGAATTTTGGTCGCCTCAAATTTTGGCCGCCCGTGTGTTTTGCACACTGTGAGCACGGCAATGGATTCCATCACGCTGATGAGAGATAATCAAAAGAATCAGCACCACTTAAACTTCATTTCCAGAAAACCATAATAAATTCTATAAGTTGGAAACCAAAATGGACGAACACAAAAAATTGGACGTAGTAATAAAAAGTTCAAAATTATCAAGGTCAAACTTCCGTTCATGATAAAAAAAAGTACTGAAGTTTAAAATAATGATCACTTCATAAAATAAAGAATTTGTGGCTTTAAAACTAAAACATTACACAAAACGAAAAATGAATCTTCCATCTTTCATAAGAGCAAACGGAAAAATGAACTTTGATAACTTCGAAATTAAAACGCTTGCACTTGGTATTGTAGTTATAAGATGATATGTAGACTTCAAGCTAATCATATTTTTACTAAGCGTAAAATGAAAATGAAATTTCCAAGCATTATTAACCTTTCTTCTTTGTTTTTCTTTTCTTTATAAGTCTTTTTTATCATGAGTTGGACATAAGCCGTCCCAATAAAGGGGGGTTGTTGGCGGTAACTTGCCATGCTGGCCAGGCGGGTTGGTTGGTGAGTCTAGTCCGCAGATCTATTTTAGACTACAGTTGTCTTACATCCAGTAAGAAGCTTGCTCAGGGGGACCGCCGGTTTATCGTACCCTCCGAAGCACGGAGACTGGATCATAAGAAAGTTTGACTCTCCCTAAGGTTTAAACAGGGTTTCCCGCATTCTCAGTTGATCGCGTTAGCTACAAAACAATGACCGCCTCAAACGTTGTTAATGGATATAAAAATTTATTACGGGAAGACGCCAAGCAAAAACACTAGCATTTGAAATGGTACAATTTCACTACTACAAAATTATCTGCTTATTGACTTTAATTTAGAGATAGAGAAAAATAAAGTTGTAGAGTTAGTCATTCAAGTATACGAGAATTTATTTTGATTAGGTTTTGTGTCTTCAAGGCAGCCTGATTCGAGATGCTCATTCGGAGATTTTTGAGTTTAATTCTTTTTAGTTTTACAGATACCTGATTTTATATTTCCGGCAATCCGAAATATCATTTAGCCTTTTTAGCTTTTATTAGTATTGATGATTTAATCAAGCAGATCCTTTTTTAATTGAGTTGCCTATTGCGTGGTTATCGTTTCACAGTAAAGCGGCGTTCACAATGAAGTGGGGTCTTGCCTTGCTTCGGTAGAAAGCTAGCAAGAGCCAATCAAAATGAACACAATGATAGCTCTTGAATTATGCAAATTTTGTTATTTTAATTTATATATTACTATAATGCGATAACTTGGTTAAAATTATTTTAACCTTGATGATGGAATCGTGCTAATATGGACCACCCTGTATCGAACAATATAAACTAGTGTAGTTTTTCAACAACTCAGCTTTAAGCACCTTTAAAGTTCCCCACGTCTATGGTTCAATAAAGTTCATTAATAATGATAATAAAAAAACCAATTTCAAATAGTTAAAGTTGAGTAAATATTTACAATATAATTTTTGTTTTTTTGTGGAAATTACAGTTAAACCATTATAATAAGAATGTCAGTTTTGAAAAGATGTTGTCATTACTTTTTCTAATTTTATTTAAAATCGTGTCCAGCAATATTTCGTTACTGGAAGAACCCAATAATTTTAAAGATATAATTCAATTTGCATTAAACATATTTAATAATTATTCGAATTCTGTTTTGATTTCATCACGCGATCAATTTTTAACCGAATTTTCAAAATGTAATGGTCTTTATTTAAAATTTTCGTTGATCGCCATTTATGATGAACAGGATGCAACAAATATTATCAGCAGCATTGTTCCTGGCAACATTTTCATTAATAACAAAAATATTACTAATATCATTACAACTTTGACAAAAATAAGACCATTCATCAAAGTCGATAGTCGAATTATTGTGATGTTTAATAAAAATAAGTGCAGTTTGAACAATTACACGAATGTGTTCAAAAACCTTTGGATTTCTCTTCACTTGAAACATATTATTATTGTAGAAAAAACAAGCAACAAAGTCTGCATAGTTTATGTGTTTAATCCTTTTTCGAATCTTACTGTGAAATATTCCTTCGATCAAGTAGCTGAAATTCAAAACTTTTACAATTTTAACAATTATCATGGACAACAAATAAGATCTTCCTTATTCGAAAGTGTTCCCACTTCGATTAAAATTGATCAAAATTATGTAGGAATGGATCCAATGGTTCTCAAAACCGTAGCAAACTGTTTGAACGTTTCCATCAACCACTCAGAACCTGAAGATGGAAAATTTTATGGTTTTAAGTACGAAAACGGCACGATGACCGGCGTTCTCAAAGATTTACTCACTAAGAAATCTGAAATAACTTTCAATCAATTTTTTGTAAAAGATTATAATTCTTCTGAACTGGATTTCACCAACATTGTGTTTCAAGATAGTTTATGTGTAGTAGTGCCAAGAGCAAAAGAAGTTCCAAGGTGGATGGCAATTTTTTTCTGTTTTCCCATGCAAGTATGGACTGCAGTGGCAATAACGACCATTGCATCGATTTTTATGTTGTTTTTAATAAGAAAATGTTCTCGATCAAACAACAAGATGAAGCGCTCTCGACCTTTCAACACCATAATTTTAGATTTAAGTCAAATACTTTTTAGCATTGGAAACCTAAATAATTTTTCCAGTCAACTTTACGAGAGAATATTTTTGGGTGTATTTTTCCTATTTTCCTTGATGCTCAATATCCTTTTTCAAAGCTCCTTAGTGGACATAATTGAAAATCAACAATATTTTCCAGACATAAACACATTAAAGGAATTGGCCAATTCTGGATACTTTATTTCTACCTCATCCTCAAATCTTATCAACATCTTTAACGATAGTCAAAACTATTATTTCAAAATACTGAATAGCAGGCTTAAGCTGATTGATAAGCATGAACCAAATTTTGAAGCTTTCCTTTCTAGAAAAAGTGCGATGAAATATTGGAAAACTGTCAATAAAAAGATTGGGAGAAGTTTGCATACGGTAAAAGAATGTCCTCATAATTTTTTGCTGGCTTATTTGGTCTACAAGGACGTATATTTTAAAGAAGATTTTGATAAAATTATTAATAGAATAATATCGTCTGGTTTGATTCAAAAATGGCGAAACAATGTTAACTATCAGAAAAAAATTAACAAAAATGAAGAAGAAGACGAAGAAGAAGAAGATTCTACGCAATTTGATAGACCACTTTCAATTTATGATTTACAAACTTGTTTTTTCCTCTTATTAATTGGATTTGGTTTGAGTTTGGGAGCATTTTGTGTCGAAATAACTAAAAAATATTTTTGATTTAATTTATAATTAAGTTGCATAAATTAAAATATTGTCCACTAACCTTCTTCTTTGGGTGCAATGCACCATGCAGTTCACCAACGACCTTCTCTTATTATATTATCAAAGTTTGACATAGTTTGACTCCGAACCATGGGAAGTGTAAAGCTCCCTAAATCTATCGTGACAGGATGTTTTAATGTGCAGAAACGAAAATTGGTTCGGTCCGGTTACAAGACAGCACTGGAACGTTTTCCTTCCACCTCTACTGCGCAAGAAATAGCCTGATTCACTTCATTTTGAGAAGAATGTTTGAAAAACAGTTGTAAAACATTAAATTTGTGTAACAGGAAAATTTATTTTATTTCATTTATTTAATTTGCACGAGGAGTTAGCAGAAGGCAAATTATTACGCGAGGGTTTAATACACTGTATATCCCTGTGGTACACACATTATTTTATACACTTTAATTTAGTTATGATTAAATGAAAATTTGTTTGAAGTTTTACTTTGTTCGTCTGTGAGACTAATGGTTAGTTAGAGATGGGCAAATAATTGTGTTGGTAGTAGAGCATTATGAAGCCTAGTTGTTTGTTTGACCGTCATAATTATGTCTAGATCGTACCGTAACGATCTTGTTATTTGTTTTATTTTGAATTTGTTATTAGTCCCAAGCATGAACATGTCCCAAGCAATAATTTTTGGTATAAAACTTATAGAAAATGTATTACAGAATTCTCTTTGGTCACCACAAAAAGTAACAATTTTGCTGGTGAATGTGAAAAACAATTATTACATTCGAAAAACACAGCGTAGCGAATTTCGCATCTTAAAAGTTTTTTTTGTTCGTCTCGCCCTCTCTGTAAATTTTTATATGTACGCCTATGAATGAAATATTTATTATTATTTTTTAACACAACATTGTTGTTGTTTTTCTAAGTTTGTTTTGTTCAAAATATTTTCATCAGTAATTTGATATTTTTCAAAATTAACCTATTAAAGTTACTTTAGTCGGTGACATTGAAAAATGTATTAAAATTTCTGGTTTCTATTTTAACGTTGGCATGTACTCAGGTCGTTTAATTTTGAATTTTCTTGTTTTTGTAAATAGCAATTAATTATCTGCACGTTTTACTTCATTACCTTATTTTATTCCATTCAAATTTTTAAATCACTGATGGACAGTTTTACGTTAGATCACCAGCAATCACGAACCAATGGATTAATTTGGATTTGATTATTATTCGCGAAATGCGCGGGAACTGCAACAACTAACTTCAGTGTCGTGATTTTGTTGTCAATTTTGTTGCTTAGTAGAAAATTGTAATGCTATGTAACAATTTCATATTAAAATTGTGTGATTAGTGCCTGATTATTTATTATTGTTCAACAATTAAGTTATCTTTACGAATGTGTTACGATACAAGAAGCGCTAATAACAAAATTCAGAGTAAGTCGCTGATTGTTTTTAAATAACATTAACTTGCTCTTTATCAATTTAAATTTTTATTTTTTAAACTTTTCCTATTAGCAACAAATTTTAATGATTTCTTTAATAATTATAATGTATTCGTTCCTTGAATTTGTGTGATTTAACCTCATTTTCAACAAATTTTCTTTAGGTTCATTTGAGCTAACCTTACAATGGACGACGATTACCGTGAAATTTCTATTGCAAACAATACACAACCAGCAGATAATTCGTTAGCTACGGATTTAAATGGTTCTTTAAACGAAAGTCCGAACAAGAGTCGTTATGGACGCCTACATAAGCCAAAAAGATCGCAAGATTTTTGTGATATTGACTTGGCTATTGACACCTCGGAAGATCATAAACCTAACGTTAGTGCGTCGCCTTCCAAGAAAAATTACCAACTGTGTGTTCCATTAAGTAACGAAACACATAAAAGTCCAGTTCCATCATCTCCAAAGCCCAGCATTTACAGTACATTAACTAAGATTACAGCTTACAAGTCACCGTCACCTCGCAAGTTTTTTAAACGAGAATCCACATCTGTACAACAAGAAAACCAAGATTTAGAATCAGACGATGTAAATAAGGTTCTTAAAATAATATCCACAAAACCACTAGATTCAATTCAAGACAATACTAAATCCACTCCAAAATCTGCTCTTAAAACTTACAGCAACAAGAAGAAACTTTTAAACAAAGTAGCATTAGTAGAAAGTTTTGGTTTACCCGATACCCCCATCTTTCCCATCGGCAGTTCAAATTTGACAATATGCGAACCAACTCTAGACATCGCTCCGACAACTTTAGAAGATGATATTGACAAACAATTGCTTAATGTGCCTTGGTCACTTGACCAAATAAACACTGAAACTAATTATAAAAATGAATACAATGCTGTCGAACCTCAACCTTCAACTTCTTCTTCGCTTAACAGAATTGATTTTTACAAAGTATCGCCGGTCAAGCGTGACCCTGAACCCATTACCAAGTCGATTACTCCAATTAAAAGTTTTAGCACCAAAATTATAGAGCAAACATTAAAACATAGTGATGTGACCATAAAATCTCCCAAGATTAAAAAACAATCAATTTCAAATTCTAAGAAAGCTGTAACACCAAGAATCACAAAGAAAGGGCAAGATAAAGTTTTGAATGGCAAGAACAAAATTAACAAAGTAAAAAAGTCGGAAGTTGAGAAAGACACTCTTGAAATTGCAAAAGAAAACAAAACAATTGTTGAAGAAAAGTTGGACCAAGTAGCAAACACTGTAAATAATGAAAGTACAAAAAAAGTTTCAGTTTTAAGTAAAGATAAAGGAACTCCTGAATTGGAAAACTTGCAAACGGTTTTACCAATTAATCTAGAGATTCAACAAAAAGGAGACAGCAATAGCTTTAAAGGTTTTCCTAAACAAAGTTCTGCTGAAATTACAGATCAAACTTTAGATTTTGTCAAGATTTTAGAATCTTCAATTAAGAAAAATATATTTAAAAAGAAAATTGACTTGATTAAAACTATCGACTTGGCTAAAGTTGAAGAAAAGAGTACAACAGAAACTTTGGATGACCAGATGATTGTTGAATCAGCAAATTGCAATTTAGAAGAAAAGACGAGTGAAGGATTGGACGTTTTAACTGACAATTGTCAAAATGCAGATGCAACAGATAAATTGACGAAAATTGAAAATATAACTTCAGAAACTAAAGATTTTGAACAAAAAGTTGAGGAAAAGATTAAGTCACATAAGAAATCTAAAATACCAAAGACAGCTTCATCAACGATTAAAAGTAATAAAAAATTCTTGTTATCTAAACTAGAAAAAGTTGATAATTTGGAGCAGAAGAGAAGTAAATTGAAGAAAATAAAAGAAAACGACAATAATAAAACCGAAAAGGAAGGAATTACACAAAAATCTGTGCAAGATCTGCCAAAACGGAAAAAGGATCCTTTACGAAAACTGAGTCAAGTTAAACGGGTTACTGTTAGAAGTTCACCAAGAATACAGAAAGATGTGAGTAATATAAATACTGAAATAAATAATGACAAAAATATTTTGAAAACGAAGAACGACTTGGAGTCTGATAGACGAAAATCCTTAAGGGTTCGAAACGATAGAATTGATTTAAAAGCAGAGGATATCAAATTGATGAAGAAGTTGGTGCTCGAAAAAGATGAGAATGAAACTAAATCGGAAAATGTAAGTTCAGATATTTCAAATGTTAGTGAGACCAAAGTACAAAAGAATAAAATGAAACATGACAGAAAAGATGAATCATCAAATCCAGCTCCTGCAAATTTAATGAACGAAATACCAGATGACAAACATTCCACGACCTCGGAAATTGATAAAAGAAAATCGTTTAGAAGTCGAAAGGAAGGAAATATATCGACCGTTTTGTTGGAACAAGACACAAAAAAACGACCTCTTAAATTAAGAGCGAATTTACTTGACAACTCATTGGAAACGAATAAATTGGAACCACAAACTGATGTGCCTTTTCTGAGCTCGAGTATTGAGAACATTGATGAAGATGATGTAAATAAATTAAAGAGTGTAAAGTTGGGTCGACCCAGAAAGAAGGAAAGTGTGAAATATAAAACTCAAAATTTAAGCTTCTTTAACTCGAGTTTAGAAAGCAATAGCAAAGATGATTTAAACTTGAACAATGGATTAAAATCTTTCAAGCGTGTAAAAGATAAAACACGAAAGATAAATACATCAAGTATAGAAAGCATGGACGAAGATATTCTCTTAGCAAGTGATAAAAGAAAATCACTGAGAGGCCAAAAAGAAGTCACTAAAAATTTAAATATGACAGACTCCCTCAACTTGAATATCGGAACTGAAAACAATGATGATGATTTGCCTCTAGCAAATGATAGAAGAAAATCGCTTAGAAATAAAAAAGATGTAACGGAGAATGTAAAAGCAGTAAATACAAGAAATGAAAGCGTCGATGAAGATTTTCTATTAGCAAATGACAGAAGAAAATCTTTAAGAAGCAAAGATATAAAAATACAAGAAGTAATTACAACAGAGTCTCTCATCTCAAGTATTGACAGCATCGATGAAGATCTTCTATCAGTAAATGACAAAAGAAAATCTCTAAAAAATAAAAAGGATGTAACTGAGAGTATAAAATATGAGGTGGAAGATTTTAGTTCAAGTAATATCGGTAGCATAGAGGATGACTTGATCCTAATAAATAAAAGAAGAAAATCTTTAAGAAACCAGAAAGAAGTAATGGATTCTCTAATTGATGAAAACACAAGTACTGAAATAGTGGATGAAGATTTTGCAGTTAATGAAAGGAGAAAATCTCTGAGACGTAAAGATGAACCTACAGAACGTGAAACTCAAAAGATACTTTCTTCTGTTACTCAACCAGACATAGTAAATGTCAAGACCAACGCTACTAAAAAAAGGAAGTCATTGAAAATAAAGGAAAGTGAACATGACGCAGTATTGGGAGCACAAAGTAATGAAGATTTAAACATTTCGAAAAATGAAAAAAAATTACCAAGGGCCCACAAGCAATCACTTAAGTTAGCAGAATTGGAAAAAGGCCCTGAACCACTTGAATTGGAAGAAGTACCAATAACTAGTATTTCAAAAAATAAGAAAAAATTATCAAGAGGTAGTAAGCAATTACTTGACAAATTACCAAAATTGGAAAAAAGTCCCAAGTCATTTGAACCTCAATCTCAAATTGAAACACCCCTAAAGTGTGAGAATATAATTACAAATTATAAACAGGAGAAAGTGTCGCCTAAATTTGAAACTTATAACATTATTGAAGACCAAATTCATATCAAAAAGCATTTTAAATCTAAAATGTATGTACCATTACAACAATTGCGAAATTTAGGTTCTTATAATTCTGAATCTTGCAGTATCGATAGTGATGATGATGAAACAATATTGTCTGTAATAAAAAAGAGAAAAATTGATAAAGAAGATTTAACAATAGTAGAACACTCTGTCGATATAAAACCCAAAGAAGAATCCAATGTTAGTCCCAAAATCCCTGAAATACATATTGTGCAGAAAGAAAATGTTGAAAATTCTTCTACCGTTGATTTACCATCGAATGCGGAAGAAGAAAGTCTAGATCAGAAGGTAGAATCTAAAGTGGAAACTAAAATTGAAGTGCAAGATGTTGATAATGACTCCAAATTGGATAGTTCGGAGAAAGATAAAGCAGGTGAGTTCAGATTAGCTAATTTAAAATTCAAAGATGAAACCTGTTAAACTCCACATGAATTTCCTAATTTATATAATACCCACACAAACTTAAATTATACACATTTTTGAAACACACTTTCATCATTTATTGAAAATATTTGAGATTAGTTTGTATTGTAATGAACCAATCAATGATTTTCTAATGCCTCATTACTGACATTCTTCTTTGGCTTTTCATTCCCAGTGGAATATCGCCACATTTTTCAATGTTTTCAAATCCAATTTGTTGGGGGGGAGGGATTAGACCCCTTCTTACTTTGCCATTTCAAATCCGATTCATCTCTCACAGTCTTATGTCGGTTTTCGCAACTTCTACAACCTTCTTCCACATCCTCCTGTCCATCATCTCAGTTCCCCAATCTCTCACATCCATCCTCAACAGATCCTCGATCGCGTGTTCTCTCCATCTCTTTCTTGGTCTTCCACTAGGTCTGTTCACATCAAGAATCCACATCATTATTCGTGCTATGGCTCTTCCTTTATTCTTCTACATTCTACGGCTCTTCTACATTGTATGATTTCCCGACTGGATGCAACAAACCTTTTGTATGGATTGTTGAGTAACGATATTCTTCTGATATATTTCTGAGTTTGAAATTATTCTGTGTGGTGGCGTTTTTGACTGCATGTCAAATTTAAATTTTCTAACCTTAATGGGTTAAAATTTCAATGCTTTAAAATAGAACCACCAGTGGTGAAACCTAAGGTGTAAACAGTGAACAAATAAAACATAAACATGTCATGGGTAGCTTCACAACAACAATCCTTCATCTAGTGCATGATCTAGTGCAGAGTTTCTTAACCTGGGGTCCATGGACCCCTAAGGGGTCCGTGTAATGATCGCCGGGGGTCCATGGCGAGCCTGCCTAACATAATGCGACTGTAATTATATGAATATATGTAAAGTTCGCAAACAATAAAACATGGTAAAAGTTAAATATTGATTTTATCTTTTCGGAAGGGGTCCATGGGCTTTTTGAAATTTTGAAAGGGGTCCATGACTACAAAAAGGTTGAGAAACCCTGATCTAGTGTAATCAGTATTATGATCTAAGGCTGCTACAATGTCTGGATTTGGGCGTACCGACCAAGAAGAGTTTGATGTGACACACCACTAGAAAGCCTGAGCAATTTCATGCTATTTTATAAATGTTAGAGATTTGTTGTTAGACTCTTTAACAGTTTATACTTTCTTTGGATATTTATACCTAACTTTGCAATTTTCAATGCCATTCAGTAAAAACGTTTAATAATAATTTTCTGTGTGAATTTCTTTGTGTAATATTAATGTTTTAATTTTAAGAAAATATGGAATACGGACTAGGTGATCTAATTTGGGCTAGAATTGGCTCTTATCCTTACTGGCCTTGTATGATCTATGCTGATCCAGCTACTAACAAATATAAAATGAACAGTAAGTTAAATTATATTGCATTTTTGTTTTATTTTGTAATGATTAGAATTTTTTAGTTGGTACAATAAGACAAAAGCCTTCTTATCATTTGAGATTTTTTGGTGACAAAGGACGTAGATCATGGGCTTTTTCTACTTCAATTATGCCGTACACTGATAAAAATGATATTAAAATCTTGATGCAAAAATGGAAGGTAAGATTTATTTTTCTATTTAGCTATTTTTTAAACACAGCTTTCGTTCTTATATTATACAAAAGATTGAATTTAAGAAGAAAAGGTACGCCACTGAGTTCATTATGATTAACTGTTTTAAACCTCATAAAAATTGGATATTTTTGTACAAAATTTTTGTTAATAAAACTCACTGTTGTCTAAAATGATCCGCATTTTACGAGTCACAATTAATTTTATTCATTTTGTTTTAGCATAACAGTAAAGTTTATCAAAAGTATATAATTAAACCCTATCTGCTGCCCAAGTTACAAAATGCTATTGAAGAAGCAGAATCATTAAAATCAAGCACAGTAGAGGAGAGATTTGAATTTTTTTTTAATATGTTTGCCGATGAAGCAGAAAAAAAAGCTAGGTTAAAACAAGAAGATAAAAATAGTGAAGTTACACCTGTTGAGCAAAAAGGAAAGAAATTAAAATTAAAGCCACCCAAATCGAAATTATCTTTGCCAGAAGTTGAGCAATCTTTGTCTCAAAAATCTAAGAAGGTAAAATTGAACAAATCTGAGGATAGTGCCAATGAAAACATGGAACATAATTCGATAACAGATACACCTACATCTCAGAAAAGTTTAGGGGAGAAAAGTAGCAATTTGTTGGACGACTTGGGAGATTCTTTTCAAAGAAATTCTTGGCAAGGCATAGAACTTCGTAATAAACACATTGTAACGCATTTAAATGAAGTTAATTCAGAATGTTCGTTTTCGGATAGTGATACCATTTCAAAATCGAGTTCAAATGTGTCGACGAATGATTTGTTTAAGGTCGAAATTGTTCGTTACAAAAAGCGTAGCATTTTTAAGGGTGTTTCACGTGATAGGGTGTGTCAGGTTTGTAACAAACCAGGAGACATTTTCAAGTGTAAGGGTCCTTGTGGTGGTTTATTTCATTTAGACTGCGCAAAAATTTCGAGCGTAGAAGTAAAACAGGAGAAATTAGAAGCGATTGAAATTGAGATGACGGAAAATGTTGCCGTTTCAAATATTTTAAGTTCTGAAATTAATAATTCTTGCGGAGATGTGGAAATTATTGAAATAGATTCGGATTCCGACAGTTCCGATTATTCACACATGCTGACCACTAAAGTGAATGTGATGTCTAATGAAGATTTTAAACGGTTATCGTTACCAGAAAAAATTGATTTAAAAATGCAAGAATTAATGGAAACGGTAGAGAAGAAAACGAGGTATGCGGATTCGACTACCGATGAGGGTAGTTCCGAAGAAAGTATATGTGATCCATCACAGGAGACATCAAAATCTGAAGGTTTGGTCATTCAACATGTCACGGCTGATAGCATAGTTTTTAGTAGTCCCGGTGGTACTCCGGTGGAAGATAATATACAGAAACGTAAGAAAGTTAAAGCAACCACTAAACAAAAAAGAATTATTTCCAACGAACCTTCACCTATAGCCAATGTTAACGAAGATACATGCAAGGATGAAAATAAAGACTTTAAATGTAATTATTGTAGCGGAGGACTTGATCCTCCATGCCATATTTGCCATAAACAAGTAAGTAATTCTCTCCGTTGCTTTTCAACTTGTGAATTATGCAAATGTTCTTTCAGATAAGCAGTAAAAATGATACTGTGCTTCAAAAATGTTCTCTTCATATGTGCGGAAAATTTTACCACCCTCAATGTTTAAAAAAATTATGGCCTCAAACGCAGTGGTCGTTAATATCGACAGCAAAACATAAAAATTCCGATGAACAATTGGATACATTTGTATGTCCTATGCACGTGTGCCACACTTGCATCTCGGACAATCCGCGTGCTGCTTCTTCACGATGTTCTAGTTCTAAGGTTGTACGATGCTTGCAGTGTCCTGCAACATATCACAGTACAAATTATTGTGTGCCAGCCGGTACAGAAATATTAAGTTGTTCCGATGTGATTTGTCCAAGACATTTTGTAAAAGATGACACCATAAACACTCCTTGGTGTTTTGTTTGTTCGGAAGGTGGTGAATTAATTTGTTGTGAAACGTGCCCCACTAGTGTTCATTCGGACTGTTTACATATTAATTTCTTAGACGACGATACGTTTGTTTGTGAAGACTGCGAATCTGGACGATTTCCTTTGTATGATGAAGTTGTGTGGGTTAAATTAGGCAGTTATCGTTGGTGGCCGGCAGTTATTTTATTTCCCAGTGAAGTTCCCGATTCTATAAATAATGTTGCGCATGTAACTGGACAATTTGTTGTTAAATTTTTTGGCACCCACGATTATTTTTGGGTTAGCAAAGGCAGAGTATTTCTATTTCAAGAGGGCGATCGCGGATATACAAGTTCGACTAAAAACAGAGTTAATTCGATATTTAAAACTTCCATTGAAGAAGCTTCTCGTGCTCACGAATTTAAAAAATGTAAATGTTTATTTCTATATTATTTGAACACTTGATAAAAAATATATCTATTTTGTAGTGTTCAAATTAAACCAGGCCGCTGAAATAAAAATTGACAACAAACCTCCGCCATATGTAAGAATAAAAATGAACCGACCAGTAGGAAATGTGCGTCAAATTGATGCAAACATTAGCAACACGACTCCGTGCGAGTGTAATCCTAATCAACCAAATCCATGCGGTGCCGATAGTTACTGTATAAATAGGTAAAAGATTTCAAAATTATGGTCAAAACGAAACTTCCTTTACAGCACTTACAATACTTGAAATTTAAACAATTTTAATCCAGAACATTAAAGATTGCTATTTTAACTGTGACATGATATATTTTAAATTTTAATTAATTGTGCGTTTTTTATATAAAATCGCTAATTAACATCGAGATATTAATCCATTATCAAAACCGATTAAAAATTATATCAGAACCTTCAGAAAATTTTCCTCTTTCCGTTAAAAAAAAATCATTGTTGTATCTAATATAACCAATTTAGAGCTGTAAATGAAGTTTTGAAACAGTCCTTAAAATCGCACCCTTACGGTACAAATTGTAAATTTTTTCAGGTTATTATGGACTGAATGTGATCCAAATGTTTGTCCAGCACAAAAGAAGTGTTGCAATCAACGTTTTGAAAAACGCGAATATCCTCCTTTGGTGCCTCATAGAACTGAGACTAGAGGATGGGGTTTAAAAACCCTTGCTGCAATTAATAAAGGTGACTTTGTGATTGAGTACGTTGGTGAAGTAATAGATGACCAAGAGTACCAAAGAAGAATTTTAAAAATGCACGAACAGAAAGATGAAAATTATTATTTTTTAACTATCGATAAGGATAGAATTATTGATGCTGGACCGAAAGGTAATTTGGCCAGATTTATGAATCATTGCTGTCAACCAAATTGTGAAACGCAAAAATGGACCGTAAATGGAGACACACGAGTTGGTTTATTTGCATTTGTTGACATTCCAGAAGGTAGCGAACTTACATTTAATTACAATTTGGAATGTGTCGGAACAGAAAAGAAAATTTGTAACTGTGGCGCTCCAAATTGCAGTGGTTTTATTGGTGTTAAAGTTAAACAGGTATTTTATTTCTTCGTTTTGGTTTCGCACCTTGAGGTACATTTTAATCGTAGGATGAATCTCAGAAAAAATCTAGGAAGAGCACCAATAGTGCAAAAAAGAAGAAAGCATCTCCGCCTCAAATTCCCAAGAATGAAGGGCCTTGTTTTATTTGCAAGGAAACTGGTGACGTTGGGACATGTCACAATAAAATTTGCAACAAATTTTATCACTTGCAGTGTGTTAATTTAGAGTTTTGGCCTGAAGGTAATTCCAATCCTTGCTTTTTTTACTAAATTTTGAGACGAGTTACATTATTTTAGGAAAATGGGCGTGTCCGTGGCATAATTGCAATGTGTGCACTAAGCGCACAATTCGTTGCTGCGTCAAATGCATAAATTCATATTGTCCAGTTCATTCTGAAGGAAATGTGCGCTACGATAAACTTTTAGGATTTGTATGTTCTGAACATGATCCTGTAAGTATAATAACGTTGATTCTTAGATTTTGATTTATAATAATGTTTTTATTTAGACGAAAGAATCACACGAACTAGAAACTCCTATAATAATAAAGTCAAATTCTTCTTCCGTATTAACTACTGAGGAAACCGACATTACTTCGACAACGTCGGAAGAGATGGTAACGAGTGCAAACTCGAGTTGTGATCTCAACGTAACTGAAAATGTGGAATCAACATCAATTGATTCGTTAACTTCCACACCTAAACAAAGCACAGATGATCGGCAAAGTTCGAGTGAAGAAGACGAGGGGAAATTGGGAAAACAAATAAAATCTCCATCGAATAGGAAACGGAAAGCTAGGCAAAGTGGAGGAGGACGTCAGCGTAAAAAGATTAAGTTGGTGAACCAAAGTTTAAGTCCTGCGAAAAGCAAACCAAAACCAAATTCCATTAGTTTAGTAAGTATGTCTATACAAAACGAAATAAAATTATCATCAACTGTACCTGTTCGACATTTAAGAACCACTCGGAATAGCCCTCATTTAAATGTAGAAGTGGAACGTTTTTTGAAGCATCAAAATGAAGTCGAAAAAGGTTTGCCTTTTAGAAAAAGGTCGAGACTGCGCTATGAAAATAATTTGTAAGTTTTACCGTTGGATCACTACTTTATTAAATTTCTCATAAGTGTAAGTAAATTGTAAAATATGAAACATGGATGTAATTTAGTATTTGTATATTTTTAAGTCGTTAAATATTAATTTAAATAGTAGCTAAACAATAATAATTTACAAAGTTGCCATTTTATAAATTACAATTTATGAATGTGTACCTGTAGAATTCAAAGGAAATCTGTTTTTAGTAATTATCATTTGATGATATTCCACAGAATTAAATTAAAAATGTTTTTTTTTATAATAAAAAAATTAAAAAGTTTAAGTTCTTTTTTGTGACTCGCGGAGTAGCAAACTTTGCCAGTTTGTTTTCACGATACTAGGAAAGATTTCTATTTTTTTCTTCATAGCTTATTTGATAGATCAAGTCTTATTTATGTTTTATAGAAGTACAGAACGTAAACCTCAAATCAAATTTTAAACCATATAAATATCATTAATCCATTCATGCGCGTCGTTCCCACTGTCGGGTTTCCATAAACCAACATCTATTCAGTTAATTTTACTAGTCGACTGTTATTGAAATTCTTCTTAATTTGTGCGAGGTAAAGTAGGTACACACAACTTGACAAACACATGGACCTCAAAACATCCGAATCTGTTAAAATGTGGACTGTTTTTCTGCAGAATTACGATATTTTCCTATCTAAAAGGGTTCGGAAAGTAAACATGGTTAAAAAAAACAAAAAATTGTATATTGACCATTAAACAAAAAGACAATTCGTATACAAAAAACAATAAATTAATAAATAAATATTATGAATTGTCATACTCTTAAATTAACACATTTTAGTGATTTCAACAGCGAACACGTGCATGCATGCAAATATTATGTTATTTACTCGATAACATTTACAAAATTCATCGTCTTCGAAAATACAATCAAATCTAAAAATATTCAACAAACAACATTTTTAATGCAGTGACAGATATAAATAGCATCGGCTTGATATTTTTCTTTAAAATGTTGGAAACTAAATAACACAACTACATCATAATCACACCTTTTTTTGTATTTTGTATATACATCGTAAACAATTTTATTGTAAATACAAGAAAATCTTTACCGTACATTCGAACAAAAATCATTGAATTTTTATTTTTTTTGTTTCTTTAATTTACTTCTACATTTGCATTCGGGAGTCGGTATTTTTGATAGGTCTGACCATAACTCGATTACCTCATTTAACGTTAAAGCTCTAAAGTTTACCAGTGATTCTTCTGTATCGACTTCTGTTTTCACTACCTGAAATAAGTTTTTCATATTACATAATTTTCGCAATAATATTCAATAAATAGCAATAGTAGAAAAAATATACAGGGTGGGCGCGGCAGACGCATGGATTTGAAGAGGGCATTGCTCCCTTTCTAACGGTCCTAGACGGTTGAAAGTGGGATGCTTCGAAGGGAAATTTATGTTACACGTGGTGTCAGTCGCCATAATAGAGTGGTCAATTGAACAATGTGTTTTTTGCGTACAGACCTATTTGTCGAACGCCCGTTTGATCGTAGCTATCCATTTAAGGTTCAATAGCCCCCGGCGGCCGAATTCCCGATCGAAATCGATTTCTTGCCTGGGTTAATGCATTCCAGGATCCCAATTTCAAGAATTGGGCTTTACTTTTTTGAAGAAAATGATTGAGAAGTTACAGTCACTTCTGCATGTTACCTGACCATGATCCAGGATTTTTTCTGGCTTCATTTGGAAGGGATGGAGCTGCAAGACGTCTGGTTTCAGCAAGAGGCGACTTGAACTGGCTAACGCGCTCTCCTGATTTGGCCCCTTGTGATTTTTTCCTGTGGGGTACATTTCTGATCGTTCCAGAACCCTAGAAGCCCTCAAAAACAACATTCGACCCCAAATCGCCGAAATTCCTGTGAAAATGCTTCAAAGAGTGCATGAAAACTTCAGAAAAAGGCTTACTCAGTATTTGGAGTGTGAGGGGCGCTATGTGGCCGATACTTTGTTCAAAACCGTATCAACTTAAATTTTCCATGTTAATGAAACAGGAAAAAATAAAAAATTTGGTCCTTTTTGTAACAGTCTGCGATTTATTCCATTTTCAAATGCATACGTCTGCCGCGCGCCACCCTATATTAACCCTTTGAGTGGCACAAACTTTTTACTGCAAGCATACTCCTAATAAAACAAATTTGTCATGAATGACCAAGGAACTCCAAATTACAGTGTAATTTACAATTACATTTCAACCCTAGGGATTGATTCTAGACTAATATTGATAAGAGAGAATTTTATAAACAATTTTTATTTGAAATCTTTTAACGGTTTTGAAAAAAATCGATTAATATGCCATTTTAGAAGACTTTTAAGGCATACAAAATTACACCTTTTCTGTTGCAATTTTTTTGTCAGGCCATTGTTATTAACTTATTGGTCATACTATAAATAATATTTTTACTTACTATTTGTTCCTTTTTAACCAAATCAGTTTTTTTATCCTTTGTAGCTCTTAAAAAATGTATTCATTACTGGCAATATAGTTATTTATGTACCTAGGGCATTATGTAGATGTTTATGTCGAGGGTAACCAGTTTAAAAAGTCGAGGGCCGTTAGGCCCGAGAGTTTTTCAAGTTGCCCGAGAGCATAAAAGTCGAGTAATGCCCGTGGTGCATACAATGTTAATATTTCACTGCATCATTATTATTTGTGAAAATTTATAAATTTTGAATTTGATTTTGCTAAATTTTCTAGTTTGCGGTGGCTTGTATCTATGACGATTTGTTTGTGACAGTTGTATTGAGAGGGCATAATAAGCGGACATTATGCTTTATACGCCCTAGGGCATTATAGCATAGTTAATATATCTCGTTGTCAAGGTGAAAAACAAATAATGATGCAGTGTAATATAAAATTATTTTATCATAAAAAGTTCTTACTTTGAAACTGGAAATTCCTCCTTACTCTCTTTGTTTGAAGGCTTTTTATTACACATAATTATACTTTCTTTAAGAACTGATTCGATATCCACGGCACCATCTTGAGTTAAGAAAAAATTGTTAAACATATTTCTCTTCAAGTAATTTTCAAGGAGAACAAAATACTAACCTGTAGTTTCTGAAACCAACTCATTGTTTATATCCATAAAATCAAACACTTCTTGATTAATCGTCACTTCCGTTAATTCCTCCGCTTGCTAGAACAAAAATGTAATAATATAAAAGTTGAAAATCAAAATTTGGTTGAAACCCCTCGACTGAAACCTTTTTTTACTTTCGTTTCGTTGATTTTTAATGACGCGCATAAATCGATTCACGAAATTGCAGATTATTGTATGGTTATTTGAAATACTCTCATGTCTCAACAAGTTTGCTCATCTGAAAGTGCTTGAAACTCGTTTGCAGGTGTGTACAAGTGGACCAATGAAAACAAACTTACGGACTGACCATGGGGTGGATTTAAAATGGAGACAGTACGTTAAACAGGCCTACGAATTTAAAAATCTACGAGGTACTAATATACGGTCTTGGTATATGATACAGTAACCATTCTTTTTGTAGAGTAAATAAAGTACAGCTGTATGCTTAAGATGTTGTCCTGTTGAAAATAAAAGAGGGGTGGAAAATTCATTTTATCAGCAGATCATAAATTATTGTTCAAAATTGACATGTTATCCATTATTATAGTATCAACGAACCCCATTTGCTGACATTACAGAACCTCCCCTATACTCCACGGTTCCACAAAAATGTTGCTTTTTTTTGCAAAAAAACTTGCCATCATCGCTAGTCCAAAACTCTTAACTTGAATTTAGATAGGTGAATTTAATCTATTCATTTATAAAATGTGTGGCTTCTTTCTTTGTCGTACCGCCATTATACCCTTTTAATTTTAACAAGTCCGTTGAACTGATGAGTGGATTAATTCTATTAATCCACTAATTGTGAAAAAAGATCTATTAATTACCTATGACACCTCTAACGATAGTTTTGGGACACTTGTCTTGGGATTTCGTTTAATTTGGTGTACAATGTACTTAATTTTCATTCGCTTTAGTACGTATCATTTTACGGTGGTGGTTTTAATAGGAACAAGTCCTTTACAACTACCCTCCCTCCATCCCCAATCTAGAAGATTTTTCAGTTGGCTCATCCATATCTGAACTTGGTGAAAGGTGCGGAATAAGATACGGTACATAGCTGCATTCTGTGTCACTGGCAGCTTTGAAAGATTTAACTTGCTACCAATAGCAGATTTGGAAAATAGTTGATAGAGAAAAGCATCTAATGCTGCTCTGTCACCACCATACAGAGCAAGAAGTATACGTTCTCATGTTTTAGAAATGGTTGAAACACTGACAATGCTGGTTTGTTCTGAAACAAAGTGCAAAACGTGGTTTTGCCAAATTCAAACAAGGAAAAAAAAGTGTCGAAATTTGTAACTGTTTACGGCGTAACTGTAACCTAGATCGTGGTGATAGATCTAAGGTGGCTATAACTACTAAACATAGTAATTTTACAAGAAAAACACCACTTACAAAAATTGGAGCAAATTTAATATTCTACAACTTTGAATTACAATTATTTATGTCTTTCACATGTATTAGTAAAAAGATATGACCAATAAACTAAAAAGCAACAGGAATTTGGTCGGTTTTTGCGCACTACATGAGAGGGAAGTCGGAGAGTGGATTCTGACTCTTTTTATATATTGCGCAGGAGCATGACCGTACATAGTACGGTTTCTCGGCTGGTTGGAACTAACCTAAATTATCATCGTCATTTTTGAAAGTGAGGACGTTTGAACGCGAAGAATTAAAATTGTCAGTATTAGGAAACTATTTTTTGTAATGAAGCCCGTTAAAAGTCGCTAAAAAAGAGATCCACCGACTAGCTACCCGTCCGTGGACGGGCTTTCCAGCTAGTATTATTATGATGGAGACAAAAAAATGTATGTACAAGTACTAAAGTACTGACGCGCATGAATGGATTAAGGATCAAGGATGGTGAGAGAAAAAATACTGTCCTAAATACTTGACCTTTTGTAAGACAAGCCCCCCATTTCCTGGACCAACAGTGTTCTCCTTCCAATTTGGCATAGTACCTACCATAGAATAAAAGATTACAATAGAAGGGAAACTTCCATGTTAAAATTGTAGACAGTGTTATACTGTCTTTTCGTTGCGCCCCCTGGGTGTCATGGGTCAACTAAATCTGACTAAACTAAATTATTCCACTATATTTCCATTCAATTTAACTATTTTTCACTATTATAATTTATTAATCGTCTTACAATTCCAACTTATAGGATATTCTATGATTTATGTTATGTTATTGTTTACTTTTCTAAATAACTATTGAAACAGCGCCATCTTAAGAAAATCCGACAACTAAAATACCATTAAAATCAGGGTCTAATATTTTCCTATGAAGTTTCTACACCGTGGTACCTACCTAATAATTTTTTTTTTTACGCAAACTAATTTAATAAGAAGCATTTTTGTTAAAAATGAGGTAATTTACCACTAACATAATGCCAAAACTTGTCACAAATCCCATAATTATGACTGACGTGTAAAATATGCAATAATATGTGAATGTAATTGTACCCACACCATATCATATTCAAAATGATTGTAATTCTAAGACTACGCTTTATTTTGTAAACATTGACAAGTACAATTTTAATTAGTTGACAAATTAGCTATTGTTATATTATAATGCACCTTGGAATGAAATTATGGCAAAAACGAATTTAAAATGAAAATGTTTATTGAAATTACTAGGCGCACGTTTTTTTATAACAAAAATTAAAAACAAACTGCTTTATTACCTGAGAATAGCCGTTCATTTTGGTAATACACTTTAAGGACAATTATTATTTCAACAAAACTTCGAGGACACCAAAATACGTCTAAGCAAAATACCAACAAATTTTGAGGTTATCAATATACAGGGTGGTTCAAATATACACAATTTTAATTTCTCTTACAAAATTTGCGTATTTTGTTTATTCCTTTACAAAGAAAAGCCTAATTTTTAAATAATATAAAATAATTGAGCAGGTTCTCAACAATAATTCGTTTCATTTTAAATTTTAAAACAATGTTCAAGAAGAAAAGAGCAAAATGTTCTGGTTCAAATGATACACATTTCATAAAAGAGGAAAATTTATTTCACAACGATTACATAAAAATAAACAAATAAGCAGTAAAAAAACGTTAAAAAAATTATACAGTAATTCTTCCCCTTTTGTTAGCCTTCTTCATTTTATTATCCTTTTTGGACTTCTTCCGTTTTTCGATGTTTTCTTGCCTCTTCTTTTGTCTGTCATCTTTTTGTTTTGTAACTTTTTCTAAACGATCGTCCCATTTCTTTTTACTTTGTTTCACCCGTTGTTCCTTCCGTTTTATACTTTTCTGCAGTAAAATAGGATCATCCAGGACCTTTTCACCGCCTGCTTTGGCAAGAGCACTAACAAAAGCGGCCTTACTCTTAATTTGAACCGCCTTCTCTATATCGCCACTTTCACGTAACATATTTAACACCTGCTTTTGCTTTTTTAGCTTCTCCAACGTCTTTTTAGGATCTTTTTTAACCTTCTTTACATCATCGCTGGGAAAATCTATTTTAGAATAAACCAGCCCGTTAGTAGCTTTGGGAGTTTCAGTGGTTTCTCCAACTTCTTCCTTAATTCCGTTTATGTTATTATTGTGCACAACTTTCGAAGGCTTATTTTTTTGAATTTGATTAACCTTCTTGAGTTTATCTTTGCGTTTCTGTTTTTTAATTGAATTTTTCAACTTCTTTTGCGCGCTAGTTAGCCCCTTTTGGTGTTTAGGAACATTTTGTATCCTTTCTTTTAACTCGGAGAGCGATTCTGCCCTCGCCTTTTTGTTAGAATTTAATTTCAACAGTGCTTTTTTGTCTTTGTCATCTAAAGTCTCATCAAATTCTCCATTTAATTCCTCTTCTAAAATAATATATTATAGAACAACGCTCGACATTTAAAATAAAACTTACCTTCTTCCGATTCTTCTGCAACGACTTCATTATTGTTTTTAAATATATCTATGAAGGATTTGATAAAATTGGTTTCTCGACTTAAAATTTCAGATCGTTCTTTAGTAAAATTCATTTTAATTGAATATTATAAGAATATTTTTCAAAATTAGTCTACTCTAACCTCAAACTTTAGCATGCAGGTGCTGTGCATAAGATGACAGTGTTACCACCACGTGACGTGGCGCCAACTCTTGGGCAAATATAAAACTATTAATTTAAACTATTTGCCCAAAAATGTATAATTATAGAACAATTTGAAATTGTAAATCTGCATTTCGGTTTAACGGGAGTTAAAATTATTTAAAAAAAGTAAAAAAAGACATAGGTCTAACTCTATTGATAAGGCTGTCACAATGCAACTACTCCTAGATGCGATCCCACTACTGCTCGACACGGGGAGTTTTAGCTGCTGGGTTTCCCCCCTGGCCCGTTTCATCCCTCTTTAACCAACCTGGTTATTCCAGATTCCTCCGGAGTAACCATATTGATGCCAAGCTTAGTGTGGACACCTAGTCGACGTAGCATACATTGCAACAGGACTCCTAATCTCAAGCCATCCGCTACATCCGACCCCCAAGTAGCTAGGTTACAGGAGTACGCCACACTCCCAGTCGAAATATTTGTTTCATTTTTGTAATATCTCGAACTAAGTATTACTTAAAATTACAGCGTGAATTAGCATTTTGCTTATCGTTGTAAAAAAGCAGATATTCCTTTTGACCTGTTGGATCTTTACATTTCTAAAAACTTGCTGTGATTTGATGGTGCATATTTTGCTTTTCCTTAATATTTTGCATAAAACAAATCTTTATGCTTATTTGAGCTTCTTTTAATGGAATTTGGCATTTTGAATAATTTTTTTAAATCTTAAATATTGTCATGTGTTAATAAATTATTCTACATGGAATAATGATATAATATTAATTAAAATAATATGAATAATAAATCTGATTATAATTATAGGGAAAATAATAATTTTACATCCAAAATCTGCAGTTGAAAGGCTATATATCAAAAGAAAAAACGGAGGACGAGGTCTTATAATAGTTATTTATGTATTTAGGGCGTAAAGAAGCTTTTATGGCGTAAGACGTAATTTTTAGCCCGAGGCGGTAGCCGAGGGCTAAGAAGACGTCGAAGGCCATAAAAGCAAGTTACGCCCGTGGTACATACACAACTTTATGCATGGATGAAGATTTTTTAATTTAAAAATATTTCTAAAATAAATTGAATTTTTGACACAAATCTAGTGTTGCTTTGATTAAATTTGAGTTTTGAAACGTAACTATGGTAGCAAGGAAATAGCGGTACTGTCATTAAAAGGTGAAAAATGAACGAAGTTGATGAGGCTGCAGAATTTTTAATTTATTTGGTTAATTTATTATTATTGTTCACATAAAAAACCCACAAGAAATTTTCAATAAAAAGTACTACAATTTTCGGTTTTAATAAAAACTTTTCATTTTGCAAGTATTTAAACTATTTCTATTAGGTACCTATGATATCGTAGTTTGACGTTTCATTATAGCCCGTGGGTATAAAGAGGCCCATGGGCTATAAAGAGACGTTTATGACAAATAAATTCGTGTATAAGTGTCAATTTATGATACATCCGTGCATAAATTTATTTAATATTTGCAAATCTTTAACAAAATTATTGCGTGATTATTTTTATTCGTTGAACACTCCGTTAATTCAAGAAATAATTAATTTTGATAAACATTTTAGCGGTCTAAATTTAAAAAACAGAAATTTAAATTGTGAACAAACCTGTGATTTAGACATAAATTGGAAAAATAAAGTGCTTCATGGTAAACATCCGACAATTTTAGACTCCATTGGAATTGAATAGGAATAGGAATTGATAAGGAGATGTCAGTAGAATGGCTTAAGAGAGGAGTGTTACATTTAGAAACCAAAGGATTCATGTGTGCTATTCAAGATGGAGTTATTGCAACCAATAACTACAAGAAGCACATCATGAATCTGGAGGTTTCAGATCACTGTAGAAAATGTAACCTCCTCAACGAAACAATCGAGCACGTAATAGCCGGTTGTTCATACTTGGCTCCTACTGACTACCTCCGAAGACACAACCAAGTTTGCAAGATACTACATCAGCAAATTGCAAAGAAAGTTGGCTTGTTAAGCAATTTTAAGCCATATTATGACTATATTCCTGAACCTGTTCTTGAAAACGAATCCTCCCTTTTATATTGGGACAGATTAGTATTAACAGACAGGGAAATTAGTCATAATAGACCTGACATTGTTTTAATAAGCCAACGAGACCGAAATGCAGTCATCATTGACGTTGCTGTGCCTCTGTCAAAAAATGTGCTGAATACCGAAAAAGAAAAAATCCGCAAATATGAGGCATTAGCGATGGAAATGATGAGTGTATGGGGTCTAACAAAAATTTCTATAATTCCGATAGTAATATCAGCTACTGGTGTGGTATCTTCCAAATTTAAAACCCATCTGTCCCATTTAGACCTCTCTTCAAAAATATTCCCTGAGATGCAAAAAGCAGTCATTTTAGAAACTTGCCACATTGTTAGAAAATTTTTAAATGCTATCACATGAAAAGATATGCCGAATTTTATTCCTATAATTACTTGCATTAATTTTATACCTATTTAATTTGTTTTTAACCATATAAATTTAATGTACTTATTTATGATTTAAAAAAAAAATATGCAACACACAATAAAATATAGAATGGTTGGAGCGAAATCCCCCATTCTATATTATTCCACAATGTAATATATGTGAGGTTTTTAATAAACAAGAATATAATTATATCATATTATACGTAATTATGTAGTATAATATGATGGATACATGGGATGACCGGGTGCCTAATGAAAAAATCACCCGTGGCGCTTTTTATTTTTCACTCTTGAAATATTCAAAAACATTTTCTAGCGTCCTCTTTTTTTATTTTTTAGGCAAACCTTTTGCCCCCCCCCCCCCACGAGAGAAAACCGAAATAATTTGGTTGCTTCTTACTTGAACCAAACATAATTTTTGAAACACATTTCCGAATTCAAATATTATCTACCTGACGCTTGGCCACCATACAATAGATTCAAATCAAAAAAATTAATTATACCAAAACATAAAACTCCCCATATAAAAAAGATTGGTTTAAGACCTTCCATTTCCTACACCTGCCTCATCTAGAGCAGTGTAACTAAACATCACAGATAAAATGCTGTGACGCTGAAGCACTCAGAATTTTTGCAATAGAGAGACTAATTTTCTAAAAAATCCCAGCCCTAGCTTGGAGTACAGAAATTTTGGAGGGAGGACAAAACTGGCACCAGAAAATGGGAAAAGTTGTCATACAGTCGTTATGCTTCTTAACAGAAGCGTCGTGATCCTTAAATGCTGGTGGGGTGGTTATTACGCTTCCCCATAGTCCACAGATCAACTTTTGGACCCTTTAGATCAGGGGTCGGCAACCTTTTGTTGTACGAGGGCCAAATATTTTACGTGAGAATTAGTGCGGGCCGCACTTCTTGATAAATCCACTAAAGAGCTGATTTTTAAAAAAAAATAATGTAAATCTACTAAAATAGCTTTTTTTTTTTAAAAAAAAAAAAAAGGTCATCTGCTTAAGTCCGTGGGCCGCACCAAGACCCTTCGCGGGCCACGGGTTGCCGACCCCTACTTTAGATCATTAACATTTAAGATGCTCTTGGCATATTACTCTCGGTAGGTTGCCATTGCTTTCCGAGGGGAGAACGGTCAGAATAAAGTTCTTACTTTACTCGGATTCGAACCGGGTATTTAGCCTCCATAGTCAACTTGCGTGACCACTATACTCCGACCGTCTCCTGTTGAATGATTAGCCTCCTTTTTCTCATAGGTAAGAGCTTTGGTTGAGAAACAGTGACGATAAATCGGCTGCAACATGGTCACCCATCCAAGTGCGAACCGCAAGCAGCTTTTCTCGACTTTCGCAATCTGATGAAACAAGTATTTGCATTACATTGTTGCAATTTTGATGATAATTTGTAAAGTTATATTGGTGATATCATTTCATGAATCATACACAAGAGATTTACAGTTGCACAGCAATTTTTTGTCGAAAAGTTCTTTTTTATTTTCTTTCAATCTCAATTTTAAGCGATACTTTGTATCACACGACAGGAAATGGGTTCCATTTGTGTCAGATAACACAAGATATACTGTATTTTGAAAATTTATGATTATAATTTGGAAATTTAAAATTTTGTTTTTAATTAAATTTATTTAATTTAGGTCCAATTTATCAGTTAGTGTCCCAAGTAAATTTTAAAAGCCCAAAAAGTAAGCCTTTTAAAAGATCCATTGGAATTGGAATTTGCATTGGAACACTGCAAATAAATGAAAATATGGACCTGCTAAACAGGAATACTAATATGTAATATTATAGTTTATGATAGCAAAATATATTATATATTTATTTTTAACTAACTTAACAATAATTGTATAGAATATCATAAACTATGTTTTTTGTTTTAATTTGTGGTAGCACTTGCACTGAGGTACAGGTATTTTGCATATTTCGTTCCACATATTAATCATATCCTCCAATTTTAAAGGTTCACAATTTCTTGTGATTTCATTCGATTCAGGGTTATCCATCTCAATTTTTGGAATTTGCATTGGAATTGGAACACTGCAAATAAACGAACAATAATTTAATGGTAGGTTGGAATAAAATGATTTACTTACGTTACTGCTTCCTGCACTTCTTTTCCTGATTCGGCTGCATTTATGGAAACAAAAAAAATTGGTTATATTAAATTTTTGTTTTTCGTATAATTATGTAAAAAGGTACCATTTCGAATCAAAAATATAAAAACATTACCTGTACTATTTTCACTTCTTCGATGTTCATCATTTATTGTATTTAAAATTTTATCTTGGAGTGGAGCTTTATTTAGTTTGGCCTAAAATTAAAAAAAAATGTATTTCTTTGGTATTTTATTGTCTACCCACTGTCCACCTAACATTTTTATTTCGGTTCTGCATGAACCAAATTTAGAAATTCAAATCATTTTATCATTCTCATAATTTAAAATTAAACGTCTTTTAGATACTAACCTTACGTTTTACATTTTTCATTAATTTAAGTTTCGATTTTGATTTTCTCGGCATGATGTGTTCAAGTTCAATAAAACTACTCGGCACGGTTGATTTCAAAATAAAAAAATATTAGCAAATAGGCAAATACTTTACTTACAATACGGGAAACTCATGCACATTTTCGGCGACACAAAATCGCAGCGCCACTAACGGCTGGAACCGTGAATTAACGCTACTTGACGAAGGTTATGTTGATTTATTAAGGGTATAAGGCTTTGTTTAAATAATAATTTAAATAAAAACTCTAATTATAACCAATACGGTTAAAATCGTACTGTAAATTATAGTAAATTACTAATTTTCACCCACCAAATCTCGACAGTTTCGTTAGTATACGTCTTAAGCCAATAGGTGACACCCTTAAAAATGTCGCCGAAAATAACAATAGAATTTGCAAGAGTTTCCCTTGGTTTCCCGTATTGTAAAGTAAAGTATTTGATATTAGTATCACAATTTGAGTGCTTTCACTTTGAACTTTCGACACTGACAAAAGGCAACGGAACTTGAATTTCACAGTATTGCCAACAAACAGTAGACCACATACAGAATGTTTCGGAATAATATGTACCCCGAGTTTGTCCAGGTCTAATTTACGTTTGATAGTTTTATCAGATCGTGGTTTTATCCACGATCTAGGTTTTATCTGTCATTCTCTCCTGTTATATATATTTTATTTCATACTTGCAGAAAATCTCATTTGTTAATCTTCTTTAATTAACGAAACTGTATACCAAAAGTGGGCAATTTGTGTAGTAGTTCAAAAGTTGCTTAATGAACTTGGTAGCGTAAATGAATATGGTTTTGACATTTGACGCAGGTTAAATGAAGTTTTGATCAGTGATTGCATCGAAGCACATTCTCATCAATGGTATCTAAATTATTTGTTAATTTATACATTTTAAGCTACAATTTACTGTGCCTTCACTATTCTAACATTTCTTCCGATATTTAACTAAGGTAAGCGATGGTCGTAGGATCGCTGACAAATATGTCGATCTATTATTTTTCTTGTTGCATTTTTGCACCTAATATTGATTTCACATCATATGTTGTAATGAATTTCTTGTTTCATAACAATTGGACGGAAAAATCGGGTGCAATTTGATCGCACAATACGACTTTGGCTGTATTTTGATATTTTTTTAAATAATAATGATGATAATAATGTAAAAAGGTTCTATAAATATTTGACATTGACATATCCAAAATGATTTAACATTTGAGCCAAACAACAAATATCTTCATAAAAATTAGCTGTCGTAAAATAATTAAACTTTTTGTTACATTTCAGGTATGAGGCAATTTCGTATTGATGGTTTTTAAAACTAACAAGTCTACTTGGAACGCCCCTTCAAAAATTAGATACAAAGATGTTAATTTCATGACAGAAATTAATTGCAAAATTCATTATTAAACAAAAAAACGCACCTCTCCAGAAGTTTGCTCATGTTGTATGGTATAAAGAACGTTTCTTATTTTCATAAACATGAGCGAAGCACTAGAATCGAAATGGTCATGCGAGTATTGTACATATGAAAATTTTCCATCGTCTCTCAAGTGTACTATGTGTCGTGGTCCAAAACCGTTTGTCAGTGAAGATATTTATCAAATTCATGGTAACGATGAAAGATCCTTGTCCAATTCTAATTCGCCCGGGTTAGCGGCCAGTGCTTGTGAAAATAAAACGAATCGTAACAAATGGTCCTGTGAAATATGTATGCATATTAATTTATCCAAAGATCACTTGTGCAGTGAATGTGGTACTCAAAATTCATTATCAGCTAATGCCCTACACGAATACATTCAACCTTTGAAAATTTCCCAAAATTCAGATGTTGCTCAAAGCTTATTACAGTCGAGAACCAATAGCCCTCCTACAAGTTTAACAAACATCGAAAACAGTCGTCGAACTTCTCAGAAATGGATGTGTAATGTAAGTATTATCATATTTCATAATTATAAATCACAACAAAAGTAATACCTAATTAACATTCTTGTTGTTCATTGTAATATAAACATTTCACTATTTTACTAAATTTGTTTATATTAAATACAATATTGTTATGTCGCTGTGTACCTTCCAAGGTTTCTTGTTGCGTTTCATACCGACGGTGTGATAATGAGAACTCTTGGTGATTTAACTGTGTTTTGTTATTAAGCTTGGAGTTTATACTTTTTTTTTAAACTTAATTTTCCAAATTTTAGGTTTGTACTTACGAAAATTGGCCAAAATCAATTAAATGTTCAATGTGTGGCATCACGCCCAATAATTATTCTCATCGTTCACAAGCAGCTAGTTTAATAACATCATCGCCTGAAAAGGATTCTGATATTAATCAAGATACTAGGTTACAAGGTAAGGGATACAATTTTTTTATATACTTTCTTTGAATTTAATAGAAAAAGCAAATTGAATTATAGCGTAATTCGCAGGTCTGTACACATTTTTACATAACTTTCCTGTTAATTAGGAAGTTAGGTTTAAATAATTAAAAATTTTGTTAGTTACATTACTAATACTACAACTAGGTAACTGGTAAATCACCAATTATGAGTTATTTAAATGAAAATATAGTAAACGTAAACATAAAAGATAAAGTTTTCTAAAATAAATAACTGTTTTTATTTTTATACTTTATAAGAATTATTTTGAAACAAATAAATACACCTTGTAACGTCGTTCGCGAAGAAACGCCGCCAATGCCTCGATGCTCCGTTAATGTTCGCGGGTGGCTAGCTAAGGGATTATGATTACACCCCTCGTCCAGTACCAGAGTTGGATCGCGCGTGCGCGGTTCGTGGATCCTTCTCAGAATCAGAACTTACCTCACTCAGCGAAACAAGCTTAAAGTCACCGCTAACTAGAAAACAAGTGTTGGGCGCTAGTGAAACACAAAAGAAAGGAATAACAATCTTTAATGAAACACAAAAATGGAGGTTGATCTGATTAACCAAATGCTCACAAATGTAATAACAGATAACACTGCTGTTACAAACAATACAAGTATGCCGGACACGAAGTCCCAAACAGGAATGTTTGTAGCTGAGGGGGCTACCAAAAGAATAAACCGCCAAGTAACTGGTCGATTGCCCCAGCAGTAGGCTTACTCCACTAAAAGAAAACAAAAACAATGGTAAGTGACAATAGGATCACTCAATTGTCGTTCGTAATGGCCGATTCGCATAACAAAATAAAATCAAGCACCAAAACGATCAACTGCTATTGATTGATTAACTTGGCCAATCCTGGGCGTTGAAATTTGATAAGCCCTATCAAAATTGTTGTACAGGGTGCGGCGTAATTAAAAATGCAAAGCATACCGGAATATGCATTCTGAATGCGACAATCTTACGTTAGATTATTACAATATTAATGCACTATATCGAGAATCGACTGTATTAATTAAAAAAAATTGAAAAATCGAACAAAACGCAATAAAAATTGACTTTCATGTTCTAAAAGCAATAGCATAAACAATAATTATTGTGCTCATTACATACAAATAAATTAATTAATTGAAATTCCATGTTATGTACAATAATATTATAAAAGCATACATTTTGAATTTAATTGCGACCCATTTAAGATATATAAACGTTTAGAACACAAATAGAAAATTAGATAAATTAGGTGCTCCTTTCTTATCCGAATCGGCAATTTCTGTAATGTCTTATTGGAAGATTATTGGATCCATATTGGCGTTAAATGCAGTTGTGATTTTGAAATTAATTATTTTATCCAATATCTCGCAATAATAGAGGTATAACTATGGTTTTTTAAATAAGTAAAGTGCCTTATAACTCACTGAGTGAGTAATGTATAACTCACTAGTGAGTAAGGAAACTGGGTATCATTTACATTGTTAATTACCGTAGTGACTATATTTTACACCTACTAGTTTCCAGAATTTAAATTTGTCATTTTAAAACGTCAAATATCAAAAATTTAATTACATTTTAAATTAGTATTATTACGAGATATTGGATAAAGTTTTGTATGCCACGCGTGTTGTTAATAACAAATAAGTCACTTAAGAAAATAGCCCACACGGCCTCGCGGGCTAAATTTTTCTCGCGTGACTTATTTGTCATATAACACACTTGTACCATAAATAACTATTTTCTAATATTGTCAATGGCAACGTACTTTATAGAATTATAATGTAACGTTGTCAATGACAACGTACTTTATAGGATATAAAATAAGTTAAAATTCCAATTTTTCTGTTAGTGTTAGAAAAAATATTGAAGACAACGCGTGTTTTATAGATTAAAAATCTTTGCCTATTAAATCCTCACTCCCTACGGTCGTTCGGATTTAAACTACGACATCGATTTTTAAACAGTCTATAAAACACTAGTTGCCTTAATAGCTATATTATTTATACAAAATTACAAAGATGGAAATTACAGAAAACAAGCACATTTTGGCCCCCTACCAAATTTTTTTGTAGCATCAACCAACAGAAAATATGCAACTGAGCTTTGGCTCCTATACTTACGTAAAATAATTAACAATATAGTTTGTATTGTTGTGATTTGTGAAATTAACTAGTAGAGTTGCTGGATGTTGATTGACTGACTATTCTGGACCATTCTTCCTTTATTTCGTAAGAATTTCCCACCAAATTTGTTAATGGAATTATCTACATTTTAAGCGCTTTTTAATCCAAAACTAAGAATTTGGTATCTACGCCCTTACATGCGTGAGAAGGTAATAAAATTTAACCATCCATTATGGTTTTAATACTTGAAAAATCGTAAAATTTAGAATAGCTAGCTGACATTATTCTTTACAAGTGAATCAGTTATTGCTTAAACAACCTAAGTCACTTTTTATAGATGTTCAGAAAACGTAAAAAACGTTTCACTGTTAGGTAAGCAACCTGCTAAACCGAAAATTTCTAATATCGTTTTCTGTCATAAAGGATATACTTTTTTAAGTTCTTTTAGCACCAAACGATGCGGAACTGTCGAAAATATGTTTTCCATGTGTTAACTCAATTTGGCCAAAAAGTGACTTAGGTTGTTTAAGCAATAACTGATTCAAGTGTTTATTGTTCTCAAAAATTAACTTTATTCCTTCATAATACTGCAATGACATAACAACAAATGTGGTTTTTGAACTTGAAAATGATATTTGAAATGGTAAATATAAACCTCAAACTTAACTGATCGAACAAATCATATTCTTTTATTCGTAACAAGTGATAAACAAATTTAACTTAAAAGCAAAAATTTCAGAAATTAAATTATTATTCGTAATAAAGTTAATAAGACTCAAAATACTCTTAAACAGAATTCACTTTCGTACCTCAAATGAGGCCGTAAACCACTCACTTTACGGCCGGAATAACGAAAAAATATTTATTATTAACAGCACAGTCTTGACGCATGTTGCTCGGAGCAAATTAGCTCTATTCAACATTCATAAAAAAAAGGTCTCTCAAAAAACTTTATGGGAAAAATTATTAGGTTTTAAAATAAGTCACGAAATCAGAAAAATATGAACCAAATTACAAAAATAGGCGCCGCGTTAGATATCTTTAGGCACGATCGACTGGGCGACGCATGTTGCTCGGAGCAAATGTAGGCGAAGTATTCAAGAAGTTCAATAATTATGAAGTATGGTTTAAAAAAAGGGTCATTCGTGCGGCTCACGGAAATTTTGCTTGTCAGGAAATTTTCCGCTGCTGGAATGAGTTTGACACCCCTGGCCTAAAGCGCCTTAACATGTTCAGCCCCAGTATACACATTTTTGTCTGGTCCATGGGACCGGTATTGAAATTACTTTAAAATGAATTAAAATATTAGATAAAAATATATTTTTGAGTTATTAACTTTTGAAAATTTAAATGTATACAAGTTATTGGTAAAGAAATCTATTAATGAATTAATTAATTTGTACATATTTAAAATAATTCGGTGTCTTGATAGCATGCGGCTATCAAGCACCATTTTAAAAATTTGCCTTGAAATTATGGTAGTTGAGGATATAAAATGTTGCGGGTTATTCGTAAATTTGGGGCAAAAACTACCGTAATTTTTTTTTTTAGTTTGATGTTATCAGTTGCACCAGTAATCGTCAACTGCGGTAGCTCCGCCCCTTACTAAACGGTGAACCTGAGGACTTGTGCAGAGCACAAATGCATTGCCTCATATTTTTTTCATCTGATGGCTTTGCAGTAGAGCTGCAACGTGCGTGATGTTTATTGAGGAGTTACCTCGAGAGATAGCTCACAGCTAAAAAGTTTTGTAAGGGAAAATGGGCTAGATAAGGGAAATGATGGCTTGCGGGGGCGTGGTCTTCTTCATGGTTTGAGTTCCGCGGTTGGAATAATTTTGTTTTTAGTCTTGATGTTGCGTGCACTTCTTTTCCCGCCCCTTACTGTAAGTATTTATGTCGAGCGCATGTATTATCAACAGAATGCAGCAACCAAACGCGAAAAATCCGAACTTTAAAATCGATTAAGAATTCCCTAAACTAATCGATATTTGAAACAAATGTTACTGTGTAACATTTAACCCTTTTATTACCAGTTTACCTTTTTAATAATGTATACTCTAATTGTGGGCCTGAAAGGGTTAAATTGATATTTTAATTGCTTATAATATTTCAATTAAAACAGTAATTTATAGGTATATGAAATTAACATTTAATTGATCTGTTTTTAGAATTTTCACTCTCTCAAAGCTCCAATAATTACGATACTGAGAAAAAAGTGCGCCAATTCCGAAGACAAGCAGATTGGAACTGGTTGAATGCTTGTTTAGGTGTGATTAATGGTGATCCTAATCCCGTTGAATTGTATTTATCATCGGGAGGTGATCCTACTCGGTCGTTAACTGCCGCCGAAGTAGCTATACTGAACAGAACATCTGCTTTCGATATTGGTCATACTTTAGTACATTTAGCTATAAGGTAATTGCATAAAAATGATCCTTAAACAATTTTTTTTTTATTCGAATGATTAGATTTCAGAGAGAAGATTTACTTTCAATATTATTATCTCAAATAGAAGGTTCGGGATCCGGAGTTAAACGTGTTCCAAGTTACGTAGCTCCTGATTTAGCCGCAGATATTAGAAGACACTTTTCGTCTACTTTGCGTCAGCGAAAAGGCAGCTTTCCATGTAATTTTGTTACAGAATTACCTACATTTGCTTTACCTGCAGGTAACGCTTGCATTAAGCAATGCTATTTTTCAAATTTTATAACACTTGGTTTAGCAGAAGTTGAAGACTTACCTACCCCTATTCAAGATCAGCTATTTAGAGAATTACTGGATAAGGATGCTCAAGATCAATTGGAAACCGATCCTGCAGTTATTAATTGGTCACTTGAACTTACGGTGAGACTTGGTTCTCGCTTATATGCTTTGTGGAATCGCTCTGCAGGTGATTGTTTGCTCGATTCTGTCATGCAAGCTACTTGGGGTGTGTTTGATAGAGATAATACATTGAGAAGGGCACTTGCTGAGAGTCTTAGTCAAGGAGGTCTTCTGTAAGTAATTGAAAGATTATTTCTTTAATAATGGTTTTTTCATAAATTTGTTTTCTTATTTCAGATTTTATCCACGTTGGAAGGAGTACGAAACTACTCAAGCATCGCTGCTTCATTTTTCCTTAGATGATTCTCAATGGGAAGAAGATTGGTCTACTTTGTTATCATTAGCCAGTCAACCTGGTACCAGTTTGGAACAGTTACATATTTTTGCACTTGCCCATATTCTTAGACGTCCTATTATAGTGTACGGAGTTAAATTTGTGAAAAGTTTTCGAGGAGAAGCATTAGGATATGCTAGGTTTGAAGGTAAAGTAAACATTTAATTTTATAATTTTTTCTTTTTAAAAATGTAATTTTAGGTGTGTACCTACCACTACTGTGGGATCAAAGCTTTTGTATTAGAACTCCAATTGCTCTTGGCTATACAAGAGGACATTTTTCTGCTCTTGTACCACTAGAACCTTACAGCACTCGTTTAGATCGTCCACAAACACACCACCCAAATGAATTACAAAGTATATTTTTGCCACTGATGGATAGAGACAGAAAATTATTGCATGTTCATTTTTTGACTGAAGCCGAGGTATGTTATAACGACAAATCTAATTTTGCTCTTCATTGCTCATCAAAAATTTTTGGTTTCATGTAGTTGGGGCAAGAGGAAACAATACTGAGACAATGGCTAGATGTTTGTGAAACTGAAGGCGGAGTCTTGGTAGCGCAGCAGTTTTTACATAAGCGACCTTTACTTGTTGCTCAAATGCTTGAGGAATGGCTGAATCATTATCGTCGGTTGGTGTAAGTTTTTGACACTTTTTTTTTAATTTAGTGTGGTTTTTTTTACAAAAATGGGGTAAACAATGTAAAGTAAATTTCAGAGTTCACAAATAATGTAGGGGGCTGAAGATCAGTATTTGACACTTCTTAAAAATGAATAAGTAACTTTTTATTAAATTTATGTAAAGCAAAAAATAGATTGTTTTTAACCTTAAAATTAAGAATTTTTTCTAACTTTTTCTAATTAATGGATATAAAGGTTTTGGTGCAGATCTGTGACGATCAAAGCCTTCCCCTTGTGAGCTATATCTCGAATGGGTCAAACTTGTGGAAAATATGCATTATAAAAAAGTGATTAACCAATTTTGTAGATAATAAAGTTTTCTATAACTTTCATAATTGTCTTAACCGGCGTACGATGCATAGGAGGCAAGTTATTCGCAAAACGCAATTTTGCGAATACCTTCTATATCTCAAATTGCTTTTGGATTTGTCATACTTCAAAACTTACGTTTAATCAAAAATTCAGCTTTGTAGGAACAGGAATGTTTCCTAAACTCAGGCCTTTTTTGGCTAAATTGACAGGACTATGTGCGAGGTGATAGAACAATCTTCACGGATTGGCTGGCGTTACTAGTTTAAATATTTGGTGTTAATTAAATATAAATTGGTTAAAATAATATTATTGATTTTCTTAAATTTTAGGGCCACTTAAACAAAATTTGTCCATTGTAAGCTGTCAATGTACGCCAATAGATCGTAATTATTTGAATCTAAAATTAAGCATTTACGTTACAAGCGAGTTCATTATAGGTGGATTACACCTTAGAGCAGCGGTCGGCGGCCCGCGAGGAGTCTTGATGTGGCCCGCAGACTCTAAACGAATTATCTTTTTTACCTTTAATTACCAACCCCTGCCTTAGAGCATGGGTCTCCTAACTACGGCCCGCGAGCACCACCAATTCGGTCCACGAATAGACTAAGAATAGGCCAGTCTATGCATGTTGCTTGGAGCAACTGAATCGGAAACTATAGTCACAAAAAATAAAAGAGAAGTAAAGGGGTTCATTATGTTGGTATGATGAGCTAACCAGGTCGTGGCCCGCGGTATTTGTGGAGGAATCAGTGTGGCCCGCGGGCTAGAAAGTTTGGAAATCCATACCTTAGCTTAGAGCATTTAAACTTATAGACAGACACTCCTTAACTTTCAAGCAGTAGGTATTTACAAAAATTATACCAGTATATACCGCATCTACCAGTTGCGTTTGAAAAATTAAATGCCTAATGTGTTGGTTTACGAATTATCAAGCAGGTACATGTACTGGGGATAAATTCGGTGTAATATTCTAACGTGGGACGAAGATACGATTGAATTTTCAAACGCCAGCTGTATTTTACCGGTACTTACCGGTAAAATTTTCGCAAATGCCTAATGAAACAAATATAAATGACGTCACAGGTGGGTTAAATAAAATAGTTTATTTTAAGTTCTCCAATAACATAAATCTTGATACAATCCCACATGTGACGGGCGTGCGTGGAAAGGCGGGCGTGTCTATAAATTTAAATAGTCTAACGTTTACACTTTATAGGTCAGACTAACATAAGATAATTTTTTTGTAATTATTTTGAGTGCAAATTTAAAATGTAAAGCCAGTGTCTCACTATCAAATTTTCGTCAAAATTATCATAATATTTAGTATACAAACGGTTTTGATAGTGTGACAGCGATGTAGTTGTATCAAAATGACGTAAGCTACATACTTTTATATGCTGCTTCTATTTTCATGACGTCACGGATTCGATTTGATACAAACGTTTTGATAAAAAGAATTTAGAACAGTTTCTATAATTTTGATGCGATCAGGCTTCCCATAGGCTGTTCGATATCCCACTCTTATATCTTTGACATAACGTGGACATTACCATACTTTCAGTTTTATTTTTTAATTTTAACGCGGTTTTTAATTAGGTCTAAAAGGTTAGCAATTATTATGGCTGGTACCACAAATCAGTTTCCTAATTGATTTGTATCAGTTGGAACCAGTATAACCAGTATATTTGAACGTATAAAACCAACTCTAACCTTACTTTTCACAGCTGACCTGTGGCTGAGATCGTTATTATACCAACTTGATTTGATAGTGAGACGTTGCTCTGCATTGCTTTAAAATATTTTTACGTAAATGACGTCACATCGTTTGTATAATAATTATTATAATAATTTTGATGATAATTATTTGATAGTGAGACACTGGCTTAACTTTTTCTATTTTTTTTTAAAATTTTTTAAATACTATTTCATAAAAAGGTTGATCCTTGAAAAATATCTCTGGGGAGCAAGATTACCCCCATTGCACCCTATCGATCCTCTTTTGGATTTTGTTCAAAGTTTGTAAAATTAGGGGTAGTGTGATATTAATTATGCGAAGGGAAAGTGAGCATAGAATTTGATTGAAAAAAATTTATTTCTCAGCTGGAATTGAATGTTAATTATCATCTGTTGGTTGAACAACAGCTTCACTGCTTTATTTATTCATGTACATATTTAATGGATGAAATGTTTATAGACAAATGACATCTGCACCATTTGTGAGACCTCCACCACTTCAAGATTATTCGAGTGAAGGAGACACAGATGATGAATAACAAAAATGGAAAACCGTGCCTAAATCTGCACGCTAGTGAATTTAGACGATGCTTACTTAGTACCTTAATTAAATTCGAATAAATATTTTAATGGATTTATTCCCACGGAAAATAGTTGGTATTATAAATAATAATTATGAAGCAAATTTTTAATGAAAGCACAACTGTCCTCATGAAGATTTTATAGTTGTGGTGGTTATGGATTTCTTTTAAATTATATTGGTTTTTATATTATCTTTTTGCCACCTCTCTCCTTTCGCGATTTTTTTAAAATCCCAATTGAGCTATTAATATTGTTTTTGGTTAGTTTTGTTTCAAAATAAACTTTGCTTAAAAATTGTAAAACTTTGCCTTATTTCAAATACATAGTAATTATAATAATTTTCAACTTTTAAAAAATGCTATTTAACTTTCTTTTCATACCTATATTAAATTAATAGTCTGGGTTATCGGTGAAGCGTTTCTTACATCTTAATATTATTTTTATTGTGTTAGAAAGATTCTCTATAACGAAATAAAATAAAAAATGTAGCATACTGCCTCTAAAAACTGTACAATTTCTAGAAATAATATTGTCAATTGATGATTTTTTTAGATTGAAATGTAATTTGTATATGACGAAAGTTCTTTCTTCTTTTAAAAGTTTATATTTTTAAATGCCCTTTTGTTCCAAAGAAGTTTAGCAATGATGGATTTTTTTTTCACGACAGTATTATGTTGAGTTTAAACCACTCGAAACAAAGTGCTACAATACGAATGAAAATTAAAACTTGACAGTTATTAAAAAAATTATGCTGTTGGAACTGTAATTTTCCTCGGCCATTATTAGATGTGTAGTGTTTTTCGAGCTCTTCCTGTAGTCTCTTTTATTCCAATATTTTCGAATGCTTTTTTTTGTTTTTCTCTTAAAGTATTCGAATAAGTATAAAATTGTTATTTCAAAGTGATACTATCTGTTGGTGTTCCAGTTCTCATTAGGTTTGTTTCTAACAGTGAATTGTACTTTTGTTAAGTCCTGAGTTTTTTATCCTGGCCTAACATTATTTGTTAGTTACTTTTTCGTTTAATGTTCTTGCATTAAAAGCACCTTGAACTGTGCAAGTTTTATTTTTCACTATGTTATATTTTAAAATTTGCAAATCTTATTACCTATAACATTACACAAAAATGTGATTATATATTTTATTTTAATTGTAAATATTCTACATGGGCTGATGTAAATTTATCTATTTTATGCACTCGTTTTTTTGTTTTATTTATTTTCCATTGTTATTAGCAATTTGTTAACCAACAAATTTAATTTGTATTTTATAGTTATTTTAGAAATACTTATGAAATTTACGAAATTTTAAATATATACTATTGTTAATATACTTAACAGAAGTGTGTTATTAAAAAAAATTATTGAATAAAATCTAATCTCCATATTTATTGTTTTATTTTCTTATAACTCATAAGTCATAATCATAACCCAGGGGGGTATCATGCAATAAACTTTACTGTGAGTTATTCTACAAGAACTTCTGAAAAGAATTTTAGTAACAATATAGCTTTGATATATTCAAATATAAATTTGAGGGTGGGTGACCTAAATGACGGGTGTAAACTAGCATATCACACTTATAGAGTTGTCTTCAATCAAACTATTCAATTTATAGGTTTAAGTTTTATTTGTAAGCCTATTTTTTAAATAATCATTTTCATAAGAAAATAAGCGCCAGTTTTATACCAGAAGATTGCTATTGGATCAGGGTTGTGGGCCAAAAGTAGCACGTGCTTCCAGGCACAGCAACTTTAGCAACAACAAAGTTTTAGATGAAATTTAATCAAAATATTTAGTTACATACATAGTTAAATAGTAGTTAATTATAGTTACAATAAACTATAACCTCGAAATTAAATTTTTATTTAGTAGAATAACTAAATAACGCAGGAAATTACATATTTCGTGAAAATGTTGCATGATTTTGTTTTCAGAAATATTCAACATTTGAAGCTCAAACAAACTCATTTCGCAAATTAATTATCGCCTATTTTTTATAGGACTATTACTTTCCCATTTACGTAGTCAAGAAAAATATTGTAATCAAGTCAATAACATTCTTTACGTAGGCACATTAGAATTTCTATTCAAAGGTATAATTTTGATCGTGAACGATGTTTGGAACAATTAATTTGAAATTTTATACACAAGTTTGAACAAACGGTATAAACAACTGATTAGATTTTGGTTGAAATCCCTTTTCATTTTAGTTTCGGTGATTTTTAGTGACGCGCACGAATGGATTAACGTGATTCCTTTCGACTCATAAAAAATAATAGATTATTTTATGCTAATTTAAAATATAAAGAGATAAAATGTCTCGACGCAATTGTTCATTTCTTTGTGCTTGAAAATCGGTTACAGGTGCTTCACAGTGGACCAATGAAAACAAAGCAGATCCGTACCTACGGAATGACAATAACGGTCGGAGGGGGAATTAAAAAAAAATTTAATTTTTTACTTTTTCAAATGGGAAAGTCATGTGTTGTGTCACATCAAATTTCTTTTCGAAATGTTTTCATCTGCAAAGCTTGCTTGATTCTATTTGTTAAAATTGTCATTACACAAGAAACGGCGAAGGGGTAACAAAAAATCAAAATGAACCCTTCCCTGCGTTCGGGGAGAAGCTACTTTCGCTACCAAGCAAAAGTTTCTTTTTTTCCTTCTTTCGAGCTTCCAGTCGTTTCCAAACGCTTTGGCTCCGCCCCTTTCAGTCGCTACAAACATTTTGGTGGGGAGCCAAAGCGACTGGAAGCTCAAAAGAAGGAAAAAAAGAAATGTTTGGTAGCGAAAGTAGCTTCTCCCCAAACACAGAGCTTATTAAAGGGAGTAAAAAATTTAAGAAATCAACCTTCACGGGTTTAACCAGGTCCATTCCCCCCCCTCCCATTTCGATTTATGGATACATTTTTGTGTCATTTGTTTGTGTACGTTTGTGCAAACATTTATTTCGTTTGTGCAATCACCGTTCGCGAATTATTTAAGAAACAAGTTGGGGGGGATGCATGCCCCCCATTTCGACTTTTGGATACATATTTATGTCATTCGTTTGTGCAAACATTGTTTTCGTTTGTGCAATCACAAAAAAATCATCGCTGTATCTACTATAACCAATTTTGAGCTGTTAATGAAGTTTGGAAACAGTACTTAAAATCGCACCCTTAAGGCCGTGTGATACGTGTACTAATTTTTTGGTAAAAATTTCAAATTGATTGGTTAAATAACCAACATTGGTTTATTTAACCAATCAATGGGCTTTTAACAATTTCTCTTTTAATCAGTATACGTTTCACACGGTCTTTATTAATTAATCATAAAATAAAACTCTTTCAATTCAATTGACGGCGCTTTTTTTATTAATAATCCCCCCCTTCGCCTATAATTTATTATAGATCCGGTCCTGATTACTTTTTGCGCTTTAAAATTTCAAATTTTAACACCTTTTTATTTATTATTTAAAAATGTGGTTGAATGTAATCAAAAAACAGTTATTTAAAATTTAATTGAACTATTTTTATCAACTATATTATCTAAAATGGCTATGGGCCCGTTGTACCAACCCATTTAACCATGTTGATTGGTTAAGAGGGCTGTATACCTAACTTTTAACGAATATCCATATAGCTCTTTTATTAATGTATGGAATTTAATGCGGTTTGAAGTAAACGATTAGAAAAAAAATCTAGTTTCACGGAAAGTCATTAAGAAGTTAAAAAAATTTTTTTTCATTTTTTATTATAATAATTAATCACTCCAGTGACCTGCAAGTGACTTTCCATGAATATACAAAGTATTTAAATTAAAACTATTTTTAAAATATCTATTTATATAAGACAAAACCCTTATATATTTGCTTTTTAAGAAAGTGCATTTAAATCGTAAAATTTGGTTTACACCCATAACATTGCCGGTTTAACGAATTATTTAATTCAATTATGAGTGTAAACCAAACTTTATGATAGGTATAAAGTCCTCTTAAACTGCAATTAAAAATTTTGAACTTGGTTGGTACAACCCACCCATATGTATGGTAAAGTTATCTTATAAGCATTCTTAAAAAAAAGGAGTGGACAAGAAGAGTATTCAAGATAAATCACCCAAAGAAGTTTTTAATTTAGGTAGATATTTGTAAAAATTACAATCTATTTTTGCATTTTTTTGATAGTAAATATGTTTAAAGATACCATGTCATTGAAAAAGAAGAAAGCTACAAAAAAAGTCTTTCGACGACTTATGATGGATTCTCCAAAACCATACCAACCAGCAACGCAAATTTTTCCCCCTATTAGCAATACAGATTACAAACGACCAACAGAATCTGGAAAACCTCGTGAAAATTTAATTTATAATGGAAAACCTCGTGAAAATATAATTTCTAATGCCATAAAATATAACCAGAAAATAAAGCAGGCCAGCGTAAGTACATCAATTCCAAAATCAGACCCAAAAATAAAAGATAAAGAAGCTTCAATTAAAGTGTTTGAAATGAGACCATCAACTGAAGGAACAACACTAGAAGATTATAATCTAACATTAAATCAGAATAATATAGAAGAAATTCCAGGGAAAGGTTTAGTTGCAAGTACACCACATCACAAATTGTTAAACAAAAGAAAGTCTAGTATAAACAAAATGAGTTCAGTGTGGAATGTAACAGATAAATTACAAAATCTTAATTTGTCAAGTGAAATTGTCAAACCTGCAAAGAGAGTTTCAATTAACCTACCAGACGAGTGTGACACTGAAGAAATTAAAGATCGGCGATCAAGAAATTTCACTGGTTTAGTTGCAAGTACTCCGCACCACAAATCGGTAAGAAAAAATAAGTTTAGTTCAAATGAAATGAGTTCAGTGTGGAAGATATCTGACAAATTACAAACTGTTAATTTATCACGTAAAATTATCAAACCTGTCAAGAGAGTTTCAATTAAATTACCATCTGACTCAAACAAAACTGAAGATCGTGAATCAAGAGATTTTACTGGTTTAGTTGCAAGTACTCCGCACCACAAATCGGTAAGAAAAAATAAGTTTAGTTCAAATGAAATGAGTTCAGTGTGGAAGATATCTGACAAATTACAAACTGTTAATTTCTCACGTAAAATTATCAAACCTGTCAAGGGAGTTTCAATTATATTACCATCTAACTCAAACAAAACTGAAGATCGCGAATCAAGAGATTTTACTGGTTTGATTGCTAGTACACCACACCACAAATTGGTAAATAAAAGAAAATTTAGTTTAAACGAAATGAGTCCAGTGTGGAACGTTTCTGATCAATTACAAACTGCCAGGGTACGTTTTATTTTCTTCCTCATTGTAACATTAAATAACAAATTTAAATTTTCAGAATTGTTTAAATGAAGAAGAAACAGATGATAGTGTGGAAACTGCAGAGAATGTTTATCGATTGAAAGTAATGAAAGAAGCTGAACTTCCAAATTACATGAAATATGAAGCACCACCTTTGCCCACTTTTGATGCTCATTTAAATTCAGATGAATATATGGATGTAGATGATGGCCCTAACTGGCAGCATGGTAAGTAGTAGATTGTTGTCTTTGGTGGATAGTTACCTTAAATTATTATTTTTACTTTCTGTAGGGGCAGTATCAAGACCTGTTGCTGCTAGTATAAGTTACATGCCAAATGAAACGAAGAGATTATTCAGTGCCACACTTGAGATTGTGGATTTGCAAAATATATTCCCAACAATACATCCAAGCAACCTTAAAAGAACTTCTGCTAGTGCCGTTTGGAGCAGTGGAGCAGACTAAGTTCTGGTTTCAGTCAATAAATATAGTAATAATATAAATTATAGAATAATATTTATATAAAAAATGTAATAAAGCTTCCCTTTTAAGATTTTGTTAAGTTTTGACTTCTTTTGCAGTATTCCTTTAAAAAAGGGGCGTGGTCACTTTTAGATTTGTCCACAACTTTGTTGTCAACTTCCACCAGCGTTTTCTAAGCGGGTGGTAAAATAGCAATTTGATGATATTTTATTTTGCTTTGAAGAGGAAGGGAGCGGGCACCCTGTCAGGTCATAGGGGTAATAGGATCGAAAAGGTTAAGAAACACTGTGCTCCACAGACGTTACGATATGGTCGCCAACATTAGGCTCCGCCCATCAAATATCCAAAGTTCTTGATTTTACTTCAACAAGAAATGTCAGCCACCAACCTGCCCACAGACACAATAATACTTGACAAAAAGCTGAACTGGGGGAAAAGCCTTACAAATGAAACTCGAAAAAGCTAGGCTGGCCTTTTGACAGTGTCGGGGAGGATTACCCTCTGATTCTATACAGCGGTTTTCAGACCCATGCTATGCTACGGTGCCCTTTACACCAGATTCAGAGATTAGTCTGTTGGATGCAACTGGAATAATGCGAACAGCACCAACCACAGCTCTTGAAGCTCTCCTCTGCCTCCCATCACTTGATCTTCTTGTGCAGGAGATAGCGGTTAGGGGTGCTCTTATTACATATTATACTTTGTTACTGTCCGGCGTCAACCTCAATGAGAGGATCTGTAACACTTTGCCTGACAAGATCCTGGAGTTTATTTTACAACTGGGATGGCTTGGGGAGTGATAGGATAGGGGTTTGTAGCCCCCTTAAGGTTACATATTATAGACTATAGAGGCTAGATATATGCAAACCATACTACACGAAATTGATCCAGTGCTTAGTGGCCATATGCTTATCCACTGAATCAAATTCGTGCAGTATGGTTGGCCTATATCTAGGCGTTTTGACTTTAAACTAAGGAGTCAATAAGCTATCAAGTTTATACCATTAGAAATTTTATTAGCTATTTGTGTAATCGTAATAAAAAGTTAATAAGTGATTAAGGGCTACTGAGAGCGAGAATTTTAGACTGAAACGTAAATAAAAATAGCAAAAGAAGGAAATGGGGAAACGTCAGTAGCAACAAGGAGACAGAAATTGAGCCTTAACAACAGGTTAGGGGATGAATCAATCCATTTCAAAAAAATAAAAATTCTAATAAATTTACCATTTAAATTTTTTTGTGATACCTAATTTAAAACCTGTAGTTCTGAAGCATTCACTTGTGTTTGGGAGGTAGAGCACACACAAAATTCATTGACGTACACACAGACATTTCTTGATGTTTGGTTTTTTTCAATTCGTTAGACCAAATCCATCAAAATCTGAAATTTTTCTTTTTTCGATTACAATATCTAGAGTTTCGTTACTAAAAGAAAAAAGGCATAGCTAAAATCCGGCGCAGTAGATCAAGGGTGTCAAACTCATTCCAGCCGCGGGCCGTTTCCTGACAAACAAAATTTCCGCATTTTTGAACGATATACCTATCTATCCTAAAATATACAATATTCACATAAATATGTTTTTTTATTAAATAATCACTGAAGTTCATTCGGGCCGCAAGAATATACGTGGCGGGCCGCCAGTTTGTTTGACACCCCTGCAGTAGATGATACGACACCCAATTCCACCAATAGATACGCATGGACTAATTGAATGGCTAAGTGCAGAAAGGAAAGTGCTACAAAATCAACATTTCGAAATACTCGGTTTAAAGCGTCTGCTGTGTGTAAAATTGATCTCAAAATTGTATCTTTTTTGTCGTTTTACATGAGGAAAATATATTTCTAAAGGATTGTGAAAAAAAAATACAATTTGGATATCAATTTTACACACAGCAGACGCTTTAAATCGAGTATTTCGAAATGTTGATTTTGTAGCACTTTCCTTTCTACACTTAGCGATTCAATTTTCGTTTCTGCATTTAGCTCCGCCTCTTTTCTTTCAGTAACGCAACTCTACTAATCATATTGTTGATAAAAGTTGGGTAACTTTTAACTTATTACAGCATCCGATAGAAATAACTCTGTTAATGTTATTGAAAAAGAATTGATTAATGGAGAACGATAATGACGCAATGTTGTTACAAAGTAAAGATAAATAAAAATAGTAAAAATTTGTACCTCGATTTGGATTACCTACACCACTGGAGATGTGTCACGATAAGGTCGCCATCTTTTCCGAATTTTTGTACCAAGTGTGGGCTCGCCCGTTTTGTAGTTTTGACGTGAGACAAATTTAACCAATTTAATTATTTAATATTGACTTTTAAAAATCATTTTTCTAATTATGTTATAACAGTGTGTGTTTGTGATAAAGCAGAACATTACGGTGTTGTATTGCAATTTAGATTTTAATTCAGAATGGGTGAGTTTTAGCGACCGGTGTTTGGTTATAATTTATTTTAAATTACTTGCAAATTTTTATACTAATTAATTTTATGGCATGTTATCTAATCTTTAACTCTGCTTATTATTTACTTATCATTTATCACTTCCAGCTTTTCTTGAGTATGTGGATAATTGATTTTTTTCCAACTTTTTGCCCCGTTTTGAGACCCCTTTATTATCAGTCATATTTTGTTATAATTAAATGACCTGGTTGCGTTATACATTTTTTTATTATTATTTCGCCCTATATTCAGCTAAAAATATGGTTTGGGATTTAGTTGACGTTTGAGGGTGCCATAAAACATGAAGGGCCCCAATTGTCAGGACCTATTTTTAGACTGTTTATTTGTCGTGTTACTTGATAATTTAGCAATTTTGCATATCAAATCCTTGACCTGCTTGCTCCTTTTTAACCTTTGTTTGCAACTCGTATATCAGTTTTTTCGCCAAGTATTTTTGCGAAATATCGGCGAGGGTGGCCATAAACGGCATGAATGTTACTTACGAACTTTTACAACAACTAATTTGCTTTGGTGTTGAATAATTAAATCTGCATAATTAATTTAAAACAATCTAACACTAATAAATTTTAATTAACCTAGGGAAAAAACTCCTTTCCTTAGTACTTACAAAATAAAATCGATATTGTTACTACTTGCATATTCTCAAAGTTTTACTGTCATGGTCTACAGGGATAAAACAATGTAATATCTTAATTCGGGAGCCAGGACCTTTAATAATACAAAGGCGGTTGTTATACAATTTATTATTCTGTGCGCAGGTGTTTGCGAATCAGAACCCGCTAATTTAATCAGACTTTGGATTTATCATTTACAATCTATTTGTGAAATTGACAAAATTACAATGTAAATCATTAACTATAAAAATACTATAAAAAACAGTTTTATGTCCAATAAAACTTAAACTCTTTCCTGGAAAGATCGAGGTTGTTGATTTTTTGTTATGACTTAATTTCGATTGTACATTATTGTTAAACAATATTGGGGTTTATTGCCGTGTATGTAAGTTAATGTATTTAAATCGTGATGGTTTACCTTGGCCTAAAAAATATTGTATAATATGAATTTTTCTTTTCTCTTATCCGTCACTGTTAATTTCAATGTGAAGTGTACTCGTGGTAATCAACTTCAGATGTATCTCATTTGTTGGTCAGTTTCACTTTCTGAATTCATTTCGAGTTCAAGCGATGAATACTTTCATTTCCTGGTTGAAGAACCTGATACAATTATTGTTGCAATTGGAGTATTTGCATTTAGACGTGAGAACCTTTTTGTCAAAAAGGAATTTGAAAGTTTGCAATCAATGTCAGATGACAAATTCAGTAATATGTTTATGATGATAATGGATTACAACAGTTCAATTTAGGTTCTCTGCATTTGACACCTTGTCCGTGATTTTGATTGGAAAAATCGGCAATCTATATTTGTACGATATTGAAAATGAAAAGAGGAAAACTTGAACACAATACCAACTTATTAGAAGGTCATCGTTATTATTCCCACCTATGTTAATTTAACCTGATAAAAATAGAAATGACGATAGGTATATTACATCATGAAATTGTAAATATTTGCGAATTTTCAAGTTTTATAGAGTTAAGTTGCAGATCTCATTTTAAACTAGTAATAATTATTTTAATATTATGGTAATTTATGCATTTAAATAAATAAATTTATGTATACTTACTTACTTAATTTTTTTGTTACACAATGCTCACGTTTTGTATTTATTTTAGTACATAAACGGCAAATCCATAAATGTAATAATATGAATTGTGGAATTCTTAATTGCATGTTTAATTTCTTACAAATTGATTTTTATTACATTTTCATTTTTGTATACTAGTAGATTATAATGTTGGTGGCGTTATTAATCAGAAAATCAATTATTTTTAATTTTGTTTTGGTCTAAAAAAAATTATTTTAACGATCGAGCAAATGGCATTATTAAGACAAAATATAGTTTCTTTTATTAGCTCGTTATTCGCTTCGTTGCTTGTTTTGTCCCAGTTTGTTATTTGAATTTCATCACGACTTGGTCTTTAATTCATGAACGTAACGAGGACTATTTACATTATTTTGATGTTAACATTATACTGGGAACGTTTCAGACGCATAACTATTTGAGTTTCGCTGCTCTAAATTGCTCTACCTACAATAAGTTATGGAATTTTTGAAATGATTCGCAATGAAAATGAGATTGTTAGGAAACTGAAACCCTACTTATAAATTTATCGAGTTCAACTACTCATTGATAAACAACATTTGTAGTTTGATGTAATATCGACCAATAGAGTACTTTGCCGGTAGCTCAATCCTACTATACACTCTGAAAAATGTTTTTGCCCAGCTAACAAATACAGATTAGTTGATTAAATATTATTTGGAATAACATAAAACTAGTTGTTTCAACAAATATTTTTTTGGCATTTGTTGTCGTAAAGAAAATGAAAATGTTGAAGTAAATAATACAATTTTGTTATCTTAAATAAAATATTTTGTTCTACTAGGATATATTTTTGTTGTCCGAAATCTAATATTTGTTAATCAACAATGCAACAAATATAAATTTGTTACATTAGAAATTCGTTAAACCGAACATTAACGAGTATGCGTGGAATAGTAATTTCTCATTATTAGAAGTCGTTAATTACTATCAGTTGTATGCTGTGTAATAACTACGAAAATAATAATTATACTTGTAATAATAAACAAAATGAGTGTAGCCGAAATTTTAGAAAAGTGGCAGTTACCTGAACTCTGTGCAGTTTTTGAAGGTAAGTAAAATAAAAATTAGATTACAACAAAAGATTTTATTTATATTTAACTGATGGGTATGGTTCATGGTCAGGAGGAACAAAATTTCATTTTAATTTCATAACTACCCATTAATAGTATTATTTAATATTCAAAGTTGATGTCTCTAAAATGAATTATTTTATAATTATTAGCAGTATAATATTTAATTCGGAATAACAAAATTAATTTAGTGTCAATAATTATTGTAATATTTGTGCTTCCCCGATATTGCTTACTCTGAGTATTTGATAACCCCGGCGCCGGCGCGCGGCTTAACCTTGATGCAGGTATGTACATACTTGTATGATCATCTCACTGCTTTAAAAATACGTCATAAGTTTATTTAATACAAAATAGGTACGTGTAGGTTTGAATATAAAAAAAATATTACCCATGCAAGTATACATTTTAATGCAAAAGAAATTTTTGTCAGCAAATAGTACTAAGTATCTATATTACCTATTAATTTTGTTAAATTAAAAAAAATAATATTTTATTTTTACTCTTTTAGTAGCAAAAATACAGTAATAATTATTATTTAGAGACATTCAATGAATATAAAATTGAATTTGTGAAGATTTGAATATTTAAAACGTTAACCGCCAGAGCGTTTTTTTTTTTCAAAATATTTTTGTATGGAATTTTAAATTGAGTAAAAATTTTCATTTCTTAAAATGCTTCTAAATATCTTGTTTAATCTATTATTTTGAATTAATTTTATTTTTAATGTCATAACGTATGCAAGAACAATAAAGTTGATCCAATTTTAGAAAACGTAATCAATATGGAGGCTCTCACCATTGATGTTATTAAGGAAATAATTCCCAAAATAGGACCGAGAGGTTTGCTCATTAAACGATATAAGGAATATTTAGCCGAATCAGGTTTTGATAGTAGTAATTCTTGGAGTATTAGTGGTGGTTCTACTACAACAACTGATAATAGGTACCATCTCCAGCATCTTCTATTGAGATTTCCGACGAATTATATCCTTCCTGTGGGCGAAATGGTATATAAGCAATTTTTTTTTATATTACCGATATTACAAATATGTATTGTAATTTAGACTTTTTGACCGATGCCATTGTTGGTTTAACGGAGGAAGAAATTGAAAATAGTCCTGCACAAAAATACAGAAGGAAAATTCAAAAAGAAGCGGAAAGAAACTTTTTTACATTGCCACACTGGTAGGTAAAAGTATTTTAAGCGAGTACAAAAAATTTAACACGTTGACTGATCATATGAGAGACAAAATAGTGGAAATAGTATTACAAGAAGAACTTCATAAAAATACTGATCAGAGGTATTTGAAACACCCATTTTCTCTTATATGTATAGTAATTTTTATTTATTTTTTCAGAATTTCGACTGAGAGGTTTATATTATTGTCAAATGCAATTGTTGGACTATTTCCTTCAGAAATAAAAGCAAGTTTTAATGATTTTTAAATCATTAATGTTTTGTTATAAGTAAGTATTTATTTTATTTAGATACAGATGATGAAGTACAATGGCTAAAAAACTCAATTTAACCGTGGACAGAAGTGATTAAAAAATGAGATATAACTTTTGACAAAGGGAATTTGTGGAGAAATAGATCAATAAATGACTATATGGATACATTTCCTGCTCTCAAATTAAAGTTAGGATATTATGTTTTCGTAAGTTTTATTATTTTTAAAAACTAGTCACCAAGATAATGTGTTATACATATTATTATTTTTAGTTGCAAACTGATTTTCATCGAATACAACCCCAATTATTTTCGTTAATTAGTTCTCGCTAATTTTTTTTTCTTTTTTTTTAGATTTTTGGTGAGGTTAGCCAACTTTAGAACGAAAAAGGAATAAATTAGCTGTTGAAATACTTTTAAGATCGAATCTAACAAGGGGTCACTACAGTGGGTATGTCGCCAATCGAGATCCCAATTTTTTTGGTAATTCTAGTAGCTAAAAAAATTATCACTTTTTCGAATTTTAGTCGATCGCCTCTTAGTTCTTGAGTTATGAATTTTTGAAAGGGCAGATTTTACCATAAGCTTAGCATTATGGACGTTGTAACGCGTACGTCCTGGGTTCTAATCCCAGTCCAGGAAAAATTTTTTTCTTTAAATTATGTCATTTATTATCGGAATTAAAAAATTAATGACCTACGAATTACCATTACAAATTATTAACCGCTAAACCACCACGGTTTTTTGTAATAATAGCTAGTAATAATAGCAGTTAACTCACTATAGTATTTTTAAAAATTCATAACTCAAGAACCAATAGCCAATCGACTAAAATTCGAAAAAGTGATAATTTTTTTAGCAACTAGAATCACCAAAAAAAATTGGGATCTCGATTGGCGACATACTCACTGTAGTGACCCCTTGTAAGGTTTAGTTTTAGTTTTTTTTTTTATATAATTAATAACGCCACGTTGCTTTGTGTGTATGAATAATTTTTCATCGGTACATGAATGGCCGATGGAAAATTAATTATTCATAACTACTAAAATTTTATTTTAATCAGTAGTAGATGTAGTAGAAATTTCAGTTTGTTACATTTATATTTATTTTGTAGTAATTTTAGGTTTTCTTACTTTTAGCTTATAGGTTTTATTTAAGTATTATATTTCGTCGAAATAAAACTTTATGAAATACAATGAAATATTTTTATTTTGAAATTCATTATTTGGCTGGTACTACAAATATATTATTTCATACAACATATATTTATTAGTTAGCACAGCAAGAATTTTACTCGGTACAACTAAATGAGGTTCGTTTGCATCAAGTAATGTATTACTTGTAACAACAAAGTTTTATTTCTTATTACAACAAACCTTTTAGTTGAGGCAATCAAGTCATATTTGTTATAATAAAAAATTTCTTAGTTGAAGCAACAAAGTTTTATTTTTTATAAAAACTAATTGTTTTAGTTGGGGCAACAAACAAATGTTCAACAAAAATCACTTTGTTGTAGTAGCAAATTTTTAGTTGAGGCTATAGTGACTAATATTATTTGTTGGTGTAGTTAAATTTTTGTCACAGCGGCAAATTTTTTTTCAGAGTGTACCTAATAGGCCAAAAAAAGACGACATTTTGGTAGCAGAGCAAATACTAGATGCAGACAACCTTCAAAGTATCTTCCAATCGTCCAAATTTATACGAAGATTTTTGAAGTAAAGGGTTAACACAAAAGACAAATTTAATCATGCAGTTATTTCAGAATCAAACATAATAAAAGACCAGTACGCTCCGCCTCCTCCAGCGTGTCATTTTTTTAGGACACACAACGTATTCTGATTGGTCGTTGGTAGTACCAACTTGAAATCACCTCCCATTGGGATCGAGTAGCACACCAATCGAGTTTTCAACCTTGGCGAACTGCCCGTCCGTGGACGGGCCTTCCAGCTAGTAATCAAAATAAAATAGCAAGAATGTAAATGAACATCTTAAATCTTCTTCACCCAACTACGATTCGATAAATTGTAACGATAAAAAACTGAAAATATCTTTGATAAAATATAACACGATGATTCAGAAAAAAAACTCTACCTGAAAGTTATTAAATGATGCTCCTTGCAAATGTAAATAAATGAGAACATGCAGCTTTAAAAACATATAATCAAAAATTCAGTTTTTAGTAAATCCTAACCATTCTAACAGGCTATTGCGCGTACCAACGTAATTTATTTATTATTTAAATAGAGCGAAGCTTAAAATCACTCATGTGGTACGGTTCCTTTTCCATCGGTGAAACCAAAAAAGTTTTTTCTGCTTTAATTTGAACTGTTTGATAATAATTTGCATTAGTATGTTGAAACTAATAGGATATAAAAGTTGGAACTTCCTAAACCTGGTATCTCAAAAAAGCATTTGCATTTTTGAACTACCAGGCATAACGGATATAGAAAAACAAAGTTCCTGTGTTCCACAAACCAATATAGCGAGGAAAACTAACATTATGCAAATCCAGCAATTCGCATCTTTTATAAGATTGTAGGGCAAAATTTATTTGGCTCTGATCTTAACCTTTTGTTTACCCAGATGTACACTTCAAACTGTGGCGTAAGTGCCATTTGTTTAGAAAGCGCGGGTGTAACTTAATCAAAATTATGGCAAAAAATTTAGCATCTGTTAATGTTACACTGTTTGGAATGTAGCATAGAAGCATTTGCTCAACATTTCTCAGCCCTCCAGCTGACAGGAGTCACGCTGTGATCACAGTGCAAAATTTTGTTGTTATAATGGTAAATTAAAGGACCGATGTTCTACAGTCGCTACGTTAAAGTGTTAAAACTATGAATTATTTAATTGACAAGTGTCGAGTTGTAAATCTTACTACCGATTTTGTAATCGAGAACCTTGAAACATTTATGTTAAATAACACTTTTAGATAATTTAATTTATTTATGTACAGTTTTAAGATTAAGATGTTCGAAGGTGCTTAGGTGCACACTTGAGTCTGTCAAAACTGTACGTTGCTTTTTTATAGCGATGACTTCATCTAAATTTTGCCTTGTTTTATTTAGGCTTACAATGCTCATAATATAATAAAACCGTTTTTTATTTTTAAACACATGGAAGTAAAAGAAAAACGAAAGAATGAATTTTGGGCAAGGAGAAGTAATGCGTTGAATCTTAATGCAATAATTGAGGAAATGATTCTTAATCACAAATGGAAGTTAGCAATAAAACAACTTAAAATGACGGGTTGCAACTTTGTTATTGAATATTAAATCAATTTTCATTATTTACAGTATTCGTCATTATTATAACAACTAAGTACATCTAGTTTCCTGAATATCGTTAAATAACTGTGCCCATGGAAAACATTTTACTTTTAAAATTCGAACGTGAATGTTCCTCCGACACTAACTGACACAACAGCGCAAAACAGTAAAATTTCTGGTAAAGGTTTCCTTTTTTCTGTGGGTTCAGAATCCGTGCAGGACTAATTATCAAATTTCTTCTTAGTCTTCTCATAGAAAATAGCTTGTTTCTTGTAAACCATCCTCTTTCTTTACTATGGATGGTCGTCCTGTGATGAGGTCCAACTATTATAATACCATTTGATGTGGTCTACTGAGTAGTCTTGGTCTCAGATTTGGCAAACTTTGGTGCAACTTTGGCAAATATTTCCTGCCTTATTCTTCCAGCCTTCTTAGGCATTTTGATCACGAAGAAGATTTGTTGGTACTAAGGTACCGTGTTCATTGTTTAATGGTAAGGCTACCATAATTATTTCGATTCATCTCATTCGCGCATTCATGCGCGTCATATCGCACGGATTGATTCGAAAAGTATATGTTGGAATATTGCAGTGTTATGTATCTGTTATTCAGGGATTTCCTTCTATGTACCACTGATAAAATGATGGTCATTTACACTTACGAGAGTAAAAGAGAAAGGAGGAGAGGCTGCTGATGTGATCTAAATAAGATCAAAATATGTAGTCAAAATTATTTTCTACGTTTTCCTATTTTTTTTCTACCTTTACATTTAAATTGTTTTGATAAAATGTAATCAATGTCGTGGTTTAGTTTTATCTCAATTTTTTAAATAGTTGAACAAATACTTACTGCTCGTATTAGATAAGTTTTTCTATCTTTTCCTTTTAATAAAGCAGTACTTATGACCCAAATGAAGCGGAACAGTTTTCTTAATTGTTCAGCAAGCATTACTAAAAGAATTCGGAATTTTCGAAAGGTAAACCTAAAATTACCTTCATGCGTGCAACGAACGGTCAGACATTTGACAATTTAAATTACATTCTATGTACTTCTCTCCTATCCCCGTGCGGTAAATTGTTAGTGATTGTAGAATAAACTGGTTAGTCATCAAGCGAAGTTGGACGGAAAGGAGTGTTCCACTTGTTACCGCAATTTTGTTTTCGTAATTGTTAAATCATAGTTTATTTATTGGCTATTTTAAATAATACCTTTTTACAATAAATTGTGCATTGTGTGAATAGTGGTTTTATACGGTGTGGACACGTTTGAAATTTTGTAAGAATATTTTGGATTTTTTTTGTGGGTGTTTCGGTTTTTTCACTTTCAAAATTAATACTAAGTATATCAATATTTTTTAACCTTTATTTCTAATTAGTGACTCGACAATGAGGAATTTTTTATAAAAGTTTTATTTCCAAAATTTTCTACTTGAAATAGTTTCATTCGAATACAGAACTGTTACAACAGTTGATTAAAAATTAAGTTAGATTAATTTGTCATATATTACCATTGCTAATCCGCTTTTATGGCTTCATAATAAAGAGCAATTCATTTAGAAATAACTGAAAAATTTATAATTTTTTTATGCTATTAAATTTGTCAGATTAATTTGAATAAGTGCAACGTCACTTGCCTAAATTTAGTGTGTAAAAAAATTATAATACTTTAACTTTGTATCTTGTATTAATCACGCACATCCCATACAATCATTTTACTATTCATTAAAAATTCTATAGACTATTTTGAACATCTTGTCTCTTGACTTTTATTTATCTCACATTTCTATAATGGCAAATTTAATTTATTAATATGTGACTCATATCTTGTTTAAATGACGTGAGTGTTGCTTATTTTTTCTATTAATCCTTTCAATTAAGCAATATTGGGGTAATAATTGGTGTAACGATAACTTATTTTTGTATAACACGAACCAGTTTGATTAAGGACCAAAAAATTTCAGAACAGAATTAACGTAAGGAAGTATTGACGAAAAACGACTTTCGATTTTAAAAACGAAATCAGTTATTACAACTTTTTATTGTCGATTCATTAAATAAGTGAAAATGAAAAATAAAAGTAAAACTAAACTGGACAATAAAACAACCACTCAAGATTTTATTATATCCGAAAAGGGTACTCAATATGTTGAAAAGAAAATTAATACCGAGAAGGACGATAAGAAATTGAAAAAGGGTAAGTTAACTTATTTTAAATTTTTGGGAAATTTTTATCAGGTGATATGAAAATTATATTATAATTTCATAATTTTTGATGAATTTGTATTAGCGATGTTATAATTATTTTCGATAAGACAAACGTGAAATAGTTAATTTTTTCGTAATCCTTTTTAACTAATTTTTATCTCGAGTGTTTAAGGCAAAGTCATATTATGCATCGAATTTTTCATAAATTAATCAATTTGATTGACCTTAGACCTAATATGATTTGCTACAATTAAGCAATGGATGTGGTATTTAATATTTACAAACCGATAAGATATATGGTGCTCTTAGATTTTATTTCCTTTTGGCTAAATATAATTGATTACCAATAAAAATATTATAAATATTCATGCATTGATTATTACTAAATGTAATTTTATTTTTATGAATATCTCTATTGAACTTCATAATATTACGTTGATCACTTATATTTTCTTATGGAATCTTATAATAATATTTTTATTATGTATAGGTAACGCAAAATAAAATTATTTATGTATCGAGGTAGGTTCGTATTAAAACTATTTTGGAATCATCGATATTTTTATTATCGACATTGCCATTCACGGCATGAACGTACCCTTAATATATCGAGTTGCTAAAAGGAAACCAATCCTATTTGAATACCCATAACACCTAAGTTAATGAAATCCGATTTGCAACAGTTGCGTGGCTTTCCTTTTCCAGGTTTTCTGGAAGTTTATTCAGTTTCTCTTAGCTATAATTACAAAGTGACCATTATCTTCTATGTAAACTCTCGAAATTTCTTTGCTGGTCTAAATTTTTTTCTCAATAAATTGCGATTTAATTTAATTTGAGCTGCCATTATTACAAAGATCTGAAGTTAATTGAACCAAATGCCACAAAATTTAAGCTAATTCAACAACTGATTTTAAATATATCTCGCAGTTCCAATTATTGTTTTCACAAAAGCCTGCTTCAATTGAAGTTTTTTTGTTGAATAATCAAAAGGTGTAATCATAAATTTGAACTGAATATCTGAGTTACGAGATTCATACAGGATTTGGTTTTTAGCTACTCGGTGTAATTGCCAAACATAATTTATTTAAATAGCACGAAGTTAGTTTATTCAAGTCTGAAATATTGTCTCAGTTTCTAGTAGATCAGGAGAGCTAAAATCAATTTTTGAAAGTTTTCGTATGTTCATTGAAAATTCTTCAAATGTTCATCTTACCCCATGGTGGTTTCGGGAAGATAAATTAATCACACAGAGACAAATCATGTGAATATGGAGGATATTTATTGATTTACTTGAACAAGCAGCAGCAGATTCCAACTTCTTTCAGAACAGAACTTATTCTAATAACAAAGTTTTCGGATGACCTAATTTTGGACTTTCACGTATATAAGGATTAAATGATTATAAGAAATTCTTCTGCTCTTACATGCTTCATGGGTAAGACGTTTTTAACTGAATTTGGTGCCCAGATCTAGGACGGGGGGGGGGGCAAATTGAGGTACCTGCCCCGGGCGGTAATTCAAGGGGGCGCCAAATTCTCCCGATCACGATAGTTCCTACCCAGTATATTTGTTTCGTGAATTTTTTGAAATCTTGAAACTCAAATGATGGAGGATCAAGTTCTTGCCTCGGTTTGGAAAAATCTTAGATCCGGAGCTGCAGCTATTCCTCGGACTTCCTTCTTCAAATATTTATTAAAATGAATGTGTACATTTTTTCTCTAGTGTTTACATTTTTGTCAATAAACTTATTTCGTAACTACTGCCATATAATATTAGTTCAGAAAAAGTAAGCTGAAATTTGGCAGACATAATTATGTATTTTAGTGTCTAAATGAACCACCCAAAAGTCTGCTTTACGCTTTTCCCACAATTGAAGATGGTGACCCCTAACGTGTTTTTTTGCCCGTAACTCACTTAATTTCACTTTTACGAAAATTTATCGTAATACCAAAACCAAAATAGGGATCATTGATAGTTAAGTTAATAACCAATGACGGAATGAAAGGGAATGCTTGGATCATTGGAGCTAAATCGATTCTATTATTACTCAAAGTAGTAACCACCTGGCAAGTCCCATTACAGAATCCTTACTATTTCTTAATTAAAATTCTTTTGTGCCAATTTGACCTCGCAAATTAAATTATTTTATTCTCCAAAAAATAATATTATATAGTAGTTCTTTGCACAATATTGATTGTTTTATCATCTGAAGCTAATATAGCCAATGAAGCTGTCGTACTGACCCTGGAACATACCACATAAAAATTGGCTATCCGAAAAACTTTATTAATTTTATTGTTATACCAAAACATAGTTTGATAGGGGACTGCAATCTTTTACATTTGAGAAGGTAGTCAGATGGAATAAATGATGGTATTAGAAGAATGAAGATAGAATCCCCCCATCAATTTCTTTTCTATTGTCTATCTTTGGACTGGTTTGTTGCAGTTATCAAGGCACTCTTTTCATCTGCTGTCCCTCCATTATTATTTTTGGTCATTAGTAATCTTTCGATCCGAATTCTCAAATTTGATGAAATTAGTACATTAGGGGGAGGCTTTCAACAAAATCTCCTTTTAGTGGGAAATTTTTGGCACACAAGGTTAATTCAATTAAAATATCAAGGTCGTAGTTCTTACGTTTTGGACTGTGCGTTGATGAGTCAGTGAGGAGAGTTATATTAATAAAAATTTCTTACATTTTATCTTGATCGTCTGAAGTCAAAGTTACATAATTCAAATTCGAACAGAACTTATCTAGAATAAATTTTGAAATATTAATCTATTTTTTACAGATAATTTTGTGCTCTTCAATTTGGCCAATTAATTCAATCAACTGTTAGATTCTAGAGCTATGTATTCTCTCATTTTTCCTCTAATTTCTTAGCAATAATTTTTTAGATAATGGAATTTAAATTACTTTAAATGTAATTAAATTTTATGAAAAATATAATAATTAGTTCCATCAGTATTATTGCAATGTTAAGAATGTCTGACCTTTAATCTTGACACAGTGGTCAAGGTTTTTATGTTATGTCCATGAGGTATTTATTCAATGCTGTGATTTTATATGCGGTTACAATAATTAATATTTCTTGATACTAAAAATAATTTTGGGCGTACAATGACTAAAATTTATAACAACATTTGCTTTTTAATTTTGTGTTAACGCTATAGTCATGCCGTTTTACGTTCGACGTGGTTAATTAATGTTACATTAATTGCTACACTCTTGTTAAAAAGTAAATTATAAGTTGGAAACTAGAACATTTTTATTTTGTAAATGAAATTTGTTAACTTTCGCTATTACATTAAATTTTTTACTTTTAATATTTTATTTTAAAAGAGATTGGCATGAAAATATTTGTTGTATTGTAATTTTGTTTTAAATTACTTTGACAGAAGAGTAACGACCGAAATACTTGGCTAGTATTGCAAAATTTGCATTAAATCCTACAGTAAAGTGAAACAACGATAAAAATTGTTGCTCGGAGCTTTTCTCTATGCTTATTGCGTCAATTATATTATAGTATCAGATACGCAGACCTCATGGGAGTTTTGCAAAACCTCATGAATCTCAAATATCGATTGATTTAACAAAAAATTCGATTTTAAAGTTTAAATTTGTACGCAAATTTGGACCTTATTGACGGATTCTATAATAGCAACTGCAAGTTAGTTTCACCACAGTGCTAATTCACATTTTCAAAAGATTCCGGTTGAGAAATTACGTGGCCATAAATGCCAGTTTATGTATTTTTCAGTTTATGGCAAATTTTATGGCAATTTGCAATGATCTGCAATTTTTTCTTATAATTGCTTTTTAGACCGTTTATTACTATCCCGTACTTTGGAAATTTTTAAATTCGTATCGAGGGTGATCATACTCTCCCTGATATTCGTATTATCATATTATTTTAAATTTTTTAGTAAATATTTAATTTTTTTATGTTCATTAATTTCCAGTGAGTTACATAATACAATAGAAACATTCTAGTTTTAATACACAAGCAGTACGAAACCATCTGACCTTGTTTTCAATATTCTATTACATGGATGAAATATGTAATGATTGCGGTTCCTCAATTTTATTTCGGAATAGATAGTTTTGAGTGTCTGGAACATAAACCTACATTTTTATAGCAAATAACGTAGGATTTGTATGTCGAGTTATTTTAATTGCTTGAACCATTTCTGCAATTTACGCTGTTAAGAATTTTAGAATTAGGATTTATGACATAATACAATGATGATATGCCTTCAAAATAACTTGTTTTTAAAAGTCCACAATTTGAAAAATTTGTGTCAACTGATTACTATAATATTTGTTATTTAATTCATTTTACGGATAAAGAATAAATTTGCAAGACTAAAAACAATAATGTAAACCAGGACCTACAGCTTAACGTGGAATCCGAAACACGGCGCCAAAAATTTAGGCAGCAATAACTAGAAATCGAACCTACACCAACTACTTACTTGTACATTTTTTATTACTTATAATTTGTTATAATTATTTTTAGTGTATGTATAACTACACTTACCTACTTAATAGTAAACATTGAGTTTAGGATTCGTTGCATTTCTCTAATTCGATTTCTTTTATTTAATTGGTAAAATCCGAATTACTAGTTGAAATTTGAAACTTATTTAAAATTACTATTAGACTTTCACTTGCCATTTTATTTCTTTTTAATAATAACGGGGGTAATATTAAACATAATATTATACCAAACACGAGAATGATTAACCAAAAAAGTTACATGTAATTTATAATTAAGTGGGTATTTTAAAAAATGCACCCAAGCACTGTTAAATTTAATATAAGTGCATTTTTTGTGTGGGTTCTTTTCGTACCTACTTAAAATTCTGCCTAACAATAGTACAATAACAATCGTAGGTTAAGCTTAATTTAACCATAAATTTACCTAATTTCAAAATTAATTTATTAAAAACAAAAACCATATCCATTCGTGCCATTTGGTCGTAAAATGGAACGAATAATACATTGTTTTTATTATGTTTATTCTTGTCTCATAAAAATTAATTCAGTAGGTAGTATATAATTCGAATGCCGACGTTAAATTTTTGTTATTTTGGAATTTGTGTTTGCATTTTAACTTTTTTGTTTTAATTTATTGTAACTGTTCTTACGTTCAATACATCAAACTTAAATTACCACTTTGATAATATCAAATCACTTTTATGTTTTGCTTATTGGATATCAAAGTTTGTAGCCTAACTGTATTTTGGTTACCGAATTACAGCCTACTGTTCAGTTACTTGATATCGGCAAATCTTCTGTAATATAATAATTATGTAAATAATTCTTGTCCAAATTAATTTTCTTTCCTTGTACATAATTTACTCGGGACACCTCAATTTTTTAGGTAAATATTGATTATAATAATTTAAAATTCATTGCAAAAGTGGCTCTTGCACGAACGACGCTCAGACGAAAACATTGAACAGATGTTTGAAAGTGTGGTCGCAAACAATACCATCAGACTTGTGCAATTGCAGTCAATACTGATTCACGGCGTCGTGCATTCAGTAATTGGCAGTTAGAGAACGTGCAAGCTGACGACTAATGTTACAAGAAAATCATCTTGAGGAACAAAGCGCATTTTCACATGAATGAATACGTGAATAAGCAAACTGTAACATTTGGTGTGCCGAAAATTCACATGTCTTCCAAGAGCAACCAAATGCATCCACGCAGTCACCTTTTGGTGCACATTATAAGGTTGGATATGATGGAAAGCCGTCAAAAGAGCTCGTACTTGCCAGAATAGCCAAAACATCCATTTAACCTTATATTGAATTTCAGATTGTTTTTTAATTAATTCTTGAGTTATTAAATTATATCAGTTCCTTTTATTGCCTACCTACTTCAAAAATGCTTTATTCTGATTATCTCCTCGGGAGGCAATGGCAAACCACCGAGGTAATATGTCGAATACATTTAAGCAATAGATCCTTTATGCATATCACGTAAATCACAGACATAAGAAATAATGGGCTTCAGAGCTTCTATCTAGAGACAAACGGCTAAAAAGATGTTGAAATGCTTGATGTTTTTTCTGTGTTGTTATATTTTATAAGTGTCTCTCAAAAGTTAATAATCGATACAACTAAAATTTAATCAAATAACCATTTTCTGTTTTGCCAAATAATAAATATTAGATAGGTAACCTAAATTATTAAATGAAAGCTTACTATTATATCGTACCAGACTTCCTTGCAAATTGAAGATAATTTTGTTTTAATATGTTTTATTTTTAATAAATAACGAATTAAGGAAATACTATTAAAAGTTATATTTTAAGCTTTCGATCTTGCATTTTGTTTTAGTTTAAAAAGTTATTTTGATTACTATATTATAAAAATAATAAAACACAACATATAAAACGTAAACATTTTTTGCATTTGTCGTATGCAATCTATTACATGAATAGATTCATTCACAATAATACATAATTCGAGCTACAATGTGAAGTCTAACAAGGGCAAGGCCAACCCTTCCCCTCACAGATCTGCACCAAAATTTGTATACGATTACAACCCAATTAGAAGTCAACTTGATGAAAGTTTAAAGTTGCGAAACTCAAAAATTTTTTTAAAAATTTGAAATAAAGTCAATGGGTAAAGTCTTAGGTAAAGTTGATAAAAGGTATCGTAGTTCAAATGTACCGAACATAAAAATTTTATCAGTCATTGACAGTTATGTATCATAACCTCAAATAATAATTAATAACCTCGACATGAATAATTTATTCAATATAACAAATTTAGTATTTCAACTTTGAAGTAGTAGGTAGGTACCTAATTACACACGGTAAGCAAAATTGAGTGAATTTTGTTTCGATAATTTTTATTTACATTGCAGTTTGAAAAAATAGTACTATTTATTGCAGCAGTACAAAGCACAAACCATTACAATAAAAATTATATTCAACGCTATAGTAAGTAGGTATATATGATTTATTATTATATTTATTCACTCTCAATTTCCTCAGTGACAAATTTATGCCAACTGCTGTTTGCCGATACAAAATTTAAGTTTGACCAGTATCGTCTGTAATAATTGGTTCTTTTGGATTGTATCTTGGGTGTCACTACCAGTAGCGTGTCTTGTAGGATTCATCTATAAGTATAATATGGTGGCTTACACATATGCAGTCATTATGAAGAAACCGTTGAAGTGTGTCGAATGACCCCAGGATTGAAAACCGTGCACACCATTCTTCGACTGTTGTTTTTATTCTTTGTATTGCAAATAGGGCTGTTCCTAGTAAAATTAGTAGGTTTTCAGTATTGTACCGATTGTTATTTATTAGACGTATTTGTAGTAAACGTTATTCTTTTTGTCTTCGTTGTTTAGTAGTAGTCGATTTGATGCAAACCATTGTGCTGCAGTGTTTATCACTTGTAAATAATTAAGCATGTGCTTTGTTACTGTCCAGCGCTGACTTCAATGAGAAGATCGATGTTGACATGGCCAGATTCAATGACAGATTCGGGAAAAAGCTGAAAATCAATAGTAGTACAATGAGCATGATTTGGATTCCTAATGCATGTTAATTTAACTTACCCTTCACAACAAATGCGCAAATTTATGACCCTTCGACAATTGGAGAAAATGAAGATTCTCGACACAGTGAAATTTCAAAAGAACGGTTGAAATATGCAAATGATGTATTCCGAGTAGCTCTTTCCTGCAAATAATTTAATGGCACCAGAAGATTCTACGGTAATCACCGAAGACGCTATTTTGCTTACCGTGTGTATTCAAAGTTGAAATACTAAATTTGTTATGTTGAAAATTATTATTCATGTCGAGGTTATTAATTATTATTTGAGGTTATGATACATAACTGTCAATGACTGATAAAATTTTTATGTTCGGTACATTTGAACTACGATACCTTTTATCAACTTTACCTAAGACTTTACCCATTGACTTTATTGCAAATTTTTAAAAAAATTTTTGAGTTTCGCAACTTTAAACTTTCATCAAGTTGACTTCTAATTGGGTTGTAATCGTATACAAATTTTGGTGCAGATCTGTGAGGGGAAGGGTTGGCCTTGCCCTTGTAAGTTAAAAGTGCCCTTCAGGGGCATTTTGAATCACAAAACCTTACTGCATGATCGCGATTTCAGCTTTAACCATAAAGCACCTTTATCAGGTGCATACTGGCTTGCAATACCAATGCTTTGATCTGTCAACTACATGAAAATATACGAGTTTAATCAGAAACTTGCCTGAACTTTTGCTCAAATTTGTACCTACAATAAGTAGGTAACGCAGTGGAAATCAGCAGCAGGAAATCAGAATACAGTTTCAAAATGTTTTTCTAAAATCATTAAAATAAAACAATTCATTGACTGTTCCCAATTTGACATCAAGTGCCTTATTTAGTTAGCATTGCACAGGTAACGAATTTTAAATGGCCTCTATGACCATTGTAAATCGATTTCAGAAGTGATCAATTGTAATTTAGTTGATTCTAGCTTATGACTTGCTTTCAGCTGTTCGATATTTTTCGTCGGTTTCTAGCCCTTCAAAAGGTAAATGAGACTTCTCGTGTAGCCAAAACAAAAAATATTATTTATCAAATTGACTTGCAAGTTGAAGTCACTTTTTTTTAAAAGAATATTATTTGTCTTCACCCAAATCTTTAGAATTAATAACAGAAGACAGTGAAGAATGTGAGAAATTACTAAAATTATAATTATTTATTATAAAGCATTTGCAATAATTTTAATTCTGATCAATATAAAATGATTATGTAAAATATAATAATAATTATTATAAGAATAACACTATTTTATTGATATAATCATCTTTGCGTAACACTGTAACACATCAGTAATTTTAATATCGGTTGTTTTCTATGGGAGTGACGTATGTATTTTAAAATTATAATGTATACCCCACATGTTTAAAGAACAGTATTGCTATAATTTTGTTGCAATTTTTTTTTACATTAAAAAACCCAATAACCTAGTTGGGGAAACATTCGATAATTTTTAATAATATAAGTCAAATTTAATTTTGATAAAACGAACCTCTCGATTACGTTTTTATCATCTTTAATATTTGACATGAAAATTTTCTTGAATGATTGATGAATTTGATATTCGAATTAACACTCAATTAAATCCAATTTATTAATGTTACATTAAGCTTCAATTTCTGAACAGTCAAATTTTTTTTACAATTTCGTGATGCACATAACATAGTTTATTGGTAACGTGGGAGAATGAATCGTTTCTACCAATGTAGGATGAATGCAATTTAATCAGATTTTTTACATTTTCGGAATTTGTGTGGGTGCTTGATACAAAAGATTTACATTACCAGAAAAATTTTGATTAGGGCTATAAAACGTTTTCTATATTTGAAACGACATAAAACGGCAACAAAACTTTACAGTTACTTTTAAAAAAATTAATTGACTTGTTGAACTGCAAATATTTTCTAATTAGTTTTAATAATGAGGCATCTGCCAATTTAAAATTATTTTTGGCAACTCGCTTCATATTGAATAATTCATAATCCACGATAGTTTATTTAAATTTTAGTGATATTTTTTATTAATTATTTCAAATTTATGTTTCATTCTATTTTTTTGTGCTGCTATTTTTATCAATTACGCGCCGAATGTGCGTAGTACATTATATTCTAGTTATTTATAACAAATTTCATTCATGTTTTTGTAATAGCTAGTTCAGGACATCTAGTTATTTCAACCAGAGGTGGCACCAACATTTTATTCTCACATTGTAATATGTACGCATTTTTCTGTGTAAGTGGTTGATGACCCCCCCACTTCCCCACATGTTTCTTCGTTTCAGTCTGTAGAAACTTCTCTTTATACTGTATAGAATACACATTTCTGACTGATAATTAAGTCTCACTAAGCGTAAGTGAGCAAAATTTGAGCCAGTCTCAAGTCATACCTAACTGACGGTCGCAATTTTTATTCCATCAGCCTCAAATTTAGTGCACACAATCTTTAGTAGGCCGAGGTTTGATGGTTGTAATGTAAACACTCCGCAAGAAAAGTAGTACCTTCAAATTACTAACTTGAACGTGAACTATGACCAAAACGTAGTATCTAACTTTTTGATGAAAATTTAGTTTGATTAATTTTGTACTTACTGTGTTCCATTCTATGATAAAACCTGACACATATTCAAATATTTATTTGAAGTGTGAAATATGAGTGTAAGTTTAAATCACTTTAATAACCTATCATAATCATATATGTACCATAAATTACTCATGATGTACATTGATCAAATACTGAGTTATTGCGGGACAGCCGAATTTTAGTCAACCTAAATAATTAAGTCGTAAGTTTGTAAAAGCATAAAAATAGTATATTATACACCGAGGGAGTAAAGTGCTACTTTTCGTCATGAGGGTAAAGGTTTTTTACACGAGGCGCAGCCGAGTGGAAAAATTACCCGAAGGACGAAAAGTCACTTTAATCCCGAGCGCGAATATACTATTTTTTGCCTTTCCGAAAGCCGAAAGAAAGAAAAAAATTCAAAACAAATATTTGTTAGAATAAGCGAGGATTACCAAACCATATAGCCTAAAGCCAGACCTGTACATGGCATTAATGAAGTACCAACTTAAGTTGGTGGTATTTACTTTTCCTCCCGCTGTTTTACTTTTCCTCCCGCTGTTTTACTTTTCCTCCCGCTGATTTACTTCCCCCCCCCTCCTAAGAAAAGTGGCACTTTGCTCCCGCAAAACTGGGAGTAAAGTGGTCACTTTACTCCCGGAAAGGCAAAAACTAATTTATTGTTATAAAAAATATTTTATACATTTGCGACTTGATATTAAAACTGTACTTCCCCTATTAGTTACATTATTTAAAAGTATTTCTCTGAAAGAAATTCAACTATACCGCACACAACAGCAGCAGCTTTTAGTACCATTATGCTGTATGCAAAAGAACAGTTGAAGGATTTATTGATGTTTAAAAGACGTTAATATGTGATAGTTTTTATATGAAAATTTATGCTTCAAAATGTAACCCACAACCATTAAAACTTAATAGTTTATATATTAATATCTTATAAAAATTGTATGATCTAATTAATTATAATGGCATAGAAGCTAAAATTGATTAGAGTTGAAGTTTCTATTAAAATTACTTGCTAATTTAAGATTTTTCTTTTAAATAATATTAATTCTTTAATATTTTCTTACAGGCAAAACATTGTGTCAAGCCTGCAACAAGAAATGTTCTGGAGAGGTGCTTCGCGTTCAAGATAAATATTTTCATACTCAATGTTTCAAATGTAAAAAGTGTAGTAGATCCTTAGCACAAGGAGGCTTCTTCCAAAAAGAAGGGTCCTATTTTTGTACTATCTGCTACCAAAATACTTTTGGTACTAAATGTGCTATCTGTCAAGAATATGTGGAAGGAGAGGTAATTTTTTCAAATTTAATTATTGCAATATTTTTTATGAAATTTGTTGTCAGGTCGTTACTGCTTTAGGCAAAACTTATCACCAAAAGTGCTTCACTTGTGCTCGTTGCTGTCAACCTTTTCCATCTGGTGAAAAAGTTACTTATACAGGAAAGGAAGTTCTTTGCCAAAAATGTGTTAAAATACCAATTCGTACGAGTACAACTTCACCTCAGAAAAGTCCAACATCTAATGGTCCAAATGGTAGGTATAGTAAAATTATTTTCTCTTCCTGTTTAGTTTTTACGTTTTCACTTCTTGGGATGTAATTTACTTGTTATTGATATACATTTTCCGTATTTGGTTTCAATACTACAAACTTGGCTTAAAAGACATCAAAACCACTTTTGCTAACCAACTGATAAATAAGTATAACCACAACCTGTTACAGCCACAAGTTGATAAAAGTAGGAAGTTCTCAAATTTGTTTTTATTTATTTCTAACAACATTACAATTTCTAAATTATTGCATTTTTAAACTTGCTACTTTATTTGTCTCTTAAAATTTCTAATACCTAACTTTTATTGTTTTGAAATGCAAATTAGTATACGGTTTCAAAACGGCGAATGTATTAATTTATGTTGTTTGTTTATTTAAATTTTTCAATTAATTTCCATAACTTTTAAAGCGTTCTACACTTTTTTGAATATTTTTTCTCCTGTTCAGTTTTTTTTGTTTCAACTTCTAGATGAATATAAGCAGCACATATCAATTTTTATGGTGTGCATTAATTCAAATTGTTCTAAATTGATCCATTAATGAGTTAGGATTGCTTAGTTTAATTTGATTATAAAAAATAAAATACGTAAGCTAGTTTAATTAACTGTTTCTTTGAACTTATTGAAACTGGAGTTATTGTACTTCCAGCTTAAATGTCCAAAAAAAAACAACTTTTCTCTAAATGGTCAAGATATCAAAAATAGACTAAAAGTTTTCTTCTTCGAATATTTTTTGTTTTAAACATTAAAAATAAAATTTGAGCTTTTTTCTTGCAGCTAATTTTTAAATTACCCGCCCTCATTTCCTAAGGAAATAAACTAAATAATTTTAAGTTTAACATGCAAATTGAAAATTGTAGAATGTGCCGGTTGCCACGAAGAATTGAAGGAAGGTCAAGCCTTAGTAGCATTAGATCGTCAATGGCATATTTGGTGTTTTAAGTGTGGTAAATGTGGAATTGTTCTTCATGGCGAGTATATGGGACGAGATGGTATACCATTTTGCGAACGCGATTACCAACAACAGTTCGGAGTTAAGTGCGCTTATTGCACAAGGTTTATTAGCGGTAAAGTTTTACAGGTAAATCTTTCTGCATTTTTTTGTGTTAAATAAATGACAAATTTAATTTGAAGGCTGGGGATAATCATCATTTTCATCCAACTTGTGCTCGGTGTACTAAATGTGGTGATCCATTTGGGGATGGTGAAGAAATGTACTTGCAAGGTGGTGCTATATGGCATCCTCGGTGCGGTCCTGGGCCAACAGAAAATGGTCAGGTTTTGAATGGTGCTGGAGAGACTAATGGACATTTGACTGATTGTGAATCACGCACTGGTGATATTTCTGGTAGAGAATTTGATCGTATGAGTAGTTCTGGCGTTAGCGAAATGCAGGTAATTTATTGGTTATTTTTTATTTTGCTTTTAGAATTTGATTTTTATTTAATTTGTTTGTGTTTATTATTTCTGTGTGTGTGGTTTTATTTTGGTTTGCATGATTATTTTCAGTTTTCCATGCGCTCACGAACCCCTAGCTTAAATGGTTCATTGTACAGCCCTACTAGCATGTCTAGAAAGGTTAGTTATGTTTTTAGTTTGTTCTTTTTTTTTTTTTACTTTATTTGATTGTATTTAAAATATTTACACATGTTTCAAGTTTATGAATCCTTATCCTCCCCTTCTTTGGCTACTTTTTTATTAGTTACCTCTTCAGGTAAAGTGAAATGGGGTATACTTCCTACCGTTTTCACCCTTTCATCCTTTAATCCTTTATTGAAGATAAATTAATTAATACATAATATTTATAAGCTTTCAAGTGACCACGCACCCTTCGTCAGAATAATACATAATATTAAGCAAACATGGAAACGTATACGTTGTATTGTCATTTGAATGCTAACTGGATCCAATCCAATAACCGTGAGTTAGGAAAAACCTGAGTTGTGTTCCGGCAAACATGGAAAACCTAACTCCAATACGTAAATTTATTGAAGATAGTCAAAATTCTTAAAAAAGTTTATATTCTTATCCATAATCCACTCATGTGTAAATTTAAAAATCATAAATCGTTTAATTTGTAATAATATGAAACTTCCTTCCAGCATTATAGTTACCGGACTCCGTCACCAGGCTTGGTGCTTCGTGAATACAACAAAACAGGATATGGTGACGACATATCTAGAATTTACACTTATAGTTACCTTACGGAAGAACCCAGTTTGGGTTACTTGCGTAGACCCATCGATCCATATGATAAAGCTCCAATTTCACCTCATTTTCATAGGCCTAGCTGTAAGTTTATATCTTTTGGAGTCCTTGAACAACTTTTCTAAACTTACTTTTATGATGTTTGTGTAGCACAAAACTCTTTTCGAAGTAGCCAAGGAAAATCGAAAGCAAGTTCCAAATCGGGTATGAAAGTTTTAGTCGATTCAATACGAACAGAAACACCAAGACCTAAGTCTCCTCACATGAACAACGAAGAGCCAATTGAACTTGCCCATTACCCAGATGCTAAACCACCCAAACCTGGTGATCAACCAAAAATTGAGCGGGATGATTTTCCCGCCCCACCTTATCCATATACAGATCCTGGTAGGTTTTAATATCTTGTTTCAAGCTTATTTAGAGAGTATAATTTTTGATTTGTTGTTAGAACGCAGGAAAAGATGGTCGGATAGCTATAAAGGTGTACCAGATTCTGATGGAGAAGATGAAATAGATGATATAAGTAGAGAATTGAAAGATCAACAACTGAAAAGGGAAGAACAAGAGTTAAGTAAAATTGCAACCGGAATTGGAAAAGTTTTCTTAAAAAATGTCCAAGAACGTGAAAAAATGAAGCAATGGAAGGCTGCTCATTTGGATCCTAGAAATGCATCAAGGTAAATTTTTTATAAGAGGGCGGCTAGCCTTTATTTCCAGTGTTGAGAGGTGGTATCATTATCTACAACTATTAAAAAAGGTGTTGCTGGGTGCCAGATGAAATTAATAAAACAAAATTGAATATTGAAAAATATTAAAACTTAGCTAAAGTGATGACATTTCCTTCTTTAAATTTTTGAGTGGGAAAATTAGTAATTTTGTTATTATTTTGTTCAGAACGCCTTCTGCAAATAAGGAGCCGCATTATAAATTGCGCTATGATTCTCCTGTTGGTGCAAGTCCATCTCGTAATGCTGATCATCCTAAACCATTTGAAGAGGAAGAATTTGATAGGTCTCTTAGTTGTCGTTCATCTGTGGGCCGTTCGGTAGGACAGATACCAAATTATAATGGTGAGCAACTTTTACATTTCTTATCAGGTGACAAAATCAATTCTTTGGAATTTCTTTTGTCGTAAAATTCATAAATAAATTATTATGTAATAGAAGTTTATAAAAACATCATACACTTATTTTTAATGAATAGTTTAAAGCAAAGTTTTAGCAACAATTGGCAGTAAATTAATTAAGGTGAGGAGGCATGCAAAATTTTTGAAAACGTTAAAAATCCAACATCAATCAGATATCGTGGAGCTTTTAAAAGAACTTTTTGCATGATCTTTAAGTGTGTGTTGTAATTTTCAAGGTAACATTTTCTCTAAAAGTTTAAAATTACAATAATAATAATAATTGTAAAACAAAATATTCCAATTAAAACTTTTATGATCAAGTTTTTTCAAAATTTGTACATATTTTCTTGTTAATTTCTTACTTACAGAACATTTATATTTATTTTTCAAGTTTTTTTTCACCCAAAGCAGTATTTTGTCTTTTACACTAGCTTGCTGGACATTAATTTGTCCTTTTGTATTTTAAATCCACTTATTTGTTAACTTTTTTTAAGAGCTTTGTTCAGTGCTATACCAAGAAACTCATATTTCACTTCTAGAATTACACAAAAATTTATTTACTTGTGGATTTTAACTTGTAGTTCTATAAACTATTCATAAAAATATTGGGCGCCAGATAAAACTAATAAACCATTAAAATTAAATTACCAGAAAGGAATGGCTTAAAGATGGGAGTGATATATTTAGGGATTTGGGAATCCCCTAACCCATTTTTGTATTTTTTCATTTTACACGATATTCTAATGAGAAAATTAAAAGAACTTTTCGTGTTTGCGTTAGTAGATGTTAGATACAAGTCTGGAAGTAAATGACAATTGATATGAATTTAAAAAAAAATTAAAAACAACATGGCCTGCGTCCTAGTAAGTGTCCTCTTTTAAAAAATATATACTTTTGTGCAATTTTTTTGAGTAATAAGCAAGATATCAGTGAATTACGAAAGTGTGTTTTCCAACTCTGATGATTCCTCTTAATCTAGCACTGAACAATCCCTTAATCTTTCAATTTTTTGATCACTAGTTAATCCTGTTTTCCTTAGTATTTATTTTATTTCTTAGCACTGTATAAATAGTATGTCATTTTTATTAGTGAAAGTTAACTCAAAATTTAGTTTTGAGAAACAAAATGAATTCCATTACTTCATTAATTTTGTCTTTTAGTATTTTTCATAGAAAAATTCTAACAATATTGTAAATTTAAATAAACCATTTAAAAATTATTTAACACTAACTTAAAAATGTGCTTCAAAATTTTGAATTTAGTAAACTATGAAATTAAATTTAAAGCAACTGGTATTTTGTAAATCTTTTACTTTATTACAAAAGAATTTTTTTGGGATTCAATATAAATTTGTAGATTTTTGTATTGGTAGATCCAGAACGATAAATCTTATGAATAACATTTTTAACAAAAATTAAAAGTAACTGCAAATTGCATTGGCGCTATCGAGCACGCTTTGGCTGACAGCTTGAAAATTTTCTGGATCTGCCCCTTGCTTGCTATTTGTAATTAAAGATATTTCATGTACCATATGAATTAATTGCACATTTTCTTATTTCAAAATAGATTTTCTGGTTCAAATAAGAGCGACTTCCTAGAATAATAAATAAAGTTTTAAGGTGTACATATTTCTCAAAGTAACACACAATTTTCGTAAACTCATGCATGCAATTTAAACATATTTGAATGGGAGGTGGGGTTGATTAGAGTTAGGGCCAGGTTATGGGGTTAAAATAAGTATTTTTATTATTCCTGACATAATTGCACGTTTTTTTAAAATTACATATTGTTAATTATTAATTGCAACTTCCGGTTACACCGGAAATGAATGCACCAACTTTCTTATTTTAAATGGAATATCAGTATTTATAGAGAATTTAGATCAATGAGCTCCAATTACTTAAGTCCTAATTAAAACATTACCAATACATAGAACAATTTCATATTTAATAAGGTTTCTTTAGTAAAAGCATGATCCTAGGAACAAATTTCGAAAGTGTACTGTCAGTTTTTATTCAGTAGACCATAAAAAAAATACGAACAAACAAAATTTTTTGAAAAAACTGAGAAGTATGTACACCAAGTTTAAAAATCTGCACTATAATAATCACACAGTTGTATACACAGTGTCTTCTGCATGTAATTTATTTTGTTTTTACCGCAAAAATTAAAACAGCTTTTTTTTGTTTACATTTTTGCTTTTTTATGATTTAGTAGTGTCTTCCCTTCGATATGTGCCTAGGCCTGGATACGGACTAAAATCTGCAACATTGCCTGCAGGAAATGGTTATGTAAGTACATTTCAAATGTAAACTTTTGAAGTTTTGGTAAAACTTGATATTTGTTTTCCAAATTACTGAAACTTCAAACTTGAAAATAACACACATACACACACACATCACCTAAACGTACTAGGGCTGTTAAAATTAGGGCTTTATGCAGTTGTGCAAAATTCTCACAGTGCATTTGTTATGCAGTTGTAAGTGCGTTGCGACATGTTCCTAAACCGGGCTATGGTTTGGCCCCAAGATCTCATACATTCAGTTCTTCTGCTGGTAGTTATCCACACATTCCTGTAAGTTACCGATAAAATGATGACGTGCCTTAATAATTTTTTTTGTTTTCCTTTTTTAACACCTTTCATATTTTTTTTTTTTTTTTAATTTTTTGTTTTTAATTTTTATTTATTTTGTAGTTGTTTGTTCAGATTTTTTACACTTTACTTTTTTCTATTTTTGTTTCATTTTTTATTTTTTTTTATGTGTTAATGGTGTTTAATTCACAGGGGGATTATTCATTTAGTGGAATTGGAATAAAAACTCATAGCACAGATTTTAGCAGTGGAAAATCTGATAGTAAGTATCATTTTAATTTACCCAGACTGCTTTTTATTTTCAACTTTTAATGTTTTTATCTTGGTTTATCTTGAAAATGGTAAGAAAGTAGGACAAAATTCAGGGCAAACAGATTAATAAGTTTAAAGTAATTTTGTTTGGGCTAAATTCACCGGAAAAATAATCTGTTTGCTTTTATTGTTTGTTGTATTTTTGAAGGAAAATCTGTTAATATTTTATCAACTTCAAAACTTGCAAATAATTTAGAATTTAGATTTTGCACCCTAAGCTTTTTCTTGCATGGGAATGAATTTTTCTAAGACCATCGATCTGAGATTAAAGGCGACATAAAAATACTCAGGAACATACTTTTTAATTTCTGTAATGTTGTACTTATTTTACAATTTTGAATGGAAATTTTTACATAATATGATGTGCTTTTTCTGCAGTTTCCACTGGATCCATCACGGATGTTGAAAGGCGTGCGTTGGTATGTAAAATTGATGCTTTTTAACAATCTTATTATCTTATCCAGAAGTAATTTTATGTAGTTTTGCTTAGCATTAACACAAATCTTTCTTATTTTTTATTTCACTTACGATCACATTCTACAACTTTGTATTTGAAACACTTTCCAATCACACTTGATAAATGTGCACTTTAGATTTTATTATTGGTGTCATTTGGCCCAAATTCTTTATGTTTTTACTTTATTTTAACATATTTGTGATGTAGAATTCAGAAATGCCAGTTTCGACAACATACACGGGAGGTCTCGGAGCATACCGGGGCGTGTTCGGATCACAAGTTCGACGATCTCTACCGAATATGGCCCATACCATGTTAATCAACGAGCCAGCAAAAATATATCCTCACCACCTTCTCATCATCACTAATTACAGATTGCCAGCTGACGTCGATAGATGTAACCTAGAAGTAAGTAGTACCTACATTTTGCGTTACTAACAGACAGATAGGTTGAAGACAGACAATCATCTGGTATTTTCCTAGTATGTAGAGTTATATTATTATAATATAATATATGACAGGTCGTCACAGACCTGCACCACTACTATTATACTTTTAGAACCCAATTAGAACTCAAAATTAAAATTTAACGTTTCTAAATTCAGTCAATTTGGAGAAAAAGTTTTTGAAAAACTAATGCAAAATGAAATTTTTAGTTTTTAACTTTAAACTTATTTTATCGCAAATTACTTTTATTTTATTACATTATTTGTAATTTTCTGACGAAGGTCTAAATGCTAGACCGAAAGCTTTAAATATAACCTTTAATATTATTCCTTAATTCGTAATTTATTAAAAATAAAACATAATTTAATTTCACGAATTAATAATAAACAAATTTCAAATTACTTTTAGCCTAAATTATTTACGACAAAGTTTATTTACGAATCGTTGATGGTGTTTTTGTATCGGTGTGTTTTAATTGTTTGTACTTTTACAGAGACATCTGTCGGATAAAGAATTTGAAGATATATTTCAATGCACCAGAAGCGACTTTTATAGAATTCCTCAGTGGCGTAGAAATGAAATAAAACGCAGAGCTCGCCTATTTTAATATTTTTTAAAATTGATTTATTGCCATCTTCTAAAGATTAGTTGTAAAGTAATTGCTGTGGTTTTGATTTTTGATTTGATGATAGTCATAATAATAATTTGAGAAAGGTTGGACTTGAAGTGTGCAAAAGTTTACCACGAAATTATTTTTATTAGTTCCTCTTGTACATAAGTTTGATGTTTATCCGATATAACACTGCAAGGTTTTGACTGCTTCACTTCTTTGTATATTAGTGTGTAAGTTAGATACTTTTGCCATAATAATAATTAAATAATTTTTTAATAATCTTGTGGTAAAATTTTGTAATTCTTTGTAAATTTAAGCATCGTGTGAAATAATCAAAAATGTTATTGAGCCGCACTTGAAGATGATAGATAGTATAAACATTGTCAAATCAAAAAGTAAAATAATTTAATATTTTTTAGCAATATATTATACCTGCAATTTTAAACCAAAAAAAGAAAGCATAACTTATTAAATATTTTTGAGGGTGATATTCAACATGGATGGGATCGTAAAAGGAACGATTTAAAAATTTTAATAATAAATAGACTATTACCTATTATAGAAATAAATAATATTGCTTTTATATAGAAATATGCTTAATTATTTCTCTTGTTTATATTATTTATAATTTTAAGATAAATTTAAATTATTTTTTTGACCAAATTATAATATGCTTTATTTTATGTGGGCTAGTCGAAAATGCTAACATTGCATTGTGCAAATACCATGGTAAAATGGTTGCTTTTATCTTGAATTGTTTCTAAACATGATTAAACTTTTCTGCAAGTTAAGCAAAGCAAACATTTTAAACTATTTTACCTTTAGGTATTTTATGCAAGTGTAGGGTTACATTAAACCGTTTTATGCTTTTGACTTTTTGAAACACCCTAATATAGCATTTGTTTTATTTATAAAATAATAAAGCTGCATTTAAATATAGATATTTACGAAGAAAATGTTAGTTACACTCAGCTACTTGTCAAGTTTTAACTATACAGTAAATTTAATAATTTATTTTAATATGCAACAAATTAAGCATTTGTGTAGCTACATACTTTTGTGATTTCAAGAGCACAGCTAAAAATTTCAAATAAATATATAAGTACTACATTCATTGGTTACTTTATTGATATAAACCTTCTATATTATTCCTTTACAGTGAAATTAAAATTTTGTCCGCTTTCACCTCCTCTTTTCTTAATTTTCAATCGGGTGTATATTGGGGGCAGCGATCAAACTTTATTTGCAGGTTGCATCTCTTACAATACTTGAAATTTAAACAATTTTAACGCAGAATATTAAAGATTGCTATTTTAACTGTATCCAGAATGACCTATTTTTAACCTACTCACTGACTCTACCCTTATTTCGAATTTTGAATCCAAAATGGTCTAATCCAGCGTTTCCCAAATTTTTTTGACTGCGGTCTGGTACGAGGTTTTAAAATTTTTCGCTGCCCACCTTATGAAAAAAAGTCATTTATTTACACAACAAATTTTATTTTTTAAAATAATCAAGTTATTTGTTTGTTTATTTCTCCTTTGTGTCCCGGATCCTAGTGCCTGGCACCGCTTGCACCACCTGTTGCTACGTCACTGCGGCAAAGAGTTTTTACTTATCAAAAACATTCATAAAAATCAAGACTGTTACGATTGGAAGAATATTAAAGATTTAAATTTCAAAAGATTAGGGTAGAGCAGTGCGAAGGCCATAGGCTGAGCTATGTTATATGACATAAAGAAGTTCCAAATGCTGCAGGCCGACTCGGAGAGGAGAAGACCAACAACTGTAACAAAGGTGAGAGTGAGTAGTCAAAAATTTGGAAAAAATTGCGGACGTCCTTAAATATAGAAGAGCGACCCCTTAAATTCCAGACTTGGTTTGAGAATTAATTTTGTCAATCTAACGTCTTTTTTTGGCTTTTACGATACTGTGATTAATTTTGCACAGAAATCGAAAAGAACATAATCTGCTACACTACATTAGTATAATGCTATCAACAATTAGGATTTATAATTAATTTTATCTGCAGGACCTAAAGATTTGGGAAGGGGGCAATGTCGTCCTGGTCCTCTACTCCTACGCGCAAGCATACAATTTAAAGTCATTATTTTATGTGATAAGATGGACTCCAACGGTTTAGAGGAGACCATCGCTTCTCTCATAATATGACCGCCACTGATATTTGGACTTCTAACGAATTTCATCTACGGGACCCGCCCCCTGCTCCTACGCGCCATGGCCCTTATCCTTATGCATGTAGTCAGCTAGTTCCTGTTTCATTACTTTTTATATTTTATAAATTTATTTTATTATGTATTTTTTTCTCATTTTCACCAAGGTGTAAGTAAATACACCATTGACTTTTGATTAAGAAAATTTAAGTCTTAATACAATGTATTGTATAGATTAGCATCTAAAACCACAGCGAGCTAGCGGCTACGCTAATTCCTCACATTACCACATTGACTCTTAATCTAAAAACAAAAATTATGTTCTATTGTCGAATTTTAAGTACGGGAAAACTTGAATAAGAATGTAATCTTTAGCAATATCGATTATAAGTCAAATTGATTTATTGCATAAAATTCAATAATAGTCGAACCACTTTATTATTGTGTTACAAAATTATTGTTAGTTGGTTAATTTGGCAAACAATTTTAAATAGCTATTTGCAATACCCATTTTTCTTTTAATTTCAAGATTTCATGGGATTAGACATTTCAACATTTAAAATCAAATTAAATTATAGTATCGGTGGCTTGGTGTGATGAGTCACAGGATGGTGTGCAGGATAGAAATTTGATTCTCAGGTACGCCATCCAACACTCTGGATAAAAAAATTATTTCTATATTTAGATAAGAATGATAGCAGCAAAACTGCAATTACTAATAAGAAAATAATTAAAAGGGAAATTTTTTTCTAGAAAAATTGAAAGTACAAACTGTTATTTTCTTAACATCAAAATTCTCATCAGCAAAAGATTAAATTTGGAACCATGAAAATTTTCTGTGGCAGATAAGAAAATTCAATATAAAATTTGGCTGATGACCAACTATCTGAATTTTTCAATAGTGGCCGGATTGTGGTCTAATTTTTCGGAAATGTTCCCCCCTCATCCGCCACCCTACTCTACCAAAACATTTTTTTGAATTTGTTCAATCAAACGTTTAATTTTTAAGGAATGAATGTTTGGGGTTTCCCCCCCCCCGCCTATGGGATTTTTCCCAAAGAGAAAAAAGAAAAAAATTCCCATGGCATAGGAAAAACTTTTTTTTTCGGAGGAACCCCCCCATGACTAATGTCTAGCTACGGCCCTGAATGAAACCATAATCGTTTTTGCTCCCTAATTTTCCAGAGTAAACTTTACGCCATACTACTATATAATTTGTGAATTCAGTTTTGTGAAAGGAAATTTTGGAGCATTTGAATATAATATAATTTATTAAATAGACCAGAACAAAACGAAAGCTGTTTATGTGCAAAAATCATCAGCGCACTTTAAAAATTATGCAGTTCTATCTGGACAGAGTAGCAACTCCAAGAAATGTAAAATCTTGTTTTAATTGCCCGATCTATCTAATAGGTGTAATTACTAATTAATTATAAATGACGTCTTTTATTGGTTGGAAAGAATGAAAGAAAAACTTCATTGGTTATAAAAGTCGCGGTTTTTTAAATCATTCAAATTATCGTTGAAACGAAACTTCAGTTACAGCATTTGCAATACTTGAAATTTAAACGATTTTAATGCAGAATTTAAATACTCCTATTTTAACTGTGACATGATATATTTTAAATTGTAATTAATTATGCGATTTTAATATAAAATCGCTAATTAATTTAATCAAAATGTTAATGTGTTATCAAAACCGATTAAAAATTGTACCATGACCTTCGGAAAGTTCTCCTCTTTCTGATAAAAAAGATCATCGCTGTATCTATAACCAATTTTGAGTTGTTAGTGAAGTTTTGAATCAGTTCTTAAAATCGCACTCTTAAGGCAGCGGGCATTATTCCCTTCAACTGGGACATTTTCACTGGTGAAGATTTCTTGCGTTCTGCAGTAATATAGATCGTCCACTCTCGACGATTATTGAATACAGCGCACTAGCAGGTAGTCCATCAACTTCTAGAAGACACTATAGAAATTGATTCACCTTTCCGCCGAAAGAAGTTATGTAAATTCCCGAAGTGCAATAGTCCAATATAGTAATTCTTTAGAATTACTTATGTCATGGGGGGCTTTGAACCCCAAAACCACTCCCTTATATACGGCCCTGCCAATATATTTCCGATCTCCATGAACTAAGGCGATCCGAAATATTTTGATTTTCGAGAGTGGTAATTAATTTATGATATTTTGGATTTTTTATTATTCAATAATGAATGTTGACGTCGAATTACAACATACATTTAAGCGGTGTTCACAATGAAATGGGGTCTTGCCTTGCTTCGGTAGAAAGCTAGCAAGAGACAATCAAAATTAACAATTTTTCAATCACAGAAAAGGACAGAAGAAAATACTTTAATCTAATTGGCGCCTGCTAGTTTTCTACCGAAGAAAGGCAAGACTCCACTCCATTGTGAACGCCGCTTTACATTTCACAATAATACTGATCCGATTTTTCACAGCAATAGCAATTCACTTTATAATATATCTGATGGAAAAAAGTCCAATTTACCCGAGAACTTTATTTTGACCGTTTCACTCTTGGAATGCAATGGGGAACCTGCCAATAGAAACCCTTAAAATGAAACACGACGCTCCTGCCTTCGACAAACGGTAGCTTTTGGAGAAGATATACTGAAAGACCGATGGAATATTTGATTATAAGTGTATTATTAGCTTTCTTATCAAAGTTGCTTAAGGGTCAAGGTGAACCATATTATCTGGTGTTAAAAAATGGAAAAGTTCCATAGAATGAATTTTAGTGGGGTCTTTGGCCACTATTGAACATTGTACCTACTTCTTAACCACAATTTTATGCATGCTAAGACTAAAGAAGATTTTATTAATATTGAGATTTTCATCACAAAGTTTTACGGACTTCTGTTTCCAAGTTGTTAATGCTTTGATAGGGAATATCATAATGGGGGATATCACTCCATCATTGAGGATGGATTTTTTTGGAAAAAATTGTACAATCTGTGATATCGACCTAAAACTGCCTTACATCTACAAGTAGACCGCTAGATACGAAACAAATCCAGAATTTTTACTGTGACAGTGATCACTGCAGTTTTTCACTTACATAATAATATAAAAATAATTCGATAGGGGGGGGGTATGGTAGGTAATTCTGGTATGGTAGACATGCCGTATCACTCTCATTTAAACGAATGAATGAAACATAAATTTTTTGTCGTGTTATCTGCACGTTTTGATAAATATAATTCGATATTATGAAATAATAAATTTTGAGTTTCAGCGCCTCTTTGGCCTTGACCCTTTGACCAATAATTATATTGTAACGATTAAAAATGTAGCCTACTACGAAAGAAAAGCATAATCAATTTTACACAAATTAGTGACTACATTGCAGAATAAAAAACTTGTTTTTATGTAAAATTAATAATAGGAATTTTAATATTGATATTGCGAAGGTCAGAGTACCATTCCAAATTTATTCGTATTTTTATTTTTACCGCTCGTTTTGCCCGTAGCTCTGGCCGTCAAAACCGACGATCAAAATCGAAAATAAGAGTGAAATGTGTACCAATATAAAAAAATAGAAATCAAAATTTTGAATTTGTTACGAAGTGTGTCGTAGATCTATGCTTCGGTAGCTTTTAGGATTGGTGGGGAATAATCAACAACTGTTCCCCCACCCATTTTTGTAGAACAGTTGAATAGTTTCGAGCATGCCTGTATGCCCTAAATTTTAGTGGCTTTCTCAAGAAAGTTTGGAAGAAGGCTTACAAATATCTTGTCACACGATAGAATTCGGGTATTATTATTAATAATAGTTTTTTATAATCAAATATTATGAATTTTGAAGATTATGAATCTTTACCGACGAGTAGTGTTGCCACACATATGACCGCGGGAGCATTCGCCGGGGTTATGGAACATTGCATAATGTACCCCCTTGATTCAGTAAAAGTAAGTTAGAAATGCATATATTTAACTTTGTGTTACATAAGTTGAATATTTCGGCAACTGTCATCATTGACAATAAGGTTAAGTTAGACAACATGTAGGTTATGTTAACCATATATTATTTTTTAGACCAGGATGCAGTCCTTGGTTGTTCCTAAAGTTAGTGATGGGGTTAGTCAAACTTTGGTGAGAATGATGAAACAGGAAGGCGTTATGCGACCTGTTCGTGGCATGCCCGCAATGATTGTCGGAGCTGGACCCGCACATGCATTTTATTTCAGTAGTTACGAATATCTCAAAACTACCATGACGCACCACACACACAGTACCAGATATCATCCACTCATTCACGGTAAGTTTTCTATAAAAATAATTCAAATTGAATTGATCATCATTTCCTCGTTATTTAATATTTTTGGCCAAATGACCTTGAAAGCAATTATAATTTCTTCTGCATGGTCATTCTGAAGGTAAAATTATTAATTAAGAATCAGATTTTTGATATCTCAAATATTTTGAATAACTACAAAAGTTTTTGAATGAAATTTTCAATTTTGCATATCGCATGATTGTAATCACTTAAAAATGAATTTCTAATTATTTACGTGCATACTAATTTTTTGATCCCGCAATTTGCTTATTTACTTTTTTTGAGTCATTTAATTGTTAAACAGGTTAATAAACGTCAATTGTTATCTACCCGAAAGCTTTTGTTTATAATTTGAAAATAAAACTATAGAGAAGGTATTTTATTTATAGGTAATATTATTATTATTATTGAATGGATTCTTTCTATTGCATTATACGCAAATTATAGTTAATGATATTTCAAGTGTTGATAATACCTGAAATTGACATATCTTTTTATTAAGTCATTGTAATGGATAAATACGTTTTTGTTATCAAAAACTACTTGTTCGAGTGGGTGAGTTGCATAATTCTATTTCAAGATATTGAAAGTAGTTCTCAAAAGTTTTTCAAACTAAATCTAATAATGTGGACATTTTGTTGTTATACATTTGATGATTTTAATCTGCTATTCTCATAGGCCGATCAAAACTCAAAATTATGTCCAGACTGGCAATAATCATAAAGCTATGTTCATATAGAGATATAGAAAAATATAGGTAGGTACTTCAATTAGATTGGTTCTTGCAAAATATCCTACCTTCAATACAACTTATCTCAATATAAACAGCACTTCATTAATTTTCCTCAACTATTTCCTGCATAGTTGACATCTGATGATGTTTGTGTATTTCAATAGAATAAAACCAATTACTAACAAGGAGATTTTTGAACTTGCTAGGCATACATTTTTATGAAATTGTATGGAAGTTGGCTCTTAACAAATGCTACAACTAATCAACCTGATGAAAGCAGCCATAGGGTTTAAATGCCTAAACCTGCTGCCCCAATTCAAGTAAGATGACGTTTCTTGAACCACAAACCAAACTATCGCTTAAAAAGATCAGTCCAGATGTTTAGGACCAGCTAGTCAGCCAGGAACTCAAATCAGCTCAGCACAGGAGACGGATAAGTCCAAGATGTTCGAGTAGCAACACAATTCTCACTGACCCTGATCCGTGCATCGTCGACAAAATAATAGTCAAAACAAACAAAATCACACAATCCAATATTTGTAACAACAAAATAGTTAAACGCACATGTATAAATTTATTTGCGCGCAAAACGTTACTCAAAATTATAAGAAATCAACTATATGAATTGTAATTGAAGGATAAGCAAACCCCAAATGCTCGCAATATCAAAATTTATCACAATGTGTAAAGGATATCATACATAATATTGCAAATTTGTTAGTTTGGATAACCTCTGATCTTTCATCTAAATTCAGTTACGTTTACTATCTGAAATACTAAATTGTATGTTTGATATCACAAATGTGATGAATAAAATCAATTATATCTCTATTTTTATCGGTATTACATAAGAGTTTACAACCCTTAACAATATCTGCAAAGCTGTACAGTTGCTAACGTTAAAAAGGTTTATATCTCGCAAATAACCATAGTATACTATGAAAAATCTGCAAACGAAGCATTTTCAACTATAGTCAAGCTATTATAGTATTATGCTAGTTGCGTAGCTCCGATAGGCGTACGTAGCGCCATCTTTCATGGGCATTCGTGGTATAAAACATCTAGTTAATGCTCAACTTAGCTGACAGGATGGTGCTACTTGAGCTGAATGAACATTGAACTATCCTATTGCAGTGCTAGATTTGTTACTTCGAGAGGCGTATAGTGGCTTAAAGCCACCTGAGCTATGCAACTACCGTATACACACGTCCAGCAAAACGGAAAAAGGCATCTCCAAAGCAAGATGAAGCTACCTGAATATACACATCAGTTTTTCTTATGTTTTCACTAACTGTATCCAATATCCTGCGATGGCAAACAAACATTTTCTGTGATTTCCATAAATTCATGATTCAACACGAGTCGAATAACAAAAAGGACAAATAGAGGAGATTCGCAGCTTTCAAAATTTATTTGAAGTTGTAAAAGCCATGAGAAGCAAACACTATATCTACTTATCTTCCATTTTTCCAAAATTCATCCAAGAATTACAATTGACTCCATCCGTGATGATGTCAAAACGCCTAGATTTAGGCCAACCCTGCTACACGAATTTGATTAAGTGCATAAACATAATATGGGCACCAAGCACTGAATCAAATTCGTGTAGTATTGTTGGCCTATATCTAGGCGTTTTGTCGTCACACTAATGGAGTCAAATCCAGGGAGAGTAAAACCTCTAATGATTGTCGCCATGCTTGGAGGCCACTAAAGCCATTGATTCTCCTGGGTTGAACTTTGAAATTACTTAAAATAATGTTGAAGCACACAATTCCAAGTGGGAAGATGCAGTGCCGGCCCCGCGTCTTAAATAAGAACTCTTTTATGGTCGTCCTTCCATAGAAAGCAATGACAAACCTCCTGTGTGTAATCTGCCTAGTAAACCTTATAATAATTTTTATAATTCTACTAGGCGGTTCAGCGGCCTTCGGCCGCCTTCACCTCCTATGAATGTCGGATGTGGTTGTTCGGCCTTCGGCTTCACAGGATTGAAGAACAGTGGGAATCTCGTTGGTCCATTCCTGCGCGCCACTAATAATTAGATAGTGGGTGATAAATCCTTTTTGGATAGGATTTCCGTAAAACCCGTTCTTAGTGTTCACCTACGTCATATAAGGAACTCGTGTGCAAAATTTCATGCTTCTAGACGCACTGGTTTAGGCTGTGCCTTGTCTGTCAGTTTTGGTTTTTATTAAGTGGAAAGATTATTTTTGTATGGTTAGACATACATGTCTTTTGATAATGTACCATCACCAGAGGGTGATATAGAATAATACAGAGGTATTCATACAAAAATCAATATTTACAACAGGTTTACAAACCCCTCCTAAGGCATATACAGGAAAATAGATGCTTACAAGGGCATTTCAAGGCTTTTGTAAACCTGTTGTAAAAATTGATTTTTTTTATGAATACCACTCTCATGCCTGTTTTCACCAACAATTTATTTAAGAATTTCCTCGTAAAGAATTCCTTAGCTATAGGATTCCATAAATTTGATTGGTCAAATTTGACATGTGAATTTTTTATGTCAATACTATGTAAAATTTCACCAATCACATTTATGGAATCCTAGCTAAGTAATTCTTTACTAGGAAATTCTTAAATAAATTGTTGGTGAAAACAGACAATAGTCTTCTATATGCTCTATATCAGTATATCACTATGGTGGTGGGGTAATGTATGCGATTTCTCATTATCAATGTACATCTCAGGTTGAACCAAACATAACTTTAGGGACGAGTGCTAGAGACAGGGCCGTTCCTACCGGGTATGCAGTGCATGTCCCGCATGCAGGCGGCAAAAGTAAGGGGCGGCATTTTGGAGAGGGATAAGATTTGTTTTTATTTAGAATTACTTGATTTGCTTTTTATTTAAATCTTTGAACCTTTTTTTTTTTTTTTTTGCTCATCAGACAATTTCCCGGTTGATTTTTCATAGCCCATCTAGCATAAAGGGCGGAAAAAATTTCTTGCATGCAGGCGCAATACCCCCTAGGAACGACCCTGGCTAGAGAGTACAAATTTAAATGCAATATGGATGCTTTTGAATTAAATATATACAATACGATCATCTAGGTATTGGAGTGTGTGTGATTTCGCATTATCAATTAAACTATTACATTAATTAATTGCATTGAATTTCAAATGTATGCTTGAAGTTGGATTAGAATGTTTAAATTAAATTTTTACACAATAGCCCTTAATGTAATATAATGCTTATAGGTATCTCAGAAGTCTGATATCTTATCACTGAGGTTTTACATTATGATGCAAATTTTTACCGTTACATTGTACAGTTACTTCTATCGTTCACACTTGACATTTCATTTTCTATCCGATATTTTCCCGTGATTTCACTATTTGCGGTTATAAGTCACTTAACTACCAACCTTGCAATACCAACGTAAGTAGACGTTTACATCAGAAAACTATTAAGTCAGATTCGGTCTTCGTATGATTTATATTACTGATGGCTGGTACCAGCCCGGACTGGCTCCTTTGGTGGCCGTCGGCTAGAGACTGATGAGGGGCCATCTTACCAAGAGGGGAGATTTTTGAAAATCACATTTTGATATTAGGAAGGTATATAAAAAATACAAATCACTTTTACACCCAAGTATAAATCACTTTTTTGGGGCCCTCGGCGATCGCCCACCTAGCCAGTCCGGGTCTGGCTGGTACGATATTGATGAGGATCCTAGGCTTCTTATGAAATCTATTGTTAGTCAATCTGGTCTGATATTGATCAAATCAGGACCAGTTTTCTTATGATTTCCATTATTGTTGACTATGAAACTATGATAATATAGTCAAGTCCGTCGTCAGTATCATTTAGTTACCCATTCTTTTTACATATAGAGGGCTTCACAATTAGAGAGGGCATATGAGCCTTTTCTTGCGAAAATTAAATTACAAATTTAAAAAACCCCCAACCCAAAAAAACTCTAAAAAGTAAAATAATAATTAAATCGATCTAACCGTCGCGTCGTCGTGTCGGGGGACCGACGGGATTTACACAGAACGATTTGATATTGTTAATATTTGCTTAACGGCCCCCGACGCGACGGTTAGATCGATTTAATTATTATTTTACTTTTTAGAGTTTTTTTGGGTTGGGGTTTTTTTAAATTTGTAATTAAATTTTTCTTTAGTGCTTTTTAAAGTTTATATATTAATTTAATTTTTCTCTCCGTAAGAACCATCCTTGGACTATAGAGAACATTTAAAAAAAAAAAATTAGCCAAATTGGTGAATCCGTTTGGGAGATACGTGTCCTCAAACAAAGAGCGCACACACACACACACACACACACGTTAAACTTATAACTCCCCTCTTTTTGGGTCGGGGGTTAAAAACTATTTGTTTTATATTCTTTAAGGGCCAGTTGTATAAAAGAAGATTATCCTCGGATCAGGGTTAAACAAAGGATCAAAGCAAAGCAGGATCGACGCAAGGTAAATAGATTATAAATAAACCTATCAAGTAAATCTATCTACCTTCGGTCGATCCTGGATCAGCTCTTGAACCAGGATCAGCTGATCCCCGAGTTAACCCTCTTTTATACAACTGGCCCTAAATCTTAACCTACGGTTTGTTCAAAAATACATCCAGCTACAGGTCCGTAGCCAAGGGGGGGGCACGTGCTCCCCCCGAAATGTTGAAAAGACAAAGAAAGAGACAAGGGAACAACCGTAAATTTTACATTTTACAAAAGGCTTTTTACAAGTGCCCCCCCCAAAATGAAATCCTGGCTACGGGCCTGTCCAGCTATGTACACTTTTTCTTTTTTAATGTGGAATCTGAACCACAGCGATAACGGACGTTTCTTGAAGAGTCACCCATTCAATTACACTACACACACTGTTTAGTGTCTTGTCTTTCCATTATGAAATAATACAGTCTGTAACAATTCAAGTTTTTTTTTTACTACACACATCATAAATATTCAGTAAGTTACAAATTAAGTATGATATTGTTGTTATTTTAATCAAGGACTTTCATCTAATTATTAAGATTTAAAATAATTTCATGTAAGTCTACATGCTACCGAATAATTTTTTTCCATCATAGACATGTACTGCAATTCATTTTCAATTACGTGTATTTATGGGGGGCTAATTTAAATTTTATATTGACATGATTTTATGAATAATTATGTAAACAATGGATTTATAGGAAGTAGAATAATTGTATGTAATTATAAAAAAAATACAATTTTTATTGTATTTTATTATTACAACATATTTATTTTATATAACTAATAAGAAAAATATTTGGCTATTTATAACTTTGATTTTTATTTACATACATCAGAAATTTATAAAAATATTATACTTTCGTATTTATCGGTAAACGAAACAATAAAAAACAATTTATATGACGTTCTTTGGTTACTTATAGTAATCTATGGTTATACTTTCCTGAAGAGAATCTAATAAAATCGAAATGATAGCCATAAGCTATCGGATTACAATAATTTTTTACTTTTTCTTTAGAATATGTAGGTACTACCTAGTACCTATGTACCTATAATGTACCTTTTATTTATTTTTTACATGTACATTACAGTCTATATATAATTTTGATTTTTTACCTTCTTCTACTCTATAACAGTTTTTCTCAAAGTGGGGTATGAGAAGAGTTTAATGGGGGTACACGCTGCACCGGGCTTTGGTTAAAAAATTTGAAAAAATAGGTCATTCAAAATAAATTTTTTTGACGAGGGGTACTCAGTGTTATGAAAATTACAGAAGGGGTACACAGATGTTGAAAGTTTGAGAATTTCAGGTGCACAATGATGCAAAAATGGGTTAAAATAAATTTTAAAATCGCAGATACATAGATCTTCACTATAATTTTTTCACTGACTGAGTTTTCTTTTCACATGCAAAAAATTAAATATTTTAAAAATAAATTATTGTTATTGAAATTTATTAAAAAAAATTGATATAAGTTATAAATATTCAAACACAATAATAAATTAATTATACAACTAAAAGAATGACATAATTATCTTTAAATAATTGCTGGTATAATTAATTTAATAGTGTGTGACTTTGTGAATGTGTTTTTCATTTTTTAATATTTAGTTATTTACTCACTAAACAATTTTTATAATATTTGCAGATTTAAATTTGTTTTATCATCGTAAATGCAATAAATTAAAAGTGGAGTTCCCCTAATTCAATACACAATTATTAATATGTACTTTTGACTTTTATTTTAAAAAGAACCGTTAATTATGTAATCAAAATTACGCAAGAATTGATCTATTTCGAGAAAAGTCAATTAAAATCAGTTTAAAACTAAATATCTAACCAAACCTTAGTTTTTGTGCAAAAAAAGTTAATTGTTTTTTCTTGAACTTATGATTATAGCAGTGTACAATTTAAATCTCTTTTTGTGTATCATTTTTAACCCGTTGTGTCCAGCGGGAGCTTAATTTATATTATTTTCAAGTAGTAAAGCTAAGGTGTTCCAGTCTTGAGACTTAAAATAAAGTTTTTTTGCATGAATAGGTGTATAGTTTTACTCCCCTCCCCCATTGATAGTGTCAAAGGAACTATCAAAAGTGGACGAACGTATTACGATTTTATATTTCCAACGCTAATTTATTGTATGGTTTCTGTATAGTGCTAATTGAATAATATTGTATATAAAAACAGTTTTATACAAACAGCAGGCGATATCGTCCACTTTGAGAACCACTAGGTTAATCCCTGTGAAACAATATTGTCGTATTTCAACAAATACATAAGCTTGAACAAATATTAACCGATATAAATAGAAGAAGTATTTTCGCAATATCGAGAAATTTTGACTTTTAGTTTATTAACAGTTTAACCCATTCTTTTATAAGAACTTACAAATTTATAATACTTGCATAAACAAATCGTTCAATCAAATACAGTTCACCAAATAATGAAATAATATATTTTTTTATTTTTAGGATTATCTGGTTGCATATCCACAATATTTCATGATGCAATAATGAATCCTGCGGAAGGTATGTATTTTTAAAGTTTTTATAGCTAAAGTTAATTTGATGTATTTTGTAACTTGCAGTGGTTAAACAACGCATGCAAATGTATAATTCACCATATCATTCAGTTATACACTGTATGAGAAAAATTTATAAGGCAGAAGGTCTTCGAGCGTTCTATCGATCCTATACGACACAATTAACCATGAACATACCTTTTCAAAGTATTCATTTTATGGTATATGAGTTTGCTCAGAAAATAACAAATAAGGATAGAAAGTATAATCCTTCTGCTCATGTCGTGAGTGGTGCGATGGCAGGAGCCATAGCTGCTGCTATAACGACACCTTTAGATGTTTGTAAAACCTTATTGAACACACAACAAGGTGGCGCAACCACCGGCTTAGTAGAAGCTTTAAAGACGGTATATAGGCTGGGTGGACCCACCGGATTTTTTAGAGGAATTCAAGCAAGAGTATTATTCCAAATGCCTGCGACTGCAATTTGTTGGACCACATACGAATTTTTCAAATATGTTATTACCAATAAATTAGACGATATGAGGTTAGTAACACCGGGACCTGTATACGCGGAAGCTGAAAAACTACCACCCCTTCCAACAGATGATTCTCCTCCTCCTTCGACTTCTTCAAGCACAGCGGAAAAAGTTAGTTTGAAACCACGCGAACTACCAGCAATGTCTGGGGCTGGTTTGTACGGATCGATCTCCTTCAACACAATGCATACGGCCGACACAAATTTCACAAGTAGGAGAAACGACACTACAATTCTTGATATGACTCATACGTAGTAGTAAGTGGTTACTATTTATTCAACAAGATAGTCAGTTGCTTTTGATTTATTTCAATTTTTAGGCATTGGCTTTACCGAGAAAATTTGAGGTTATCTTTATTAATTTTTTAAATTAATTTCATCGAGAAAACATTTGATTTACTTTTTACTTTTTTTTAGTAACTACAAGCAGGCATTTTGTGTAGATGTTTTAAAGAACAGCTTTTCTGCTGGTAATGGCATGGAGTTGGAATTTTAAATCAGTCTTTGTCTTGAAGTCGTTTAATTTTTGTACATATTTTTAAATATCGTGATTAAAATTTCACACTGTAACTGTTTTATTTGTTGAAAAGATTTTATTGGGAATATTCTACTCTTATTACTATCAGTATTTTTTATAATCAATGCAATTAATATTGTCAAGTCTTACTTTGTTCTGCAAGTGTTTACTTTTCATGATACGTAATAGAATAAATAAATTGTATGTGTTATAAATACGAATTTGTGGCACAAGTGAAGTGAGCTAATTTGTATTACCGAGTATTTGATTTTTGATAAAATAGATTCTCTTTTAGTTCGCTAATGTTGTACAGTGAACTATTGCAAAAAAAGTAAGATTGTGCTATATTTAGAATATGTTATCTCGAGGAGGAGTAAACAGTTTTGCCAGTGAATTTTTTATCATTACTTAAAATCGAAATGCGATTGAAACGATTTTTTAGGGTAAAGCCACATGCAGTTATAAAATTTTTGACAATACATGTAAAATCTACACACACATACACGAGCACCATTATAGTTGGTGTTAATTTTAGATTTTAGTAACGCCAAAAATGATGTATTTTTGTCATTTAAATTTACCCGACTTGTTATATATTTTTTTAAATTATAAATTTAATGTTATTAAGTTTAATATCTTTGCAGTAAATTTATTGATGTTTAAAACAAAGTTGTATTCCATTTAATATTCCAAAATGTTTAAATCATTGATTTGTTGGTTGGTTGGCTTTATTCTTGTTTCTTACTTTATCAAAATTTTAAATATGAATATGGAATAAGTACCTAATGACCGACATTTTAATGATTATAATGTAATGCATAACGAAACCTTTCCTTGCATTTGAAAATTTATACATTATGCATATTTTTTATATTTGCTTTTATGTTATTGTTGTTTAATTTTATTAGAAGGAATATGTGGAGCTACTAGAACATTTTTGAATGTTTAGATTAGGTAATGTCTTCCAAGAAGTGTTTCGAAAAAGTTGATGTTTAATTTTGACCAATTTGTAAAAAATAACATGGCTTGGTGTGCTCAAAATTGCATTGAGGTGTTGTGCAAAGAAAGATTATTTGGCTGTAAATATAATTGCTTTCGGGATTGGTATGAAAGTTAGTGACTTCAATTTTTTCTTCTAATAAAATTATGATTTTAATATTGGATGTAAAAAACTTTTGTTTGAGTGTTTTAAGGAATCATATCAGAATTTTCGTAAAGTACATATTTATTTTTGTTGTTGCTAATAAACAATTTATTTGGATTGATATTGTAAATTTATAAAAGTGTAAGGCAAATTGCCGACATGGTCAATTTTTGTCGATGGACCCTATGGGTAAACTACATATTGTTTTATTTGATATGATAGCGTAATACTTCCACTGATTATTACTATTTTATTTTTATGATTATGTATCATAAGGGCGTTAAAATTTGATCATCCAGTACAATGAAGAATGTGTACGATTGAGGTTTTATTTAACACGAGTTTTGTTAACACATAAGATGCTTTGCTTGAATTTTGTAGAAGAAGAAATTTAAAATGTTTGGCTTTTCTTTTTTTATTTTTGCAACACAAGAGATTTTAAAAGTTACATAATTATGTGTTTGTTTATTATTTGTAATAAAAAATTGTACACGTTTTATTATTTGAAAACGCTGAAGAAATGGATTGTGAAGTTGGTATTAATAATGAATACAATGTTTGTTACGATTGCTTTTCACATTTTGTTAATTATATTGTAACGCTGTCTTGGCTGTGATAAAGTCCTTATCGACAATTTATGTATGATATTGACTTCGTTCAGATGGAAGTACTATCATAACTATTAGGTTTTAACGAGAAAGCAAATATCACCTATTTGCATTTTTGCAAAGAGGTTTTGGTATTTGCTCTCTTGTTGTTTGTGATAAGGAACCTTGTCACTATTTATGTAGGTATTTTATTTTATTCTATACAGTTTGTTTTGTAAAAATAAAATTTGTAAATAGTTATTTCAAATATAACTCGTTATTATAATATTACACACTTTTATTTTCCATATTTTCTTAATCTTTACTATCTTTTATTCACTATTTGGTACTCATCAGTAGGGTCCGGATTTGTAGGCACTAAAAAACTTGAAAATATGCAGGCAAATATGCTCTAAAAACTTCAAAATAAGCACTCAAATATGCCCTGAAAAACAGGCACAAAGGAAGTAATAATCGATTGAGACTTTTTTGAATCCGAAATTCGAATATCAAAAAAGCATGTCTCCAGCCCCCCCCCCCAACTTAAAATTGAATTATCTCGAAAACTATTTGGGTACAAACGAAAATAATGTTTGCACAAACAGGCACAAACGATTGAGACTATTTTGGAGTCAAAATTCGAAATGGGGGGCTAGCATGTCTGCAGCCCCCCCCCCAGATTAATTTTTAAATATCTCGAAAACTATTCGGGTACAAACGAAAATAATGGTTGCATAAACAGACACAAACGATTGAGACGATTTTGGAGTTAAAATTCGAAATGGGGGGGGGGGACATGTACCTTCTTGGTATCATGATCAGAGCAGTAATATTAATAAAATATACAGTTATTGCACTGAATCACCTACAGTGGACAAAGTAGATATTAATTAAAATTGTTTTAAATAATACAAAAAGCGACAATATCAGAAAGAGAATAATTAAAATTATTTAAAATTTTATTACTTGATTTGCTAAATATGCAAAATATATACCAATATAAGCAAATAAGCATTTATAGGCAACAAACCGCCAAATATGCACTTAAACTCAAAATATGCATTATAGGCAAAATAAAAACTATATACTAAAGCGATTCGGGAAGGCGTAAAACATGCTCCCCTTTTAAAATTTTTCACGTGCCTGTACGCAAAAAGAACATGCAAATGCCTACAAATCCGGACCCTACTCATCAGATATACTAACAAAGACCGCGTTCGACGAGAAGCTACTTTCGCTACTGAAGCTTCACGTTAGTAGCGTGCAGTATTTGCGTTCGATTAGCTTAAATGCACGCTTCCATGCTTCCCTCCCCGAACGATATTTCGGCGCTGCGGTGTTTAAAATTTAAATTTGTATGTGTGGGTACCTAACCTAACTTATTATTTTTAAATATTATAAGGTTTAAAGATGGTTTAAAGGTTATTAACAATCTTATGGTTCACTGAAACCAAAATATTTTATATTTTAAAAATACATAAATAATAAATTTTGTTATTCTTGCTTTAGGAGTTGTCTTTGTTGTTATTCTTGTTTTATTTCAATTTCGTATTTAGCGCGTTTGATGTTAAAAGAAATTTTACAAATATATTTTTATTTTGCCAGAAGAAGTGAGTGAGACGACGAATACAAAAACGAAAAATATCTAGATATTATGTGATTTTGAAAAAAAATTGGTCATTTTAAAAACTATTATACTTTATTTCACTTTACCACATAGAAATACTGATCATAATGATAAACTGAACTGATGTTTATTTATTTGTGTGACCACGTAGTTGAATTTGTAGAAAAAATAAAGCAAACAAAATTTCGATTCAAATTTGAATTCAAATTTAAATTCAAATTATTTTGCGATTTTGCCACCATGCGCCACGCTACCATCAACCAAATAACCTTAGCAAATAACCAACCCACCTAAATTTTAGAAGCGTTTGTAGCGACTGAAAGGGGCGGAGCCGAAGCGTTTGGAAGCTCGTAGAAGTCTCTCCCCGACCGGGAAAGAAGCGTTTGGTGGCGTTTGGAAGCGAAAGTAGCGTCTCGTCGAACGGGGCCAAAGAAGTAAGCTAATGGTCATCTAAAATAATAAATGAGTTATCGAAAGTTTGATTGGATTTGGAATTTTTGATGAATTCATTTCTATTATTTTAATTTCTATTAAGGTTGGGAATTTTTAAAATTTTTGTATTCGAATATTCGTTCAAAAAATCACAAGAATATTCAAATTATTCGAATAATCATATGAATAATTTGAATATTCGAATAATTTGAATATTCGAATAATTTGAATATTTGAATAATTTGAATATTCGAATAATTTGAATATTCGAACAATTTGAATAGTGCCGTTGAGAAAATATTCATATTCGAATACTCGATTAGTTGATTATATTCGATTTTGATTCCCAGCCTTAATTTCTATGAGAACAATCGACTAGTGCTGTCGGTTTTTGCCTAACAAGGGGTCACTACAGTGAGTATGTCGCCAATCGAGATCTCAATTTGTTTGGTAATTCTAGTAGCTAAAAAATTATCACTTTTTGAATTTTAGTCGATTGCCTCTTAGTTCTTGAGTTAAGAATTTTTGAAAGTGCAGATTTTACCATAGGTTTTATGGAAGTTGTAACTCGTAGATACTGGGTTCTAATCCCAGCACATTTTTTTTCTTTAAGTTATGTAATTTATTATCGGAATTAAAAAATTAATGACCTACGAATTACCATTACAAATTATTAACCGCTAAACCACCACGGTTTTTTGTAATAATAGCTAACCACGGTATTTTCAAAAATTCATAACTCAAGAACTAAGGGCCAATCGACTAAAATTCGAAAAAGTGATAATTTTTTTAGCAACTACAATCACCAAAAAAATTGGGATCTCGATTGGCGACATACTCACTGTAATGTCCCCTTGTAAGTATGATATTTAACATTTTATTGACGATTAAAGAAAGCGTATTTGAGTGATTCATGGCAGTTCACTCGTTTATTTTTTCTTATTTATAGTTTAATTTATCTTTAGTTATAGAAAATTAAAAAGCACATCAAAATTTTGTATTGATTTGATTGTACAGTCAAAACTTTCTAAATCGACCTCCCTTTAATTCGAAATATTCTCTAAATCGAATTATTTATTTGGCACGTCCAACTAAATAGGGTTTTGTGCACAAAACACATGTGTAAAAATTATTCTCTAAATCGAATTTTTCAATTCGAACTCTCTCTAAATCCAATGTTAGGCATTTATCTCAATTTGTAATTCGTAATAGTTTACTAATTCGTAGTAATTCGTCATTCTATAAATCGAATTTCATTTTAATGAATGCATTTCTTTAACGTGAAACCCACGGTATAATATATCTGATACGTCAAGACGCTGACACAATCAGAACATACGCGTATTTTTATTATAGTTTATAAACATTTTTTATTATTTTTTCCTATTTTGATTCTTACTCTCGAACTCCCCCTAATTCGAACAAATTTTAATACATTATGAGAATTCGATTAAGGGCCAGTTGTATAAAAGAGGGTTAACTCGGGGATCAGCTGATCCTGGTTCAAGAGCTGATCCAGGATCGACCCAAGGTAGATAGATTTACTTGATAGGTTTATTTATAATCTATTTACCTTGCGTCGATCCTGCTTTGCGTTGATCCCTGGTTTAACTCTGATCCGAGGATGATCCTCTTTTATACAACTGGCCCTTAGAGAGTTTTGACTGTATTTGAATAAAAAAAGAAATGTTAGGAAGGAGCATGTGCAGAGAATGGAAGATCAGCGTTTGCCAAAGAGTGCCATGAAATATGATCCAATTGGGAGAAGAGATGTTGGATGTCCAAGGAAGAGGTGGGCTGATTAGAAATCGGAACAGGCCTAAGGCCTACACCGTGAAGCAGATGATGATGTTAGGTTAACTTTTTTGGCAATTATCTTTGAAATTTTCTGACCCCCCAAAAAAAACAGCCTATAGCTCCATCCAAATGAGTTTTTACTTTACCATACATAGTATCAATATATTATGTATTCTGTCGTATTACTGTGGACATGAAGAAGTTTTGTTAAGGGGGCAGATCAATAGGGTCTGAGCTTGTGTCAAGTTCAATTCAAAAACGAATAATCGTAGAAAGCTGAAATTTTCAGAATATACGTAAAATATGATTTTACTTAACATACAGTTGTTGGCACGAATAATGAAGCTTACGTCACGAACGGCATTTGTATGAAATAAGACGAAAATTGTGAGTCAAATAAGTGTTGGATATAATGGCCCCGTTCGACGAGAAGCTACTTTCGCTTCCAAACGCCACCAAACGCTTCTTTTCCGTTCGGGGAGAGACTTCTACGAGCTTCCAAACGCTTCGGCTCCGCCCCTTTCAGACGCTACAAACGCTTCTAAAATTTAGGTGGGTTGATGGTAGCGTGGCGCATGGTGGCAAAATCGCAAAATAATTTGAATTTAAATTTGAATTCAAATTTGAATTGAAATTTTGTTTACTTTATTTTTTCTACAAATTCAACCACGTGGTCACACAAATAAATAAACATCAGTTCAGTTTATCATTATGATCAGTATTTCTATGTGGTAAAGTGAAATAAAGTATAGTTTAATTTTAAAATTACCAATTTTTTTTTAAAATCACATAATATCTAGATATTTTTCGTTTTTGTATTCGTCGTCTCACTCACTTCTTCTGGCAAAATAAAAATATATTTGTAAAATTTCTTTTAACATCAAACGCGCTAAATACGAAATTGAAATAAAACAAGAATAACAACAAAGACAACTCCTAAAGCAAGAATAATAAAATTTATTATTTATATATTTTTAAAATATAAAATATTTTGGTTTCAGTGAACCATAAGATTGTTAATAACCTTTAAACCATCTTTAAACCTTATAATATTTAAAAATAATAAGTTAGGTTAGGTACCCACACATACAAATTTAAATTTTAAACACCGCAGCGCCGAAACATCGTTCGGGGAGGGAAGCATGGAAGCGTGCATTTAGGCTAATCGAACGCAAATACTGCACGCTACTAACGTGAAGCTTCAGTAGCGAAAGTAGCTTCTCGTCGAACGCGGTCAATGTGAATATAATAAATTTAAATCATAATAATATAGGCGGCAAATTCAAACAACAGTCAATATCCAAGCATTGCAAGTCTTCAAATGGTTTTTAATTTTTAACTATTGTAATTTTGATTACTATAAAATTACATTATTTATATTTTTCAATTAATTAACTAGAGCAATCCAAGTGTGGTGAATGGTGATACAACTTAAGATCCTAAAGATAAAAATTCATAAAAACTTGTAGTTTTTAAAATGAAATAACAAAAGCAAATAACTATATTTTTATTAAACTAGTAGTTATATCATTATGTTAATATTAATTATTAAAAACCAAGTTAAATAAACTAATTAACGCAACTAAACATAAAATGCAGAAAAAAAGGAAAGTTAAAAATGCAACGTGAGCACGGGGAACTAAAGCAAGCTGAGAGCCTTGGTAATGGATTTCTTAATACGGAGTTGTGGTGTATCCATAATGGACCATGTTAATATGTAATAATGGATACAGTGGATGTAAAGAGACTGAGGTGGTTTGGACACGTTCAAAAAATGAACAACGATAGGTGACTGAAAAGGATATGGGAATAACGGACGTCACATTTTGGAAGGAAACTAGGAAAACCTGCTAAAACATGGGAACAGGAGATTTAGTAGGCAATGAAGGATAGAGGACTTCAAGACAATGATTGGACTGACAGACAGGTTTGGAGGGTGGGATTCGAGACGGGGATACGTTTGTAAAACACTCGCTATTGTTTTCAAATTTACCACATCGGCGGTTTTGTCCCTTTAATCACTTTCAATGCCAATGTCAGAAACGTTATCATCATTTAATTGAATAATTAAGTCTGGCACCGTAATATCAGGCTTATTTTCGCGAGGCATAAAAGTTAACCAAAAGTGACCAAAACTAACCGATGTCATTTTCGCAACGAACGGATAGAGGGGAGGTAGTTTTTGGTTAAAAAGTTACCCAACCAAAATTAACCAAAGACGACCGCTCAAAATCAGTGGTTACTTTTTGCGATTGATTTGCTGGTACAAATGTGCGCCACAATTTAAATTTTAAAGTTGGAAGTGGTTCTAAACGTTCTAAAGACGAGGATTTGAGGTTATGTTAAATTAGAAATTGTGGTGGGGGACTAGCCAAAGTTGACCAAAAGTAACCGAGCGCTACTAACCGGGATCTTCGCGAAAATACGCTTTAACAGTATTTTTCGTTCATACCAATCAAAAATAATTTTTTCAAAAAGTTTGAGAAAGTCTGCTCTAATGAAATGAAAATATAACCTACAAACCAAACTAAGGTGTCAAAATTATAGAAACAGTCAATATAAAAACTACTTTCATTATAATTATTATATAAGCTAACACCTATTGTATCTATCTCTTTCTATCTCATACGTTGGGTATCAGATAATTTTCGACGTACAAGATTTCTAAAATCAGACATTTAAGAATAATTTAATATAGTGTGTCTTTGTTTCACCTATGTTACTATAATTAATTAAAAAAAAAGGTTGTCGGTACTTAATTCAGATGGTTGTGACGTAAGCTTCATTATTCGTGATTACAACTGTAAGCTATTTTTTATTTAAAAAAAATTAATATAAAAAAAATTTTCTAGCCGTTTTCAATAAAATGCACTTTAGTTATAAATATAAAATAGCTTACGTTAAGTAAAATCATATTTTAAGTATATTCTGAAAATTTCAGCTTTCTACGATTATTCGTTTTTGAGTTGAACTTGACACAAGAAATGAAGCAATATACATGAAATTTCAAATTTTAACCAATCAGAAGTTAATATCAATAAATCTCAATAAAATGTACCAATGAAATATCATAAAACAACTAGTGACATCTGTTGAATTTTATTATTTATTCCTATTGATCTAGGACCTTAAGGGATGATTTTTGAAATACTTAGTTGATTTCTGTAGGTAAATTTATAAAAATTTGAAAAATAGACGTTAAATATTTATTAGTAAAGGAAAATTTTACAAGGTCGCTTCATAGTGTGCGGCGTACTTGAAGATTAAAAACTTGAAATTGAAGGTTTAAAAAAAAAAACGATTTGAGCTGGCGGGTAAAGAAACGGATATTCCGGCCAACTTTTTAAAATTGAATCGAAGAGGTTTAATTTACTTTACAAAAGAAAAAAAGCGCGGATTTTTCGTTATTTTTATTATTTTTGGATCTTAAAAGTGTTTTTTTCTGGGAGAGATATTTTTAAGGGTTGGAAAATTAGATTTTTTTTCCAAGGGAAAAGTATCTTTTATAATAAGAATTAGAACTGATCTTGATTGAAATTGGTCCATGAAAACTTGATTAGTGCGAATGACGCGCTTGAGTAGATTAGCGAGACTATATCGTTGCTTTTTTTGGAAAAACTGTTTGCTATAATAAATTTTGTGTTGGAACCGCGGACTTCACAAAATTTCTTAGCTCGACATCGAAGTCAAAAAACAAAGAAAAAACATTTTTTTGCGAATGAGATTAAATCAAAATAATCTATTTTCATTTGAACCATTTGTAAGCGTTTTTGAATAACTTACCAGCATTTCCCCCAGTTCAAGTAGTGTTTTTTTTGCACTGTAGGCCCCCAAATCTGTCATGTAGAACAATATAAAAAATGTCGTCGAAATTTTGATCGGTTAATTTTTTGAGTCCAAACATTATTTTGGAAAGCAATTACTTCTTTGAGCGAATCTAATGTATTTCGACGTGCAAGTTTCATTGAGGTTTTGACTTTTGAACTACCCAGTGATATCTTGAAACGCAGTGACTTTTTTGAAATACAAATAAAAAGAAGTAAAATATAAATTTTCCGATGTAACAAAGAATTTTTCGAGTAGAGATAAGTAGGTATACTATTTTATCGGGAAAAAAAATTACTTTTATCATTTAGAAATCTGCCTGTAATGAAAACACTTTACAAGTCGATTTTACATTACTGGTCGATTCTTGAAGGAACTAGAGAATGCTTCATTTTTTCACCCGAAAAGCCGTTCGGAAAGGATCTTTTTCTGTATGTTTTCCGATAAAAATATTTATTGATATTAACAATCATCATTATAATTTAGAAAAAAGAAACATATTCACTTCGCTGCACAGTTGTAAGATGCGTTGTTCCTCTTTCGAATCACCATCATAATTAAATCCGTTGAAAGCGTCCGTGTTACCAAGATTACATGAAATTTTCTTAGAAAAATCAAATGAAGTTAAACCTTGAATGTTTTCCTCTTTATGTTTCTGACCAACGCTAACAATTTTGGTTACAATTGGAGGGATTTCTAAACAATTAGATACGTGACTCCAAGATGTACCTTTAAAAAAATCATGATTTTTAATTTTCTCAACGTCCAACCTCTTATCAGGATTAGTATCTAACAATCCACGTATGAGATCTTCTGCTTCTGATGATAATAAATTTGAAGGACAATTGTAGCAGCCAGTCATTATCTTTTGAGTTATTGCCTTCGTGTGGTTGCCGGTAAAAGGATATTCGCCAATCACCATTTTATAAAAGGTTACTCCAAGTGCCCACCAATCTACTTCTTTACCATATACTCCGATAAACAGTTCTGGAGCTTGAAATTGCAATGTTCCACATTCCGTAAAAGCGGCACCTTGGAAATTTTCTTTACATATCCCGAAATCAGCTAACTTCACGTGCCCATTGCCGTCAATTAAAATATTATCCGGTTTAATATCACGGTGGATTACATTTTGAGAATGCATATATTCGATCGCTAAAATCAGTTCCTTCATGTAAAAAGCAGCATCGCATTCCAATAATCTATATTGTTCCTCTAAAATTTTGCCCAATGTTCCTCCTTCTGCGTACTCCAGAACCGCATAAAGATTTGATTTGCTTTGAAAAGCATACGCCAATTTAATTATGAAAGGATGTCTAAGATATTTTAGAGCATTAACTTCAGCCAAGGCGCATTTGATACTTATTGATGATACTAATGCATGTTTTTTATGTATCACTTTCATAGCATAAACTTTGTTTTTATTTTCGCCATATTTTTTTCGTACCTGAAATACTTTTGCATGTCCTCCTTTAGCCAAATATTTTTTCACCTCAAAGGATTTAGTTGATAAATGGGAATTATCTTCGTAAACAGTTTGTAAAGAATCCATCTTGAATTATTTAGGGGTTAAAAAATTGTCTGAAAAATAATTAACCTAACTCCTTATATATAGAGATTTTATTAATAATTGGTAAACAATTTTGGAAACTATAAATTCGTATGATAATAAATTACTTATTTTATTATTTACGTTGTTATCTAAAACATATACAATCAAAGTACAACAATACCAACTTAATAAATTACAAGAAGTTAATACGCTAAACAGGGCTGCTTGCCAGGGGTGTAAGGTGTACGCCACAATACTCCCTCCCAAGTAAAAATATTTTGCATTTTGACGGTACTTCATTACAACCTTGAATTTGAACTAATTCACAGTACCTGTCCGGACATCTTACTTGCCTTCCCGATCTTGTTGTAATACTTGGTCCCTGTTTTAGAATACTTTTTTCTGCTGATTGAAACGGCTGTGAAGGTTTATTCATCGAAGGTCCAAGGCATTGTTGAGGAACCGGTATCGAATTCTTTTTTACTAATGTTTGCGTGCTTGAATCGTTACTCATCATATACGCTGGTTTTATTCAGTCTATAGATATCGCTACGCTTTTGCCATTTTTTTCAATTTGGAAAACCTTGTCTGTTCTCGCTAAAATCTTGAAAGGACCATCATACGTTGCTTGTAACGGTTTTCTTACGGCATTGTGCCTTACAAAAACATGTGAACAGGTGGCTAGATTTTTATGCACGAAAATTTTTCTATCCCCATGGTTACTGCCAGGTGCTGGTCTTCCCTGGCAATCGAAGATTTTCGCCATAAACCAATTCTGCTGCCGTTGCGTTTATATCCTCTTTGAAAGCCGTTTTTAAACCTAGAAGTACTATCGGTAATGCTTCCACCCAAGTTTCGTTGTTCTCTAAAGCATGACATTTAATTGCGCTCTTGAGCTGCCGGTGCACCCTTTCGATCATCCCATTCTCGATCGGATGGTATGCCGTTGATTGAATGTGTTCTGCTCCTAAGAGTTTCGACAAATTTTGAAATATATTTGACTTGAATTGCCGCCCCTGATCGGTTGTTATTCGCGCTGGTACACCAAATCTCGATATCCACGACGTTACGAGAGTCTGGGCTATTTCTTCTGCTGAAATGCTCTGTATGGGAACAACCTCAATCCATCTAGTAAATCTATCAATTATCGTCATGCAGTATGTAAAACCTTTTGAGTATGGAAGTGGACTAACAAGGAGGACTTATCAACTCCCCCTCACCGATTTGCACAATTTTTAACACACCTTTAGGCCATATTTAGTTATACATAAATTTAAAATCTTAGCTCCCCCAATTCAGGCAACTCGGAGAAAATCGATTTTCAAAATTCAAATTTTCTTATAAAATTACGACATAAAAGTAGTTCTAATGGTTCGTAGGTTTGTAGTGCTTCCTACATTATCGCCTTGAAAAATTACAATTGACATTTAATTTATTACTTAACCTCAGATATTATAAATGGTTATTTTAAGATTTTAAGTAGATCGTGATTGTAAGTATCTTTATTTAGTTAAACAAAAATAAAAACAAGGGTGATTGGTATAGATAACTAATTAACATTTAAAATGTTTAGGTCATTTCAAGATCAAATACAGGATGCACAAAGAAGTGGTCAATCAATTTACAGAAATTTTAACAGATACAAATAAAAACAACGCACATGAACAAACAATGTACGTTGAGCACAACACAACACGAAGTAAAAAGTGAAATAAGCTCAGAATTTTTCAACAATTTATGACCACGACTTCCTTAACACACTGCGTGCCACGATATTTATGTCATTTCATACATGCTGTCATTCACGTGTACGAGGCACGCAATGTGTTAAACGATACACTTACAACGTATCTTCATAATGACCATCTGCAAATCAAGCTCTCCAAATAATGACACTGCATACGTGTACATTGACACCTCTTCCGATTTGGCATACCAAAGAGGAAATTTTAAAATTTAACAATAATAATAATAATATACTTACTGTACTTTGATGTGAAACGAAAATAATAATTATTATAATAATTTTTATTGAAACATTTATGTCTGGCTACAACAGAAACTTTTTGTAATAAAATAATAAACCTATACTATTAATTATTTATTAAATTTATTAGGTATATAATCAATTAATAATATATTATGGACTGGATGCTCGAATTTCTCGATTCAAGTGGTAAGTTCTTGCAATCTAAATAAAAATCATCTAAACAAACCGAAACAAACTTAACTTTAAACTTACCTTACCGTATGTAATACTTAATAAAATTTATTATTTTTACTTCGTGTTGTGTTGTGCTCAACGTACATTGTTTGTTCATATGCGTTGTTTTTATTTGTATCTGTTAAAATTTCTGTAAATTGATTGACCACTTCTTTGTGCATCATGTATTTGATCTTGAAATGACCTAAACATTTTAAATGTATTAATTAGTTATCTATACCAATCACCCTTGTTTTTATTTTTGTTTAACTAAATAAAGATACTTACAATCGCGATCTACTTAAAATCTTAAAATAACCATTTATAATATCTGAGGTTAAGTAATAAATTAAATGTCAATTGTAATTTTTCAAGGCGATAATGTAGGAAGCACTACAAACCTACGAACCATTAGAACTACTTTTATGTCGTAATTTTATAAGAAAATTTGAATTTTGAAAATCGATTTTCTCCGAGTTGCCTGAATTGGGGGAGCTAAGATTTTAAATTTATGTATAACTAAATATGGCCTAAAGGTGTGTTAAAAATTGTGCAAATCGGTGAGGGGGAGTTGATAAGTCCTCCTTGTAAGTCAAGATGAATGTGTTCAAAACGTTTTGTGGGAGCTACAAATTTTCCAAGCGGTGCTACAGTGTATGTCTCTGAACTTTGGTTCTTTGGCATGGTATGCATTCTCTACACCAGGTTTTTACATCTTTATTAATTGCAGGCCAAACGAAACGCTTAGTAATTAGTTTTGCTGTTGCTCTTCCCAAATGCGCCACACATGCACTACTTCTGGAAAAAATATTTTTTTAAGCTGCAAGGAATGTTTCTTTTTATAAAAGATCTTTAATTCGTTATCATTTTCTTGATTGATGGCTAATTTTTTATAATCTATCATGATTTGGTCTGGAGTTAATTCTTCAATTTGTAATCTCGATAACGTATCTGCGGGAATGTTCTCGATACCATTTATATGTCGAATATCTGTTGAGAATTGTCCAATGAAATCTAGATATCTGTATTGACGAGGTGAACTATGATCTGATTTCTGTTTAAAAGCGAATACTAACGGTTTATGGTCCGTAAAAATCGTAAATTCTCTTCCCTCTCAGTGGCGGATTAAGGCCTAGGCTACCTAGGCAACTGCCTAGGGCCCGTAATTTTTGGGGCCCGAAATTAGGTTTTTAATTTATTTTTGAGTTGGTAATCAATCCACTTAGTTGATTTCTTAAGAAATATTAAGAACTGCCCCTTTATTTTTCTATGCTTAAAACTGATTTTTGAAGTAATAGTGTGGTAATTTTTGAAAATAAATAAATATTAATAAATTTTAATTTCTGAATATGTCTATATGCCCCTGAAATCCCACAAATTAACACGAAAACATCTTTTTATAATTTCTAACTTCAAATCTAAACTCGTTGACCTTGAAAATCTAAAAAATTTTGCCTGCGGCGCAATTTTACGTTATTTTTACCCCTCCCCTTGACAAAATGTTTGAAAATATTTTTTTAGCCCCCCAAACTTTTGACCCTAGTTGCGCCTATGTATACGTCATGACTGAAAAATAGGCCCGGAATTACAATGTTGCCTAGGGCCCGCTTTAGCCTTAATCCGCCACTGTTCCCTCTAAAGAGTGTCTAAATTTTTTTACTCCTTCGTAGATAGCTAGTAATTCACGATCGTACGCACTGTATTTTTGCTGTGCGGGAGATAATGTTTTCGCAAATAATGCAAGTGGTTGCCATTCTTTCTTTATTTCTTGTTGCAAAACCGCGCCGATGGCTAGGTTCGATGCGTCCACCATTATTGATAAAGGCATATTTTGAGCAGGACGTGCGAGTAATGTGGCGTTCGTTAGTGCTTTTTTACTCTTTTCAAACGCGCATTCGGCTTCCGAATTCCACTCAATCTTTCGGTTATCGTTCTTGTTTCCTGTTAAAAACTTATTTAAAGGCGCCTGTATTTCTGCTATCTTGGGAATAAATCTCCTGTAAAAATTTATCATCCCAAGAAACCTTCTTAATTGCTTGATAGTGATCGGGCGTTCGGCGCCGGCGTTCTTTATCACCTCAATCCGTTCATTTGGCGGCTTACTACCGTGTGCGTTGTACCGTGTACGCCACAAATTAATCGGATTAGGGAATTGGTCAAAAAATAAACAAAAAGTTTCTCAGTTAAAGGCTATAAGTATACCAGAATGGACAGATTGAGAAACTAAGATATTAGAAATGAGCTAGATCATTGCCTCCTATACTTACAAGCCGTGAAGTCGCAAATTTGGCAACGTCGCCGGTGGTCCTAATTTTCAAATTCTTGTATTGATGTTTATGTGATTTATGCATATTAAATTTGTGTAAGAACACTTTGTTAGTAATAATTAACAACTAAAACTAACCACAATCATAGGTAAGTGTACAAGAACTGTATTAAATAAGTCTGTAGCCTAAAAATTGATTCAATTCCTTATTAAATAGTTGAAAGGTAATACTTTACTTTTTGTAATTCGTTGCATATTGAATAATTATTTATTAGTACTACATTTTATTAATGGCATTGTTAATAAATCCTAGATGCAGTGTGCCAGATTGCACATCAAAAAATTACCTAGAAAGGATCCGGAACAAGGAAGAAATGAAGAGTTAAAAAGAACTCCAAAAATTTAAGAATTTTTAAAAATGACAAAATAGAAAATTATAATTCGTTACAAGTTTTACAAACAAACTAAAGTTTGAAAACTGGAATTATAAAATTTATGAAGAAAAGTTCACGTTATTTTATAGAATGAATATCGATTGTGAAATTTCCAACAATTCTTGTCATGTCGAAGATGAGACAATATAGTGATAAGTGTTTCAGTTTCTTAAAATATGACTGTCAAAATTCTGCAATTTTCAAATTTCGCAAAAATGCGAAAGGTAAATGATAATATCTATGATAATTATTATTAATGTCGATTTATTTGCAGAGAGGGAGGGGTGCAATTACTTTACTATGCTATTCATGTGGAAAGTGATCTAAAAATTTAATTATTCAAATGTACAAATCGTTTTGTTATATTCTCTTAAATAATAACAGAAAACTTCCAAATAATCAATTTCAAACTGTTGAAAATTTAACAAAATAGAGAAAATTACATACACTTTCACAAACCTAGATATTGCTTTTATTAGTTATATTTGTGTTTATATTGTAAAGTAAGTACTTTTTTTATAATAATTAGTTTAACTTTTTGATAATAAAATTGTATAATTTATTAAAACTATTTATTTAACATAAAATAACAAATAATGTGTATATGAGACACTTTGCAAGTAGGACCACCAAGTGCTGCAAATGCGACGTTGCCAAATGTAACTTCACGGCTTGTAAGTATAGGAGGCAATGGCTAGATATATACGAGCTAAATGAGAAAATCAATAATTATAAAAGATGCGGAAAAGAACATGTGAACAGAATGAAGGAAGATAGATTACCATCTAAAGTTATCAATTATAAACGCACAGGAAGAAGAAATGTAGGCCGTCCGAGAAAGAGATGGGTTCCGTAACAAGCATCATGCATAATACTTGAAGCGAGGAGGAAGAAGAAGAATGGAATTGGTAATGAAAATATTTGTAAGTTGTTTTCAGGAATTTCAACTACTAGAATCTTCTCTTGTATTAAATCAGGTTGGAGCGAACTATTTTTGAATTCAAAATTTGAGAACATTTACGGTAACAAGTATTCTAGACTAGCTGGAAGGCCCGTCCACGGACAAGCAGCTCGCCAATGTTGGAAACTCGATTGGTGTGCAACTCGATTCCAGATGAGGTGATTTTATAGTGGTAGAAAGTTGGATTAATTAGGTTATCAGACAGATTATAACAGGTGGATCAGCGTTCTGGTTTTATATACAGGGTTGGCCATAAAGCTTTATTATTTTCAGTTTCAGGTTTATATTTATTTATTTATTTATTTAAGATAAGAACGATAACAAATTGAAACTCAACATCCGTTCCTACGAAAACATATTTGGAAAATGGAAATCCTTCTCGATATACTGTTACGGTATTTTTGGGATGAAAAGAATTGTTTCTTCTTGTTTTGAAAATTTTATTGTAAAAATTTGAAAGTTTGTGCGACGTCAAACTTCATAAATTTTCTTTTATGAATTTTAGTATGGCTGAATTAGTGATGTGACGACTCGAGTATTACTCGGGTTAAAACTCGAGTAAGGTCTGTATTCGAATAACTCGAGTAGTTTTTTGTGCAACTCGAGTTGGCGAGTTTTAAATGCGCACGCAAACTGCACAAGCACAAATAATTTTATAAACGAGACGAATGAAAAGCAAAGCAAAATTATTATTAGTTTTTTACTAACTGATTTGCCTTTTCAAATACTCACAAGTCGCAACTCATAAAAAAGATTAAGATTAAAATTTAATAATTTTTAATGTTATTTTAATATTATTAATGATACAAGTGCGCGCGCAGCCGGGTAAAATTACTCGAGTATTAACTCTAGTTGAAAATATTTCGAATTCGAGTTACTCGAGTTTAAAAAGTATTCGACTCGTCACATCACTAGGCTGAATATTAGGTTTGTTCGTTTGTATGAACTAACTTGCTCGGTTCAAGTTAGTGCAATGTACTGTGTTCGTTTGGCTGCTCAGTTCATAACCGAACATGAACTTCTTGCTCGACCTCCATAGGAGGAGTAGGCAGTGCAAGTTAGAACACTATCTAACTTTTGTGGTGGGAGTATTTTGTCTCGAAAGATAACCCAGTTCAAGTTAGTTCATACAAACGAACAAACCTAATATGTGTTCAACTCGAAATGTCAGAAGTAAGCAATTTATTTATTTAAAGTTGGTATTTCATTAAATGTAACATTGACATTTTGTAAATTTTTAAATTATTTTGTATTATTTTCTAATCAAAATTTTACCAGTGGTTTTTGAACTTTTCTATTTAAATTTATTATATAGATATTCACAAAATGTCGTCTCGCAAGACCATAACAAAAACAGTTCGGGAAAAAACTGTAGCTTCGACTTCAAGAAATCCCCAAGGCAGTAGACTTTCTGCTAGTAGAATGCCGCAACCAATCGCCCATTCTACTGCTTTGGGAGGGAGAAGACCAAGTGCCTCGAGCACTATTGACCCAGTCTACAGCAGAGCTGGTCCGTCAGGAATAAGACCACCAGCAGTCAGAGTTCCACAAACTGCTTCGAGATCTTCAATTACTCGTTCTAATAGTGAGAAACGAATTTACAAAATATCCTAAATTTGCTTATACATTTCAGTTAGCATTCCTAGCGGCCATTACATGATACCTGGTAAACGTGGAGCAACTACGCAAGGTATAATTGTAAAATTTATGTGCAATATTTCTTAACATTCGTCCTTATTTGTATTTAGGTGGTGGAAGAGTTATTTTATCCAGTCCTCCTGATTTACGTCAAAGATTAGACCAAAGACCTCCAATTTCTGTCCAGACGTTTTCGAATACCGCCCAACCCGGAACTTACGGAGCTTCTAGAAGCTTTTTAAGTCATCCAGCGTATGAAGATGTTCAATCAGCAAATGTATATGTAAATAAAGCATCACCAAAAAGATATGGGCCATCAACTCGCGAGCAAAGCTACTTTGATCATGCAAATAGTTCCTTTTTGAATTACGGTGTATGAATACCATTTTCATTTTAGTTTTTGAATGACATATGTAACCATTAGTTAGATCCTTCCGAAGAAGTTGAATATTATTCGGAGGAAGATCTGGATACTTCAGCCCAAAGACTTTACTCTCCATCAGCAAGAACTCCTCCACATTTACGTAATAAGGAAATATTCGAAATAATTTAATTTAATTTAATTTAATTTTTTAGGCGCTGCTGAGGAGTCATTTAGTAATTTTTCCCAAAATGTGACTATGTATTTGAAAATTTTTCTTTAGATTACAGTTTAGGATTGAGTAATCCAGAATCTTCATTGGAACAATTAGTGGAAAAAGCTCTTGAAAGAAGTATATCTGAAAATCCAAATAGCAGTCGAGAAATTCAAGGACGTAGAAGTCGTAGTGCTTCGCCACCTATGGTTATGGGTCCGGATGGTCCCGTGCAAGCAACTCAACAAATTACCATCGGACACACATTAAGTCGTTTGCCAGAAGCAGAAATTATTAATAGACATACTTCTGTGATAGATGCTGCCGGTCCAAGTGGAAGAGGTCATATAGAAGAATTTGACCTTCAACAATTGTATGTAGAAATTGTTAGAAAAATCAAATTTACTTTTGTCCTATTTTATTATTAGTGAACCTGGTGGTTTGAATGCTTCAAGAAGAGGAGAGCTCGTAATAGAATTAAAAATAATTTCTCAAAGTATTTTATATATTTTTTTAGAATGCTCCGTTAAAAGAGGTGATTTCGGTTAGCAGCTCAATAACTATAGCACCAGGAGTGGCAACTAGGACTGATAAAACAGTATATCAAAAGTATAATAATCCTGAGGTATTTTTATAGATCTTTTAGTTTTCTTGAGTTTCTTCATGTAAAAATTTAGGCAATAAGTCCTGCGGAAGTATTGCAAATGGTGCAAGAAGAAAACGAAGATATCGATTTAATGAAAGACGTGGCGCCATTAGATTTAAAAGGATCGTTTACTGAATCATTTGATCTGAAAAAACGAATTCAAAAGGCTAAACTGTTTCCAGATAGTGTGAAACGCCTGGAGCAAGTAATATTTTCTGTTTATTTTAACGATTATTTTACCTGTTCATTTTTAGGCAGTCGTCCATTATCCACCTCCCGAAAGAGCTCCAGAAGAACTTCATCCCGAAATGATGGCTTCGTTAATGTATACTGAAGAACAAAGAATATTAATGGAAGAAGAACCTCTTAATGTATGTAATTTTCTTTTTCCTCCAGGACAAGATGATATAGTAGTAGAAGTTAGGTGAGTACGGATGAATTTGATGATTTTGATTTGTAATGAACGTAACAAATAGTTCGGCCGCTCAAGCTCCATTACAAAATATTGTAGTGCCAGGCGAAATACCGACTGAACTTCATACTTCTGGAGTCACTCCAGAATTGGAAACAGTTGCAGGAGCAACTTTCCAAAGTCAAGAGAAATACCCAACTGGTGATTTATACACTGCCGCCATGTTGCAACAAAGAAGTCCAAAGAGAACAGCTCCCAGATTAGGTATTAAAAAAACCTTCTTGTCTATTGGTTTTCATTTAAGATAAATTTTAGTAAGATCTCCCATCAAGGATTATCCAATTTTTTTGGATGATGAAGAACCTCCTTTTGACATGGATGGTAAGATAATAAGTAGTTCTTTCGTGCAAATTTCTAATACTTATCTAATATTTTTTTAGACATACAGCCAATGATTGACTTAGTAGGTGCATCCCCTTCTGCTAACATGACACCTGAATTTGCAGACACCTCTCAACTCAATGAAGAAGAAAATGCTTTGGAATATGAATTGACACCTCAACCTCCAAGTCATGTATCTAGAGTACAGTTAAGAGGATCTGAAAAACCAGCATGGTTTCCTGGTATTAAATAAAATTTAATCAAAAGCAGCCTTTCTGCAAAAATAAATTAAAATTTTTAGGTTATGTAATTGCTCTACCGGAAAATTTAAAAATGGCGAAATCGGCGAGCGACGTTTTACCCGCAGCTTGGCAAGCCGTCCAACCGGATATATTTGAAGAAGACAGCATTCTTGTCGTAGGTTAATAAAAAAAGAAGTTTGTTTTGTTTTTATTTTAACAGTAAACATTACGTATACAGTGTATAATTTTTGTAAAGCCATTGCATTCTACAAAAAATAAAAATTATATTTATTATTGTCAATACACATAATATGTATAGTATTATTATTAGAAACAAATAAGTAAATTGTATACATAAACTAAATATTCTTGTACTGCATCGCCAAAGAATCTAGAGACCTTTGTTGAAATATACCAGACATGGAGGATTCCCATTATACCTCTTACAAATTTTAGCCTAAAACATTTTCATTATTACAAGGATGAACGGATGAACGGAATAATTGCATACTTTTAAATCATCTTCAAGATCACTAAATCTGTATTCTGCTTTTTGTTTAAAACAAGCGCAGGCTAATGGAGTTGCAAATGTTAAAATGAAACCGATAAGTGCGAGTTGTATGGGCAACGCAGCCCATGGATATCTGCATAAGGTACCCCGACGTTCTAAGTAATTCATTACTATAGGAGTTGCAACTAAAATTAAAAAGTTAGATAATAAAACATAATTTATTATTATCATTATCATACTAACCCATTCCTGGGGCAGCCATAATTATTCTGCTCATGGTAACCTGAGATATTCCACTTTGGGCAGCCAATTTAGAATTTCCTAATTTATTACCTTTTGCATCCAATACTGGCGTCCCATCTTTAAGTTCTCTAAAATTTATTTAAAAATAAGAAAGTTATAGTCCAAACCATACGAAAGCTCGATTATGATTATGATTCAACCCAGTTTTTCCCTTATAACTTGAAAATGATGATGGTCATAGCCTGGTGGTTAAAACTGCAAATGCAAAAATTCGAGTTTAAACCCAGGGAAAGCAAAACTTTCTTATGATCGTCTCCGTGCTTCGGAGACCACGCAAAACCGGCAGTCTTTCTGAGTTGATGAATTGTCACCATTGACAAAAGGGACCAGGGTCACAGAAAGATCCTCAGGCCAGCATAGAAAGACACCTACCGGATATAAATCAATAAAATTCATAGATCCAATTCGCGATTTACATTATTGTTGGTGCGCCACCATAACTAACATATTACGTCCAATTTTTAGTTTGGAATTATTCCGTGTGGGGCGTATTGTTCATGTAAATCGCGAAGAGTGGTTGGCAATAACAAGACATAACTTAAAAACGGTGAGAGATATCAAAAATTTTGAAGAGCCCAAGATATTTAGTATAAGAAGACGAATAGTTTTTTTATATTTGTCCTGATATGTCCTATTATTTTTAATATTGTTTACTATTTTCTAGTTATTAAGAAAAACTGGGTTGAGTCATATTCGATTACTGATTATGCCAAAAATTGCTAAAGTTGTGGAAGTTTGCAAACTTTTACTTACTGTGATCGCATTAAAGGTATGTTGATACAATTTGCTGCTGCAACAGCGGCAAATGGCACTAATCTTCCTACAAGGCCTGGAGAATTCTGCAATTAAATATTTTGAATGCAGGCTGTTCCGGAATCAAACGAGAATTTCCCAAAAGTACTTTTACAGGCTTAAAATAAATTTACATGTTATAAATAATTTAGGTCTTTTATTGAAAACCTCAAATATTACTTTTAGAAAATTTTTTCAATTCCGAAATTATTGTGAAACTAGTAAAAACTATTTTTAGACAACACAACATGTACCTTCACAAGACGATTTAATCCAATTGCTGTAAAAACGGCTCCTCCCGTTGCACAACAATACGAAATTCCGAGCTGCCTGAAAATAAATAAAATTATTAATTAAAAAGTTTACAAGAATTGCAGGACTTTAAAACTAAGCGAAACATGAAAGCGCTTAATTCCGTTCCCTCCATACTGCCGGTTAATTGACTCCATTAGTGATGTGATGAATGATCTCAAAACGCCTATATATAGGCTAACCATACTACACGAATTGACTCAGTGTTAATTTGTCGTAAGAAAGCGAACATGTTTATCTTATTATACGCTGTCAAAAGGGAGATGTTTTGTGTAATGGGATTCTTCTTCTTCTTTCTTCTTCTTCTTCAGCCCATCCTAGTCAGATGACCATGGCCTCTCCAGTAATGGAGGTTTTTTCCATAACTCACCACGCTGGCTAGACGGGTTGGTGAGTAGTCCGCATATCGATTTTTTGACTATAGTTGTTTTACATCCATTAGCAGCCTGCTAGGCTAACCTTCAGATGTGCCTATAGCCCTGTTTTTTGTTAACGGTGGCAATTCGTCAACTTAGGGGGACCGCCGGCTTAACGTGCCCTCCGAAGCACGGAGACTTGGTCATAAGAAAGTTTGACTCTCCCCAGGTTTGAACCCGGTACCCTGCATTCGCATCCAACTGCGTTAGCTGCAAGGCAATGACCGTCTCTTGGGTCATAATGATTATTACCTACCCCTTTTTCAATTCTCCAATATATTATATCAATGAGATATGTATGGGGTTTACTATATAGGTAGCACCTTTCATAGTATCGGTTAAACCAAATATCCTCGATATGATTGACATTGATGACTGGATCTCATTATAGAGCATCCAATTCTCACCTATTGGGCAACTGCATTGACTTATATGCTAAACTAGGCAAGAGTAATAAGATAATATGGTAAAATACTGCAGCGCCTGACCCATAGTGGGCAACTAACGGAAACTAGCTTCAGATAGTAGAAGAGGAACTAAAACGGAACAACTGCGAGGATCACTCGAGGGGAAACGGACAAAACATATCAAGGAATGGAAACTTGACCGATATACCACTATACTCCGTTATTTGGAGTTGCTACAGGGCCGCTACAAGTGAATATTTTTTAGCGCATAAAGTCCCGAGCTCTGATGGTATTCAAAATAGGGACCCAATCAACGTTTCCCTTGTGGGTCATTTTTGGAACACTATCAATATTTTATGTTATAGACGTGTGAAAAATACCCAAAAAGGAAGATGCACCAGCGTATAATACTATCACATTTATTGACCGTGACCCGCTGTTTATTGCGTGTTGGTTAAACGATGCAAATATTATGCATGGAAAATCACTGTGCAGTTTAATTTTTATTGTTTTAAATTAATATTAATAATTAAAACCGGTTAAAACTATTAGGTAGCAATAAAACAAGTGCATTTGAAAATATTTGCCAATGGGATATGCCAAATCAATAATTAGTAAACGAAAATGTTAGCCAAGGTGCAGGCCTGGTTTTCAGTCAATGACATACTTCCATTTTGGTCCGGTTGTGTAGGTTCGTAAAAGATGGTTATTTGAAAAGGAACTTTTGTTTTTCAATTTTTTTTGTGGCCAGTAGTTAGCCCTAGTGACCCAGTAGTCCGCCCAGAGATCGGTGTCCGGGTTGTAGGTGAACGTCAGATGTTTATTGATAGTTGTGCTATTTTACTTATTAATCTTATTCTATTAACGTGTGTTTGTAGTTGCGTACAATTATTGATAATTGTAATAAATTGATTGATTAAAAAAATGGTACTTTGTTATTTGTGATGAATTAATTTCCAAAGCTGGTATGTTATTTGGAAATTGCAATTTTTTTCGAATTTTTCATAATAAATAAAATAATATTGTTTATGTACTATTGATTGTATGGTATTGAATTTTTTTGATTACGAATTCTGATTATACATTTTTTATAAATGACCTCAAGTTATTCAGTCATTACGTATGTACTGTCTGATAATTGTTTGCGATAAAAAAATTATTTACTTTTAAATTCTAATATTCTATAAATATTGCTGTTAATTTAATTAGAAATAGAGATAAAAGTTCAAACTGAATAATAACAACCAATAGTTCGAAGCTAATTTAGATATTTATTTTTCAATCTGAAGATACGTAATAATTAAAAACTTAAATATCTCACAAATACATCGGGTTCAAATTTTAAATTAGGAGTATGATAGGAAACAAATTATTATTATCTTTGCTAGAATCAAAAATTTCAAAATAAATTTGTTCATAATGATTTTGGCCTCGCCGGTTAAACCTGTAATCCTGATTTACAACAAATTTTGGCTAATTCACACTTACTTGTTACTAAGAGCTGCATCTCCACTTCTATTGGTATGATTTACTAAAGCGTTAAACGATTGATTTATCCATTGCCAAAATATAACAGCAAAAGAGCTTTTATAAAAAGTAAGCATTCCTCCCGTAATCATCATATTCATAGGTACTTGAGCAGACATTCTTCCTATAAGGGGCATTAGTTCTCCAGAGTCTGGATGAAACGCCGAATCGTATAACAATTTTGCGTTCCATAGTTCGTCTTCTGTTAAACATGGCGGTAATCTCTCACGACACCTAAAAAGGGCGTAAAATGAATTCAGAAAAAATAACGAAAAAAATGTTACCTACTTATGCTTCATCACAATACATTTTGCATTTTCCAAAGCACTGGTACTTGCTAAAACGTTGAGAGGATTCGTAATTAGAAAGAAGTGTTTAGCTCGACCAATGTAAGTTTCTTGATCAAATCTTGGCTCATTGATATTAATTTTTAATAATTCTTCAGTGCGATCTACACATTCTGCAGTCATCATTAGTACTAAAACCCAAAAAATCCTCAGGCTTGTGATAGAGTTTAAAACCGCCGGCTGTACTTACATTTTGAGGGACAGCAAAGTTGATATGGTTAAAAACGAATGGACATAACTTGTTTATATTTAATTTTAGTTGCCCTTCAGGCTCACGAATTAATTTCTCTACCTAAAAGGTGCTAAATTGTGTCATGTTATTTTTGAAGTATGATAAGTAATTAAAAAGAATTGTCACTTTATGTCACATATTAATTAAATTTGATTAATGAACACCTACCTACCGATTTTAATTTAGTTGCCTGAAATGTTGACCAAATGGCGAACCCAACTTTATCACACTTGTATGGAATGGTGTTGCTTAAGAGATACAAAATGAAAAATCGATGATAAGGAGTTTTGTTGGAGTTCTGGGTTATAAGCGCCGACGCATTTGATAGTGTATGACTCGTTATTTCAATAATCTGTTTGTGTTTTCGAATATAGGAATATATTACTTTTTAATTACTTAAACCAACAATAGCATTATTTATTCATACAATAACTCATTTTTATCCTACCCAAAATAAAATTAAAGCAATATTTCTACTAATGGTATTGCCGATAGAGTGAACAAAAAAATTACCTCGGCAACAAGTTGTATATCAAATTTATCTCAACTTGAGAATTAAGCAAATATTTATCAAAATTATGTAATCCTTTTCATACACTTTAATTGTGAGATAAAAAATTAAGTTATTACATTTTTATAGTATGTATCTACCTATTTTTTATTATTTATCTTATACAATTCAAAAAAATAATTTCTTCAAACATTTTTCCAAAAAACAACAAATTTTTCGAAAAAGTTTATGGGTTCAGTTATTATGTCCCTACTTTTGTGTAGAAATAACTAAGGAAAGCTTTGGCATTGGAAAAGAGCCTCAATTTTGTAACAACAGGCTCGGATCAGAAGAGAGCCAAATTTGTCATAATCGGCCCTAATAAAAAATAACAAATTCGTCAATTCCTATTTCCTACGCCAATAAATGAGTGTCATCAAAATTAAACCAAATAAAATTCTTCGTAGAACTGAAAAAAAATTGTTAAAATCGAAAAGATACATAGGCATCTACTATAGAACCCTATTTTTTTCCTTTGCCCAAAAAACGGTAGTTTTCAATTTTTCATTTAGACTTTTCTTTTCGTCTGACGGAAAAGTAATTCATAGGTGAGTTAAGAGGAATCCGCTATACTTTTTACAAAGCTCATAAACAGACTGTCGTAATTCGAAGACTGCATGCTTATTATTCAAAGAAATTGTTCAAAAGTAACATTTTTAGAAAGAGGACACTTGAATACATCCCGACATGTTCAGATTTTTTCAATATTCAAAATAGTTTTTTTTTGTAATCTTCGAACAAAGTTACCTTTACTTTATTAATTAATTACGAAAAAGAGAAATTAAAAATTAAAAAATGAAAAACAACTCGATCTGACTTCAAGCTTTTTATAGTTAACTAGCTGGAAGGCCTATCCACGGACGGGCAGTTCGCCAAGGTTGAAAACTCGATTGGTGTGCTACTCGATCCCAGGGGGAGGTGAATTTAACTTTTAAGTTGGTACTACCAACTACCAATCAGAATGCGTTGTGTGTCCTAAAAAATGACACGCTGGAGGCGGCGGAGCGTGCTGGTCTTTTATATGTTTTTTGTTAATCGTCATTAATTTGTCAACATTGACATTAAATCTTTGTAAAATTTCATTTTACCGTATTTAAACTTTTATATGTTGGATTATACACTTGATTAACTGTTCTATTTGTTTGGTTTTAATTTTTTAAAAATTTATCACTTTGTTTAATTTGGTAATTTTTTATTCATTAACACAATTATCATAGTTTATTTATTTTCTGTGTTTATAGTCTTGATAATGGTATCTAGTAAATAGGCCGAAACAGTCGACAGATTTAATAATTTTGTATTATTTTGTCCACAAAAACCGAGATTTTTTATCCTAATTTTTATATGTTTGATTTGATTATATGTTTGATTTGATTATATGTTTGATTTAAAATTTCATGGATTTTGCTAATGCCGTTTCTTTGTAATTACCGAATTGCAAACATGTGGTATTTTATGGTATTTTATTAAATTTTAGAATTAATTTTAAATAATTATTCAACCAACATGACGGTATAGTCTTATGAAAAATGGTTTACTTTTTAAATATGGTAACAGGGACGTGCCCAGCCAACTTTTTGAGGGGGGAATTTGCTAACTTAATTAATTATAAATTGCCAACTTTTTGTAATTGTCTATTTTTCCTATTGTTGGTTTAACAGATTTTGCCAACTTGACCAAATTTTGAGTGATTTTGCCAACTTTTTTCCAACTTTCTGAAATATTGGGGGAGGCTCCCCACCCTGTGAGCACGTCCCTGTATGGTAACACAGGTATTGAACAAAGACCAGACTTTTCTTTTACTCGTATAATGAGAGTATGAAATATCACTCTGCCCCCTGTGCTGGAATGTTCTTGACAGTTTTCCTATCAGTTGATAACATAATCATATTACTTACAATAATTATTAATATTACTTTTGAAGAAGCAAATTTAAATTTTATTAATTTTTTAAATATTTGTACAATTGTTAAAATTAGTTATCAAAATATTAATCAAGTTTCTCCAATTTTGGAAAATTGTAAAATCCATTCAACTAAATTAGTACCTACAAGAAGACATACAAAAATATCCATATAATTATGGACGTGCCTACGGGGGCGGGAGCCTCCCCCCCCCCAATAATTTAGGAAATTGGAAAAAAGTTGGCAAAATCACTCAAAATTTGGACAAGTTGGCAAAATCCGCTAAACCTATAATAGGAAAAATAGACAATTACATAGAGTTGGCAATTTTGAATTAATTAAGTTGGCAAATTCCCTCCCCAAAAAAGTTGGCTGGGCAATGCATATAATTATTATATCCTGTAAACTTTAATTTTCCATGGCTTATTTGGCTCTGTGTCTAATGCTTTTTAATAAGATGTAATGTGGGTTTGCGATAAAGAAGTTTAATATGACACCCATGCTATATATATATATTATAACACGTAGACCGCCACGCTTAAAAAATAATAAATAAATTTATGGTTTTTCGAGGGATGTTTAATGTTGTGGAATGTTTTATTTTACCCTCTTAAGTGTACCCTACTACTGAGTTTACATTTTTGATTTTATGATTTTCTATCAAAATAGGTCAGTGAATTAAGAAAATATCAGATATGGTTGTTCGGCCTACGGCCTCACTGATGGTTGAGAGATATTCGGATGTGGCCATCCCATGACTTTACCATACATTAATCATATGGTATTATATGTCTCATATATCTTGTTTAATTCAATACAGATTACTATAAATTGTTTCTTTCCGTTTTTGGCCACCTCTACAAAGCGACGCTTGATACGGCCCCTATGTGCATAGTGCTCCTTGATTGCAAACATTAAAAACTTCTTCTTCAGAGAAGAAGTTTTCATAAAAACAGTGAAATCTCGTTAATCTATTCTTGCGCGTCACCCCCACTATCGAGAGTTACCGCGAACCGATTTCAACCAAAATCAAAATTGTTAACGATGTCAAGAGCAATATTGGCTATAGCATGGGAACAGTAGCGTAGCTGGTGGGGGGGCGGGCTGCCCCGGGCGGCATATTTTTAGGGGCGGCATTAAGGCCGACAAAAGAATTTTTTTTATATTTCATCAATCAGGAAATAGGATTAATAAATGGTCATTCAAAAACATTTTCCGCCCCGAGCGGCAAGAGTTCCAGTTACGCCACTGCATGGGAATCATCAAGGTACAAATCATTTGCTATGCCGAAGACAACTTCTAATAGCAGAGAGCGAAGATGATCTGCAACGTTTGTTATATAGAATGAACACACACGCAGAAGAGCTTAATATGCAGGTGTCCACCCAGAAAACTCAATGCATGGTGATTGTCTCAGAGATTTCATAATGGCAAAAGAAATATATAAATATAGAAAGTAAAGTTTGAATATATAAGACCTGCGTAAGACCAATCTTAACATATTTATGCAGCAGAAATAAGAATTGACACGTTCAAAACTAAGCAGATGGCAAAAACAACGGAAATGAAAACTTTACGAGCCATCGCCAACCTCAGTCTTCGCGACAGGGTCAGAAGTGAAAGAATTCGCGAAACATGTAACATACAGGATGCGGTCATATGGACCAGTGATAGGAGACGACGTTGGAGGGACCATGTTGAGAGAATGGGAGAAGGAAGACTTACCAGAGCGGTGCAAACCCAGAGGCCAACGACTAAGGAGACTACCCGGTAGACCACATAAGAAGTGGTACGAAAGCTGGAAGACATTATCAAATTAGGATAACAATCTCTAAGAAAATACGAGAGCAGAATGGAAAAAACAGGACATTGTCCTAAAATAAGAGGAAGAAGAAGAAGAAGAAGAAAAATAAAATATTTAATTTTGTAACATGAGTAACATTTCTGATGAAGTTTTTGAAAATTACTCAAAAAAAAGTAGAAAACTACAGGCAAATTCACAATTTTCGTGTTATTAGAAAGAATTATTGTCAATTAAAACTTTAGTCATATTCGAGATCTTATATGGTTTGGAGCAATGGAGAGAAAGTGCATCTGATTATTGAATGGTTTGGGGAGGTACTCCATACCCCCAGACCCCAGATCAGAGAAGCAACGTTTGTTGCTTAATTGTATGGCTGGATGGTATTCCATACCCACAGAAATAGAAATATGGTAAAGGTACCAGTTGTGGCAATGTTAGGCAAAACTCAATGAAACTATTCACAAAACTTTAAAAATTTTTTTTGGTCGAATATGGGATCTATTCGAAATTTTTTAAAATTTATAATACCTCGGTTTTGGCGATAAATTTATACAACTAATTTTATTTATTATTATATTTCGATAAGCTACAGATAGCATAAATAAAAATAGTTTTGCATAAATTATAATACCGTGGATGTAGGATAGATCAGTTTAGAGTTTGGGCTACCTCATCGAATTTTGTTTATTTCCACCAAATATAGTTCAGAAAACGGTCTAATTTATTATATCTTCAGTCCTATTCAGTCCTCATGGGGCTGTGCAAGAATCCCTCACTGCATTTGGCTTGCAAGATTTAATTAAAAATCGTTGTCTGGGATACAAAGGTTAAAAGTGAAACATTTTCAAGCGAGGTATGCTTTTGAGACCCACTTTCTTACTGACGAGATAATAATTTAATCGAAATAACAATTTGAGGATCACTAGTAACGACCTTATGTTGAGAACTTCCGATTTTACAATTCAAACTGAAAAAAGGCTTTCGTCGCTCCTATTGGTTAAAACTGTTAGAAATGAGTGACGTTTAAAATCTTTGAATTGTGTCGTCATTCGTCAGCCTGACGTGACAGCATGGCTGATCGTAAGCAAACCAAAGAAATACTTACGGTTTTGTTTTTGTGTGTTTTGTGGTATGTAATAAGTTCTAGCAATAATGTTATCGGAAAAATGTTACTCAATGAATTTCCATATCCCATGACCATGACAATGGTCCAGTTATTAACCATAGCTGTATTCAGTGGACCTTTATTTAATATGTGGGGTGTTCGAAAATACGTTGACATATCGTGGAGTTATTATTTTAAACTTATAGTTCCGCTGGCACTAGGAAAATTTTTTGCCTCAGTATTTTCTCACGTCAGCATATGGAAAGTGCCAGTGTCGTATGCTCATACGGGTATGTATTCAAAATTCCCTTCACATTTTGAGGTTATATTGATTTGTCAATGTTTTAGTGAAAGCTACGATGCCTCTTTTTACTGTGATCTTATCTAGGATAATAATGGGTGAAAAGCAAACCTGTACGGTGTACATGAGTCTCGTTCCTATTATTGCAGGAGTCGCTATAGCAACCATTACCGAAATCAGCTTTGATGTTATCGGTTTAGTTAGTGCGTTGGCTTCCACTATGGGCTTCTCACTGCAAAATATTTTTTCAAAAAAAGTGTTACATGATACGGGCGTACACCATTTAAGACTGCTGCACATTTTAGGACGTTTAGCACTGTTTATGTTTTTGCCTGTTTGGATCTTTTATGACTTTTTTCACCTTTTAGATAATCCGTCGGTGGTAAGTTTTCTTTATTCCTAAGGTAAACGTCATATCTAAGTTTCTTTGTTTTAGACGAGTACAAGCTATCGAGTTTTTGCATTACTTTTCACCGATGGTGTTTTAAATTGGCTACAAAATATCGTAGCCTTTAGCGTATTATCTTTAGTCACCCCGTTAACTTATTCGGTGGCAAATGCAAGTAAACGAATTTTTGTGATTACTATTTCCTTATTTATATTAGGAAATCCAGTTACAAGTTTAAATATTTTTGGAATGTTGCTGGCTATTTTAGGCGTGTTTGCTTATAATAAGGTACAAACAAATTTTGTCAACTCTCGAATGAATGATTTTATTATTATTGCACTTTTAGGCAAAATATGACGCAAAAAAGCTTCAAACAAAGCAGACTCTTTTACCGTATAATAAAAGTAGTTGGCAAGAACGCAGCAACGGATTTACATTGTATCCACAAAATGGTACAATCAACGAAAGTTCTATTTCAAACGGCTCAACGAAAAATGGCTCAACTCCTACTAACTCTTTTATTTACAATACAAATTCTAGCAGTAGTAATTTATTATTCGTGTAAGTAGGAACAAATTTTTAAATTAATTAATTTTTGTTGATTTTTAACTAAATTTTTTAATTACCCAGGTATTAATTTAAATACTGTTGTTCGAAAGTGTAATTTACTGCCTTGGGGACATAACACGGGCTACGTTGTTAATTTTGAAATACTAATCTCGCCTGCATCTTTTTAACGAATTATAAAATTACACTTTTGATGATTTTTTGTGTAAAAATAGGAAATTCTATTTTGTTATTTGTTATTATAAAAAATAATGTGAATGTATATTTGTAAATAAGAATTTATTATTGTATTTTATTTATTTATTCGTAAAAAAACAGTAAATGAAATATTTAAATTATGTGACATAAAATTCTTATTATTATTTAAATATGGAACATTGTGTGTATACTTAACTAAATAAAAATATTTTTATAGAATATGGAATTTATGTATAAAGTATTGAGTATAGAAACACTTCAGGTGCATATTTTTGCGATAAAATTAATGAAGGAGTTACAAAATGCCAAAACATAATAATTGGTCTTTATTTAAACTTAATTGTCATTGCCATCAATATGACCCAGCAAATGTTCCATACTTCACTTACATGCGGTGTATAAAAAAAAGATAAATTATTTAAACTTATAAAGTCTTGGTAATTGTATTTTGACTAGAAGATAAATTTTTGTTTTCTTGTTCGTTGGTTATCCATGATAAAAGTTGACTTCCCTATAAAAAAGAACATAAACATTAAATTAAGTTGACTGACTTAAACAAAATATAGCTTTTATTTTATAAATAATTGCGTTGTGTTAACTAAGCATTTTTGACGAAAATATTAGGACAATTTGTCATCGATATTTATTAAAAGATTGCCCATAACAAATTAAACATTGTTTTATTTGATAATATAATATTTTACATCCATTTGGTAGCTTGCTTGGCTGGCCTTCAGATGTGCCTGTACCCAGCGGCGGTTCTAGCAAGATTTTTAGGTGGTGCAAGATCTCATTTTGGCGCCCCCCCTGACCGGACAGTAAAAAGAAACAATATTTGTTTGAAAAGGTTTATTTAAAAAATTAAATTAAAAAAAAAATTCAGAATTTTTTGTCATTTTGGCGCCCTCCGCCCTAGCCTGTACCCTGGTTTTTATATTAATGATGGCAATTCATTAACCAATTAACAAAAATATAATTGATTCATATAATTAAAAATATATTATTTAAAAACTAATAAGTTTAAAAAAAACATGGCGGATTTGGTGGACTAACTCATTAGTACCAAAATTCTAACATGGTTAAATAATTTGTTTAATAATGATCAATTCTTCTTTTGTTGAATTTAATTGCGAAGGAATTCTAAAAAATTATTTTTAACATACTTACGCGGTTAAACCCTTTATATTACATATGCAATTTTTTTAATCTTAAATTTTTACAAATCACACGGAATAAATAAATTATTAAAAACTATAACTGGATCTGGATAATTTCCCAACAGCCGTTTTGGAAATTATTTGTACTTGCGACTCTGCTTAGTTTTATAAAATATTTAAGTAAATTATAAAAGTTTAAACTGCATAATTGTTATTTTATACTTCCGCGGCATCATCCTTTGAATGCAAGTCACATTAAATAACAATTTTGTTAATTTTAAACAATAACCATCATAATAGAGATTTCTTTATTATAAACCGTTAACATTTTTGTATCTTGTGTCCACCATTGACGCCCACGAATGGATTAATGAGATCCTATCTACAATCTACTTTAAAGGGATTTTGAAACTGAAATTTCCCTAAAGAGAATCAACAAACAAACAAGTTATTTTGTTTTTTTCGAATTATTCATTAATTGTATAGACAAGGACAGTATAATAAACTAGCTTACACAGTCGCCATCCGGCCCTGTTTAGCTGTTAGGTACAGAACGTCGTTGCCAGAGTTGTTCGGGCTCACTCAGATGTATTGAAATAATCATTCGTGTCAAGAAACAATGTTTAAAACCTCTAAATTCTTTTTAATTGTTTTCAAATAGAAACGAAACCAATCCAACATCTTAAAATTAATTAATACTGTTTGGTCACTGTTATAAATATTTAAATTCTCTTCCGCCACTGTGCTGTGACTGTCAACTTAACATCCAAATCTAAATACTGTTCCATCACTGTCCTAAATTAATATTAATGTTGTTTCACTACGGTTGTGTCACAGTTTGGCATCCGAATCTACCACAGGTTCATTTTAAACCAATCTTGATCTGTAATCAATTGCATGCGTTACGATCAGATCTGGGCTTTTATTGTACAAGATATTCTTAAAAAATAGTGCCAAAGTTTACAGCGAGGTAGGGATATTTTTGCCTGGCCCAATGAATAAAAATCAAGCGGTGTTAAAGTCGGGTGATCTGGAAGCTCATATTGGTTTATCGTCTCCTACGCAACGTTGAGGAAATTTTTTTATTCAGAAAAGTGCGAACGCTTAATCCAAAATGAAGTTCTTCGCCATGTTCCTAATATTGACTTGCATGTAATTCCTTATATTGTCAAAGCACTTTCGGATCATAATAACATAAACTTTTGCAACTTGCTGGTCATCCCTATACATCGACACAAAAAATTTGGTCTTATGTTTTAAGAACATCCTGTATTTGATTAGTGATGAATGAGTGCGGTTTCAATGTAATTCCAATAGATCAGTATGAAATAAGCGCCTTAAAAGTAGGTTTCAGCATGTCGACAGAATGAGTGAGAATCGAGTAAGAAACATAGTAATGGTTGAAAAGGGTTGTACCGACGTCGGTTAAACCTCGTTCAACTTTGAACTCGGTTCAATAACGGTTCAACCAATCAACATGGCTAAATACGGGGTTTTTAACTATATTGATTGGTTGACCTAAGTTCAAAGTTGAACGAGGTTTAACCGACGTTGGTACAACCCACCCTTAGATTTACAAGGGGTCTCTACAGCTGACCATCCACCTTTCAGCACGACCAATGGTTTCGCGTTGGTCTTTTCGAGGCTAATCCTCATTTCCGCCCTATTTTCATTAAACAAAATTCATCAAAATCTTTTGTTCAAGATCGAAAGATGAGTATAACCCCTTACAGGATGTTTCATTTACGAATCCATAGTCTTATCAACGAGAATTTTTTGTTTTCTGTTGACATCTCCTGCTTTATCTGAGAATATTTCTCATGTAATTAATTTCTTGGTCGCGTCTGCTGTACTACTGTTATCTAAAAATCAATCGGTAGACTATGGCCATTTTGCCATATCCAATTTGGTTGGTGGTTCGCTGATACGGCACTTCAATTAGAATTTTTCTCTTTTGAAATAAACAAAATTCTGAATGTTTCAACCAACTTACAAATTTTTGTAAAAACTTGAAACTCGAAGAGCTCAAAATGAGATTAAAAATCGACCGGTAAATAAATATAAGAGATATTGATGAATTAACAGTGTAATCCATTTATAATGAACTCATTTGTAAGGGAACTTGCCTATAATGGCTTTTTCGATAAACTCGTTAGGTATCAATGTACTATTAAAATGAATTCTCTTTGCTTTATAAAAAATAAAGTAAAGAAAATTGAAAATAATTTAGCATGGATGTTGCTCGGAGGTTTGTAATGTAAATTAGTTACCTTTTCTGATGATTCATTTAAGTACGGATTTCTAGATATAATTAGTTCTATTCGGTCTCCAGCGGACGCAATTAAGGGTACCGTTAAGCAGCAGTCAAATTCTTGTGTCTTAGTATCATTTACCTGAAAGATAGAACTTTTATTTAAATCTAATTAATTGTAGAACCACTAACTTGTAAGATCCTATCATAAGGTTTCAATAAACCAACAATATCCGCTGGTCCCCCTTTTCTTATTCTGTTGATATAGACACCTTTCTCATATAATCCATCGCTCAGACTAAATCCATAATCGTCGTAAATGGAATCCTTATAAAGTGTCACGTGATGAACCTCATTGCCCAACATGCTTTCATTACTAAATGTTCCTGGTAAACGATCCGTGAAACTGCTTTTTGACTGGCAATAAATACTGGGTTCATATTTTAATGTATTCATGAAACCATAATTTGGTAAAGGCAGAGGACTTGGACAAAACATTTCTTCGGTGTCTGAATAAAACTGTAATTGTGAATCATGTTTTTTGGGCGTTTTATATTCTTCTTTTCCGTTTTCTTGGTATGATAAAGGCTCACTCAAGACACTTTCAATATCTTTAATATCTGTTGATTCTAAAAAAATCTTCCATATAAAAATTCCTATCAAGTGAAAATTAATTTTCTTACCATTCATTGTTTCGTTGTTGTTTTCTCCGATGTTGCTGTCCCAGGAAGCTACGGCGCTATCTACGCTAACCAATCCTGTACTAGAATAAGTGCATTTTGTTACATCAATTGTGTTGCCTAAAAAATATGTAACTAATTAGTACAATTTAGCACAAATCCCAAAAGTCCAAAACAATTCATTGTTATGGTTCATTGTCCCAAAATAGAAAGATAATTTTAAAATCACAGTTATAAAAGAATAATGACGACCACTTACTTATTTTTGTATTTAGATTGCGAGCAATTTTTATTTGTACCCGATCTCCGGAAGTTTGTAAAAGTCTGATGGCATCCGATAGTGGTCTATTTTCCAAATTTTCTCCGTTGATCGCTAAAATTCTGTCTCCTACATGTAGCGCTCCTGTTTTTTCAGCAAGTCCACCTAAAGCACCGTATAAATATTTCATGGTGTTAATAATAAATTTATTACCACCTTCAGTCAGTCTTGATAATATGATAGGTTCCATGCAGTCTTCGCTTCCCGAAATAGTTATTCCTAATGGCCCTCCATATCTAATTAATTCGACAGTGTAAACCACGCAATCCAAAAACAAATTAGCATTATCGGTTTCTGTTTTTTCTATTTTTAATGTTACAATTTCGTTTGTCGATGTCTGGAATATATCAAATGCCGATTCGATGTTCATGTGATTTAATGGTCGGTTATCTATTTCCAATAATCGGTCTCCCGCGTGCAAGGTGCCTGTACGATGGGCAATTGAACCTCGTCGAATTTCCGAAATCAGAAATGGTTCTTCGGTACGATTTTTTGTAGCTAAAAAAATCTCTAGAGATTTTCTCCAATAATTTAGTGAATTCATTACCTGTAATGGTTATTCCAAGACCAGCTTCTTTTTTCGCCAATTTGATCGTGAATATACCGCTAGAAGGAACAATTGTATCCGCAACGTCAAACTCAATCTGAAGAACAATTTTGAAATTATTGGAATTGCTTCCAACATCCAAAAGAGAGTTAATTTCTTGCAGGGTTAAATTGGATTGATGATTAATGGATAAAATGCGATCTCCAGTTTGAATACATCCACACCTAAAAGTGGTAAGTTGTTATTGGAAAATTATTATCCACAAGGCCTTTTTTAGGCACCTGTAAGCTGGAGAGTCGGGTATTATTTTAGAAATGACTATATCGGCGGGTCTATTATCAGAATGTTCACCTACGGTTAATGTTATTCCGTAACCTTTACTCCTGTCCGCAGTTAACGTAACGTATAAACTTTCGGAGTGACATACTCCCATACTACCTGACCATCCACTAAAATTACTAGGCGTTATTGCTGAAACTATTTTCAAATTACTGATATCATTGTTACAGAAACTGCAATTAAATTACCGGAATCATTTTCAAATGATTTGGGAATTACACTTTTGCGATTAAATCGGTTTTGCTTAAAGCGTTGCGAATTTATCGTACTGAACCCAGATATTGTGGGACTACTTGGATAAGGAGCTAAAACACAACAAGCATAAATTTAGGTAAAATAAATCATCAAAACGAGGTCTTACCAGCTGCAAAGTTTCTGGAAGAAGATCTTTGGAAGGTATGTGATGGTAAGACTTGTAATTTAGTGGCAGATTTAAGTAATCGTTGAACATCTGCAGATGTGCTGTGCCAATTGTCAAGAGGACTGTCATTAATGGCTAACAACTGATCTCCAATATTAAGAGCTCCACACCGATCAGCAGTACTAGCAGGAACTAGACTTTCAACAAAAATTCCTGCAGTGGAAATTTCATCCGAAAAGAATTCGCTGTAGTTGGTTAACATGAGCCCAAGATCTTCATCACTCCTTTCAATTTCCACTAATAATGGACCAGTAGCGTATTTTACTGATTCCATAATATTTACGTCATACTCGATCGTTAAAATTGTTAACGAGTTCCCCAATTTGTTTGAATTTTCTTTTAGTATGTGCTGAGCTTCCAATAAAGTCTTGTTGGTTAAATTGTGGTTATCTATTTTGATTAGTCTGTCTCCGATTCGAATGCGTCCACTCCTAAAGATACAAGAATTATGTCTTGGTTTTGAAATCCAAATGATTTTACCTATGGGCTGGACCACTTGGCCTTACGTGTGTGATAACAAGTGCTCTACTAAGATGTGGTTTATCTGGAAAGAGTCCTCCTCTTAATGTAATTCCTAAGGAACCATCTATTCTTCCTACCTCAATTTCGGCGACTTTTGTGGTAACGCATAACGAATTTTGAGAGGCTATGAATTATTAAAGTAAAGAATTGGTTAAAAAAGTTAGTTAAGGTTTTACCATAGTTTGGAAGAGAATATTCGATTTCGAACACGGCATCCTCTCCAACATTGTCCAATAACGTGGAGACTTCTTCAGAACGCATTCTGCTTGTGTTAATTCCATTTAAACTGTAAATACGATCTCCAGGTACTAATAAATCGCTTGTTAATGCCACGGATCCTGGTCTTAACGAAGCTATATTTGGACATGGCTCTATTTCCGAATTTCCTTTAAGATAAATTATTTTGTTTAATATATTTTTAATGAGGTAAATTTATAAAGGATTTATCCGTTCTATACATTCTATTGAAAACTTATATAAAATAAAATAATGGGGAGAAAAATAGAATAATTAGAGTTGTTATTCTATTGTGACAAAAAGAACTGACTGAGATGGGAAACTTGATAATATTTATGATATTATTGCTAATGATTTCTGAATATAAATTATTAAAATTGTTTTGATTTTAAACACATAAATATGTACATAATTTTACCTTCCTTTCAAATTATAAAAATCAAAAATCGTTTATTGTCATTTGGAACTTAGAAACTGTGAATAACAGATAACACAATTTTTTAATGCTAAAATTTAGTTACCCACGTGCGTTTCAAGCTTCAACATCAAATTTTCTAATAGATAAGAAATTTATTTTTAATTTGAAATCTTCTGTTTTTTTTTTGGTTCAACTTTCTTAACTGCTTTGTTAATTATTTTAGATTCTAATTTAGGTTTTGCGCGATCGGACATTTTCGTACGCTTATTCGCTATGTTTACAGGACAGCAAGTTATGTTTACCGCCCTAGGGCGGTAAGTTAAAATTATTTATTTCACCATAAACGTCTGCATAAAATAATTGAAAAGCAAAACTATTGCTTTTATATCTAGGATAAATGAAAACCACACATTATTTTCGACCGGTAAGATGCACTTACTCTGCTCTAGTTGCTTTAAGTGTTTGATTTACGTTTCTCAAAATTTGTCTTAAATTTCGACGCCCCCAACGAAGACTATAGTAACTCAGTAATTACAGTTTTGATAAAAACGCAATTCAATATTTAAATAGTCACTATAAATTGCAGAATTGCATAATTTCTAAGGATCAGTGTCTACTATTGGTCGTCTCGACTTGCTACAAAGTTACGATATTTTTCTAGGCAAATGCTTACCGATATAATAGATTTTTTTACTATAGTAACTCAAAAAATCAATTATTTCACCATAAACGTCTGCATAAAATAATTGAAAAGCAAAACTATTGCTTTTATATCTAGGATAAATGAAAACCACACATTATTTTCGACCGGTAAGATGCACTTACTCTGCTCTAGTTGCTTTAAGTGTTTGATTTACGTTTCTCAAAATTTGTCTTAAATTTCGACGCCCCCAACGAAGACTATAGTAACTCAGTAATTACAGTTTTGATAAAAAAAAAAAATCAATTTTTTGAGTTACTATAGTTTTCGTTGGGGGCGTCGATTTAATGATTAACTTTACTTGTTTAGATTCTAATAAGAACATAGATGTCGTAAGTAACCGCTAATTTTGTTCTAATTTTGATCAATTCCTTCTTCCCCTTCCCTTCTTCTCACTTTTAATGAGTTCATACTTCTTTACAAACATACTATTTTTCTATAGATCACGTGACGTCACATATTCCATCAAGCTCACCTGATTGGACGTTGCTTTTCTCCAAGCCAATCGCGACGTCAATCCACGATCACGTGATAAGCAATGTCCAAGAATATGAGCTTGGTAGATAGACAATGTCACGTGATCTATATATTTTGACGTTAAAATATTAGATTTTAACTGTAAGTAAAGAACAACATACAAGAAAATTTTATTTAAAAACCGTTTTCCTAATAAAAATTAAACAATTCGCATTATTTATTATCAATTTGATCAGTTTTTTCTCAAAAATCCCACCAAAGAAAGACAAATAAAAAATTTTGGCAACTATCTTAGTTTTGTAAATTAGTTTTACAAAACTCTGTTGGTCATCCTATGCCCAAAATAATAGCATACAAAATTGGAGGTAATTAATATCCCTATAAAATAATTTTATGTATTTTTCGTCAGATTAATGGTTTCCGAGCAGTAGTGTGGATGAGAAATTCTCAGCAGGCGCCATGAGTACAAATAAAATACGGTTATTTAATTTGTTCCATTCTTGCATAGAAAATTGAATGATTTCTATTATTGATGCAGTAAATTACTTAATTATATTCAATTTTGCATAGGGCATATAAGAATAAAAAATAAGCGAGCCGCGTAAAAACCAAATATTGGTAGGTAATTTACAAAATTTTGTTACATTACAAAATTAGAGACGGTTGCGGTTGGAGCATAACTGTCAAGCGAGTTGACTATGAACGCTAAATACCCGGTTCGATTCCGGGTGAAGTAAGAACTTCATTTTAGCCGTCTCTCTGGTCCTCCAGGTAGGAGGTTCTACGTCGGGCTTGCTCCTCGTCGTAGATAAAAAATGTAAAATGCTAACAAACCAAATGCCTATTCGACGAGATTGCAAATTTACTAAATTGACAGTTACTATATTTTCGATATATCATTTTGACCGCCCGTACCATTAAAAGCAAAATATTGTATTGATGTTGTTTTGTCATTTAAAATCCCTGCCGCATGCCGTCTGGACTAAAAGGTACGCATGGTTAAAATTTGTAGCCATGCGTTATTTTCTGCTACCCCAATTAATAAGGGCAGCTCGGGGCAGCTGTTATTAAGTAGTCAATTTATTAGTAAGCAGACTCTACATTAAACCAAGTTTATATTTATTACAATTTGTCCTGGATTTTAACGTGGTGTTTAAACCACGGCATAAATAAATAATTTATTGTGTATAATTATAATTATAAATAATCATAATAAAAAATACGATTTTCCTCAAAAATATATTTGAAATGAAAACCTTGTAATAATGGATAAAATGTGACACTACAAGTAAATTATAGACAATAATAGCAATTCTATAGAAAGCAGATGGATAAAAAGTTGAAATAGAACACAATATCATAAAGGTCTTTAATTACAGGAAATTCATTAAAAATTGTTGGCTGTGTAATGCCCAATTAAAATTAAAACTTCATATTTACTTTTTTTGCTTTTCCTATGTTTAGGCGATCCTGTGGGAGTTTTAGGTGGCTTACATAATACAAGGCTGTCTTTGGAGCAGGACGTAATGGACAAACTTTTAGATCTTGGTCTAAATGACGACAATTTCAAGGAAGAAAACATTATTTCGGTTTACTATTTATATCCCTTTGTTTGCACTTGAGAATTGCTGCTTTCCAACATAATAATTATGAGTTTTCCAATTGCAAAGATGAAAACATTATTTTATATTAACACTTTTTTATTTGCACTATTTAATGTTTTTTGGCATCTCATGAGATAGCTATTTTAAGGATTTTTCTAAATTATAGACTGAATTTTTCGGTTTACAGCACTTTACACAATACACCCAAATTCACTTGATTAATCTACACAATTATTGCCCCCAAAAACACTTGAGTACATCTTGGACCGATATTTAAGTTTTCTCCAGTAGCACGTGCTTTTGTTTACAATTATTGTAATTGTTTGACATCACAAAATAAAATTAACTAGACAAGACGTGATCAGTTAACGTTTTAAGTCTCTCAAATGTGTTGTTATTCATCTAGCGAAAACTCTAATATTTATTTTTAACTTTCCTGGCGTAGACGCTCAACGACATCGTAAAGACGCTATAGGTGTACTGGGAAAATATTAAACTATTCGTTTTTTTTATGTTACGTTGTGTTTACCTTGCTGTTTTCATAGTATGCGCTATCATTAATTTTAATACAATAGAATATGAATTATAGTAATCGATAAAATAAATCCATTTCTTACGTAGGTAAGTGAAATTCAGATTTGAATTTTCGACATAGTCCATCAAAAGAATTTACACTTTGCCAAATAGAAATACAGGTAAGGTTCCAATTTTCGAATTAATGATTCAATGTGATTCCATCTCAGACTGCTATTCAGAATCAGGTTTCCTATTTTGTAGTAGACCGACAATTTTAAACGTTAAAGAGTAATAAGAAAAAATATAGATCAATTAATTGAAGAGAGACAAATAAAAATTTAAAATTAAGATATAATAATGTACAACAAATTTCTGGAGATGGTCTCCAGGAGTAGAAACTTTCCGTTTTGTAAAGACCGAAAAATATTATTATAGTATCCTTAACCAAATCCTATTTAAGGTTTAAATTTAAAAATGCTTAAGGAAGAATGAAATACTGTTTATTTTCATATCCTCGAGAATGTCCTACAGTTACGGAACGCGACTAATAAGCTAACAAGGGGACCTTGTCGACGACTTTTCCCCGATTGACACAATTTTTAACATACCTTTTAGGAAATAATTTTTTATACTTCAGGTTAAAATTTCAGGACCCGGATTTGAATAAATTTTTATTAAATCGATTTTAAAAATCCAATAAATTCGTATTATAAATTAGGTCTAATGCGAATTGCCTCCAAGTTCTTATCTAATTTAAAAAGGTTTGTTCAACTATTTAACCTCACTTTTTGTTACATAATTTTTAATAATAATTCTCGTAAAATCACGCAAATAACTAGTTAATATGTTACTTAGACATGTTACAATTACTGAGAATTAATTCATAGCATTTTCTGTACGTTTCATATGTACATTTACACAGTTTAATAGTTAACATAATGCTTTCGTGGGTATTCAAGATTGCGACAACTGCCAAAAGGAACATTGCAAGTTTGTTTTAATTTCTGAAAGATTTCAAACAACAAATTAGATTAAAGGAACTTCTCATATCAGAATTTACTGCAAACGTTGGATTTATAAAATATCAGATTAATGAAACTACTAAGAAAACAAATTCACAAGGGTGAAAAGCCTTGTGAAATAAGAATAAATGCCTTTAGGTATTATTGTTACTCTTATTAAAAAAGTAAAATATAATTATATAATAATATACATACTTCTATTTGTTTAAAGAATTGGCTAAAGTTAATAATTTACAATATTTAATTAAAAAAAAAATTCATTTCCTTTCGATTAAATTCCTTCGGTTGATTCCGATTATCGCTTTTCTTCTTCTACCTCCTTTATTAATGGGTTTTACAAATTTCTAAGTGCCCCAGTTACCTGTAAAAGAAGTATCTAAATTATTTATAAAGGATTCTTAAATTCTTATTGATTTTCAAATTTAAACTTACACGGCTTTTCACCCTTGTGAATTGTTTTCTTAGTAGTTTCATTAATCTGATATTTTATAAATCCAACGTTTGCAGTGAATTCTGATATGAGAAGTTCCTTTAATCTAATTTGTTGTTTGAAATCTTTCAGAAATTAAAACAAACTTGCAATGTTCCTTTTGGCAGTTGTCGCAATCTTGAATACCCACGAAAGCATTATGTTAACTATTAAACTGTGTAAATGTACATATGAAACGTACAGAAAATGCTATGAATTAATTCTCAGTAATTGTAACATGTCTAAGTAACATATTAACTAGTTATTTGCGTGATTTTACGAGAATTATTATTAAAAATTATGTAACAAAAAGTGAGGTTAAATAGTTGAACAAACCTTTTTAAATTAGATAAGAACTTGGAGGCAATTCGCATTAGACCTAATTTATAATACGAATTTATTGGATTTTTAAAATCGATTTAATAAAAATTTATTCAAATCCGGGTCCTGAAATTTTAACCTGAAGTATAAAAAATTATTTCCTAAAAGGTATGTTAAAAATTGTGTCAATCGGGGAAAAGTCGTCGACAAGTTCCCCTTGTAAGCTAAGAATTATTTTTTAGCATGTGTTGGAAGAAGAGATTTAAAGCTTTAAACTAAAACCACAAGCAAAAACACATAAATAAATCTGAACTTAGCTTAGTGAAGTTGTTGTATTGATCAACGGGACTTGAAAATACACTATTGTTATTTTTTCGCTATTGTTTTGAAATACTAAAAAGCTGTTGAAACGAGAGAATCATATTTACCGTTGACAATGAAAAAAAAAGGTCCTCGACACTTTTCCATTAGTCTAATACCATTACAATGGATCTGATTTAAAGAGGAATACAATTTTTCATATCCTAAAGACCTGCTCATACAGGTTGTGGTAAGATGGACTATATTTTTTTATAAGGCGTCAAAAAGTTTGTTAATCCATTCATGAGCGTCATTTTCACAATCGATTTTATCGAAGGTATGGTTGAACGATCAGTTTCACAATTTGTCCTTGTAGTCCTAGTCCTGTAGTGTAGATAAATCAAATCAGTGATACCAAAATAGGGTCACCTTTTTAAGTTTAGCTTAGCAACCAGTGTTCGCTCAACTTTAATCGTAAAACTTTTTTGTATTGGTATTGTCACTAATATTTCCTTCAGTGAACTTAACTGAAACAATTAGTTAAGCTGTTGTAAATGCAAATTATTGCACTAATTGTAAAAAACGACGAGTACATATTGCTGCTTGACTTGGAAGCGGAATGTTAAACAAGTCCGATCACTATAAATTATCACCAAGGCAGAAACTTCTTCGACGTACCACAATTTGGATCTAAAATACCTCAGCAGGTGATTGTCATGTCAATTTTCCATTTCAATATTTAATTAGGGATGTTAATTTTTGGAACTAAACAAATCTCGCGGAAATTGATGCATGGAAAACCGACAATGCAGAAATATTAAATTACTTCGTCATGATGATTTTAATTATCATTTAGAATGATCAAATTTGTTTAATTTAATGGTCCTCTTTCAAGTCGAGCAGGAATTTACTAGTCGTTTTTGTGAACCTTTTCAAGTGCAAGCGGTTATCCCAAATTTGTAAGCTAATATTTTTTTGTAGTTCTGTAATTCTTTTAGTGTAATTATTAATTTTATGATCTTATGTTGGTCTATTTCAGAAACATTTGAAGAAGACAGGCTGTCTGTTGTTTCTAAATGCGTCCTTATTCGAGCTCCACCGACTCAGAATCAAAGTTGGAACTTTTTTTTTCTTTTAGATCTTTATTTTTCATTAATTAGTTACTTATGAATGAAAATATGGAACATGTTCTATTTGGACACTTACGACTAAGAAGAAGAAGAAAATTGTAATGCGCCAATTCTACTGTAAACAAAAAGAACAAATTTTTATTTCTTTTTCAAATAATATGTAGTAGAAGAAATCCTGTGTGAAACACGTCATTAAAGTAATCTTCTCCGTATCCGTACACAGCCTATTTATGTAACGAATAGAATAAGGCTGTTTAATTGTACGTAACTTGAGATTGATGATTGATTTTGTGATGTGGGATGAGAAACTGAATAGTTTAAATTAATAATTACATCGAAGTTTTGTAAAGAAGAAGAATGATAGGATGAATACATGAGAGAGTAATATGAAAGAATGCTGCTTCCATTGCAGTTTTGGACTATAGATAACCTCGAAGTTTCGCACCTCTGTAACTAATCAATCCTCAGATGTAATGAACTGCTTTCCATCTCGGTATGTAAGATACCATGTTCAATTACAATCTTTAACAAAGATTCCGTTGCCATGGTCATTTGGTAAACTCAAGGGCGAGTAAATTATAGAATCTAATCTTGCATCTATCTGAAATTATTACAGCGTCTAAGTTTACCCAGTACCTAATTACTTACCTCATTTCAATCGCTGGATAGCAATTAATTTATAGTCGATGTGGCGCCTTTCATTTTAAGCGTCTAGATCAGTGGTCCACAAACTCCCTTCTTCAGGTGCCTATCCGATTTCGGATATTAGCGATCCTCCTGGCTAAGCCAAGAAGACTATACTAGGGAAATGTTAATGGGGTGGTTTCCCGTTGCCTTCCCCATAGTCCACAGATCGATTTTGGACTTTTTAGATCACAGCACATATCCGACGCAATCAGGATTAGAACCGCGGTTTCCCGCTCTGTAGTCTATCCGTGTTTGATTTAGGTCAAACTCCCTATTTTGTGTAAAAATTTTTCACGACCTCTGTGGATAAACAATAGATGATTTTGTAATCGTCAACATAGTTTGTAGCAAAAATTTTCCTCTGCAACGTAACCCCTAATGAGAGGGTTAGCCCAAACAGAGACCAGAGTCTAACTCATTATTCATGCGAAGGCATGGGTAGTGGATTTCGGAATAAAAAGACCGCTAGTTTGGTAAAACTCAACAAACGCAAATAGTAAACAAATGCGTTAATTATTGACACACAGAATTTGAGAGATGCTATCACAGTTCCAACAATTGCAATGTATATGGCTGCGCTAACATGCACAGTAGCAACGAATGATTACGGTATGTTATAATCAAAAAGTGCACCCCGTTAAAATTAAACAAGTACTCAAATATAAACACTGTAACCTCTAATGGTTACCCAATATGAAATACAAGAGCCACAATACACATCGGTTCATACGAATTGGAATAGATCAAAATTGCTTACCTCGAGCTCTCGTATAAACTTATTACAATATAATGGTGACAGGTGTTCGCCTCCAAAATTCAGTAACTTGTTATAACTTTATATACAGTAGCACTTGATCGACTTCGCGAATACAAACACTGCTTGCCGATCTGTAGCTGGAACTGGACCTCTGATAGATGGTGTTGGTGGAGATGTTATGCAACGCTGGACCATCCAGATGACGAAAAAATTTCCAAAGTGATCCGTTTTCCCACAGAAAACGAAGTAGGTAAATTAGGATTGTGTTGTCAACTAATAGTAGAGAATCGGAAATGATCGTACAACTTGCACACCATAAACTGCGTAGTAGATTGCTATATTTAGTTACCCAATTTACAGTCAGATGTTTTCAGTGGCCCCAACAACATTATGCAGAGCCGGAAAAACTTGCTACAAACGAAACTGATACGATATAGGACATCTGCCAGCAAATTGCGTTCAATTTAACGATTGCATTTATATTAAATGCTTGGGCTGTACTGAGAAATATTGAAATGAAATGAGAAAGTAGTACCACGTAACGAAGTGCAAAAATTCGTTACAAGTTGAAGCGAAATTCTTTCTGGGATTTTTTAATTCTCCCTGGGATTTGTTTGGGGCGACCCACAACAATTTTCTCGTAACACCTCCACAGTTTTCGTACCAAACTATGGTTTAGACGCATTATAACAATAAAAAACCTTATCATCTGGTTCCTTGCGGTCCGGTTAATTCAAACCCAATAAGAATGCTCTAAATTATTATCGCCATTTCGCCTTTATAGTAGTTAAACTGTAGATATAGTGATGATTAGAGTCCGGATAAAAAAGCATAAAAAATGGGAAAAAAAGTGCTTAAAAAAGCACCAAATAATACTAAAAAAAGCATCAACTTTGTCAAAAAAAGCACAAATTTTATTTAAAAAAAGCATAAATAAAAGTACCTATTAATTTAATTTTTGAAACAATTAAGAATTTTTCCAAATTTTCTTGATTTTTGTAGGCAGAAAACTTCTTTCGACATCTACACTAGTTTTAATAGGTGCAAATTTGAATTTTGCTACAAGTGGGGTTCCATTTCAAAATCTTCAATATTTTCTCCATCTATTGTTTTAGCTATATTATTTAAGATTTGTAATCCTTTATTTTTCTCTAACACATCTTTCAATTTCTTTTTTATGTTGTCGCATTTGCTGCTTTTCGAAAGATTTTATAACATCAGTAACAAATAGTAGATATATAGTTGACAATATAGTTGGCAAATATTTCTATTATTCACCGTTTCGAAAATTTTTAAAGGGAGTCAAACTTACAGTGGTCTCCAAAGAAGCCTTGAAAATGGGCCAATAAAAGGGCCCGAAACGTCGGCAATTTAATAAAATTGTTTCACTTAGACCTTTTCCCAACTATAAATCCAATATTTATCAGTAACAAAGTTACAGTGGCATTTAATAAACGCTAAATTTGCTTTAAGTTCTGGATTCTTTAATATACATTTTGGCAATCTTTTATAGATTTGCTATCTGAATTTTCTAATTCATAAGCAACATTTTTAAAATTTTCAAAATTTTCTGCATTTTAAAAGAAAAAGATGCATTTAAAAGATCAAACTTTGAAATATTTTGTAAAATAAGCATTAATGAAGTATAAAAAAGCACGAAATGCACAAAAAGTCAAAAAAAAGCACGAAAAGCACAAAAAGCCAAAAAAAAAAGCAAAAAAAGCATATAAAACTTGATACCAAATGACTTCTTTTCAGTTAAAACACAAAATTTTTCTAAAAATTTTCAGCTGCTTCGAATTTTCAGAAAAAGCATAATAGCTACAAATCCGGACTCTAGTGATGATGATGGGTTGATTCCATTAAAACGTATGTAGAAGCCTAAAAACTACTGTTATCCGAGTTTTGCAATAATTAAGAATTTCAACATTCACGCGCACTAGTTCAAGATAACGAGATATTTTTTGATCATTGTTAGAGAACCATTTTAATTAATTGTCAACTACTTCTAGCATGTTGTGTTTCGTCATTATGACTCAGCTACTTCTTACAATCCATTAACACAAAAGCACAAAACAACCAGGGCCGTCATTAGGATACGACGTATATTCAAAAAATTAGCAAAAAAAATTCTAAAATCAAAGAACCACCTTAACGGGTAATGCATTTCAAGATTAGTTACGTTTCTACACGTAACATTTCTATCATCAGACCCGTATTTGATTTAACCACATTAACCCGCATTTAACCATCAGGATCTAAAGGATTGGAGTATTTTTGGAAAGTTGGTGAGTAAAGTTTTATCTTCATAAATCAAATACGGGTCTGATGATAGAAATGTTACGTGTAGAAACGTAACTAATCTTGAAATGCATTACCCGTTAAGGTGGTTCTTTGATTTTAGAATTTTTTTTTGCTAATTTTTTGAATATACGTCGTATCCTAATGACGGCCCTGGTTGTTTTGTGCTTTTGTGTTAATGGATTGTAAGAAGTAAATTTAAAATCTACTTGTTAGATTATTTTAGATCTTTTCTCAACTATAATTTGTTTTATATTAATTTAAGATCAACTATTTACGTTTTTTAAAATTCTGGGTTTTTTAAATTCAAATTTTGGAAACATTTTTTATGACTCAGCTACTTTGGGATTCTCGACTTTTTTCCTCTTCCTCTTCTTCTCAGCTGATGTTATTCCGTCCGCTACCGGACATAGGCCTCCCTGGAGGGGCATAACTCGCCACGCTAGCCAGGCGGATTGGGAAGTGTAGTCCACAGATCAATTTTTGGATCACGCAACATATCCGGCGCAATCAGAATTTGAACCGTGACTTCTCGGGCTTTAGTCGATCCGTATTTGATTTACGCCAGTCTGCTGGACTGGTACGATCCAAATCAAAGTGTTCTTGAAAATGTTGATCGACTAACCATAAAATCTTATATTACACCTTCATAACCCTACCATAATTTATAGCCATCTGGCGTTTGGAATATTATATTTTCCCCAATTCTCTTCCACACTTTGTTGAAATTGAATTGTCTGCGTCGTAATGAACCTACAAACCGTTTACAAGCAACCCAGCTCCGGTGCTGCAGAGGAAATCTAATTAGACCAGCAAGCCAGTAGCACAAACTTTGGATAATTTGAATTACTGTTTCGAAAACTCGAAAAATAGTTTTTGATAATATTGGTCAGGAAATTTTTATGTGGCGAAATTTAAGAGAAGGGTGAATGCATAACGGAAAGTAGTTGAAAGAAAAAACCGGGGGGTCTGGGGGGTATGGAATACCCCCCAGCATGAGAAAGTAACGGAGCAACTTTCAAAATTGATAAAGCCCGAAATTTAATTCTTGAAAAAGCATCTTCTTGCTTACTTCCGGTTGGAGAGTATTCCACACCTGCGAACCCATCCGCTTACCAATAGTTTACTTTTAAAGATATCATCCAGGCCAGGAAAATATGGTTGGAATGAGATATTTAGGAAATGTATGTGAAAAATTTCGTATAGACAAAGTCAATGGGAAAAATGCGTCTTTCATTGGTTAATACAGTACTTGCCAGGGAACTTTGGTGTTACGTGATCCTAACCCAACTAATCACGGAAGCTGTTTTGATTGCATTTGATTTAAGTGTATGTAAAATTAAAATTGATTTTCTAATACTTTTGTATTGGTGAACTAAACTAAATAACAAATGGATCATTTTATAACCAAAATGACAATAAAAATTAAAACCTATTGAAAAATATCAATCATTGACTTTATTTATAAAATTCTTTCGTAGGGGATCTAAACGATTTGATTAACTTCAACTGAACCCTAACTCAAATAGAAAGAAAGTAAGAATAGCTTCTATTTTCACTTAACTTCTATTTTAAGTACAAATTAAACGTTTTTAAACTTGGGGTTAAGTTTGTTATTCTAAATGATTAAAAAAATATTAAAGTCGTTTGCGTAATAGTTAACACCTATAGGATTTTAACAGAGTGATAAATAAACACATCGTTAAGGAAAATTTTTAATTGTTTAACCGTTATTTCCAAAACAAACCGTTTTATAGGTACCTAATTCTGTTTATATTTTAAGTTTGTTTTTATAGCTATAAGTTTAGATTTTCAAACTTCTTCTTAGTACCTACCGCACCAATGAACTTTTACTAACTTGAATAGTAATTGTTAATAAATTTCAAGTAATAAACTTTGCAAATTAATTTCGTTAAATATTAAAACTTTTATTATTACTAACATTTATTATACATTAGGTACTCGGAATTGTCAAGAATAAAATAAAATTAAATAAACATCTGCGGATTTCAAAATTTCCTTTGCAGATTTTTTTAAAAGTATAAACATAACTATTAATAAATTGTATTAAATTGAGCTATCAAGATTTATTTTGCTCAATTTGTTAGTTAAGGTAGATTTGAGCTGTAGCAATCTATTCAAGGTGCGTTTAAAATAAATCAAAATTTACTACATTCTTCCAGCTGTGTCTAATTTTAAATTGTTTAAAAATATTATTATCAGTTACTAATTAATTTTTTTATTCTCATCAATCAATTAAATCATCACTCCTGCACCTTTGTTATTTTTAATAAAAATAAAATAAAATAATTTATTATTATAGCTTAGCAAAGTTTCAGCTTCGAAAATAATTAGTATAATAACGACCAATTTGAAAACTTAGACAAAGACTTAACACAATAATTATTAAAAATTCACTTTTCCCTTAAGTAACAAGTACCTAACGTAACTAATTGATATTCAGATCATTGAGATTATAAATCTATTTTTAAAAAGTAATCAATCAGCGAAGAAAATTTTGCGTTCGTGCTTTAGTCTCCGTCTGTCGAAGTGAGTTTTCTATGTTTTAATTAATGAACTCAAAATCATTAAAATTCTAAAAATAGTATAACGTATACAAACAAATTCATCCCTATACTAAAAGTGATTCGTAGGTAAGGAAAATGAATTTTAAGAAAATTCAAGTTTACTTTCGCTAAGAAACCAAGAAAATATTAAATTTTTGGTCATAGCTCAGGAGCTAATTGAATAGGATCCATTTTCATAATAACTTTTCACCGCTGTATGTAAGAAAGTAAAATATTATGTTAGTACCAATGTTTTCGATAAGCGTCGCAACGCTTCAAGAACGGGCGCCGACTAAAAACTATTTATAATCAAGATGCTTCATAAAGCTGCGTCATCTACTGTATCCGGTTGACAGTCATTTTACTTTACTTTCGGAAGTCACTTTAGAATTAGAATATCCAAGTTTAACGAGTATTTTATTTTTAAAAATAGAAAATTTGTTAGTTTTTATAGATGTACCTATGTACTACAAAGTTGCTCTCAGTATCATAGCTAATATTTATAGTGAAAATAAAGTTTGAATTATCCATTTAATTTGTTAAATATAAGGTTACAAAATGTACTGTACTTTTACGCTCATACAAACGGTTGCAGATAAAATATTGTGTGAAACACGTATACTTAGAAATCATTTCTAGTTTTTTCCAAGTTATTAGTAGCATGAGGATGTGTAGGATTGGTGGAGTTTACTTTAATGTGATAGTGGGTTTGTTTAGCTATAAAGCAATGTCTAGACTCTAGAGGTTGGAATTACGAAATTAGGGGTATTTATTTAATAACATTAGATTTTTGGAACATAAGATAGTTGATATTCTAACATAATGTCCCGAAAACTTTTCTGTCAATCAAGTTTCTGATGTACTATTATCTGCAAATACGCATGTTAACCAACTGCGCTACCAAGGTGATTGGTTGTATTCGATAACAACATTTCTTTGATATATAAAATGTTAGGGCCTTTAACATACAAAGAAAGTCAATAAAAGCAACAGCAATAACAAAAATTTAAAAGTAACAAAGGTATAGAAATAAATACATGACTAAAATCTTTTCCCATTTATAGCAATCAATTACTTCATAGATTTCAGTATCAGCGATGATTTTTTGATTGAATTGGCAAAAATTAAAAGATGTCAATTTCAGGACTGCCAGTGCCTCGATGCTCGAACGGAACGCGAGATGGGATAAGCCTGGATTAACTGACAACCTTTAGCTTTTCTGGATATCTTACGCAAGGATCTCTTTGTCTCCTAAGTTATTAAAATTTAACGTCTAATCTAAAGGAATCATTTTAACGTAAAACTTGCATTAAAATGCTTTACCTGCTGTCAATTTAAAAACGAACGCCAGCGGTGCTGTTTACATATGAATATTAATAAGCACTTTATAAATATAAATTTATAATCTTTACTTTTATCAATTTTGCGTTCACACTTTTTGCAAAGTATTGTGATGAAGTAAAAAGAATTTTTAGTATCATTTTTGGACTTTTCAATAATTCATTTTTCGGTTTGCTTAAAATGTGAGTTGGTTTTCTTTCTCGAATATTTGTCATTTGGTACTTGATACGTGTTATGACGTCAGAGGCCACATGATCACATTTGCAACCTCGGTGAAATTTTTAAGGCAAAAATCCTTCACAGGATTTTATTAATGATGGAGAATCCGTCGTTCAAGTTGGAATACGTTTATTAATTTTGTGTGGAAAATCGGGTTATGTAAAATTATGTAAAACTTTTCTTTCAATAACTGTTCAAAATAAGAGTTATGGGTTACTCTAAAATAGCAAATCTACATTTTTTTGAGTTGCAAAGTGAGTACCCGAGTAAAGGAATCGATGTTGTCACCATTTCGAAATTGTAGAGTTAAGAAACGGAAAATAGTGGCCAGACAAGGAAAATATTGAAACACGAGAGCTTTTGTACTTTGGGGATTCTTGATTTACAAGTACAATGGCCTCATTGCACTACCTCCAAATTTCAGCTCCACCCCGACCCTGTCACTCTTCTAGCCATCTCAACTATGCTAGATACTGCAGGATCTTGGTAGGTAAGGTATCATTGATGCTAGCTAAAGGGTTTTTGAAGTATTTGGGCCTTTAGGAAAACACATCATTTTAGAAAAGGGCGGCCAAAGAGTGGCTTGTTCAAAATAGCTTATGAATGATAGTGGAAAATAATGGCCAGGCAAGGAAAATATTGCAACACGAGAGAAATTTTTGTACTTTGGGGATTTTGGATTTGTTGTGTAAACTTACATGCACAAAGGTAAAGTTTGTAAAGTTCATAAGGAATAAAATGATTGGGCGGTAACCAATTTCTTGCACAGTAGATGTTTGAGGGAGAACGTTCCAGTACCGTCGTGCATTTAATTTTCGTTTCTGCACATTAGCTCCGCCCAGTCATCTTATTCCGGCCTAGCTTTACTGCTTCTGATTTTCAGCTCCACCCCGACTCTGTCAACTCTCAAGCCATCCCAACTTGAAGATATACTCCAGGATATTGGCGTCATTTGAGTTGAGTGTCATTAATTCTGGCCAAAGCGTTTTGGGAGTCTTTAGGGAAACCCCACCTTCTTGGAAAATGGTCGCCAAACAATGGTTTTTTCAAAGTAACTTATGAATGATGGGACGCACCAACAAATGTTTCAATTAAAACCTAGAATCTAGAAACAACTGCTCGGCCACAATTGAAGATTTAAATTTTACCATTATATAAGTCTTTAATAATGACGGAATTTAAGCCTTTAAGAGGCGGTCGGAGCTTAGCGGTCACGCGAGTTGACTATGAACGCTAAATACCCGGTTCGAATCCGAGTAAAGTAAGAACTTTATTCTGGCCGTCTCTCCCTCGGCAGGCAATGGCAAACCACCGGGGTGTAATCTGAAATGAGAAACCTTGTCTTAGGGTAAAAAAAAGGACTTAGTACGAAACATATAAAGTACATAAATCGTCCCCAAATTAAAAGGTTCACCAAACCCTCTTTAGGGTAAAAGGACCGAGAAAGAAGAAGCCTTTAATAAATAATATGCCCTATTAGCTCTACTAGTCATTTGAAATAATATATCCAACAGAAACTTTATCTTTTGGGCAAATAATTAAAACTGGTCAATTAACTTTAATTGAAGTTACACCATAAAAAGGGAATCGCCAAGACGTAGACCGTGCAGCCATTTATATTTCCCTCCACCCCTGAATTATTTAAAATGTTATGTAAATTATTTAGATTAACCTTTGAATTATTTTTTTACTGATGTTACTGCTAATCACATACCATTAATAAGAACAGAGCAAATACTATAGACTACTAATACGTACAACTTCAGGGGTAAACAATAGATTTTTTGGAGTACGGCTCCCTCACGCCATCTGGTGTGTTGTCGGTGGTAGGCTCTAAAGATCTTTTATTCTATGGCGCTGGGGCACACGGGATTTAAACAGGTACTAACAACTCTTTCATAACACAATGGTTTTAACACCACCGTGCCGCTAGAGGCGCACTTGTGCAATATTCCTCAAATTTGACGAAGTTGTAGGTACGTATTAGTAGTCTATAGTATTTGAACAGAGCCATTTGATTGTTTAATTATTTTGGTTGATAGTGCTTGGCTCTCTGAAGTTGAGAAGAATGTGGGATCAAAAAAATTCCGTCCCGTCCCGTCCCGCGCGCGGGACGGGACGACAATTGAATCCCGAGCGGGACGGGATTTAATTCAGTCCCGCGCTTGATTTATAAATTTATTTCAGTGCTCAGGGGGTGGATGCGCGGGACGTGCGGGATCCGCGGGACCTGTGGGATGAGCGAGACGTGCGGGACATGCGGGACCCGCGTGACGGGACGGGACTGCAGGACAAGGCCGCACCGCGGGACGGGGCGGGACGGGACAAGAAAAAGTAGTCCCGCATTCTTCTCTACTCTGAAGCCGTGTCCTAAAGATTTCATTTGGAAGTGGATAAGGCGCTTTGATTCAATGATCAGTTATAAGGTACAATAGTAATAAAAATAAAATATCATCAGATTAAAACTTATTTAATCATTGACATCATCATCAAAGGTTTGGAGAGCTTCTTGTCGTGCTTACATAAAGATTTTCCAACGCGACTCAAAACCGGTGAAATTCGGCATCAACTTGTTGTCGTGCCTGAATTTCTTGAAGGGTTTCGCTTTTATGGCTCAGTTGTACAACTTCTTGTTGCAATTTGAACACGGCTGACTATGTCAGCTGTAAAAGTTTGGGCACCTCTGTTATAAGAAATTAAAAGATTTAATTTGCTTTATTGTAAAAAAAAAACAATTTACGTAGATCGCAGCGTAGGAACCTATTAAGTATTATACTGCGATGATAACTGAACAAACGGGGGGTCTGCGACCACAATCAAAATGTAGGTCATCCCGTACACATCTACAAGGCTGAGGGAGGAAGTGCCAATCACATAAAGGCTTTATAATAATTAAACTTGTGATTTAGAAAAGTTCAAAACAAAGATAAAAAAAGCATTTATGTGATGGGATGTCCTTTTGAAAAGGGTTTGTCAGCGAGGACATGCTTTCATTGCAACGAATAGCATGTTTCCAAGATACAAAGAATGACAAGATATGAGTGAAGGTCAGAGACCATGTTGTCAAGGATAACTTGGATAATATAAAAATGTTAAAAAAAATGTAAAAAAATTGCTAGGAAAAAAGTTAACGTCAAGAAGTAAATAAATGAGCGGAGTTAGTCTAAATTTACCTTTTCCATGGAAAGGTAGTTAGATCCGTGAGATCTTTTCAAGGGAAAAACAAGTTAGTCACATTTTACCTTTTCAAGAGAAAAGCAGTTACATTGATCCTTTGAAAGAGAAGGTGGTAGTTACCTTAGATTTGATCCTTCCAACGTGAAGGTGCGTTAAAGTCAGTTATTGATGATCCTTTTCGAGAGAAAGGGAATGAGTGGAATTTATCCTTTCAAGGGAATGGAGTTCCAAATTATATTGCCAGCGTGAAAGTGGTGCACCGTTAGTGGCAATTTGTCCTTACAAGGAAGGTAGTGCGAAGAATTGGGGGTATTAAATTTTTGTAAATCCTAACAAAAAATAAAAGAGAAATTTAGATAAGAGGGGAAAATTGGAATCGAAAATAAAATTGAAATTCGAGAGTGTTGGCGAATCAAACTGGATCAGTGGTTGTGAAAAAGTGTTGCTGGAGGAAGACTGGACCGACGTTGGGAGACCAGGTTAAATTCTTGCTTTATTTATTTGCGTGTTTTATAATTTAGAAATTGTTGTGTTGAACGATTATTTGGGGAAAAATTTGTGTAGTGTATTGCCGATTAACGGGTAAGATTAAATTTCAATTTGTTTAAATAAATTATTGAATTAAGAAAATTAAAATTGCTATTCAATCACGTGCTGTCATCCACAAGTTTGAAATTATGGATCAGAAGGACACAATCTTGGTGTTTTTTCTTGAGGTATTTGCAGAACGGAGAAGGTGATTGATTTGATTATGGTCGGAGATCGTAAAAAATATAAGATAACTTTATTTACTATAGAGTGATAAGTGATAACAACACGGTGAGTATGTGATGTTTGGACATAAACACCTTAACATCGCAATACATAGCAATATTATAATTATTAGTAATTAAATTAAGATCAAAATCATCAGTTCTTCTGCTATGTGGATACGAGCCTTATGTGGGTTTTTACCAAGTGGTTAAAAACGGTCGCCTTTGAATGACAGCGTTTAAATGTTCAAATCTCGTAAACCATACATTTTGTTTGTGCCGCATTGTTGTTGCTACGAATTCAAGTAGTATGCTACACCAAATGCAGTAGATTTTCTCTGGAATATGCTTTTTGTGGCTAAGAATCTGTCAACCTGCTCGCTGAATAATTGATTAATCTACATCTAATCCAGAAAGTGGTTATGAGATCAAACCTCAACTGACAATCACCCGAAATGATGACCACGGGGTCATGGGAACGAGACCAAGTTATTTTTATTAGTTCACGATTTAATTGGTCCTAATATATTGTCATGGTATTTTTTGGGTGTGAAAATTGTACTTTGAAATGGAGGTGGGCAGTAATGTATGAAAAATAGGTATATTTGCGATATTGCCGCGAAAGTTTTAAAATTGTAAAATAAAATTAGTGGAAAAAAGAGTTTTGGTATTATTTCTTTTTAGCTGCAAGAACGTGATCAAATATTTTCGAAAATTTATAAAATCTATAATTGAGATTTGCAAAAGTAAAATTTATTGGTAGAAGAAAATTGCGCGATAACCGCAGTAATTTTTGGATATTTTAATTGAAAATTATATTTGGGCTTGGATTGGCTTGGATTTCAATGTAGGTATCTACTTAATAAAGGTTTCTCAAACATATTTTTTTGCGACAAAACACATTTTATATTAGAAATATTTGCTTTTTCATTTTTAACTCTTGGAAAGCAAAATGAGCTTGAAGATGAATTATTTTATAAAAGTTCAAATATTTATATAACAAGAAAGGGTTATAATTATATACTTCGACTAAACTACAGAGATAGCACATTTTTATTAATTATTTAATAATTGTTTAACGCAAATAAATGAATATTTAAATGTAAACGTTTCATTGCAGTAGTCAAAAATAAATTATATCCATTTTTTGTAGACCGAAACTTGGTTGACAAAACTCTAGGGACATTTAGCTAAAATGGGTTATTTTAAATCAATAAATAGGTAGGTGTTTAAACGAATTTTGGGCATTGATTCAATTAATGCGTTAATCGGATTTTCCGTAAGTTCTCCGTATGGTTTAGATCCAAAGAAAGTAAAGACCACTCTAAAAGTTCAAAACTATAGTTTTTGGTCAGTGGTCACACAGTAACTACATTATGTCAAAAATAAACAATCTTTATGAAATCTTCATAGAATTAATGAAAAAGTTCATTGGATTTATGAATATATTTGTCAAAATTTTATCAGATCAATGTAATTTAATTCTAACCAGGTATACCCTGAGCGAGGGAGAATGGTTAGGAAGAAAAACATCTGGCAAGTCACTTTTTGACATAATAGACTTGTAGCCCAGGTAATTTAAAATTATTTTCATTTCGCCAATGACGATGTTAGTCTAATCACCCTGTATTATAAATACCTGCTGTAAGAATAATTCCTAAAGGTTCGCTCAATTTCCGATGTAACTTGACGGTTGTCAATATTGTTTCATTATAAATATGATCCTGAAAGCTATCGGATGAGTGTTTTCCGGAATCTTCAGAACACGTCGGTGATCTTGACTTCAGTTCTGAAAAAAAAGAGCTATGAATATTTGCAAATTACATTCTAATTAAAAAATGTATTATACATGAATATTACATATTAAGTATGCACATCATGGAGCTTTCCCTCAGCTTAATTGATTTTTTGCTACGTTCCTCACGCACTTTTCAGCAAAAAATTATTTAAAATATAATTAAAACCTTTCAGTAAGGTACCTACTTCCAGAAGGCAATTTAATCTTGTTTTATTTACTTTATTATTTAAATTTATTCAAAAGGATTTATCAAAGCAGTTCATAATAGGTGAAAATTTAATCAACAATATTTTACAAAGCAAAGTTATATTATCCTTTAGACATTTATTTTTATTAACAAAATATTATTTTTTGAATTCTTAACATAAAAGGATCGAGATGGGTTCAATTATTTTAGTACTGAAAATTAAGACCACCCTTGTTAAGATGAAATACGATAGTACGTACCAACAAAAAAACCTTCTAGTTAAGTGATGAAACACTTGAATTAAGTTACAAGATTAAATGACTTAAAAATACTTACAATATCACAAAAAATTTTTGGGTTTTATTAGTTTTACGAAACAAGAGATAACTTTTTAGAACTTTCAGAAATTAGAGTATGTTTAAATTTTTATCCTGATACAATATTTAAAACAACACAATTTTTATTAAGTTAATATCATTAATGTGCGGCCGCATTTAACTTTTATCTTATAGTATAAATATAAATAAATATTTTCAGTGTTTATTTTCTTTGGCTATCAAAAAATTTTTGTTGGCTTTATGTAAGCACATTTGAACTTCTCATTAAATATATTTCAATTGAGAAAGCAAAGACCATGAAAATGAAAAAGAAATACAATTTTTTTGGATGTCTATGTACATTTTTAGGGTTTGTAAACTGTCACGGCTAATTACTACATGGACGGAGGTGCATTTTGTATAACAGTTTTTCATTAATCTTCGCCTATTCTTCTTCTTCTTCTGCAATTTGGCATTAGTTGACTGACTTTATAATTAGTATAACGAGTTTGTGAATCAGTGCCAAATTTTTTAAAACAAAATCTCGGCGACGTTTTAAAAATAATTTTTAATTATTCGCAATAATTTTACTTTTATGTTAGAATATTAACATCGCACTTCTATTATATTATTATCATTAAAGGATTTTCAAATTTTCGATTAATTTTAACATACCTAATATTTATGTGAACACATTCAAGTCGACATTTATTACCTATTGAGGTTAATATTAATAAAATCATCAGCTTTTTTTAAGAGCCAATAAAATATATTTTTAAGATTTTATGAGTAACAAAAGATGAAAGATGAAAAATCTTCCTTCAGATAAAAGAAAATAAATTAAGTATAAAGGAAATCGCAATGTCTTGGAAGTAAATTTTGAAATAGCTCAGGGACGGAGTGATACTTCAATTTAATAGTTTAGAAAATAACTTTAAAAATTTTTTTTTTTAAATAAATAGCATCTAGATAGTAATAAAAAATTATTGAGTTTATTTCAACGTAATAAAATCAGTTATAATATTATTGAGTTTTCATTTATTTTTATAGCTGTTTTAGAAAATTAATAAAAATGATATTAACGTGGAGGCAGACAATATAACGTATGTATTTTCATTTAAAAAAAAAGTGTTGGAAAAATCTTGAGAGATTCGGAACGCCTTAAAGTTATGTGAGGTAAGTTGGATTACAATTATTGTGTACATTTTGCCATTCAATTTGATCCACAACGATTACTCAGCCATTCAGATACTCAGAGCTTTAATTTTTGTTATTCATCTCTTCTGGATGATCTCACATCTATATTTTATTATTTGGCATATTTGTTATTATTAAATATTAGATAAGAACATTATAATATATTGAAATCTAATAAACCGATCTTTAAAAGTTTAAGTAACCATGAATTCCGCCATAATAATTAAAATTTTTGAAAAATATTTAATTTTGTCGGATTTATCGATTCACACGCTCCACGCCAGCTCAGCTTATCTCCAATACGCCGGTTATCACTCGACCTCATAAAATTTCATTTTAAATCGTTTTTTAAAAATTTTGCACAAGAAACCCATAAAATTTTCCGTTCACAATTTTTATACACGCTTGTGGCCCCGTAGGTTGCACGCAAGTCCCCTTTACTACTTCCAGCCTGCTCGCGGCTTCCCAGATACCTCGAATTGCCACGAAAATTTGATAAATTTATAATACCCTTAAATTTTTTTCACCTCCTACCAGAATACTACAATATAAAGTATTTCTATGGAAACTTTTATTTTATTATGTACAGGTAGTTTGGTGTAGTGGTTAGGGAGTGGAGCTATATATCTAAAGGTATAGGTTCAAATCCCGAGCGCTCCTAAATTTATCTGTGCAGTCAAAGGGATAATAATTTCCGTAATATACATAAAAATAATAGTAGTTGTTAAATTTTTTATCAGAATATCAAAACTTTTCTTATTTTCTAGAAAATGCAATTTTCTAGCAATACATTTAAAGTACTTTTTAAGTTTGTTAAAGTAAACGTTACGTTAATTGGTCATAAAACTGATGAAATTTTAATTGATCGTAAAAGTTTGATATCATCTCCGTCATTAAAATTTATGTAGGTATACTACATATTAGTAATCTAAATTGGCTTTGAAGATAAATGGACATTTTCTCTGGTCTAGTGGGCATTTTAATATTAATCTATTTAATTATATCGGTTGCTTTGTTTTAAATAATAATTTTGCACAATAAAATGAGTAAAAATAGAATGAAATTTTAATAATTTATCTGGGTTAACAACAGAAGCTAAAGTCGTCCTCTTGTCGTTTCTTGGGTGTAAGTTCTCTTTTTCTCTAGTAACTGCTCTTGCTGGTATTTATTAAATTCTATTAAATCCATTTCGTCATATTCTATTCACCACGCACCATAGAGTAACACCTTGGAAAAGTTATTAGTTCTGAGGTGATAAAAGCACACTATCATAGCTTTTTTACTAAATTTTTGACACTATAAGTTTTTCAAAAACTCCAATCTTCTACCCCCCCCTTTTCATTTTTATTATCTTATTCAAAAATAGTATCAAACCTACCCTGTCACAAAGCAATAAAAATGTCTTGAAAGTTTCTTTGAGTTAAAATCCAAATAACTAGATAGTCAAAAAATTTCGGTCTACGACATTTGAACACAGCCGTTTGAACGCGACCGGTTGAACGTGGCCGTTTGAACGCAGAGACGATTGAACGCAGAGACGTTTGAACGCGAGGCCGTTTGAACGCAGGGACGTTTGAACGCGAGCAATTAGATAGGTACTTAATTAGATAATTGGATTAGGTACCGACCTTTTAATGACCTTCTCTTAAAAAAAAAGTCGTTTCCTAACACTAACCTAGCCTCAACCGGGATCTACCTCTTAATAATGATCCTCTCTTTAAATAAAAGTCGATTCCTAACACTAACCTAACCTCGACTGGTGGATCTACCTTTTGCCCTAATTTGGTCATAATAAAGTGCGTCGTTAATAAGTCGAGGGAAGGTGCAATTTCTCGCGTTCAAACGTCCCTGCGCTCAAACGTCCTCGCGTTCAAACGTTCCTGCGTTCAAACGTCCTCGCGTTCAAACGTCTCTGCGTTCAAACGGCCGCGTTCAAATGTCGTGCTCCGAAAAAATTTCGATGCCAATCACTACTAGAGACAGTTATTGCTTTGCAGCTAACGCAGTTGGATGCGAATACGGGGTACCGAGTTCAAACCCGGTGAGAGTCAAACTATCTTATGACCAAGTCTCCGTGCTTCGGAGAACACGTTAAGCCGACGGTCCCCCTGAGTTGACGCATTGCCACCGTTAACAAAAAACAGGGCTACAGCACATCTGAATACTAGGCTAGCAAGCTGCTACCGGATGTAAAACAACTATAGTCCAAAATCGATCTGCGGTACTCACCAACCCTCAACAAGAGGCTTATGTCCAGCAGTGGGCGCACAAAGGCTAATGAAGACTTTTAAGGCAGTCTTTAAGCAGAATTTAAAAAATTTAGACATTCGTCAGAAAATTACAAAATTACATTTATTATTTGTAATTTTCTGACGAAGGTCTAAATGCTAGATCGAAAGCTCAAAATATAACTTTTAATATTATTCCTTAATTCGTTATTTATTAAAAATAAAACATATTTAATTTCACGAATTAATAATAAACCAACTTTAGGAATATATTCTCCAGAGAAAATTTTAAATTTCCAATAATTTACAGAGTTACAGCTATTTTAAAATAACGTACCATACTACCATGATTTATACCGCTTGTGAAACTTTAAAGGCGTTTTCTCAAAACTACAATTTTCAACATAGTTGACATGATATCTCAAGTTCTACTTAACCGATTTACTTCAAATTTTGTACCAACCTTCAATATATAACTGTCTATCACCCCTACCACTTTTGTATCAAAATTATTTTATTTACTATTATTATTAACTATTACTATTATTTTAAAAAATTTAAAAGAAACAAAAATTAAATTAAATTTAAGACAGTCGCCATCTTGCGAAAAATTATTTTTCCGTTTTCTCTTTGGTATAGGCTGTAACGATATTCTTACTAATTAAGAATCTTTTTTTAAATTTTATTTCAGATGACCACAAGGGCTACATCATGTCAACCAGCCTTTTTTTACCCCGAATTTTACCAGCTTTCAACTTATTTAATTTTCATTTTCTCTTTTCAAACATTTTTTTGTATATTCTCAAAATATTTAAAAAATATGTAAAAAAATGAATAGTAAAAATATGTTTTGTTTTTATTGAGCTCGCCAAATCGCCCATAAATTTATACCTCTTAAGCAGAAGACTGCCTTAACTACGCTTAAGGGGAAGGTAACGTTAATTCGTGCAAAAAAAGGTACATTTTTGTGAATTTTTTTTTGACGACACAGTTAAAATCTATTTATTAAAACCAATGGTACATTAAAGTGTAACATTCGAAGAATTTTGTGTAAAATTTTCATGCAGAAATATTAAAAAATACGGCAATGGCAGCTAATATTCGGAAGCGCGGCGCGTCTCGAAACAAATTGCAGTGCCCCTCATAACTTCAAAACTACTGCACCCATCCTTTTGAAATTGTGAACACTATTTCTGTACATAATTTACGAGGTAACGCTGGAGATTTTTTATCAAATTTGTTAATATTTTTTATTTTACAATAACAAATAAGCCGATTTTTGTTGCAAAAATCTCGTTTTTCCCTTCAAAGTGTTCCCAAAAAGTGAAAAATTGAAATTTCGAAAAACCCTACCAGCCTTACCTGGGGAAAACGATTATCTAACGAAAGAACTTTGATTTTTTGATTTCTGATGATCCAGCACCGAGTTATGAGGGGCACCGCAATTCTACTTTTTTTCGAGACGCTTCCGAATAATTGCTGCCATTGCTGTATTTTTTAATATTTCTTCATGAAAATATTACACAATATTCTTCTAATGTTATACTTTATTGTACCATTGGTTTTAATAAATAGATTTTAACTGTGTCATCAAAAAAAATTCACAAAAATATGCCTCTTTTTGCACGAATTAACGTTACCTTCTCCTTAACTGCAGGTTATATTTATTTATGTTTACAACGATTGCATGATTTTCAAATTTTATTTTAAGGTATGTTGCCTTAACGAACAACCTATCAAAAATTTATGTGTTTACGCTGTTTTCTTAAGCAGTTTCTGGGCAATTGGAAATTTAATTATCTACAAGCTTGATGCCATTAATTTTCATTGTATAATGAACATTTTAAAGCTATTTAAGGATCCTCTTTGTGAGGTCATTTTACTACGTCCAACTGGACAATCGCCTGCCTAAACAGGGTAGGTATACATTTTTAAGATTTGGGTTCTAAACCAATACCAAAATAGAATTTAAAAAAAAAATCCTGCTTATTTAATGGGAGGAACTAGCCCAAAATGACATACCTTACTTATTTTGCCTTATAACTTGAAAATTTTTAATAAAAAATCACTAAATTTCTAACCATTTGTTAATTAAACTATTTAAAATTCACATAGAAAAGTAATCAAACCAATGAACAAAAATTTCTTGTGGAAAGTTCATTCTGAATATTTTTCTCTACTAACGGTTCTGCTGCACAGATTAAGTATTTTTGTTATTTGGCTTATTTGGATACCGATTCGATAAAAATTCTTAGTAACTATTGAACGACGACAGGATCAAACTAACGCATTCTGAACCTAACGGCCTTGTCCCAATAGCATCGAAGCCTCGGCTTCAATTTTTTGAACTTCTTCTTCTTTATCAGCCTTTTCCGTCCACTGCTGGACATTAGCCTCTACATATTATGGTGGTTTGGTTTGGCCATAACTCACCACGCTAGCCAGACGGGTTGGTGAGTAGTCCGCAGATCGATTTTGGACTATAGTTGTTTTACATTCGGTAGCAGCTTGCTAGGCTAGCATTCAGATGTGTCTGTAGCCCTGTTTTTTTTTGTTAACGGTGGCAATTTTCAACTCAGGGGGACCGCCGGCTTAACGTGCCTTCCGAAACACGGAGACTTGGTCATAACTCATAAGAAAGTTTGACTCTCCCCGGGTTTGAACCCGGTACCTCGCATTCACATCCAACTGTGTTAGCTGCAAGGCAATGACCGTCTCAATTTTTTGAACATGTTACCGATTTTACAGACGTATTCTTCTGCAGAAGAGTGTTATTATTGCACATTGTGCGCATTACTAATATAGTATTATTGTTATTTGTGACGTATTCGCGTCAAAATGGAGAAAATGTTCTATTATAAAATTTAATTCTCTATAAAACAGACTTTTATTTTCAGACATATCAGACATATCAGAACTCTCGGAAAATTTAAAAAACTATAAGTAAAATTTAGGCAGCCATTTTATACCCAAAGATATTAACAGTTGGATTACTAAAATTTTTAAAAATTGATAAATGATCTCTTATTCTATTACACATAATTTTGCTATACAAAGTGTGAATTTATAATTGTCGTAAGCATAAGAAATAAATAAGCATGATCATTTCCAAGTTATGGTAATATTGACAATAACGTGGTCAAACAACATTGTGTCAAATGTAACATTGTCAATGTCAATATTTTGAAAGATAATATTATACCAGTACCTTACAGTTTAACGTGAAATCCGAACCACGGGATAAATGGAGAGTGGCTGAGATTAGAACTTACAGCCATCCGATCAGCAGTTGAACTCCTTCTTACTTACACCAAAATACTTGTACAGTTAACTACACGTTAACTATTAATAACATTTGCATTTTGAAAAATTTTAAGCTGCATACACTGTCATATTTGTAAAATATTGCTCCAAAAAGAAAAATTAAAGTGATAAAACTTACCATACACTTCTAATCCGTTGTTCTGTCGAGTGTGATTTGTATAAACGTGACTATTTCTCGCTAACACCTTCCACAACTTCATTTTAGCCCTCTTTTATGGCAGAGTTAATTTTAAACGCCACTTACGTACATCACTTTATGGTTATTTCAAAGAAAAGTGCGGTTACACAAAAAATAACTTTTCTTTTGAACTTAACAATTGTTTGTATTATTTTAGTTTTTTTATTTTGCAAGTTTCTATTCAAAAATTACATTTAGGAAATGTCGAATTTTCCAAAATCTTTCTCGTATTTTCAAGTCTCTACCCAAATTTTTTAAAATTATTAGGTTTAATAAAACTGTCCAATAAAAATTATTTGCAAAAAAATGTAATTCCAAATTTGCAAAATTAATGACCGAGTTGTTTACACGTGAACTCGCACACTTTGACTGAAGTGGATCGGTATCATGGGGAAGCAGAGGACAAGAATAATGAATTCTTTTACTCTGACAACTAAACCATGTGTGTGCCTTAGGGTGACAAGTTTAGATAAGATTACGCTAAAAACATTTTAATTGCATTTTTTATATAAATACATTCACCACAAACTTTAAAATAGGGGTTAGTTTCAGTTCGATACTTTGTCTTCAATAATAGATTTCACTTTTTTTTTTGAAAATGATTAACCATCTGATTCACATATCTATTATTAATAGTACGGATTATTCGTAAAGGTCACTTGAAGTCAAATAAACCCAAGTTTACAAAAAAATACAAGTTGAACGCTTTCTTGATTAAAAAATTAACACAATTTATTGGAGCACTTTTGTGCGCTTAATAACGAATTGATTAAACCACCATAGCCACTCTTCTATTGTTAAATTGGAAATGACTGGTATTAATTAAATTGTGTGCTTAATTTGTCGTCGACACTTTAAAAAATTATATTTCCTAAAAATCATATGCAAATTGATATTTGTTTAGGCCATTCAACAGCATTAAATTTTAAAATTTAATTTAGCTTTTGACTGAAAATCGATAAAAAAACTGTTTGTTTTAAAATTAAAAATATCTCTATATCATAGTCTAATGTTTGGAATAATTGAAAAATTGTTTGATATGAAAATATTGAAAATAGATGAAATCGGCCTATAAAATATTTGTTTGGTTTACTTTTGAACATTAAAAATGTCGAACCTTGGTAAAATAATTTCCAATTTCAATATCAAGGAAACTGTAAAAAATATCAAATATAAAGTTTATTAAAATCTAAAAAGTAAAAATTTGACTACATAAGAGCAAATAAAGTGATTATGAAAGAGATAATGATCTGTTTGTAATAATTTTGAGCGTTTTGAATGACTTTGAATTAAGCGGACAGACGGACGGATACGGAGCCACAACAGAAGCTTCTTCTATTATGCTATCATTTTTTTTTGTTTCAACGTATTTTAACGCTAATGAATATGTAAATAAATGAGAATTTATTACTTTTTGGTAGGCTATTTTGATGATGGCATGTGATATTGCAATTTGCTTCACAAGTTAATTATTCGGTGGTTTTTTGATGCGTTCCTTGTAACATCACATGCAATATTAGTTACAATTTTATCAGCTCTACGTTGACAAAGACTGACTTTGAGTCGCATCTATTTGCGTCCTTTCGATTCTGAATTTCCGATTTTCCAAATCCCGATTTCGTCAAGGTGATTCAATTTGAGCCCTTCAACAGAAAATAAGTCCATCGCATGGAAAATTACTATCACATCGTATGAAAAACTTGAAATGTATTATTGTTTCGATATGATTGTAAGTAAGAAATCTTTTTCAATAGAGTAATCCTTCCATTTGCGCGGTCTCCATTTTTTTTTTGCGGAGGAAGGTGGAAAATCTTTCAAAGACACCAGGAGGACCGCGCTCACTGGTAGTGTGGGATTTCCACCCACTAAAAACCACCTCCCTGCTTAGATGTTCACCGCATATCTCGACTGGCGCGTGGTAAATCAAATATCTTCGCCGTGCCAGCCGATATGGCAATTTCCATTGCACTCCTTTTTGAGGTGGAGACGGAAGCCGGAATTAAGTAGTTTCACCCTTTCGGGACTTTTCTCTTCTTAGATGTTGTGTCTATCGTCGGCTCCCCTCGCCTTCATGATAGTCTTGATTCTTTCTGCCAGCCTCTCCCAGCTCCTCTCGTCGGCCAGCATTGTGGGTAAGATGTTCTCTGGGGACATATTGGCAAGCTCTCCCCTGATGTCTACCCACCTTCTGCACCTAAGCAAAGTGTGCTCGGGGTCCTCAACGACCTCTTCCTCCGTGCAATATGGGCAGTACGGCGTGGGGATCTTCTTTATCCTGTTTAGGTATTTGCTGAATGAGCCATGACCGGTGAAGGCTTGGGTGAGGTGATAATCTAGTTCGCCATGTTTCCTGGTTGTCCAGCTCGATAGGTCGTGGATGAGCCTTCTGGTCCACTCCCCCTCCGTGGTTCGAGACCACCTGGTCTGCCACTCCCTGGTGAGATTTTCTCTGTTTACTTGCTTGATGGTTTTGCATTTTTGTCCGTAGTTCGCGGTCCTCTCATGGATAAAAAGGTCTATATTTCATAAATTTACTTTAACGCGATTAGATAGCTTTAAATTTTTCAATAATATGCAACTATAGACATTAAAGTATGTTACAATAAGAATACATAACATTTAGTAACCTAAATGTCAAATAAATAATTTTTTTATTATAGTTCGCTCCAAATAAATTTGCCCAACGTCACGAAATTTTAATTAAGAAATAACATTCATAACTGAAAAACTGAGGCATATTAGGGCTTAGAATTTTTTCTTTATTTCTCCTGTATTTATTACAACGGAATTAATATTTTCATAAAGTTCCAGAATAAGTGAAAAAAATTAAATTTTTATAAAATTTACATAAAAAATTACTCCGAAATCAAAATAACTGCAAATCCAAGGCATCTTAGGGCTTAGAATTTTTTCGTTATTTTTGCTGTGTTTATTACAACGGTATTAATATTTTCATAAAATTTCAGAATATTTTAACAAAATTAAATTGTTATCAAGAAATTTATAAATCCAAAATTGCGCTGAAGTCAAAATAACTGAAAATCTAACCTGGCTTAGGATTTTTTCTTTATTTTTCCTGTATTTATTACAACATAGGTAATATTTATGAAGTTTCAGAATATTTGAAGAAAATTAAATTTTTATCAAGAAATTTATAAATCCAAAATTGCGCTGAAGTCAAAATAACTGAAAATGTAAGGCATCTTAGGGCTTAGAATTTTTTCTTTATTTTTTCTGTATTTATTACAACATAGGTAATATTTACATGAAGTTTCAGAATATTTGAACAAGATTAAATTTTTATCAAGAAATTTATAAATCCAAAATTGCGCTGAAGTCAAAATAACTGAAAATCCAAGGCCTCTCAGGGCTTACAATTTTTTAGTTATTTTTCCTGTGTTTATTACGACAGAATTAATATTTTCATACAATTTCAGAATATTTGAACAAAATTCAAGTTTTATCAAAAAATTTAAATCAAAAATTGCACTGAAATCATAATAACTGCTAAACCAAGGCCTAGAATTATTTAGTTATTTTTCCGGTGTTTATTACTACATAGTTAATATTTTCATAAAGTTTCAAAATATTTGAACACAATTTAATTTTTATCAAAAAAATTAAATCAAAAATTGCATTGAAATCAAAATAACTGAAAAACTAAGGCATCTTAGGGCTTAGAATTTTTTCGTTATTTTTTCTGTAATTATTACAACAGAGAGTTAATATTTTCATGAAGTTTCAGAATATTTGATCAAAATTAAATTTTTATCAAAAAATTTAAATCAAAAATTGTATTGAAATCAAAATAATTGAAAAACTAAGGCATATTTAGGGCTTAGAATGTTTTCTTTATTTTTTCTGTATTTATTACCACATAGTTAATATTTTCATAAAGTTTCAAAATATTTGAACACTATTTAATTTTTATCAAATATTTAGTAAATTAAAAATTGCACTGAAATCAAAATAACTGCAAATCAAAGCCATCTAAGGGTTTAGAATATTTTCGTTATTTTTCCTGTGTTTATTACAACGGAATTAATATTTTCATAAACTTTCAGAATATTTGAACAAAATTAAATTTTTATTAAATTTAAATGAAAAATTGCGATGAAATTAAAATAACTGCAAATCTAAGACACCTTTGGGCTTAGAATTATCTCATAATTTTTTCTGTGCCTATTACTACGGAATTAATATTTTCATAAAATTTCAGAATAGTTGAACAAAAATTAAAAAATTTAAATCAAAAATTGCACTGAAATCAAAATAACTGCAATTCTAAAAGGCATCTTAGGGCTTAGAAGTTTTTAGTTAGTTTCCTGTATTTAATTTAATTAATTATTTAATTAATAAATTAATTTAATTAATAATAATTAAATTTTTCTTATTTTTAATCCCCTTGATGTATGAGGCCCTAAGCGCGCGCCTCTTGCGCATGTTGGGAAATCCGCCACTGATAATAATAATAGTCCTTTCGACAGCTAAGAAGAAAAATAATTTGCATTTATGCAAATTGCTTTTATGTCCAAGAAAACTCAGAGAAATTTTCAAATGGTAGTTTTTATTCGAAACACACTGACATTTTTGTTCAAATCGCAATGAAGTCTTTTCAGAATTATTGTTCATCTAGTCTATTATCTGTTCATGTCATTAAAAATTAGGAAATATTTGGAATTTAACTTGTATACTGTAGTCCAGCCTTTAAGATCGCCTAAGGATGATATGGCAGACAATTACACAAAGGTGAAAACGTATCAAGAAGAATTAAGGAAAACACGTAAATGTTGTACACCAAATCAGCACATTGAAAAAATTTTGCAAAAATTGGTGGATCTGTTTTATCAGAACACGGGTATCGTCTAGTGGAGGAGATAGTAATTAAAAAATACAAGCCCTTCCCACCCCTCCCGTGACGCTCTGGAAGGAAATGGGAGAGAAATTAAAAAAATTCGACCAATTTGCCGCATACGCGAGCGGATGAAGGTTAATTATTAAGATTAATAATTCTTCCATTTAAAATTAAGATTATACCCATCTTGGGTGTTATTTTGTTAAAATGTTTAAAACGCTTAAACACAAGATATAATACGTACATAATTATTATACTAAATAAAAACAGGAATGAAAAATCAATTAGTCTCCTCACACACATGTTACAACTTTTTTGTTTTAATTGTTTTTCAAGGTGTATTTTTAACAAGTTTGCAAACATCAAAGTATGCAACCTTACGGAATGCACATAAAATTAAATAATTAGTCAAAAAGAGCAGAAAAAGTTGCCCCATGACATATTATAATTTTAAGGTTGCTTTTTCTTGTCTCGGAGAAAACCAATAATCTTCCAGTGAATCGAGTTATTTCAGAATAGAAGGAATTAAATCAAATTGCCGTTACCATCATTGAATTATTATTAACAACGCAAATAACAAAAGCGAATGCTTAATAAAATAATCGATTCCAAATAATAGATTTTTTTTGTATTCAACAATGATATCTCTTTACAAATCTCGCACGATAGCTTATTGTACAATAATATAACAATATACAGTTTATTACTATACTTTTACATTTTTATTTTATGTCATTTAAAAAGTGTATGGTGGTTTGTGATGACTGAAACATTTTTGTTTGCTTCGACCTGTAAGAACATTATTTTTATTAAAACTACAATGAAGTAACAATCCTAACAGTGTTTCCTATTCCATTTATTCAAGTAGTTCTTCGCAATGTATCCCAATGAGAAGAAAGTTAAGAATAGAAATGTTAAAGAACCAGAAAAGCAAAATGCTTTAGAATTATCTAACTATAAATTACTGAAAACCAGTTGGAATGTGCAAGCAAAATTATTTTTTGAGCGCTCTACTCTGCATGGAGTGCGATATACTGCTGAAGAAGGACGACCGATTATTGAAAAGTTAGTAAATATTTCCTTTTTTTCGTTTGAGAACTTAAAATGAATTAGGGCTGTATAATTATTGCTTCTTACTTTTAAAATTAATTTATATTTGTCACGCGTGGTACACGTGGGGACGTCAAACAAATCAATAAATTTTTTAATATAATTATACTTCCTATTTTTACTAGGAATACAATAATTTGTCCAAATTTACTATAGTAATTAATGATCTTTTAGTCCATACGTTGTTTATCTGCAATTATATGATTAAGCCAATTAAACTGCTCTTCTAATGTACTTAATTTAAAAAAGTTATATTAACTGTGCAGATGACACTTTCTAATGTCATACAAATAAATAGAAGTAAACTCAAGAATAAAATTTATGCGAAAAATATTAGTTGAAATCACCACAGATTTTAAGGTTACCATTGCATATGCGATATTTGATGAAATCAAATTTGTAATCCAATTGCAAGAAATTGATGGATAAAATTATCGCCTGCAATTTGATGACTTGCTATATTTGAGAAATTTCGTCGTAAGTGATGAGATAGCAAATTCGATTGCAGGCAATATCGCATGCAATCATGTGCGATCTAAGGTAATCAAATTTGAAATATGATTGCAATTAAATTCATGGGAGATATTCGGATACGATTTTTAGAGATACGTGAGAAGCAGTAGGCAATTAAGTGATTATAAATGAATACATCTGAATATATATAGGGTGTTTTTTTAGCTGCATGAGAACTTTCAATAGGGATAACAATTGAACCAAGATTGCTATGGAAACAGTTTTTTGACATTTGTGTTTAGCAAGATTTGGCATTTGATAATGCATAGATTGACCATTGAACAACGCTACCAAATTGGGCTCACAACCAATTGGAAGTGGATCCATTTTTTTACCGTAAAATTTTGTTCAGTGACGAGGCAAATTTCTGGTTAAATGGGTATGTGAACAAACAAAATTGCCGTATATGGAGTGAGACCAATCCGGGACATTATCTTGAGACTACATTGCATCCATTAAAATTGACTGTTTGGTGTGGAATACACGCCAACGGCATCATTGGTCCATATGTCTTTCGAAATGAGGAAGGAGCTACCGTTACGGTGAATGGTATGAGATATCGACACATGCTCAATACATTTTTGTTTCCAAAACTTCAAGAGCTAAACATTGACAACTTATGGTTCCAACAGGATGGTGCTACGTGCCACACAGCCAACGAAACCATCAATTTATTGAAAGGACAATTTGGTGACAACATTATTTCAAAACGTGGTCCTATCAATTGGCCTCCAAGATCGTGTGATTTGACACCTCCAGATTATTTTCTGTGGGGGTATGTTAAATCCATGGTTTATGCTAACAAACCAACAACTCTAGAAGCATTGGAGGCTAATATTCAGCAAGCCATTTATGAAATAAAGCCAGAAATATTGGAAAAAGTGGTAAAAAATTGGACTGAACGGATGCGCTTCGTAACCATTAGTCGTGGTGGTCACATGCCGGAAGTCATGTTCAAATCATAAATGCCTTTAAGTGTACTTTCATAAAAAAATTATAACCAAAACATTCCGTCAGGTTTTTAATGTTTTATTTCATTTTGAAGTTCTCATGCAGCTAAAAAAACACCCTATAGATAGATAAAAGCGATGAAATTGCAATCAGATTGTATCAGCGGTTGCCGACGATAAAATTATCGTCTGTAAGTTGACAACAAGTAACAATCTCCTTCTTATAACCTACCTACATCTAACATGTACCTATCTCTTTCAATCCTACACCCAAAGAAGAAGAAACTTGAACAATTCCAATTCAAGACAAAGGTGTACACTTTTAACATAATGCCAATTTTTATGGACAGATTTTTGGAAAACTAGTGATGAAAGATATCTATATCGAAAAGCTAGCATAACAGCCATTCTGGATCAGTCCCTGCTGAAGGATTGACCAATTCGCAGCCAGGTGTCCGATTAAAGGAAATACCTATTTGGTAATATTAGGCGATTCTTTGAAATCAAAGCTTACGGAGTATATACTCCTAATTAATATTGTGGACATTGGAAATTTTAAGGACGCTTATGGAGATTTTGAGGTTCTCCTTCAGTCTACCCTAGTCCACTCCTGGACCATAGTCCGCATATCGAGTTTTGGACTATAGTTGTTTTACATCCAGTAGCAGCTTGCTAGGCTAACCTTCAGATGTGCCTATAGCCCTGTTTTTTGTTAACGGTGGCAATTCGTCAACTTAGGGGGACCGCCGGCTTAACGCGTAAGAAAGTTTTGACTCTCCCCAGGTTTGAACCTGGTACCCTGCATTCGCATCCAACTGCGTTAACTACAAGGCAATGACGGTCTCTTTTTGAGGTTAATTCTAATAAAAGTTTACTTACCTATAATATGGGATCAAAATATACCAGTAAAAGTTTTACGACTTATGTAAAACGGAAACTTGTTTAATAATTATATTTTTGCACTTTTATTAAAAACGATTTATTAACTTGTACAAGAGGTGCTTCGTTCGTGGTTGCATGCCAATGGGTTTCTAGCAGAGGACTTGATTAAATGCAAGGATTAAATCTAATAGGGTTTTAATATTACATCAGTGATGGTCATTATAGGGTGTTAGAGCGAAGCATTATTTCGCAGATAAATGTACCCCTGTGTAATTATCAGGATTTATTCAATTGGATCTGTGATCCCACGCTCCAATAAACACTACACTGCTGGTTAGTATGAAATGGAGTACAATACCATCACATTTCATGGGAATGACAATGTGAAGAGTTTCTACTCCATTTTCGGATTCTTTGAGAATCATCATTTACTTTTTTATTTCTCGTCAACATCTTACAAATTATAATGGAGGAACCAATAAAAGATTTGCAGGTCATAAAATTTGCTTTATTGCTTACCAATACTTTCATATTGCACGCACTTCTATTATCAGTACGTCGCAATATTAGAAAAATGTTAAAATCGTAAAATGAACACCACTATAATTTTGACCATTAGATAAACTGCGGTACATTAGAATATCAATCTATTTTTTTTTATTAAACATCATTTTAGTATTACTTTTATCTTTTCATAATAAAATAAATACCTACCATTAATTATTATATTACTTACTTATCAGTCAATACTGATCGCAGTATTATATTAATCTATCTTATACTGCACATAATTTTGTAATCTACTACTTCGATTTTTATGGGCTAATAAGTACAATAATTATTAGTGGTGATTGTCTTATCATTTCATAATTGCTTTAAAGATGAGTGAAAAATATGAATCTTAGTTATTTTCCTACAAATTTCACTAGCCTGAATTTCCTATTGGCTAACGTAAACCTTTGACTAAAGGTAATGCCCAATTATTGCCTAAACTACTAAATCTTGTCGATTTCTTACTACTTCAACCCTTGTTCATACTTACCTAACCTCACATACTGATTTTTGGAACAATATCCGCAACAACAACAACAACAACAATACCCATATCAATATCAACATAAAGTGCCGATGTGATATCTTTCTTTTCGTATATTTGTTGAATATATTCTATAACAAAAACTACCCTCTGAAGCGCAACCCCTAATGAAAGGGTCGACCCATACAAAGACCAGAGTTTCAAGACCGTCACAATCCGGAGATAACCTCTCTAGTTTGTATGCAACACGATGTTGATAGACTAGCTTCTGATTAAATGTGGAGGCCAGGTCGTAGGTTTCTGAAAAAAAGACCGGTACCTTGGGAAAACTAAAAAAAAATCGCAAATAGTAAACAAATGCTTTAATTTGACACACAGAAATTGAGATATGTATCACAGTTCCAACAATATTGCAATGTGTATATTATATGGCTGTGCAAAACATAGACACAGTAGCCAATGATATTAACAATCAAAAAGTGCACCCAGTCTAAATTTAAACAAGTAGATATTCAATAAAATCAGTAACCTCTAACGGTTACTCATAATTGAACACAAAAGCACAGAAACACGTCGGCTCACGCAAATTGGAAAAGATAAAATTGCTTACCTCGAGCTCGGATAAATTTACAATATAATGATGACAGGTGTTCGTTTCTAACCGTTTTTCTTTTCAAAGATGAAAATCTGTAACTTGTCAATTTATACAGGAAATATTTGATTGACATTTCGCGAACATAAAACACAACTTGCTGATCTGCAGCTGGAACTGGACCAATGAGAGATGGTGTTGGAAGTGTCAACAAGATTGGACCATCCAAACAACGAAAAGAATTCCCCAAGCGTCATCCAAAACAAACAACAATAGGATGTTGCCAATTGGAGGAAATCCAAAATGGTTCCACAACTTGCGCACCAAAACTGCGTAATAAGTTGAGCATTAAGAGTCTTTCCTATTTGTAGATGTTTAATAACAGGAGCCAAAAACACCACACGACGACTATACTACTGTTTCACACGGTAAAGCACAATTAAACAGCTGTGCTGTAGCATCTGTAGAAAAATGAATTGAATTTAACGATTGCATTTAAATAAAATGCATGGGCCGTACTTAGAAATATTGAAATGAAATTAGAAAGTAGTTCCACGCAACGAAGTGCAAAAATTCGTTACAATTCTTTGAAAATAATCCAACTGTTAGTTTTTATTTAATTTCTTCTGAATAGTTCTACCTTTGAATTGTTAATAATATTTGGTTCATTTAGTCTTTGTGTTTATACCTGATCTTGGAATTTAGAAATATATAGCCTCTTCTGTCTACTATTCCTTTTGCTATTAAATAAAACAGTTTTTTTTTTCCATATTTTGCTTTATTGAACTACCAAGCAACACAAGTGCTTTCTTCACTAAAACAAAGAATTCACGAAATCCCAACTCTCAGAACTTATTAGATGTAATGGATAGTCCCACTTTAGATTAAAGAGGTCACGGGTTAAAATTTAAATTGAGGAAGTTATAGCCGCAGTGTTTAACAAGAAATCGTATTCAAATTGAATTGGATCAATTGAAATAAAAAGATAGGGTTAAGGATAATGATAATGATAGAAATTATAACTTTTTAACTCGTGAAATAAATAATAATTTAAATGATTTTGAGGTAATTGAAGGCAATAAAAGTCAAAAGTTTCTTCTTTCCTTTTGATTTTTTGTCGGCTGTCTGCGGGCTCTGGAGCTTCCGGCTGTGTTCCATCGAACACATGGAACACCGCTTAGTTTTACTTTTTGGAATTAAATATTGAAATAACATCTGAGAAAGATGTTGAGAGCTTAACTTTTGGATGGATTTCTGAAGGTAATGCATTTTTCCATTGGCCCTTAGTTTAACTGAATTTAAGTTGCAATGGTGCCTTGTTTTCCATTAATAATTAAAATAAAATCAAATAACGTCATCATAAATATTTCTTTCGGTAATTTCCGTTACTAATTAATATTCAAACAAAACTGAAAACATAAAAATTACACCAAATAATAAAATAAAATTAATTGACAAAAATATTGGTAAAAATAAAAGTAAAAAGTAGGCACATCATAAAATAAATATAGAAATGGGACATTTTTAAAAATAAGCTCATATGTTTTCGGTCAAACTCGATGGCATATTTCTTTGTGACTAAATTTTGTTTCCGCTATTAGTGCGATTTTAAATCTACTTTTTTAATTTAAAATGAGAAATCTTTTTCAAATTGTTTTGATTTCCAGATTTTGCATAATTTCCTTATTCCCAAAACTAAAATAACATAGCAAGAGAACAAAAATATTGCTAAAAATCTTTTCAAAATATTGGATAAGATTTTTCCTGGTGGGCAAAGATTTTCGTGAATAATAAGTCTGCGTTAAATAAACTTTGAGAAAAACGTTGAAAAAAAATCCAAATTGAAGTCCAAAGCCAAAGATAAGCTATCCAATGCTGTTCATCCAATTGTAATGACTTGGAATGACTATAATATTTTATAGAAATGGATTGAGTTTTATAATACCTGTAATTATATTAATTTACAAGAATGAATATTTAGTTCATTTTGTACACACAGTTAACTTCAAATTTACGATTACTCTATTTTTGTGTATCCAAAAAGTTAAACAATACATTTCACAATATACACTCTCATACCAAGAGAATTAGTTACTTATACTGAGTCTTACTCATCAGCTTGTGTAATAAAATTGTCATTAAAGATAGTTAAATGGCTATTTACGTGAATACTTGCCAAAAGCAAAATTAATTTTAGAAATATCCTGTACCAACTGTTTGTATTATTCTGCAATATATGCTAACCATCAAAATTTCATTCAGTTTTAAGAAAATTGATCTTTCCATACTAAAACTATTCTAAAAATGTTTGAGCACAATTATTAAAGTAGCCCTTGGAGTTATTGATTTATACCATTAACAATTTAAAACAGAAACACATACACATCTGAGAACAGCAAAAGTGGAAAACCTTTTGCCCAAATGATATGGTATGGCCCACAAGAGCTTTAAAGTTTTTGTCCTTTATACTTCATCCACATTTTGCCTAAATTAACATAACAATATTGATAATAATATCAGTGGAGAAGGAAATGTCATAATTTGGGAGTGTATATAAGGAACATAAACAAGAACATATAGAACATAAACAAGATTGGACCATCCAAATAACACAGGCATTCCCCACTCGTCATTCAAAACAACAACAATGGTCGTTGCTAACAATAGGGACTCGAAAATGGTTGCACAAATTGCGTACTAAAAACTGCGTAGTAGTTTTAGCATAAAAGAGCCTCTCTTATCTCCAGATGTTTATTAAGGAGCTCAAAAACACCACACGACAACCGGACCACTCATCCTAAACGACTTGGCACGAAAAACAGCCACGCTGGACCAAAAAACATTTGCCCATGTAAACTACCGGCACTTAACAAAGTCGTTGTGAAATTATGCCCGCTATGTTCCTAATTCGATTTTACGTTCATTCCTCTGTTATGGTTAAACTTCATTTTATTGCAGTAATTCTAATCAATTTCAATTAATTTTAGGTTGATGTGGTTTTGTTGTGTATCAATTGGAGCTGTAGCAACAATGGTTATAATAGTAAGTCTGTGGGAAAAATTTCAAACAAATCCAACTATAACAGGTTTGGATACAGATTTTCATAATTGGGATGTACAATTTCCGGCAATAACGATCTGCCAAAGTGATCCCGCTAATTTATCAACTATCCAAGAATATGTTACAAAGTAATATTACTTTACTTTCGAATTTTTGAAAATTTAATTGTTAAATTTCAGTACTTTTCCGAATGCTGAGAATGCCGAAAACTTAACCGACTTCTTCTACACCTTATCAAAATTTTCGTATGATAATTTAGCAAAATTCAAGTATTATTCCAATAAAGGTTACGTCGCCGATGATGTTGATTTGAAAAATTATATTTATAAGGTGAGTAAAAAGATTTTACTTCAATAACATAAGAACTTATTTTCTAGCTGATGAACAAGTGCGAGGACATCTTTGATGAATGTATTTGGAAAAGTGAAAATTACACGTGCTGCGAAGGATTTTTCCCAATTTTTACCGAAAGCGGTTATTGTTATGTATTCAACTCCAAACATAGCGAGAGATATATGCCATGGTAAGATTGCGCATTGTTCACGCAAGTCCAAATTAGAGTATGTAATTAACTTTTAGGTACGATGGAGAGTTGCCTCGATTAAAGATAAAATACATTGAAGAAACTGATGTAAAGTGGTCGTTAAAATGGACAGTATTACCAGACAATGCTGGAGTTTCATTTCCTGTAAGCAATTTTCGGTTTCCAACTATAGTTTGATGAATAGTTTGGTGTGATGTATGGGGGGTTGAGCTTTGAGCCGAAGGTTTCCAGGTTTGACTCCCGGCTACTCACACTGCATCCATTCCAAGAGAGCAGCATTCTATGCTGCCATGATACCCGAATACGAACTAGAAGAACCATCAGTTATGTTTGTAATTCTCTTTGAACTTTCTTTTAGATTTACATCCACAACGCTGATGACGTATCAGGTGTTGATATTCAACCTCAACATACGTGGAATTTCAAGGTCGGGAGGGTTTCATTTTCTGTCAAACAAACTTATACTACTGATGATACGAAACAATTATCAATCAAGCAACGGAAGTGCATTTTTGATGATGAGATTACCTTAAAAATTAATCACGTATATACATACAGTTCTTGCGCTCGTCAGTGTCGAATGGAGACAGCTAAAAGATTCTGTGGCTGCATACCATACTTTTATCCCGAAATTGAAGGTTTCAGACATTGCAAAATTAAAGAACTTGCATGTATTGCTGATCATGTGGAAGCCATATTATTAGTGGATAGATGTCATTGTCAATTAGGTTGTTCCAATGCCGTTTATGAAGTTGAAAAGTTATATGAGCATGCGTAAGTTTGACTAATAAAATATTGAAGGAAGTAAATGTGGGTAGTCTATCGTCTAAAAGTCTATCATTTTAGAAATGTGGATGAAGCAAATTGGGGATTGGAAGCTCAATTTGTTTCCTGGCCAATGGTTAGATATAAACGTGAAGTTCTGTTTGGATGGGTTGATTTACTTGGTAAAAATGGTAAAATAATATGTAACCCCAATTCTTCATTTGTTGGTTTCAGTGTCGTTTGGAGGAATAGCTGGATTATTTTTAGGATTCAGTTTGTTATCGGGAGTAGAAATAATTTACTACTTCACTATTCGGGCTTGTTGCATGGTTAATCGTGAACCTATGGAATTACAAAGAATTGATCGAGAAGAAGTAACCAAAGTGAAGCCCAGTTACGATCTCAGCTTGGTACCATATTTCGTTAGGAAGTCTGATGCAAATAATGGATTTCAAGAAGTAGCTAAAGGTTACTACAATTTCGATTTAAAGAATTCCAGTGTAAGTTCATAATTGTGATTTTTGTATTATCGATAAAATGTCAAAATTGTAGGATTGGAAACCTGGAAATTTGAAAAAGAGAAATAAAATTTTTCATAGCGATAATATCAAACCACCATTTGGAATAGAATTTTTACCATGATTTTTAATTTAATGCTGCAATATTACTCAAAAAGTTATAATAAATTTGAGTGATCTGGTAAAAAAAATCATTGATTGAAAGAGGAAAAACTTATTTTTCTTATATTTTTATATAGTAGTTACTTCTGTATGTACAATATATTGGAAATAAATAACAAATCTTAAATCGGTTAATAAAGTAAGTTCAAATTTTTTGGAAAATTTTAGTCCCATCTACAGATTGAGCAATTTTCATTGATTCTTCGACATAGCTCTATTATTACTGAAGAACAAAAAAAATTATATTATATAGATAATAATAACATAACCTAATAGGGAAAACATGGGATACTTGATCCTTGGGGAGACTTGAGATCCTTTCCCGTATTAATCTTCTTAATTACTTTTCATGATTTTAAGTTATTATACAGAAAAATTTGCGTCTGGCATAAGTCACACTTTGCGTCTTGTTGTTTTCTTCCCCTAAATATAAATTAAGATAATTTTAATTTTGTTTTATTGCTGGAAAAAAGTGAAGCATAATGAAGGTATTATGCTTCCTTAGAAGTACTTCCTTTGATTTTCTATTTACGAAGAATTAAATAATATTGTCGCTATAAGGTCACTTAGGGAGACTTGATCACCTGTAAGAAATCGAGACATTTACTCTATTTAATATATTTTTTACTATTTATTTTGTCTCTTCATTGTTGATGCTGATGCGTCAATTTTCCTCATTGGCGTTTTCTGAAGAAGTCTTATTTTGTTAAGTGAATTAGAAAGGCTTTATGATGGTTTTCCACTATTATTACGCATTTTTGGGGATAATGATTTGTTTTTCTGTATAACAACAGCCTTTCTTGCTGTCTTATTATATTATCGAATCTTCTTCTTCTTCAGCCTTTTTCCGCCCACTGCTGGACATAAGCCTCTCCATATTATGGAGGATCTGGCCATAACTCACCACGCTGGCCAGGCGGGTTGGTGAGTAGTCCGCAGATTGATTTCGGACTATAGTTGTTTTACATCCGGTAGCAGCTTGCTAAGCTAGCATTCAGATGTGCCTGTAGCCCTGTTTTTTGTTAACGGTGGCAATTCGTCAACTCAGGGGGACCGCCGGCTTCGTACCTTCCGAAGCACGGAGACTTGGTCATAAGAAAGTTTCACTCTCTCCGGGTTTGAACCCGGTACCCCGCGTTCGCATCCAACTGCGTCAGCTGCAAGGCAATGACCGTCTCTTATAACCTCGTTATTCTAAGTGGATTAGTAACAGTATCTGCCGTGTTTTTGGATGAATCAATCCTTCGTTACCCATTTTGTATTTGATGGAAACTAAATTTAACCCTGTTTGCGTTCTCAATAATGAATCTCAGAAGGTTTGATTTTTGCAATCCTGACCTTAAATGACTGAATCATTCGCGATCTGGAAGTTCAAACATAAACAACCGAAATAATTTGTAGTCAATTTTGTTTTGTGAATTTATTTAGTGAAATGATCTGAGCTTTCCTATTTAAGATTTTTGTAAAATTTAGTAAAATAAAATAAATCTTTGGAAATATTTAATAACATTAAAATAAAATTCAAACATAATTATATCAACACCAAATATTAAGAAAATAACATTTAAATTAAATTATAACATTCACTGTAAAATAAACACTTAATTTATTCGGTATTATTTTTTTACAACAATACCCAAATTTCAATCTATTCTATGGTTATCAATACTGAGTTACCAAAATTATACAATTAGGTACATCGTAGATAGTTTTACTTTGTTCTAAAATAGTTTAATTGTTTTTATTAGTTACATTGCTAATATAAAATAGCAAAAAGCTTAAAGTTTTATCTAAGTGAAAATATTAAATTTTTCTATAACTTCCAACAGTTATTCTGCGTTGTTGTCCAAAATAATTGTCTAAACTCTTCTATCATTGTTTTCTTTTCTCTTTCCCTAGTTTTCAATTTTTGAACGTAAACAGATTTTGTATTTTTGTTCGAACGAGAACAATACAAAGCCGTAACAATTAAATCTGAGCACTTGAGAGTGCCAACGCCATCTACTTATCTGTGGCGTTTGGATTAGTATAACTAAATCCTTGAAATTGAGTTTGATCCATCGATTGTAAAATATTCTTCTCTATTGGGGTTAGTTTTGCCTTTTCAACTGTAAATGTTTTATCGAAATATTGGGTATCCAATGGATGTTGCTGAAATAAACGAATCAAAATCTTGTCGGATTAAAATTCAATTCAAATTTACCAGTTTGGGTTTAAAAGGTGGGTCCAAAAGTCTCGCTTCCAAACGATCCCAATCTATAGCTTTAAAGAAAGGTTGATCTTGAATAATCCCTGAGGGACACATTCTATTCCCCAATCTTTTTCCAGCGTCTTTTTCTAATAACTAAAATAGTAGGATTATTAGAATAGAATTTCTTCATCTGAGCGTTGGATTTTTTACCAGTAGTAATATCGAATTGGCTTCTGAACTCAAAAATCTTGGAATCACTGGCTTTTCGTTGCAAATTGACCAAAACAGCTCATCTTCGTCACAACCACTAAAAGGAGACTGTCCAATTAACATTTCGTACAACAAAACACCATAAGACCACCAATCGACACATTGATTGTAGTGTTGACCTTTGATTATCTACAAAATGAATTAAAACCTTTTCATCAGAAAATCTTCTACTACTTACTTCCGGTGCCATATAATCAGGAGTTCCACAAAATGTGTCTGCCGTTCTGTCTAAAAATATCTGCAACTTGCACATTCCAAAATCGGCTATTCTTACATGTCCGTCAAAATCAAGCAGAATATTATCCAATTTTAAATCCCTGTAACAAATAGTTCGTAAAACATCTTGGTTAATCGATAAGAAAATGGATTATATACCAAACGATTTTTGTTTGATTAATAAGATAAGAAACTGCGGGGCTAGTGCTATTTAGAGATAAAATAAAAATTAAAATAATTCATAAGAAGCTAAAGAAATGGATGTAATTCCATTCAGCCAGTCATCATGAATTGAATGGTCCTCTTATTGAGGGCGTAATTCAAATTTTGTTCGAGGGAGGGGGGCAAATCTTTATAGCTGTTATAGGAGTTTTTTTTTAATATTTTGAAAATTTTCTATGCATAATATACGACTCGGTTAAATTAATACTGCCTTATGTAAGTACTCAAAAAAAAATACGTCAAATACACTTCACTTTTAAGTTTTGAAAACAACCAAAATAAAATGCAATAATTAACACCTACATACGTTTCACATTATTAGGTTCCAAAAAAAGTGTTGCAAGTAAGTATTAATATTTTTCTAAGACGTGACACCAAATTACAAATATAAAAAACATAAAATTTGGTACAACAAACTGTGTTAACCTTTTAAAGTGGTCCACAAAAATATATCAGGTGAAAGTGTCTTTTTTGAAAAGAGTAAAAATAAAACAACAATATTGAGTTACTAATATTTTTAGACGAATCTAGAAGTTAGCATCAGTTTTATCTCTTTTCAAAATGCTGACAAAAATTGGTTTTAAAATTACCTGTAAACAATTCCTTTGCTATGTAAAAATCTCAATCCAGATGCAATTTCAGCTGCATAAAATTTAGCACGAGATTCCGCAAATCTTCCTGATTGTTGTATGTGAAACATGAGATCTCCACCATTTAAATACTCCATGATAAAAAAGAGATGAGACTGAAAAGAAAATAGTATTTTTCATTAATTTTTGGATAATTTTTTATTCATTATTGAGCAAAATCGCGTATAGTTTTGTTTACAAAACCACCATAGAAAATAATTGCGAAAAATGGGGAAGCTAAATTTATCAAAAAGTGAATGGTCGAATTTATTAACGGCTAATAGCTTTAACACCTATTTAAATTATATTTTTGGTTAATGAGTTCATATTAATTTGAGCGCAAGCCAAAATAATTTTAAAAAATTATTTTTTTCATGGCTGTTTAAGTTAAAAAAAAATTAAACAAGATTACAAGATGAGGTAAAAATTTATCACTTATTTACTTTGCAAAAATATAAGTTTTGGTACAAAATAACAAATTTTTATGATTTACTTAATCAAATTTGAAAATATTTAGTCAAGGCTTACCTCAGTTTGGAAAGTACATAGTAAATGGCAAAGGTAGGGATGTTTGGTACCTAAAGCTAACACTTTTCTCTCAATTAAAGTACATTCCACATCATCGTCTTCCAAAACTACATCTTTCTTCAAACATTTAACAGCGTAATAATATTCGGTATTTTTTAATTCTGCTAACATAACCTGAAAATTAGAAACTTTATACTTGCACTCAAAAATGCGAGGCCGTAGGCCGAGCTATGCATGGTAACCCATTAATTTATTATAATTTTAACTGAAATTTAACCTACTTTTCCAAAGCTTCCTTTGCCCAAAACCTTCAAAAATTGAAAATCATCGATGGTGTACTTTCTAAATCGGGGCATAGTGGTAGCAGGTGGTGTAATTCTTCCACTTTTTTGGTAACCCGTGAAAGTGCATGATTGCAAGATATCTTCGGAAATAGTATCTCCACTGTCGACTGCAAATGCTGGATTTAAAGCTGGATTTGAAGAAGGCGAATCACGGTTTTCGGAAGAACCTAAAAATGGATGTTTATTTTAATAACGTGTAATTTTAATACTTTTTATTACATAATAGTAAACAGGCTATATTATTTTAAATTTAATTTATTGTGTTGCAGCAAATCCATTTGTTGACCTTTATTATTTTATTTTTGGATTCTACTATATGAAAACTTTCAACGTTTCGGAACATAAAATTTGTTACTATAATGATTTTTAACATAATAAATTGAGATGAACGAGCACAACACTTTATTATTTATAATTACACGGATAAGTTAACCTAATATTTTAATTTAGCTTCCTAAGCTGATTGCCAAATTTTATATTAAATTTATTGCGTAGTCCGATTAAAATATTTACTTAATCAGGTATAATTAAATAGTTTTCACTAGTCTTCTGATTGAGAAAATAATATGTTTTCAAAATATCATTTAATTGGATTATGGATTCTCGACTGCAATGTATAAATGCTTGATTTTACAATCCATTATTTTACTGATCCAGCGACAACCTTTTACATAAATTTTGCGAATTCGCATTCTAAATATTAAATTGCAAGACGGAGGTAGCAAATATTTTATTTGTTAGGCTCGGACAATGGAAAGTGTGAAAATGAACATAATATATCAAATTTTATGATTTAAACGCATTTCAGATTTTAGCACTACAGGGTGGGCTAATTTAGTTGTTTTGTAGGGTAATCAAATTTTTTAATACTAGGTGGTTGATTTCCTTCGACGTTTTATGTATAATATTGGAAATCAAACTTGCGAATAGTGAAATAATAATTGATTTTATTCTTATAACAAGGTTGATTTAGAATATGGCAGAGAGGAATAAGTGGGGTCTTGCTTTGCTTCGGTAGAAAGCTAGCAACACCCAATCAAAATGAACAATTTTTTAATTATTGGAAAGGATAGAAGAATATAATAATCTCTATTCTTGGGGTTTGGAAACAAAATTAAACTGTAGGTCCCCTGTACCCATCAGGCATTTTCAGTGCACAACGCCGGGTACAGGCTGGAAAAACTGGAAGGTTTGTAAATGCTAGAACCCTAGAAATTGTATGATTAGTTGGAACTGGATTCATATACTGCCATACTTCTTTTGGGTTAGTAATAAGAATGAAAGCAATCAGAATTTCTAAATAGCGTTACTAACAGAGAGACAGAGACGACATTCTTATGTTTACTTAAACAGTCCGTGTAACAGTACAATCAAACAATCTATAAAAATAATATAAAGTTCCTATCTATAAATATAATATACAAATAATAAAACTTATAACTTATTTATCAAAATACGGTAAATTGTTATGACAGCGGCTGTTGGAAATTGTATTATTTTTTTGCAAATGCACTTATTCTTAATACACTGTTGTTTGTTGAGCCCACACAATCATCTTAGGATACCTTGACCTCAAAATTCTAATAGATCTGCTTCCTTGTACTAAAGCGGCGTTCACATTGAAATGGGGTCTTGCCTTGCTTCGGTAGAAAGTATTTTCTTCAATCCGTTTTTATGATTAAAAGCTTTTGTTCATTTTGATTGGCTCTTGCTAACTTTCTAAAGCAAGGCAAGGCCACACTTCATTGTGAACGCTGCTTAATGCATTTTCACACCAGGAACATCTTCTTCACCTAAAAAAATGTTGATCAGGTAACAGTGACGATAATATGTCGTCATTTTAAGATAGCATCGTATACGATATTTTTGGGCCTATAATTTTTCTCTTTTAATTGCTTAATAGTATTTTCTTAACAGTTTCTTTCAACTTATTTCTAAGTTGGTATGAATATACTGCATCCAAAATTTCAAAAAAATAACTGAAAGCTCATGAATTTTGTGTCTTTCTCACTGTTTACAGTCTTCACCACCACAGAACTTTCTAGAGTCTAGACTGATATCGTTTCTGATTTCAAAAACATCAGGAATTTCCAACATTTTATTTTCTCCTTATACGATCATTTCCAATAGTTCTTTTGCAGTCTTGATTCTCAGGAACACTGAATTGATATTGCTAGTCGCTGGTACAATAATAATTAATATTGTCTTTCTGGAGGATTTTGGGGCTATTATTAACAGCAAAAAATACTTAGTAATTATGGCCCGATTTGCATTCAATTGAATTTGCATATTTGTACATTTTTTTGATGGCATGAATTGCACCGAATGATCCACCTTAAACCTAAATATAGGAGATAAAAACAACAAATTTACGTTATTATGATTCCTGCTTTATATTGGATAAGAATGAACATGAATAATTTAGATCTTGGAAAACAACCATCACAAAATTACATTCAATAAGGAAATTTTTATCTACCAAGATCATTTGTAGGTTTACCCAGCAAATAACCGATGAGCCACAAAAATCATATTTTTTGTTCCTCGGCGGCAGACAAAGTACCACCATGACTACAATTAAAAGTTAATTTAAATTTTTAATTATAAAGCTGGGTTGACATGGGATGTGAGCCACGGCCGTGAGCCACGTATTAGTAAAATACTTTCCGCGTAAACTTAAACTTAAAACCGTGTAAACTGTTTTTAAACACGTTTGATCTCACCTGAACGCAGTTTTATCAGTTTGTGGCAAAAAAATTACGATTCGTATTTCATGAAACAGCAGTTTACAAGGTGCGTATTTTATGAAAACGTGGCTCACGGCAGTGGCTCACATCCCATGTCAACCCAGCTTTAGGTTTGAATTCTTTAAAACCGGTTATTTTGATTTTTCATTTTTACAATAATTAATGAGTTATCTTTAGACGCGGAAAATTAACTCTTTAGATTGCTATCATATTTTCATTCTTATTTCTTAACAAAGGGTAATTTACCATGTTAATCTCATATGTTCAGGTTTCGGTATAAAAGCAAGGTATTCTGCCTAGCTTTTCATAAACAGCTAATTTAAAATTTAAAAAAAATTTGATTAAATGAAATCAGAAAATCTAAATAATTCAAATTTAGTTCAAATATTCAACAGTGCATCTTGATAAAAAATTATATTCGATAAATCTACCCATTCAAATCCATGCAAACAGTGGATTTTTCATTTTCTTTTCAAGTTCCTTAATAATATATTAAGCTAGCCTACAGAAAAATAAAATTTGCCTACCCCGTAATATGAGGCCAAGCTGTAGGATGAGCAATATAATTACGCTTTTCCGTAACACAAAAGAGACACTAATCTCATTGTTACAGACATTTCGAATGATCCTACTCTAGATAGGGTTTTTAAAACAAAGTTGAAAATTAATTATTTTTGATAAAATTATAGAAGATTTAAATACCAATGCAGTAATGCTGTATTATTGTTATATTAATTTATTATCAATTAAATATTGTTACAATCCCTGATATTGATCTGTTAATGGTTTTTGGTTCTTGTCATATAAAAATACATTATTACAAAATTATATACAGGGTGACCGGCCGCCGATGTGAACATAGGAAATTAACATACGAAATTTATTTTTCTTTAATTCCTGCTTCTCATCATAACGGATAAGAATGAAAATGGTATCAATTTGAAGAGATTTTTATTCCGCTTCTAAGGATATCTAACACTTGATATTTTGTTCTTTAATTACTGTTAAAAACTCACTAATAATATGCAAAATAATTTTAGTTCGTTTGTTTGAATTTTATTGCAATTGTTTTTGTTTGGAAGCCAATAATTTCCAATAAGTTATTTTGATATATTACAATAAATTTGGTTAACAATGAACGCAAACAAAAGTTATTCTTATAACTTGTTGGAAATTATTGGTTTTCAAGCAAAAACAATTGCAATAAAATTCAAACAAGCCAACTAAATTTTTTTAATAGCGCAATTTTGCATTTTATTAGTGAGTTTTTATTAAAGAAAAATATATCAAGTGCTAGGTATCTTTAGAAGCGGAATAAAAATGAAAATTCCATTTTCATTCTTATCCGTTATCATGGGAAGCAGAAACTAAAGAAAAATCACATATTAATTTTCTATGTTCACATCGGCGACCGGTCACCCGGTCACCTGGTATAGTTCTTGTCATGGAACATTGGTGTTACGTATTTCTAACCTAACAAATCAGAGTTCCACTAAAATAACCAATGTCGGTACTTACGTACGATGATGTAACACCAAAGTAGCACCATAAAAAGGAGATTAATTATATCCAAATTTGCATAACGGTGTTCACATAAAAATCATACTTTGATGAATATAACAATAAACCAAAGCTAGGGAACAACTTCGACAACCTTCAAAACTGTGTGCAAGATGTCAATAAGGAATCGATACAATTTTGAATGTGAACTAGGCATACCAGAATTTTTATTTTTGGTTACTCAATCAAATGAAATTCCGTGCAGTGGAAATGCAAATATAAATTATTTCAGTTCTCTTCCAACTAAACTGCAACGGTTTCGAAACGGCCATAAATTTTATTAAAGTACACGACAATATCATAGAGGTAAAATCTTAGAAGTGCGAGTTCTCCTAAATTATTGCATATCAAAATTTGTATTTTGTTACAGTAAATGACTGAAAGAAACATTTATTGCCCTGAACTTTTCATAAGTGTAACTTATCAAACTGTCGGCGCTTGTCTACATCCAAGAAAGCGTAAATTTATTATTGCGATATGCACAATATTTAAATTTTCAAAACTGAATTTTGGCTTATTTTAGCTTTTGAATTACCTTAACAATAACAACATATTTTATGCAATAATTTATTTCGATCCGATTCGATTTTCAAAATCGAAATTTTTTAATAGCATTTTCAGTAATTTTTCATAATCAAATTAGAGTTTTGCAAACCTAAATAATCAATGGATAATAATTATGTAACTTGTAAATATTAATTTAATATTAATTTTTTCCTTTGAAAATCACAATTTATTGGTACCTGTTAATTGACAGTTACTAAGTTAGTAAGTTATCATTTCAAGAAAGAGTTATTTTAAATATTTATTTTTAAATATCATCTAATCAATCGTCATTATAATCCATCGGTTTAATTTATAGTTTCCAACGTCAAACAAAAAGTAGTACGTAAATTACATGAATTGAGCTAAAAATATAATTCAAATGGAACATGTGTTTTTCTATCGTTAACGTTTTCAACAAATTAAAATATAATATTACATTTTTTTTTACAAAATAGTTTACGATATATAATTCTACAAATTTAAACATTTTAATCAAATTTTGATATTTTAATTGCTATACAGAATATATCAGGTGATTCGCCAAAGCAACGTGTTAAAATTTTATCGATTTTGAATGCTTATGCACTTCAATAAATGAAAAATAAATTCGTTTTGAAAAACAAAATCAGTTTTTGAAAAACTCAAAATTAAAATAAAAGATCCATCATTTTGCAATTTGCAGGTAGATAATTTTTTTCTGTGGTATTTGATTATTAGCAATGATTTTTTCAGCTTATACCACATCTTTTTATTTTTCAGTAACTTATTCGTTCGCTGCAAAATGAATTATTTTTTCGGGACGAATTCATGAGTCTGACTCTTTATCTGGGGTATTAAGGCGTACCAATTTTACTTGTGTTATTCCCTCGAATAATTTAAAGCTAGACATTAATATTTCCTTTAGTTTCTACCCGTTAGTGTCGGATTCATATGTTAAGACGTCAGATGCCACATGGTTTTGTGTTCAATCTTGGCCACATTTATCAAAAATTTACTTCTGTTATTGTTTTTCTTAATAATAGTAAAAATTTATTTATAATAGCTAAACTTGATTATAAAAAAATATAATAAATTGAGATATCGCTTGACCCAAATCCGATCCGATCCCAATAAAACGTATATGTTTTTATGGTGCCAGCCACATTACTTCCAAACTGATCAGGTCAGAACTGATCCGATGGGAGTTGTTACACTAGACACTGCAAAAACTTCTATTTCCTTTTTTTATAAGCAAATATTTTTAACCCCATGTTGGCAAGGTAAATAGGGATCCATATATTTTAGTTTTGGCCATAGATGTTTATATAGAAGGCTAGATACGCGACTCCTAATACATGCAATGTTATAGAAGTGAAGCCTGGCGGCCATTTGTTGGGTTGGCAAAACCATAATAATTTCGTACGTAACTTGTTGTAACATGAGTAAATTTATAGTATTCAAGCAGGAACTTAATATTAAATTTATTTATTTATTAAATAATACAGAATAACAGCAATAAAAAAAATTTAAAATATTTTATTGTTTTAGGTTAGGTTTTATTTATTTGCAAATAATACTAATTTATACTAATTTATTTAATTTAATGCCTTTTGGCATAAATAATTTATCTATAATCCTATAAACTCACACAAAACAAACACTGTAACAAGCATTTTCTTACATTCCTTCCCAACCTGACAAATGGCGGACCAGGCTTCACTTCTGTGTACGAGTTAGTTATCTAGCCTTCTATATAAACATCTATGGTTTTGGCCAGGGATGGCGAACCTATGGCACGCGTGCCATTGATGGCACGCGACACAATATTTTGGGCACGCCACCGATAAAAAAATACACTATTAAATATTATATTTAATTATTTGATGGCACGTCTATAGCCTCATTAAACATTTCTTTAGAAAAAATGGCACGTTGATACATAAAGGTTCGCCACCCCTGGTTTTGGCAAACCTCTTAAACCGTAAAAAAATCTGTTCTAGTAAAAGAAATATGGCAGCCACATGAAAACAAAAAGATGGAGTGACCTAGCTAATTCTTTAGACTCAGAAATCAGTACACGGTGATATTTGGTGTTAAACTATGGCTACGGACAATTTATTACTTAACTAATTTTGTCAAAAAATTGGGACACCCCGATTTTGGACTTTTATTTTTTCTCAATTATCTTATAGGTACTATTGGAGTTTGTTGTTAAATATTTTCAAAACAAATCTGATTGTATGAATTCTGGCTTAAGAGAAAGCATTTTTTTCACTGTTTATCTTATTTAAAGATTCAGGGGCGCAGATAATTGACTTTGGTTAATGTGTAATCAATTTTATTTGTAGCTATGCTTTGCTCCTTTTGAATTTTGGAAATAGAAATATGTCGCCTTGCATTTTATTTCTTACGATAATTTAATACATCAACTTTCTTCCTCTTCTTTCTAATTTTATTGAATTGCCCGTCTCTTTAGCCTACAGCACGTCTCTTTAGGCTTGGTTTAATTTCTTACCTAATCGGTGTAGGTTTTGCAAAAGAAATCTCTTGGAATCTCTTAATTATCTGTATATCATTAATTCAAGTTTTATCCATTACCCTGTAAGTACCTACTGCAGTTCTTGTGTATTTTTGCTTAAGGGGAGGTTTTCATCAAGCGACCAAAAAATAAGGTAATTTTCTTGATTTTTTTTTTCATGGAAGGAAGTAAATAAACTTATTTCAAAACCGAATATAATAAAGTAAATAAACAACTTAAGGTTTTTTACACTTATTTATTGATTCTTCAAGTACAAAAAATAATTTTTTTTAAGAACAATAATATCATGGGAAATTCTTAAATGCGTTTCCTGAAAAAGGACGTTTTTTATATCTGTCTCCACGATAACTCAAAAACTATTCAATAGATTCAAAATTTTGTTTTGTTTTGAAGTTCATTTAATTTATTGGAGGATAAACCTAAATGCAGACAACATTTGCTGTTATTTTTCTTTTTATAGACCTTTAAAGGGCGAAAATAGCGTGAAAAAACAGTTTCAAAAACTTATATGTCCACCATTTTTTTAATTTTCAACTTTTTATTGATATTGTAGGTACAACCTCCAACAAATATTATATATTTTATAAAAAATTTTGGATTTTTGATTTTGAATAATTTTTATAAGTGCTACAGTGGAGATCGATAAGTTACCGTTTTTTGAGACGGCTACGTTACAACACGTATAAATTTTTCCTATGACGTTATTATTCTTAAAAAAAAATTATTTTATGGGCTTGAAGAATCAATAAATAAGTATCAAAAACTTTAAGTTGTTTATTTACTTCCTTCCATGAAAAAAAAATTCAAGAAAAGCACCTTAATTTTTGGTCGCTTGATGAGAACTTCGATTGTGTAGATACCTTGAATGTCTGAGGTGATCCTAGGACGTTTGATCCCCGGACGGTTGATCCCCAAACGATTGAACCCGGACGTTTAATCCCCGGACGATTGATCCAGCGGACGATTGATCCCAAGACGGTTGATCCAGCGGACGATTGATCCAAGGGACGATTGATCCCCAACGTTCATTTTTTTCATTTGAAAATATTGACCTTCCATAATGATTATTATTGGTTTAACGAATATGAATATAATGCAACCGCTATGTTTAATTCTAATCTTTATTTTTTTTATTTTATTTTATTATATGTTTTACCAATACAGTTATTTTGTTTATAATATACCTAATAATAACTTATTAAGTTATTATTATTAACTTAATAAGTTATTATTAACAACAACAACAACACAACACCCCATAAACAATATTGGTCAAGACAAATTTATTACCAATTTAAAATATTTATTAGCGCTAATAACCGTTTTCTATTGGTAACAAATTTTTCTTAACAAATTGTTTATGGGGGTGTTACCTCAAGACCGGTCTGTTGTGCATATAAACCCGCTCTCTATTAGTATCAATAATATAACCATTTGCTAACATTTTCACATATTGTGTGGTTGGTAACTTTCGAATTTGTGGTTTTTTCATCCACTCTGTATCGCTTCTATTTTGACCGCAGTTACTCATTGGTTGCAGACAGATATCCCCCTAGGGCCTTCCAACTCGGCAAATTGTGCTACTGGGAAGGGGGTGAATCTTCCTTTTTTCAACTCTGTCGTAGGTGGATGTGTTGCCAAAATTGACTCTTCCGCGCCGCGCTCCGCCTTGCAGCGCTCCAGAGCCATTTTGGCAACACTATACTCGTTAAAAACATCCCCATAGGGTCTTCCAACTCGGAAAAGTGTCTTACTTTATTAGCTACACATCGTACTAACAACCTAATAAGAAATTAAATCGCTCGGGGATCAATTGTCCAGGGATCAATCGTCCGGGGTTCAATCGTCAGCTGGATCAACTGTCCGGGGATCAATGGTCCGCTGGATCAACTGTCCGCTGGATCAATCGTCCTGGGCTCAATCGTCCGGGGTTCAATCGTCGGGGATCAATCGTCCGGCGATCAAAAGTCCGGATACCGTCTGAGGTATCCGTAGTTTTTCAATCCTTTTGAATAGTTTGGGTTTAACTAATCAGGAGAGGTAGTTTCTTGAGACAGCCGTCCAAAATCTGTATATGACAAACAGTCTCACCTATTAGTTCATATTTGCCAGCCAAAGAAACTGCCCAAACCACCATCAATCACCAAGGGTCTCAAATGCTCCAGTACTCATTGATCCAGTTATAGCCAAAGAAATCAATCTCTGAGTTTGTTTGATTTTAATTTACTAACTATGAACTATCTGTTTTCTACATTTTAAACAGCTGGTCGTTTTTTTACTTTTAAACTTGCATCTAGTTTTCCTTTGGGAAGAAAAAGAAAAATGAACGATAGAACAATCCGAAGTTGGATACAAAGGCTAGTCGCCTTTAACAACCATGTCATGTAGCAACTAGAAGAACTATCAAAAAATAGAAAATCTCAAAAATGTTGTTCATTGTTACTAGGGTCTCAAAAACGGAATCACTCTGTAAAGCAGACTTGTAGAAATAAGTAGTAAAAAAAATAATAAAGCTTTATCATGTATGAACAACAAAACTAATAGAAAATGTGAGATGACAATGAAAATACACAAATTTCAATGTCGCACGCCTTCTTACATGGTCTGTGACGTCTTGGTTAAAAATAATGTACAAGAGTGCCAAAAAATAACACAAGAACCCGGTACTACACATTGCACTTTCATCAAGGAATGCTTTTAGCCTATTTACAATTACGATGCAATAAAAGGAACGTGAAACGAGGAAGTTACAGTGTTAAATTAAAATTAAATAATTAACCAGATGTTATGATGCAACGTTTTGAATGATTTAACTCATTCGCAAGTATTTTCTAAACTTAAAATAATGATGAGTAGGTACGAGTAATACTATTGTCAAATTTTCCAAAAATAAATTATGTACCTCACAGGCACTTATAATTCGCTTGCTAGTGAATTTATTTAATAATCAAAATTGAATGTTAGGTGCTTAAAGTTATTAATATAACACTAAAGTAAACTAAGTGCATTAAAATTTTTATTATATTTTGACCTAAGTATAAATAATTTGTCTCAGTCACAAACCTTAGGTTACCTTGGATTGCTAAAATATTATTTTTAATTTGAATTTCCTTACCTTTTCTAACTGACGCTATTGCCTCAACAATTAGTTTTTGATTTACCCCACATAAATTTGCGGTTAGTTTTTCGCATTTTTTATGACAATTAACATCGCAGTCTGTGTGAAAAAGAAAAATATTAGTTTTTTTTAAATACATAACCACATTTGCCAATGTTTTGTTCGAATTTACTGATGTCAATCGTTCGAAACAATATTGTCGTATTTCAACACATACAGAAGCAGGAGAAAATATTAGCCGATATAGAAGAAGTATCTTCGCAATATCAAGAAATGTTTATTGAAAAATTCACAATTTTTGAATACTCCAAAATGTTGACAATCAAATTTTCTAGTTATTTAAATTCAGAATCGTGTAATGTTCGAAAATATTTTTAAAATGTAAATAATTTAAAATCGTAGGTAATAGTAAATATCATCAAGTTCATTGAAATTATTAAAAACATCTACTAATAATATTTTACATAATTTGACAATAAGTGCGGTGTATACGCTTTAATGTCAGACACACATGAGAATGAATCATACTTTTCAAATAACAACATGACAATATCAATGGAACGAAATTTCAAAATCAGTGAAAAAGTCCAAATTTTCTCCAAAAAAATATAATTTTAAAAACTGATTCACATTTTGGAAAGCATTCCATAGTAAAACCATAAAATACGTCTGAACATCCCGCGCCTGAAATTTATGTTAGTAATGGAACGGTTGAAAATTTCGAAGATATAAAAAACCTTCCAACACAATACCGTCACAATACGATCCAAATAATTATTGGTATTCAGAAAATGTTGTTGTGTATGTCTTAGCAAAATTTTGCCAAACTCTAATTGTCAGAGGCAGTTACGAAAACTGAACTACAAAAGCATATCTGCTCGTGTACTGTCACATGACTAAAAATTAAATATAGCACTTATGTAATAAACAATACTATTTTTAATATATATTTGAAAATTGGACACTTATTTATAAACGCTATAAAAAACAAGATAATTTGGTCAAAAAGTTTAGTGTTGCAAATTGATTAATTATTTGTTGCTAATGGACTGCAGTCATACATTGATTGATTTCAAATCATAATGTAACTACATTGTGACTCAAAATACCAGTAGTTACTTATCTCGTGATTCAGTATTGTGACGAGATCTCTGCCAAAAAAAAATATAAATTGACAACTACATATTTTTATATGTAAACAATAAACATAAAAATATCAAGTTGTAATTTGTAAGTAGTGTCTTGGCTAAAAATTTGAAAAATGGGCTGTATCTTCTTATTCATAAAGAAGCTGTACAGAAATTTTATTTGCAGATATCAGTGAGGACCTTGGTTTATTTTAATTAAAATTTTAGGAATGATATTTTGCGAATGGGGATATTTTTTCAAAAAATATGTGTAGTTTTTTTATTTTTACTTTTTAATTTATTAATTTTTTTAAATACTTTGTACTATTTTATAAATCCAAAATACGCAATCCTTTAAGTTGTTTTCATCCATTGTTTGCAATTTGGTATTATTAACTGTGATGTTACTTCGTATTTTAAAGGCAAATGTTCAGACGAAAGCTAAATTTTAACTTTTATTATTGTATATTATAAAAATTGTTTTATAAAAAATTGTTTACTTCTTCAAAATCTTAAACCACCCTGTATGCCATCATAGGCAAATACGTTCTATGATGGCCCCCCTTTTGAAATTAAAAAATGAATTTTATTTTATCTTTTATAAGGCTTATAAGATTAAAACTTATTAGATAATAAAGTATTTATTGCTACCAGAATGCTAAAACATTGAATATCGACTGATTTATTGAGATAAATTGTTGGGGGTGCCATTAAAAGCATATTTTCCCTATACTATCTTTGGGAATGAAATGTATTTTACGTGGAATAAAAAATAATCTCAATTTTTGGAGCTTATCGAGCAAAATAGTTTGTAAGAGGTCTAGGACATTAACATGCGACCGAAACTTTGCCAATCAGGCACAGACCAAAATAGACTCTGTGCTATTTGGACGCAGACCAACACAGGCCTATCACATTTAAACACAGAGGCATATAGGCGTAAGCCATATCAAGGAAGTCTGTTTAGCCGCAGATATAAATAACAGATTGTGTTTATAGCATCTGAAATTCTGTATCAATTTTGAAGGAACTGTCACTGATGAATAAGATTTTTCCCATCATATAAGATAAGGTTACAATAACTATGATCAACGTAAAAATAAAACTGATTATTACCTGCATGACGATATTCCTACTATATTGATTTGAAATATAAAATGTAATTCATAAAATCCGACTAGGAAAGAATCACAATAATAAAAGGCTAACACGCTCCTGCTCCAGCGTGTCCTCTTTTTAGGCCACGCAACGAACTCTGATTGCTCATTATCCTTGATCGTTCCAACTTAAAATTCCTCTCTCCCACCCATCAGCCACCCCTGGAATTAAATTTCCAACCTTGGCGAGCTGCCCGTCCTTGGACGGACCTTCCAGCTACATAATAAAGTTTAAATGGTAACCACCGCTTGGGCTTGATGTGATCGCTGGTTGAGTTATAGAGCGAAAATTCCTAGTTACAATTGCAAACTTTGCGATCCGAAACAACAAGGTTAAAATAGAGATAGAGACAAAAAATTTTAAATGTCGTAGACGGTGTTGGATATATTGTATATCACATACCAAATAATTCAGGAGCTCGACTACGATATGTTAAATGTGACTATTCCTTATCAACTATTTGTATTTTGTTTTCCCAGAGGAAAACAGCCGAAATAATTAAGTCGCAAGCGCAAAAGGTTAATACAAAATAAATTATTTTAGTAACTTCTAGAATTACTTTTGTTTACTTTTAACAAGCGCATTTAAAATATTTCAAAGCCATAACATTTTAAATTTACTTACAGTAAATCCTATAAAATAATCAATTTTGTTTTTATAAACTAAGTTCTTTAAAACAAGCTTAATAGCTCCCCCGATTTGTAAACACTTTTTAAATTCATGCCAAGTTAAATGAAAGCTTGAAAAATGAATAAAATATACTACATATTTTAAATTCGTTATCAGTTTAACGCCATTTTTATATAATATGCGGTACTGTGGGCCGCACATCAAATAATTTTGTTAATCCTTATTCTTAGAATCCGCTAATTCGGGTCCGCACTTTTATGAAACTTATTAAAACGTATTTCTAAAAGGTCTTGAAAATCGTTCATTTTCTAGAACAATGTCATAACTCCAAAAATGACATTTTCGGGTTGTATTGAAAAACTAGAAAGTAGTCAAGAATTTCTTTTTACTGATGGCAAAATGACACATGAGTTTTTACAAATCACCTCACAAGAGCAGTTGTGTCCGTATTGCATCAGCATATTTTGTTAATATGTCATATTTGTCATATTTCAGTTATTCCTTGGCAGTTATAATGAAAAGATTATTTAGTTTACAAGAGCATTGGTATGGTTGAAAAGGTAAGTATACTTTGGTATTTCATTTTCACATGGAAAATGTAGATACTACTATTTTAAATTACTAAACAATTCTCGTTCGGAAAGATTATTTTACATCAAGATTGTCATAAGTCAATAAGAATTGCTTTCAAAGGTTCATTCTTGTAAGTAGGAGGTAAGAATTCATTTTCCCAAATACCTTCGATGCATGGAAAGTTAATGATCATTAAAACATTTTTGTTTAATCGGAGATTTGAGTATAATGTAATTTATTAAGGACTTTAAATAATAGTTAAATAAATAACAGCATGAATATTGTAATTTAAGCATTTTTTGAAAGGATCCTTAATTATCATTAACTTGGCAGTGTATCAAAGATATTAATCAACTAATTGCATTTCAAATTGTAAAATGACAAGATTGTGTTCATTCAAACTTATCATTTTTGAGTTATGATATTGTTCTAGCAAATAAGTGAAATTGTTTCCATGTTTGCTGGTCCGTGAGCATGGAATTAGCCACTTCTGATTTAGTTAATTTAATTTAAATAATTAATAAATATATTTTAAATCCATTTTAGGATTTGGTCTTTAAATAAATTCCAAAACTTCAGTTACTGACTTACTTATGTTAGTGACTTACTTAAAAATAATTCTAGTTAGGGATAGCAGTTGTGTATATAATTAAATGTCTCATTAGATTGATGATGCGAAAAATAAATTTAAAATTATTATCTCAGCTAATTTATTGCATTTCGAATTTTTTTGGATGGAATCAGATAAACTTTTGTATGAAGCATGTGAATAAATGCATTATTGTATTTGTTGCATAAATAACTGCCATAAGAAAATAAATATATGAAAAACTTGTAAGTATATCAAAATATATTAGATTTACAACTTAGGATCAATGTAATTATTCCAAAAAATTTATAGGTAATAAAAATACATAGCGTTTCTAATTGACAATTAAAACGTCCTAAACTGAAAAATCACATCTTAAAGTAACTACCGAACGATTTATTTTTAGCTATAGCCATCTCATAAATTATAAAAAATTATGCGCAACATGTTATACGATATTAATATTTAAGAATTTGTATGTTGTTCAAAACCCCGATTTTACTTCAAACTAACAAAAACAAAATTTCAAAATAATATCCTCAACTGTTAACTGACAAGATTTACGTTATATCATTTAATTAGATCATTAGCTAATTATGCGATAGTTGTAACTTGAAATATCAACGAAATTCTTAAATTTATAAAGCACTTTCATTAGAAGTTATGAAATTTAAAAATTTTTGTGACTCAAAAAACAAACATATCTAACCGTTATCATATCTGCGGTTTGATGGGCTTCCAGGAGCCGACGAATCAAACCCAGAATCATTTGAGGACGTACTTGTTCCAGTTTGTGTTGAAGACGCATTGGTTTCATCTTGGGAACTATCACTTTCTTCTTCGGACGTATCTTCACTATCACTACTGTCTGATTCACTACTTTCGTCTTTTAAGTCAGGAGCGGAAGAAGGAGGGTGTTTAGGTCTGGGATAATGTCTGCCCCTAATGATTTTTGGTCTGGCATATATTTCAACAGGACACACCTCTAATTGAACGGGTCTTTGGAATGGATGCATCCAATCTGATAAACGGTTTGACTGCAAAGGTACAAACTTCCCTTCTTCTTCTTTTTCTTCCTCACATGGTTCCGGTTCTTCTTCTGGTGGTATAAAGACCTGTAAATCTGGATCATTAACTTTCGGTTTAACAACTAACGAACGCTTAGACGTTACTTTAAATGGAACTTCTTCAACAGTTTTAACTTCTTCTTTCGTTTCTTCAATCGTGTCAGATATTTTCTCTGAACTCTCAGATTTAGTAACCTGACTCTCGGTGTTTAAAATGCTGGCAACTTTAAGATCTTCTGGACTCTCTTTGGTTTCTAGAACCACTTCAGTTTCAGTTCGTCGTTCAAAAACGGGCCTGTTTTTAAATTGAATTGATTCACGCGTTCCGAGCTGGTCCCAAAAGTTAACCGAATCTGTACTCGAAGATTTTTCTATTGCTGATTCTTTTTTCGTGGTCACCATTTTTTCATTATTTTCATTTTTCGACGTCACTTTTACTTTTGCTTTACGTGGAGGCGGTGTGTTAATATCTTCTAAAATATCACCCAAACGTGCTGTATGTTTTTTGGCTACAGCTTTTGAAACGATTGGACGAGTTGATTGTGGCACTTGCATAGCATCGTTTGTAGAAATTTCTGTCATCGGTAAATCTGTTTTCTTCTTCTTTTTTTCTATTTCCTGTTTAATAATATTTATTTGATTTGCTATCTCTAACTGTTTGCTTTTATTCTTTAAAATATCGATTCGAAGTTTTTCGATATTTGGAGTTTTATTCTTCGATTCGTCATTTAGAATATCTTCAATTTTATTTAACTCTTGTTGGCTTTTTTCTTTTTGAAGTGATTTTAGTGGCTCCTTCGTATCTTTTAGTGCTTCATTAACAACTGGTTTATTTTTAACTTCATTTAATTTGATTTCTTCGTTTGTTTTATTTGGTTGATTTAGAAGATTTTTGTTGTCTTCTAATTTTTCAACTATTTTCAAACTTTTATCTATTTCAACCTTCGTTTCATTTAATTTTTTGTCGGTTTTCAGTTTTTGGTCAAATGCTTCCTTTTTTGTTAATTTATCCACAATTGCTTTTTGTTCTGTTTTTGAAATCAAATCAGCAGGTTCTTCCTTTTTCTTAATTATCACATTATCACTTGTTGCTGTTGACCCATTGGTTGCTTTTAGTTCCTCCTCTGGAAAGCTTGATGATTTAATAAGTTTATTTTTTAATTTTGGTGTTTCTTCTATTTTAGATTTTTCTTCTGTTTTATGAATTTCTTCTATTTTAGGTTTTTCTACTGTTTTAGGTTTTTCTTCTATTTTAAGTTTCTCGTCTGTTTTAGTTTTGATTTCTATTTTAGGTTTTTCTTTTGTTTTAAGAGTTTCCTCTGCTTTAAGTTTATCTTCAATTTTCTTAGGTATTAATTTTGTAATTTTATTACAACTGGAGACGACATCTTCTGTACTTTTGTTTTGAAGATCAGTAGGTCCATCTATTATTTGCTTATTTTTTAAATTTTTTTCACTTATGTTCGCCAATTTACTCAAATTATCCTTTTCAATTAAACTATCACTTTTATCATCTTCTTCTATATTATGTATGATAAACTCTAATTTGAACTTAGGTGATTTAACCGTAGGAATTTCTTCTATATAAACGTCATCCACTATAATAGCTTTTAAATTTTCTTTTGTACTCTCGACATTCACACTGGAAGTTATCACAGGTTTAGATTTAACTTTTATTTCTTCTACTTCTACTTGTGATATGTCACGAATAGAATTTTGATCGTTTTGGCCAATCCTTTCATCTAATTCTAATGTTAATGGTAAATTCCGATCTGTGGACGTCCTTTTAATTTTTTTCAGTGTTTGCCTTCTTTGCAACGGCGATTTTGGAGTCGAATCCTCAATAGCTTCCTCCAAATTTTCATTAGTTTTTTTCCTGGTAATTTTTTTCTTCCGTTTAACGCTTGTTCTAGTATCCTCTCGATTTTTAGCACTCAAATCACTTTCTTCATTTGGTTTATCAAAACATTCTTTCATCCCTAATTTATCTATTATCACATTGTCATTAATAAATTCGGCAGAATTTTTTCGCACATGTTGTAAAATATCCTCAGTTGATAACTGCCGAGTTTGACGTCTTTTAATATGTTCAGGCTGACCAGGATTTAAATCTTCGCTGATGTTGTCGAGAGAAATGCTTTCGCAAATGTCATGGAAACTTGGCGATTTTCTAATAGTCTCTTTATTTTCTTCGGTATGCTCTTTGAGGTTTTTACGCCTCTTAATCTTTTGTTCTTCAATCAGTCTCAATTTCTCTTCTTCAGTCTTATCTTTAATAAGATGCTTTTCTAATAATCTTTCTGCTGGACTTCTTTCTGCCTTTTTCTCAACTTTAACTGGCTTTTTTTCATCTTCAAAAGCATCTCTCCATTTTCTAGTAAATTTTGGTTGGTTATTATTTTCTTGTTCTGTCTGTTTGTCTTTTGAACGCCTATGAATTGTATGTAATCGCACTAAGGCTCTATCACGTTTTATTGGAAATTTACCTGGAATATTTTCTTCGCTGTCAGTTTCAATTACTGTAGGAGGTGTGCTGACTTTTTCCGGTTCTTTTTTGAATTCACTTTTGTCTGGTGCGCGTGGTGTGATTGATTTAAATTTTCTATACTTATTGACGGATACGTCTATATCTGCTGTGTTTATCGAAATGGGCCTTGGCATTTTGAATTTTGGCGATGAATGTAATACCACTTTAGGTGATGTTATTCGTGTCATAGGTCGTGCAGCAGCATGTGCCTCGCTAATTGTTGCCAAAAAAGGTGTAAAACCTGATCTTAGCCGAGTTAATGGTTTCGAATATGAACTGGTGGGAGATCTGCCATAATTGGCTGCAATTATTGACGAATGATTAGCGTAAGGTCCTAAAGAATAAGGATTGGAATAAGAGGAATATAAAGGAGCCCCGTAGTAACTCAGCGGCATCTTGTCGATTTAAGATTTAAAAGTTTATAAAACAAATTTCAAGTTCAGTTTTACCTTGCACTTAACACTTGACGAATGCCAAATTTTTCTATTTAAAACACTACATTGTTAATGAAAACTTACAAATTACAATTTTAGAAATTTCTCTACAATTTCGATTTATATTCGGATAGTTCGTTTTAGCTTAGTTTTTCGATAAAATAATCTCGTTAATTCTATAAAAATATTTATAAAAAAAATTATACCATTAATTTTAGAAAATTAGATAAATTTTATAAAATCATGAATTAAAAAGTTATATTTTCTAAAATTTATTAAATACCCGCACTTCGTACAACTCTGAATAGGTAACTGGTAAGGTTAGAGCAAATGTGCCAAACAATCCTATTTTTACCCAAACAAGCATGACGCTATAATAACGCTGCTCTATAGAGATTTTCTTAACCGTTTTAACACACCTGTGAGCTTATTACACACTCACACACAAAATTTGTGCTACAAAATACTTTTTTTGATTATTTTAATGCTCAGCAGTACACCGGGAAAATAATTCATCTTTAATTTTGAAGAATAAGTAACTGTTGATCTGTTCCTCAATTCCAATTAATAAAACCTTGAGCCTCAAAACATGGAATAATAAGGAATAACGCATTTGTCTACTTATTTAATGTAACATTGCATAACAATTGCTCAATAGACAACCCAATAGCAGCCTACGCTCCGACTCCGACGAACATCAACACAATCGACCAATTAATCCGCGACCAATTTGCCAATTTCTATGACAAATTATCCATAATTTCAAACCCGCTAATCAAGAAGCTTTGTCAATACGAAACCAATAATCATCCAAAGCTTCGCCACCAGCAGTAGATACTCAAGCCTCCATAATCAAGAAAGAAGAAGCACACCACCATCAAATTCTAGTCCATTTTCCTAGCCGAACTTTCGCGAGAAAAGTTAGCTCGACCTCTGCTACTTTTCTAAGGTAGCAGGTTGCATAAGAAATGTATGCACGATATTTCTTACGTTGGTTGTTTCAGTAACAGATCTAAACTTATAAAAGGAAGCCCTTGACCATCCATCATTTATTCTGCCACTTCCCATTTAGCTAAAATAAAATTCTGGTGATTGGTAATCGTGAAAGGACTAGATTTTTGACACCGCTTTCTGTTTGATATGTCGAAATAGTGAGGGTTGAATTATAAACAGAGAAATCCAAAAATCCACTGCCTTAAGATGGCCAAAATTTCTCTAAAGTCTGCTATTCCTAGAAAAAATAAAGTCTACTTTATTAATTCCGAAAATAACACCTATAGCCTTAATGTTCGGTTGCGGTTCCATCTACATGTTTGGTAGCAATTCTTCCGATCGAACCTGAAGGCCGAACAACTGTGGCCCTCAAATGTGGCAAACAACAAAATTACTTGTTTATGGTTTATCTGCTCTCATAATCGTCAAGTCATTTCAAGGTCAAGGAGGTTAATAATTATTCTCGATTCTAATCATTGGTACCACTACATCAAATTGGGGTTTTGAACTTCGTAGTCTTATCACATTATAAACAGCTTCCAAAAGTAATTTATTTGAACTTTTTATAGGTTTAGTGGAATTTTAGAATAGACGCGTCAATATTTATCTTGCTTAAATAAAATTGTAAATTTTCAGAAATTTAAAACGTTTTTGAAAAGTAATCCCAGTTGAAATTAAAATTTATATTTACATAGGTCTAAAATTATCTCTTTGTTACAAGATCCGGTTCATGATGTTAATTATTTCAAATTTTGTATTACGTTATGATTTTATCACATTAATATAAATTATTGTATTTAAGAAACTTTCCAGATTCTCTTTGAAGTACTGGATGTATTATTTAGAACGACATTTTTTTGTTTTGTTTTTCCCATTCCCTACTTTTAGGGAACACTGATTACAGAGTTTTTTTTAAGTTTGGTTTATGCACACAACAAACATATTTAATTTTACTGTAAGCTAGAAACTTGCAAGAACTAATAAAACCGAAATAATTAATTTGATTGATTCCTTACTTTATGTAATAATAGTTCAAATTTAAAATTTGCGAGTTAATTTAACGCAATAAAATCAACTATAATATTTTTGAGCTTTCAACTACGTTATTTGCAGCCATTAAGGAAAGTCAAATACTTTTTAAATTATGTTTTTTATTAAATGAATGAAAAAGAAGCCAGGAAAATTCCAGGAAAAGGAATCTTCAGCCACAGAAATTTTGAATTTCTAGAAATCAAAATTTTAGAAGCTTTAATTATTTCACGAGTTCTTATTTTATTTATAAATAAATAAAAATATATAATATAAGAAGCCAACTTCAAATGCTTTTTGCAACAACATTAAAAAATACAAAATCCATACCAAGAAAGAAAAATAGAAATTCAATATCGTTTTTAAAAAAACAATTTTTATTTTATTCAAGCTTTTAAAAAATTTCCGAATCGTAAGTACATTGTTATTTTTGTTAGGTATTCTTTGTTATTATTCTTATAAGAATTTTTTATTTTCTTTAGACTAAAGCTGTGCAAATTTTAAGCTTTACATTAAAGTTATTTAGTTGTTATCGTATAATAATTTTACCTACTTCCTACTTCGAATACAGAACAATAATAAGTAAACAATAATAAAATATTAATCTAAAACTAATCCAAAAACAGAGTTTAGTAAATTAAGGTTTAGTGATCCTTTTCCTGTTAGTTTAGTCAATCGATTTTTTACGAATCGAAATATTATTTTCTTTCAATTGTGTCATAGCTTTTGTGCTGCTAAGTTTTCTATTCGATTTAATCAATTTTAAGTTAAATAGTGGTTTACGCAACAAGTTAGGAAATTAAATATTCCACATTAGTAAGATTAATGACCTATTTTTTTACTTAATTTTTACCTGACTATAAAAGAGTTTTTTTAGAAAAAAAAAACAAATTCTTAATTGACCTGCTAGGGATCCCTTGCGCGGTTAATCCAAAGATAAATCAGGTGAAATGTCTGCAGCTAACGCGATCGGTTGCAAATGCTAGGTACCGGATTCAAGAAAAGATTCAAACTTTCTCATGACTCGTCTCTGTGCTTCGGAAGGTACGTTAAGCCGGTGATCCTCCTGGGTTAGTGAAATGCCAACATTAACATAAAAAAACCAGGGTAAAGCACATCTGCAGGCCAGCCTAGCAAGATACCTACCAGATGTAAAACAATTATATGCTCACAGTAGTAATAGTGCCAAGGAAACTTGACACAGTTGCTTATAGAACCGATCATTGATCTAAAAGAAGTTAAAGAAGAAGAATAAAAATGCGGCTTCAGTAATGAAAAATTAGTAATCGCGTATTTGAATGGCTTTTGCATTAATTTAATAAGTTAACCACTATGGTATGGCGTTGCCTAGGGTTGAGTCGGTGATGGTATCTGGCCCTTGGTCTAAAATATTGATGAGCCAATAGTTAAATGTAAAAAAATATAAATTGCCATAAGGACATTTAGTTTATGTGCTTAGAGAGAGAAGGGGAGGAGAAATCGTGAACTGTGGATGCATGGAGAGCTTCTTCTTTATTCGCCTTTTTTCTGCCCACTGCTGGACATAAGCCTCTCCATATTAAGGAGGATTTGGCCATAACTCACCACGCTGGCCAGACGGGTTGGTGAGTAGTCCGCAGATCGATTTTGGACTATAGTTGTTTTACATCCGTTAGCAGCTTGCTAGCCTATTCAGATGTGCCTGTAGCCCTGTTTTTGTTAACGCTGGCAATTCGTCAACTCAGGGGGACCGCCGGCTTAACGTGCCCTCCGAAGCACGGAGACTTGGTCATAAGAAAGTTTGACTCTCCCCGGGTTTGAACCCGGTACCCCGCATTCGCATCCAACTGCGTTAACTGCAAGGCAATGACCGTCTCTTGGATGGAGAGCTGCATTTTCTTTTACCAAGTTACTGACGACGGATCTATACTGTCCATGTATCATGATCATATGATCAGTAATCAATATAATATTATCATGTGAACAATGAGCCTTTCCTCGTAAAAATATTTATTTGAAATTTATTGCAATTTATTCTTTTTAAAATATCATTTTCCAGTTTATCTTTTGTTTCTTTTCTACATAACTTTAGCTTTTACGTTGTTTTCATCTAATAGTTGTTTTTGATAGTTATGGTTTTAGCTGTTTAAATATTTTTCGAATTGATAGTTCTATTTTTGCTATGCTGTGATTATTCTTGCCCGGAAATCGAAAAAAAAGATCACCGTCGTCAAGGGAACGGTAAGACCGCAGTTTTCGCAAGACTAGCAAAAAAAGGTATAAACATTTTCTTTTAAAAAACATTATTTTGCAAGTTATTTCACTTCTAAAAATCAAGACGCACATGAATGGATTAACAAGATTTTCGCTGTCTATTCAAAAATAAAAACTAGTTTTTATTAAACAAATGCAATAATTATAAAATGAAATCAATATAAAACAATATTGTATAATTAAATTCCATCAGAATCTTGGTTTTAAAGTAAATTTAGTCAGTTCAATGTTTTTTCTTTTCTTTACTATATTCTGTGATTATTTCTGCATGGGACATCGAGAAAAAGGTTACGTCGTCAAGGAAACGACTTGACCTTTTTCAAGTTATAGAAATCCAAAAATTAAAAATGCGCATGAATGGACTAACGAGCTTCATAATGTCCATTCAAAAAAAATTGTTTTTATTAAGCAACTGCTATTGTGAAACGATGTTGAATCTATCAGAATGAAAAATTATATGTTATTCGCATGATCACCATGTGAAATTTGCACATTAATATAAAGAAATGTGTAATAAAGGATCGTCCACAAAAAACTTGAGGATTACAATTAGAAAATATCAGGGTAGAAGATTGGTAGAAGACCAGCAGTCCGGCGTAAATCAAGCACGGATAGAATAGAGAGCGGAAAACCGCGGTTCTAATCTTTATTGCATTGGATACGTGATGTGATCTAAAGAGTCCCAAATCGATCTGTGGACTATACGGAAAGCAAAGAAACCACCCCATTAACATTTCCCTACTAACGTCTTCTTGGTTTAACCAGGATGATCGCCAATATCCCCAATCGGATAAGGCACCTGAAGAAGAAGAAGATTGCGCTGTGACAAAGGGGAGAAGGAGTGGTAAAAAATTCGGAAAGAATTGCGGACGTCCTTTATAGACGACCAATCTCTTAAGCTCCAGAGTTGGTTTGAAAATTAATTTTATTAGTTTAACGCCTATTTTGTTTTTGCAATACTCTGATTAATTTTGCACATAAATCAAAAAGAAGCTCACCTTCTATACTACATGGGTGTAATGCAACCGGCAATTAGAATTTCTATTGAATTTTGTCTGCAGGACCTAAAGATTTTGGGGAGCTTATGGTCCCCTGACTCCAACCTCCTACGCGCCTGGCCAGAAATTTGTCTAAAAGGAACTCCTTTGATACGAGAATTAAGGGTGCTGCAGGTGAATTAATCTTTGTTAATGTTTGTTCAGTTCTTGTATATTTACTTATGCTTAACGAGTAATCCGGATGAAAATCAATAGTTATATCAGGAAGAAATTAAAGGAATAAAATTATAACTCTGACGAATTGTTGTAGATGCGATGAGTTTATTTGCAATCGCTGTATATCTTTTGACCTACTTAGAGAGAACATTGACAGTGATAAGAATTTTTGCAACTACGTGTAGACTGGGTAAAAGTTTTTTGTGCCTAACTGCTAAAAATGTCTTGTAGTATCTACTTCGATCTGTAGTATCTACTACGCTTTACTTCTCTATCGTACAAGATATTTGACAAATGAGGTAGTACTTACTGCAATACCGTATTATCTTCCATATAATATACGCGAGAATACTTGAAGTTGGGTACTTTTCAATTTCAGTATTAGCATGTGCTTCATTTTATACATACGCCCATTACTTTCCAGATTGTCCGGGCTATATTTTCATGTTACTTTTTTGTGTAAAAGTTTGTTTAAGTATAAGTTATTTATGTATCAGAAAGGTAATGTACTAATACTGAATACGGGAGGTTCCATACTAAATCGTCCACTATTTGGAGAGCTGAATTTTTACCAAGCTTCTAGTAAATAACCATCAGTTTTTGATCTTACCCATCACGACGTGATCATAAAATAGTGATGGGCAATGCTTTAAAAGTTGCAGTTATAAATGTTCCTTAGAGGATCACCCATCCAAGTACTAAACATGTGCCATATTGCATTCTCTAATTTTCTTTCACAAAATATAATCGTTAATCACTCTGTATAATACTAACAAAATCTGATTACTAACAATATTCTATGTCACATACTACATTATAATAAAACAGCTGCAATTTTCAAAATATATTTTACCTTTAAGTTTAATTTATATTTTGGTAAGTCAGTGGGTTCAAAATGTAAAAATTTGGAAAGGTGTCTAAGTGTGAAGTTATAATAAATTATCAAGGTCAAAAAAATTGTATTTTTAGTAAATCATGTTCAAATTATAAAAATTAACAAATTATTATCACGTGTACAAGAAATGTAAGTTTGCCATAAAGGTAAGGTATATCGGAGCAAATTTTAACTACCCATTAGATATTTGGCACTCGACTGACTTCAAAATTGTTTAAACTTAAATTTACAACCCACCTAGTGCCATTTTTATTTTAAAATTCATTTTTAAAAATTTTAAAAATAACACAAGCTGTTTGTTTAATTTGTAATATTTAACGATATTAAAATTTTTTATAAGTACTATATTATGTAGTATTGTGTTAATGCAACTCGGCCAAAATTATTTTTAAATAACATAAAATCTATTGTTTTTCGCGAAAATAATTGGCAGAAAACAAGATGGTTTTGGTTAAAATTGTGTTATTAATAAACTTTCATCTTAAAAATTATTTATTATTTTTCAATTAGATCTAAAAATCACTCGGTGTTACCTAAATATAATTTAGCATTTGTCTAGTCAATCTTTGTGAATTATTTTGGGTTTAATTTCATTGCCAATATCAGATAAATAAAATATTTAGTGTTCGTGTAATGTTTAAACAAATTTATATAGTGCGGAACTATTTTAATCGATTAATGACTTTCTTCACCTTACATTAACTTTAAATTTACTATTTATTTTTAGAATGGCTTCCAAAAACTATGCTAGTGGGATCAAAATGTTATATATTTAAAAAGATATTGTAATACCTAACAAATCTTATAAATAGCTATTTTCAAATTTTTAATTTGAATTTTGAAAAAAAAATTAACTAAACTGAATAAGAGATTTTAGAAAGTATATTAATCACCAATAGAAGTTATATAATAAGTACCTATATAAATCAGGTAAATCAATAATAAAAAAAAAAATTTTAATTGATCTGTAAAATATGTCAATGAATCCTATTTCGATATGATTGCAGATTACAACAATTCCATCATGAATATTAAATTTTTTTAAACAAAATTTGCTTTTTATTTTAGTTAATAGTTCACAAATTGTTCAATAATAAATTAACTGAAATCCTGAATCGTTTTTCATTTCAGTGACGTTACCCCAAAAAAGTTGTCTAAAAGATTCCACAACGATTGCTTTAGGCAACCAAAATAACATCTCGAAGTAAAAGTTTGGTCTACCCAAAACATTGGCAAAATGATTATGATAAACATAAATAGATAATAAACAAATTATATATAAATAATATTTCTTACCTTCACATTTAAGGCCCTGTTTATAGATTCCGTACAGTAACGATCCACAGTGGTCACAGAATGTTGGCGACATAAATGTATGAATTTTGAATCGATGAGGTACATCAATCTTAAATCGTTCCCTTAAATACTGAAAAATTGTAAAATTACAAATCTTTATGTTATAAATTATTATTTTATTATAAAGGGTGATTCAACCAGATTCAAACTTATTGGATTTTGAAAATTTACTGATATTTTTATTTTAATATAATACAGCCTTGCAGACTTCCGCTCCTTTAATAAAATTTCCTATTACTTTCCCACATAAATCTTGTGGTAGTTCATAAATAACTGCATTGTATCTCGCGCTGTGTAGCACGTGGCACCGTCTTGTTGAAACGACATGTACTTAATATCAAAATCGTCCAATTGGTACCAAAATAATTTGTTCACCATTAAGTGGTACAGTAGTACCACAATCATTTTCAGAGAATTACGGCCCAAATGGTACTAGATTTAAATTGATACCTCCGATTGAATCACCCGTTAGTTAATAAGCATATCCTAATAATAATTCGCGTGTAACAATCATTAAATCAAATATGTATATCAAAATGGTTCAACGGAACAAATGTATTGTAATGTTGCATTTTAAATTTAAATTGCCGCACGAATATTCATAAAACAAAGCTACTGTTAATACCATGCCCATGGCAAAAGATTAGAAAGCCGTTAATGGTGGTTTGGAAGAAATTAATAAGAATAAAATTATAAATAATTTTGTGCTATTAACATGGCCCGCAATCCAGTGCCGGCATTGCACGTTAAGGGTACTAAGTAGGCATTGGTTATTCGCAAAATCGGCGCTCTCGTTTTTCTTAATTTTAACATAATATATGTATAGGAACAGATACACATTTTTAATTTTAACCAATGTTTATTTACATATAAATTATGGAAAAAATTGTGCTATGGAGCCCATAGAAGCTTATAAAATGGCGGCACAGTCTGCGGCATATTAACACATTTTTGTTTCATTTTTACATACTATCGTCCTTAAAATTACACTTTTTCCGGCTCTACAAGTTGTCTTTCTTTTCCAAAGATACGCAGTTTTGCACTGAACCTAAAATCAAAACTTTTGAAACGGAATTGTTGAACTGGTAGACGAAAAACCGCGATTTTTACAATAAAAATGCGATGTTTTTGTAACTGAACAACAAAATCGCGAATTTTCATCGATGATTTCGGAGGTTCAGGCATAAGTTATACATGTTTTACGTATTCTCAATTTTTTTCAATTCGCCAGAGACCTCCGTTCTCTTGGAATCACTGCAAAACCAAACAAAAACCTTAAGTTCAGAAAAATCCGTTTTCGCCATTTTATAAGCTTCTATAGGCTCCATGGCACAATTTTTTCATAATTTATATGCAAATAAACATTGGTTAAAATTACAAATGTGTATCTGGTTCCTATTTCGCAAATAACCAATGCCTAGTTCCCTTAATTGTATAGGTACTTCTAAACAAAAAATATGGCAAAATTTTTGTTGCTTTAGGCGAAAGAGCGATTAAATTGAATAAATTCTGTAAAATCAAATGAAAATTTGCAGAAATTTATTTTAGCAGAAATTTTCAAATAGAAAATAAAGCCTTTGTATTATGCAATGAAACAGTACTTTGTTCTATGTACCACCCAAAATGTGAATACCCAGAAAAGGGAGTAAAAAGTTAAACTAGGTACTAAATAAGGAGATAACGGAAAATAAAAAATGAATTTAAAAAAAATTAGCCATTACATTTTTCTCTCAATTCTTCCTGTGTTTACAGATTTAATCCAACATAATAATTTGCTAGAAAGCTCCTCCTCAGTGTCATTTATACAGGAATATATAATTGGTTTGTTCATTTATTATCAACCATAAAGTTTACCAACTTTAATGCAAGTTCACGAATTACGAAATAGACCCATGCACCTTATTTGTCACAATCATCCCGAGTGAGATCGTAGACCGAATAGCTATTATAGCTATTTAATCTATAATAAATAATAATCCATACTTCCAAACCTCCGGTTCTAAGACCATAATGAAAGTTTCCTTATCTATTTAGAATAGTTACAATTTAATAAAATCAATGACAAAACATACACTTTAGCCAGTTTTATTGAAACTTCCCCGATGGTCGATTAACTGAGACTTCGTTAACTTTAACAAGCCGTCAAATGCCGATGTGTTTTATAAAGCATTCTCTGGTTAACAATAACATTTTTTGACTTTGCGCTAGCTTCATTTTTATTTACTTTGAACTGATACTAAAATTTTTTGTCGTCTATAGTAAGAGCAGCCTGTATTATTTAGGATAGGGGAGGTAAAAAATTAGTGTGCTCCCAGAAAATAAGTTTGGGTACTACAGCCTACACGAATAGTATGATCGCAATATCAGCAAGCAATCATTAATTACATAGTTTTAGAATCTTTCAACACAATTTTTATTGCTAACTACTCAAAAATCACTCCCATAGCTGTTCAAATTTGTTAACTATATTTGGTGTATTCCTAGATTTAATATTAGTGTATTTTGATAGTTGCAGAATTTTTACACAAAATTTAGTTTTATTTCTTCTAAAAATCAGCCCTTAGTGGAAGGGCTTTACTAGAGTCCTTTGGGTGATGCATATTCTATAACATTTCTGTAAAATAAAATGGTTGGTGGGTGAATGGGTTTAAAAAAGAGTAGGGTAAACCGTGGGTAAACCATAATATAGTTACTGGACACATTACAGTTAAAGGACACTGCACAAATAGACCTTAAAAATAAGATTGTGTTTTAAATAAATATATTTTCATTGAGAGGAAATGTTTATGGTCATCTTTATCCCTGTCCTACCATTGAGATATAACCTGCCAAGATCTGTAAAAGCTGTCTAGTAACTATACATATTTGCATATTTTTACTATCATTTCTTTTTTTTAATCGGGTTGTCAGAATCAAAAATTTAAATACGCAACGTTAACTTGCAAGATCCAATTTATGTAAAAATAAATTTGGTAAAGAAATAACAAGAAGTAGGAGAGATATGAATTTTATATAAAAAAATTTGCTTAACTGTCCGATAACTATATGTTGTACCATATTAAAAAATTTTTCTTCTAGTCAGATATGACTAGAGCTCGGATTATATGCTTTTGCATATTCTTAATATTGATATGCCATCAGATTCGCTTCGGATATAGACGAATTGAACAAACACAAATCCAAAAAACCGCTTTTCGAAAAGCATATTTTGCATATTTTTGACATTTGGTAGTACATATTTTAGCAAATAATACATCATATTCTTCTTCTTCAGGTGCCGTCTCCATTAATGAAGGTTGGCAACAATTCTGGCAAATTCGTCTCGGTTTTGTGCTGTTCTGAGCAATTCGTGCGAACCGAGTCCCGTCCAGTCTCTGAGGTTTTTGAGCCAAGAACATTGTCTTCTTCCTGGTCCTCTTTGGCCTTCTATTTTGCCTTCCATTATTAGTTTTAACAAGACATATTTCTCATGTCGGAGGAGGTGTCCCAAGTATGCAGTTTTTCGTTTTTTAACTGTGGCCAGCAGCTCTCTCTCTCTCTCCCAACTAGCCACAGTACTTCTTCATTGGTCACACGGTCCACCCACGATATCCGCATCATTCTTCTGAGGGTCCACATTTCAAAGGCCTCCAGTCGGTCATATTAATCAAACATAAAAAACATAAAATCCGAGCTCTAGATATGACTATCTTAAACATATTAGTGATTTTGTATCTCTTCAGCAAGAAATATTTAAAATCGTAGCTATTCACCCCATTTTACACCATACATCGCCATTTTAGGATAATTATTATTAACCCTCCAGTGGTCGCGTGGTCTACCACCGTAGACCATGCTTTTTTAAGCCTTCTTTAAACCGCCGCCATAGCTCGGAACAGTTCGAATTATATCGGTTTCATTTTTGAGTAGCTGACAAAAATTAGTCAATCTTTCGGATCCAGTAGTTTTTGAACTTTTAAAGTGGTAAATTATTGGTTTTATTAGTTCTGAAACAGGGCTTGTCTACAAGCGTATATCACGCGCCTACTGGAGGGTTAAAGAAAGTTGCATAATTGACCAATTTATTTTGTAAGAATCTTGCCTTCGTATGGTGCTCTTTCACTTGCAATCTTTGATGTAATGACATTTGCAATATGATTCAAATTAAATTGGCAGGAGAAATTCAGACGCCATTTTTAGATACTTTTGGAAGCAAGCGAGAATGTTTGTCTAACTTGTAGATAAAAATAAAAATGTGCTTCTGATTGCATTTGATCACTAACTACGAAATATTTGAGAAAGGTGACGAAAGTGACCAAATTGTAATCAGATTGCTTCAATGGTTGCCGGCAATCACCATGGGGATTACATGAATGGATAACTTTTATACAGTTGGATTAAAAAGAATTAGGTGAAGAAAAAGGTAGAAAAAAACGTTAAACGAAAATATGTAGCTAAAAATCCTTTTGACTAAGTCCTTCTGACTAATGCTCTAAATACTTTACTTCTAGCACCAATGCCCGTCTTGCATTCCAACCGTGAAATCCCTACTTTATTTCAATTGAAGTATAATACATTTACAAACTTATACAAAGTCGTAATACATCACATTTCACCTCCTTTTTTTAAAACTTTAATGGGCTGGGTGGCTTTGAAATTTGTTCACTTCCCCTTAATGGTACGGAACTTATCTCCAAAACCTTTTGATGATCTGCGGTTGCCTCTTCAGTTGGCTGTTAAACTATTTCTGCATCCTCTGTTCCATTCGTTGCTTCTTGCTCCAGCTTCTTGTCTGTTCTCCAACCCTGATCTCCCGTATCTCTTGGTTGCATCAGTTCCACCGGTGCTGCTTGAGATGATGGTTCCTCGTGATCTCCCAACCACGATTTCTTCATTGTTTGCGTGGTTATGTTTGATTTTATCTCCTAATTTAACTAGATATGTTACACCACTCACTTTTCTAGGTACCACGCCTTCTTCCTATTTCACTGATTTATTACGACCTAAAGCACTTACTTAGAAGACCTTAACCCAGATAAGGAGATCAGGGCCAGAATTGGGATAGCCAGGTCGACTTTCGGTAAAATGAAAACCTATTTTACTAATGATAACACTAACCTTAAATTACGACAACGACTAGTTAAAAGTTACATTTGGTCAGTGCTTCTGTGCGGCGTGGAAACATGGACTTTGAAGGTGAATATTTTGAACAAACTTGAGGCATTGGAAACGTGGATACATCGTAGAATGCTGAGAATTTCTTGGATACACCGTGTTACAAATGAAGAGGTATTCCGACGTGCTGCGGGGGAACGAGAATTGGTAACAACGATAAAGTGTCGGAAGATGGGATACTTGGGCCATGTGCTGCGGGGAGAGAAGTATGGGCGACTGCATCTGATTCTGAAGGGCAAAGTTGACGGCAAACGAGGAGTAGGAAGAAGACAAATGTCCTGGCTTAGGAACATACGCGAATGGTCCGGAATTGTTAGACTGTTTAGACTAGCTGAAGATCGTGAAGCTTTTTCCTTGGTAATCGCCAACGTCCGGGGGACCGGATATGGTACATGAAGAAGAAAAAGCACTTACTAGCACATTTTCTCCTACCATGAACATTTTAGGAAATTTGTACCTCTACGGTTCTTTAATTAACATCTTTCCTCCGGACGGTTTTACCATGTAAAGTGGTGTAAAGTGGTTTGTGCTTTAATACCCAGTCGTTCGGTGTCTACATATATTGGGGATATTATGTAATCAAAAAGTTTACAACTTGATGTTCTATGATCTATACTCAAGTTAGACTTAGCTACTGCATACTTCATCAATCCTGCTTTTGCATTATGTACATGTCGCTTCGCTAATCCGTTGGATTGCGGATAATAGGGTGGTGACTTAAATGGCTGACTTTTAAATTAAATGGCTTAAATGGTGGTCTATTGTCACTTACTAATACTTGTGGTAGCTCCATAATTTTTAATATGATTTTTAACCATTCCATATTCCTTATTACGTCCGTTCCTTTGTTAATGTGATGAATGTCGACCCACTTTGATTTGCTATCCATTTATTATCAAAAACGTTTTTCTATTGAAACTATTCCATTGAAAAAAATCAATATGGACCCTTGCCACACATCATCTGTTTCTGGTCATGATATTAAATGCGCTACCTTAGAATTATTTTGAGTAAGTTAACACGTTCTATATTTATTCATCATTCTCTCGACATATTTGGTTAGATTTGGCCACCATACCATCGATCTTCCTAATAATTTACATTTAACCATTCCCAAATGTTCACCGAGTATTACTTCTAACACTTTGCTTCTTAAAACTTCCGAAATCACTACTCTGCATCCTTTTAGTACTCAGTTTTCCTCTACAAGCTCCAATTCTTCTACAAATCTCGTCTTCGTAGTTTCTCAAATTATTTATGACAGCTAATGATTTACAATTTTTGTAAGATGGTCAGGAGTTGTGTGCATTGTTGTCAATAAGTAATTCATCGTTGAAATGTTCAATATTTAAATCCTTCAATGAAATCCATTCATTCTAAAGCACACTTGTCTTCCATCATACATAGCAGCAATGCCATTTAATAACCATAAATCAACATTATACTTTCTCAGACATTCCATAACATACTTCGATTCACTCGATCATACTTTTTTCTAGATCAACAAGGGTGCAATATCTTGTCATAGTGTCATGTATTTCAAAATTACTTGCTCCAACGCAAGCCACATTACATACCCCAAATTTTATCTAAATTTTTTCACGGATCTTCTCAATAAGAATTTTTCCAAAAACACCTCTATTAACCTAACAATCTATAAAAATCCTAATAGCCAAAGTGACCAGGTCAATCTCACGAAAAGCAATTTATGTTTAAATCAGTTCATCTTCTCAGAAAGGGAATTTGGGTTACCCCAGTGATTTGTTTTGTTACAAGGGAACCGAAACGAGGTTATTCTGCTAACATCAGTTTAAAGTAAGCCAAATTAGCAAAACTTCATAAGCTGTAAAAATTTTAAAAGTTACTTTTGTGCCACCCTAAAACTCAAAAAATGTAAATCTTTGATTATTCCAGAATAAGATTACTGATTTTCTATTGATTTTGATTACGAATCGGATTTTGACTTTTTATCCGATGTACATCTTGAAGTCTCGTTTAAAATTAATTTTTAAATAAGTTTCATTAAATTTTATTTACACTTATTAGTTTTTAGGAAGTGTGCTTGAGTGCTTCTTAAATTGAGTTTCCAACAAAAAAATTAATACGTATTCAAAGTATTGGCTAAAATTATATTTTCGCTATTACGAAAGCTTGTCTAAAAATGACAAGCCCACTTCTAAAAACAATTTTCTTGTTTCTAAATGACAAGCTAATGTATAATAGTTTTATTTTCCATTGATATTTTAAAACTCAAAGGCAAAGCTCACTTTTGAAAAATGAATTATTTACCTTGTTTACTTACAATTGTACTTTCAGAATCTCTTCCAGAACCTGGACATTTACCTAATAATTTTTCGTGACATTTTTTATGTACTGCTGTTTGGCAACCTAAAAAATAATTTTTTTATTTAACCCTTTCTGGTGTGCTGCAGGAAAGTATACTTACATTGACATTGGTACCCTTGTTTACAGAAGCCCCAAAGAAATTCTTTACAAAAAGCGCAAAACGTTGGCTGACGAAAAAATTTTGCTAGAAATTTGTGGCCTTTTACTTCATGAACCCTGTAAATTAAGTAAAAATAAATTAATTGTATCCAGTGTGTTTGTTTTTCTTTTTAATATCCTTGTTGAGGCTAATATTCCAAGTTGCATCATGTGGAGAACAGCAAAAGTATAAAACACAATTTGTTTGAATCCAAAAGTCTTAAAGTTTCATTTAGAAACTGCATTAAGTGCTCAAAAATTTTCAAAACGTGTTTAAAAGTTAATTGAACCAACATATAAATAACTTAAGTGTCTATGTCTAAACTGTTAAGTGATGAAGATTTTGGCACAAACCTTTACACGTGTTCGTCTTGATTGAATATCTTTTGCAAACATACAATTCGAGTTTATGTTCTTATACAAATTGATTATTAAATAAATGAAATTATGCATTTCGCCCATAAATCGTTCCATAAATTTAAATGGATGCTCGTAATAAAGTCATAATAATAAAATGTCTTTTAAGAATTATTATATTTAGTTCTAAAAAACGCTTTTATATTTATTTTGATTTTTATTCATTCAAGTCGGTAGGTATTAAGATTTGCAAACGCTAAGCAACAGTTAATTTAGGTACTTTAGAATGTTAAATAAATATTTAAACGATTTGAAAACATATCATAAATATTTCATCAGTGTATATAATTTATCCATGCCACAAAATTATTTTAAATATTTGTTAGGTAATAAAAATATTTACCCACCTCTGATGTCTAACAGCTCCTCGTCTTCTTGTGATTTTTTTTCCTACAAATTTTTGAAAATCATCGCTGTTATCAGTACCATCGGAATCGGCCGAGGAGGTAGTTAGCAATGAAGTTGTGGAGTTAGCCCCTACACTGCTTATGGATTCTCTTTCCTGTTCCACTGGTCGACATGGTTTACTAAGTCTTGGTCTAACCTAAAACAATATTGCATGTCAGCTTTGAGTGTGAAAAATTGATACAAAGATACAGCTGATTGAGGAGGTCAAGGGAGCTCCGCTCCCAATATACTCAGGAAAATTATATATGCTATGCTGTATTTCCTTATTAATTGAAAATTTTCTTCCTTAATTTCTTACTTTACTATTAGAAAAGAATCATCTATGTAAATCTAAAAATTTCCATCCTTGTTTCGGAACATATATTAGATCCGGTTGCGACTCTTGGTACATTCAACATTTTAATTACTAAAGCTTTTGCCAAGATTATATGCAGCCAAACTAAAATTTATGAACTATATAATCTGTAAGCGATCCAAATTATGCAATTGATCCTGCAGCGTTTTGTTCTCTTAATTAGTTCATTTTCTACTGAAAATGGTAAACCTTAATTGCTCCAGATTTATTTTGTGTATCTTCTCAGGAGGAAAGCTTTTGCAAAATTTCAAAACATTCAGAAATGCGTAGAAGAGAATTTCAATCGAATAAAAGTCTAAAAATAACAAAAGCATAAAGGAAACAATAAACGTAAAAAAATTAGACAAGCTGACATGCAGCTCGTTTATAAACTTGACAGTGGTTGTTGAAATTACCAATATAACATAAAATAGTTTACAAAGAGATATTTATAAACATTCCAGGTTACGGCGTTTTGCAATAAAAGTTAAGTTTCACATTCCACAATAATGAATCGGCAATCTATCGATGTAAAACAATTTGTTCTATGAGAGAAAATTATGCGGAGTTATACTACGCCGAAAGAATATTATGGTTATATTCCTAACTGGAAAATGTGAAAATTAGAAAACTTTCAAAAAATATTATTTAATTATATTTTAAATTTCAAACAGCTTTGTGTTTCAATAGGCCGTCTAATTTATGACATCCGCCCGAATACTTTTCAAGTAACTTGACATTTTAAGTAGCCAAAATGATCTCACGCATTTTCACTTGAATGTTTGTTTCTTATTTAAAAATGATTTTTGTAGGTTTTCATCTTAAATTTTTATTATAATTACTAGAAGGTTCGTATGGCCTGTTGGTCAACCTGACCTTGTAAGGGAGTGATTAGTTGGAACTCGATTGATGTGCAACCAATCAGAAGTTCTAAATAGCGTTACGAACAGAAAGAGAAAGAAACACAGAGTTTTTTACGAGATTCTTAAATTTGTGATAATTTAATATGATGTGCTTGAATGAATTTCTTCTGGTTTTCAAGATATTGCGTAAATGTAATATTCGGCAATGGTCCATATTACAACCATCGTTTTTGTGAAGCACCATTTAGACGTAAATTGTCAGTACGTCTCATTTCGCGGAAGTATAAACAACATGAGATTGTTTAGCATTGAATATACAATGTCGAATTGTGTGCCAACAAAGCGGAATTTGAGAGAAGTATTACTTTTTTGCTTCTATTTGAAGAAAACTGCTGCTCAATGCCTCATTTGCTGTAGGAATCTTGAAGAGACCCTGCTCTATCTGAAAGGTAACGGGGAATGGTTTGCGCTCTTCCAGAGTAATGATTTCGGTACAGAAGAAAAGGAAAGCTCAGGTAAGCCTAAAATTTTTGAAGATGATTAAAATTTGGTCAAACCATTAATGGTGCATGATACCGACAACAACTAATGGATGAAAAGGACCTAAAAGATGATTTTTCAGTCACTATAATGTCCAGCCCCATGCCACCAAACCGGTCAAAGTAAAGCGACGTTCACAATGAAGTGGGGTCTTGCCTTGCTTCGGTAGAAAGCTAGCAAGAGCCAATCAAAATGAACGATTTTTTAATCATAGAATAGGATAGAAGAAAAATGATTTCTTGCCAGAAAGATGGGCAAAAGTTATAGCTAACGATGGAGCATAATTCGAATAGCGTGTTAATTTAAAATTCTTTCATAATAAAAGTTCATTTTCACCAAAAAAAAAAAATGCAAAACTTCATGCTAGTTAGAATAGAAGTTAGCAAAAAAAAAATTTAAATTAAAGGTAAAAATTAATACCTATCAAAATTCTTGAAAACATTAATAAAAGCGTGGGGCACTGTTTGTGGAAGAAATTACTAGCCCCACACCTTTATTTATGTTTTCAAAAATTTTGATATTTTGTAAATAATAATATCAACAAATGCGCTCAAGAACAGAGTGAGTTAAATAAAAGATTTTACGCCTATAATCGAACCAGGTTCTACGTATGTAATAATTGTATTCCTATCCAAATTATGGTATTCTTATAAAGGATAATCAAAAAGGATTTAAATTAAAATTAAATATTCCATGATAAATCGCTGTTATGAAATTTAAATGGAAGGTATTTCTATAAACAATTGCTTCTCTTGGCAAAATGTTATCTTCCGACAAAAATTTCCAATTTTGACAAAAAAATTTAAAGGAAATTTGTGTGCCTATTTTCTTTAATTTTGAACTAAATTATCTATTATGTAGATAACATCTCTAACGTTTACTCTTAAAATAATATCAACATCATGGAATAATACTTTATTTATATAAAAATGTGCGCAATTATTTTGTTTTAACCAATTGTGTCCCAATGATATTTTAATCCCCTAACCCACATCCTTAATTGAGTTTCTTTGTTGAAATTCTACCAACTTTAATGTTATGGAATTTTGGTTGTGCTATTATTATTTATTAATAATCTTGCACTGCTTGATGGATGAAGGTCATGTTCCACATGGCCAATGCTTAACTCGCATTGAAAGCACACGTAATTTCTACAATTTAAATTAACATAATGTATTACATATTTTCTAGACTATTTTTCATCGCGAAGGGTTCATTTTTAATAATTTTATATTGTTTTGAATTAATTTATGTATTAAATTTTAAGATAATTGGCATTGAGGACTTGGTTACTAATGGAAATTTTACATTTAGACCAAAGGATTTTATACGTTTTACAAATAAATCACATAAAATCTGGTCTAATTACAATGTTTGTGTACATACATTGCATTATAGATTCCTTAAAATAAAACAACAATTTTTACGGAAATCAGAGGAATCTCGTAATTCCTGCGCGTCTCTTCCAATCTCTCAAGTTTCCGTAATTTTTTTCTGAATTCTAACTTAATATAAAAAAAAACTAAATATAAAGTTTAATTGTGATTCTTCTTGTTGATTTGTGAGCTGGAGAGCACACAAAATTGTGTGACATGCGAACACATCGCGAACGTCGATATTTGGTCTCTTTCAACCCGGAAACTCAAGGAATGTAAATTTATCACAATACAACCTTTTTTGCGATCTCGTTTTGTGTATTGAAATATACCACCAAAAGTTGTTAAATGACACCGCTGCACATAGGAATATTTTGTCTCAAAATCGAATCATAAGTAAGAAAACAAATTCAATAAATGCCGCTTCAATTGCTTTTTTGTCGACCCTACTATAACGGTGCTATCATAAACCGGTCCTAAAATTAACCCTCACCGCCCACTCGGGGCTGATGTAGTAGAAATGCAGTCGCTCGCACATAGGCATGTTTCTCGATACCCTCAATTTTCAAAAACTTCGCCTTTGTTTTTATTACGGTATTAGAAGTGAATTTTAATAAGATTTTGCCATAGACATTGATCAACAAGGTATGTAGAGTGAATTTTTACCTTAGTGGTTGGGAGTTACTAATGTGCAGAAACTAATATTCCTCATTTTGGTTCTATGTTTGTGTCAATTGGTAGAATTGAATGTCACGGGTTCTCCCTCCACATTTGCCGCACAAGTCCCAGCCCGTGCCAACCACTAAGGAAAAAATTCAATCTATCTACATTATATTCTATGCATAATTTGTTTGAATTAATTTATAGTATTTTTTTATTTTAAATGGTTAGTTATAAAATTAATTGTTATATTTTAAATAATTTTAGGAGTTAATTGAATTAAATTATAATATATTTTTAAGCTTTCAAGTGCTTACGCACTCTTCGTCAGAATAATACATAATATTAAGTAAACATGGAAACGTATACATTGCATTGTCATTTGAATGATAACTGTATTGGAGTTAGGTTTTTCTTGTTTGCCAGAACACAACTCAGGTTTTTTCTAACTCACGGTTTTGGATTGGATCCAGTTACCGTTCAAATGACAATGCAATATAATATACGTTTCCATGTTTACTTAATTTATGTATTATTCTGACGAAGAGTGCGTAAGTACTTGAAAGCTTAAAAATATATCATAATTTAATTATTCAATTAACTCATAAAATTATTTAAAATATAACAATTAATTTATTATCACGAGTTAACAACTAACCAATTTAATTTTTTTTTAAATGCATAGGTGTTTTAATGGTATATCGGGTACGGTCGACCCAAAATTATTTCTTAATTTATTGTTAACTGTAAGGATTATCCAAGCTGTATGAGCAAAAATTTCTTCCACATGTTTCCTCCATTTAGTCCAGTCAAAATAGACAAAAAATATCCAAACTTCAGAAAAATTGGCGTATTTCTTAAACGGTAAGTGTTATCGCAAAAATAGTTTTTACCAAATTTGTAGATGGTGCAATTCTCTATAAAACAAGGTTTCTCTACTTTTTTCCAAATAGTCATTATTGATGAGATAACGCGATTTCTGCGCGTATACCTGCACCTGTATAATTTTTAAGCGCTCGCTAGCAAAGACCTCATCTTTTCAACACCAGAAAGCCCTCATCACAGTGGCGTAAATAAGGGGGGTGATCAGGGTGATGAATCACCCCCCAAAGGCTAATAATAATCCAAAAAAATACATGAACAACTATTTACTGTTGGCCACTTGCGTCCCACTGTTCCTACAGGTTGATGATTCATATCAAAATGAAATCCTACCAGATTCAACACCCCCCAAATTCAAATCCTATTTACGCTACTGCCTCATCATGAGTTCTTACAACTTTTTTTGTAGTTCCTTGTATTTGTAAGTAGGTATATAATATGTTATGGACTTCAGTATAATATTGTATTGATTTAGGACGACATTTTTATTCAAAAATTACATTAAAATAATTTTGACCGGGTTTTGAGACCAAATACTCCTGTGTGAGCCACTTAACACGTTGACTGCCAAACTCCGAGATATCTCGTAGTTTATTTACTTGCCTAGGAAAAGGTGACGGTCAACGTGTTAAAAGCCCTTTTCGAGAGGGCTCATTAGAAAATGTTGCGGGGAAGTCCCGAACACCATCAATAACAATTAATAGCATCCATCGTCAAACATAAGTTTTTATATACCTAATTGCTCATATTTTCTAACACTGCTAAGGAAACGACACAGATGTTGAGAAATAACAAGCCTTAAGGCTTAAGGTCTAAATAGAAGAGAATTTTCTAGAGAATTTTATCTAGAAAAGAAAGAAGAAGAAACAAATTAATATCAATAACGTGAAAATATTTCTTTGAATTTCTTTAACCAGCAGTGTGGCGTTAAGCATAATATACTGGTGTAACAACCATCTCTTGCTTAAATTTAATATAGTATAAAATTAAGCAATAATTATTTAATTTAATATATAATCTCAACACTTGCCCCTTTTATTACGCTTTAAGCAGGAAATGCAAATGGCGAGAACGTAGTTTTTTTTATAAGCCACATCAGCTGCAAACGAATACACAAAGAAATATCTGACCACTAATAAGACAAAGAAGGTGGAAAAATTTAAACATAGATACCAGTTCCAAAAACGGAACAAGGCAGAAAGAGATCAATATTCAAACCAAAGCAAGCCCTGTACAGGTTTGAAAATCGAAATCTTTCATATTGTTAATATTTGTTTAAACTTTAATGTGTAACTAAATTTAGGGCTGTATTAAAATAAGATTTAAATTATTATTCATGTCTTCGTTCTTTTCGTTAAATTGATAAAATTATTAATAAATGTAATAAATTCATTTAAATAAATCCTTTTCTATTTGGGGTTAAGAGGAGATTTATCGCCACACTTCCGTAGCTCGCTTACCTAGCGGGATTGGTTCGACCGTCGATTAGAAAGGTTAACCCTTTTCTAATCAAAACCAACATCAAAGTGAACCTGGTGGCAGCTGCGTAATTGTTAATTTAGTTTGTCCACAATCGGCAAACAAATTAAACAATTGCAAAGTTTTAAATAACAAGGTAAGGATAAACACAGCCGGGGTCTTACAGTTGGTGGCAGCGGTGGGATTACACTTGCAAGCTAAAGAGCGAAATACACACTGCTGAGAACAAAACTGATTGCATTGTTATGTGCGAGTTTCATAATAATAATTTCAGCTGTGACACAAAAATGTCAATTTTAAATGTAATGCAAAATTGTTTTGAAAATAAGGCTGATAGTAACTTTTAGCTTTCTTTCGGTGAAACAAAAACATATGTGAATTGTAGTATATTATTTTTGCCATTAGAAGCGAGGATCGCCTGTGTATCCTTAGAACTCAAAGTTACTATTACAACCAAAAGAACGAAACTAAATCGAAATGCTGGTACCTGAGGTCCTTCAAGTTATGTTATATTGGATTACTGTATTGGTACCATTTTTTGAACGGATCACAAAATCGCTGTTACTTTGTAAGCATACTAAACTTAACCTTGAAAAAAAAATGGGTTGTGACATTATGTACGGGTTGGCAGGAAAAAAAATTTTCATGGCAGAATTTTTGGACTTGGCTGAGGTGTAAAAAGTGTAGCTTTATTATTGTATAAAAGCAGAATTATAGGAATTCCATCAAAAAAACAATGAAATGCTATGCAAACACCAAAAGCAAACGAAAAACAGTCAAAATTAAGATAATTGTTATTTTTAACTTACTTTATCGTGATTTTCATGATTGCTACTATTTCTAACAGGTCGTTCGTGTTTCCTTTGTCCACTATTATGATTGGAATTGCTTCTCTTTTTATGATGAGATCCACCGGTAAACATCATTTTAATTACTGTGTTATAAACAACTTGGTCTACTTGAATCACTTAAGGTAAATTTTAATGCTTCCTCTCCACAAGTTATGTTAAAATAAATTGCACTCTTGTTGCACATGGCGTTTTAAACAAAATTTCATTTAGTGACTCGAGAACACTTAAAGATTGATTTAGTTTTCTTGTAATTAAATCGCTTCTTCTAAGAAAGAAATGAATTTTTGATTTCCACTTTTAACAGAATGAGTAAGAAATTAGGAATTTCTAAAAATGAATAACTCGACATAAAATAAATAACGTATATTTCGTAAAAATTTGGAAATGTCTTAAATATTTTTAAGTACTTGTAATTCACATAATATAGGTAATATGAAAATTAAACTATGAAGATAACCAACTTAAATACACATACACAAAGCCACTCTTACACAAATTTACGTATCACCTTATCTCTTGTATTATATCATACGTACAATTTAAATTAATCAAAATTAAGCTGTTTTAATTGTTACTTTTGTTTTAATAAAGCGGATAACAATTTTTAAGTCATTTCTACCAGTTAGAGTTCATTTTAACTCAACTATGCGCTATATGTTTATACCAACACGTCGTGGCAGGCTTTTTATTTTTAGACAACTCGTTAATTTCAGATTTAACATAAGAATAATGCAATTAAGCAAATATTTTTAACTAGCGAAAATTAGGAAAATTTTATTTAATAACTTTCCATTTCAAACATTATTTTTTTAACATGCCACCTTCTTTAAAACTGGAACTTTTTGTTTCATTTTTATGAATGAAATCACTTGGTATGTCAAAATTTATAAATTGGCAATATATTTGAATACCTAAGTATTATTTACTTTGTTATAATTTAAACTATGTGAATGATTTTTTTATTCTCATTCATAATCAACTTCATCCATCACGAAAACCCTAAATGTGCCCCTGTTGTCTTCCACTTTTTCTCGCTATTTCTTCTAAATATTAATATATCCTATACTTATTTTTCTTTTTTTTAGTATAGCACGGAGAAGGTAAAATAAGAACAAGAGAAGAGAGGGCAAGCATACAAATTTCGAAAAAATCGCCTTCGGCGCATTCTACAATTTTTAATTTATGAAAAAAAAGAGATACAGTCTGAAACTAAATATTCTTTAAACAAATTTTTATAGTATGCATGCTTAAAAAATAATTTTTTACATTTTAGTGCAATGTTATATAATTTATTATTTTGAATTATTAAATCACAAATTTCATTTTTTGTCGAATTAATTTGAACACAATAAAACAAATTTTAATATTATTTGTGCATTTAGTTTTTTTTAAATATATTAAATTTAGTCGAAGTAATACTCAGAAAATGTTGGCATCATTTTGAATCAAACACCCACTGTTCAAATTGACATTATCGGAAAGCGTTTATTTGATAATTCCGCGGCATGTTTGTACTGCAACTTTTACGATTGTGGTAATTTTACAATTTACATTGCGACAAGTTTAATTTACCGTTGCGCAAGTTTGGTTTGCTAATACCGAAAAATAGGTATTCAAATCATAAGTTTTATTTGTTTCTTAGGGATATAATTATGACCATTATAAAATTATAAAACATAATTTTATTCTGAATAATTGCTTCAAAAAAGTTAGCAGTTTGCCTAAAACTGAAAGTAAATGGTCAAACTTCTTAATTTACAAAAAATGGATGCACATATAATAATCATAGCTTTTATTTATTTAAGGAAATATCCTTTTTTACTGTACAGATTGGGAGTGATCGGAATCGAACCTATGACCTTTAATCTATAGCTCTACTCCCTAACCACTACACCAAATTGCCTGTACTATTAAAGTTTTTGAAATATTATCTCTCAGATTATGTATAATACGGTATAATACAAAAAATCTGATGTAACACAATATATTACTTTCCCATTTGAAAAAGCAGAAGAAAACAGTAGGTATCAATTAAAATCAATTTCTGTAGTTACGAGGCTGCTTTGTTTTCTTGGTCTCTTGGTAAAAACCATATTTCGAATGACCATACAATAATCTATCACTTTTTATATTATAAGAAATTTTTAAGACGAAATGAATCTCGTTCATCCATTCATGCGAGTCATTAAAAATCAACGAAACGAAAATAAGAAAGAAGACAGTAGGTGTCAAAGGTGAAAGGGTTTAGCAGAGTAAGTTTTTAAAGTAAAGTAAAGTAAAGTGGGGTTTAAAGTAGTAGTGCATGCGTACGTAATACATGATGCTGCATCCTGTTTAGCATCAATTAGCCTCTCCTACTAAAATCCTACTCTCACCTCCAAGTTGGTAAACCCCGGAAACCTGAGTAACCCTGTCGGAGATTCGGTAACCAACCCGAATGGAAAATAGGGTCAGGGCAAACGAGAGAGGGTGAACCTGTCCCTATGGGACGGACACTCCAGCAAGGCTAGCAACCTACTGGGGAGTATACTATATATGCTCAAAGAAATACATCGAGGCCTCGGAATAGGACGGATTCACATACGACGACCCTTGCGAGAAAAAGGACCACGAAAACAAATACATTACGAATAGCTGCATGGAATATAGGCTCTTGGACATCCAAGGAACAAGAAATAGAAAACGAAATGAATGAACATAACATACAAATATGTGCCTTAAGCGAAACCAAAAGAAAAGGCCAGGGCTCACTGATAGCTGGAAATTACTTATTAACGTACAGTGGTGTCAAGAAATGCAACCGAGCACATGCAGGTGTTGGAGTGCTAATACATAAAAATCTCATTAACAACTTAGTTGACACAAAGTACATTAACGAAAGAATAATTCTTGTTACTCTTGACCTGGGCGAAGCAGTATTACATCTAATATCGGTATATGCCCCAGATGTAAATAAAAGCAAGCAAGAAAAACAAGATTTCTATGAATGCCTCCAGGATGTGATGAATTCGGTTCCTACCACAGACAGAACTATTGTCCTGGGAGACCTTAACGCACGTGTCGGCGATATCCCTATTAACGGGATCAAACAAAGATTTAACGAACAAACAGTGAACGAAAGTGGGGAGGATCTAATACAATTCTGCGCAATAAATGAACTAAGAATCAATAATACTTTCTTTGACCACCCTATACAACAAAAAATCACATGGGCAAATACAAGAGGTCAAAATTCCATGATAGACTACATATTGACAAACAGAGTTATACATCCTCGAAATATAATAGATGTTCGCACCCTTACTTCTGCAAATTACATATCGGATCATGGCTTGGTACTGTGCAAACTCAACCTAGAAATTAAAGTTAAACGAAGAAGTCCACTTATAGTTGAAAAAATTAACATCGAAAGCATGAAACAAGAAGGTACAAGAATTCTATACCAAAACAGACTGAATACCAAAATAAAAAACTTCTCCTTAACAAACAATCAAACAGTAGACGAAATGTGGAAAACATTGAAAACAAACTTAGTGACGGCGGCTGAGGAAGCACTTGGAAAAAGAAACACCAATGCTAATAGGATTGGTAACACGACCCCATGGTATGATGAAAGAGTGAAGATACTTGCGCAGGAAAAAAAGCAAGCGTTTCTTAAATATAAGGCCAAACATACAGAAAGTAATCGCATCGAATATGTGAACACTAGAAATAGAATAAAACGCGAGATAGTAAACATTAAGGAAGAATACTGGGAACGGTTCACAAAAAGCATGAAATATGACTTCTATGGTGCTCAGAGAAAGGTCTGGAAAACAATAAGAAGGATGCGACAGGAAAACAGCGAATGTATAAGAATCTGCAATATTAACGAACAACAATGGTCCAAGTATTTTGGTGAACTATACAATAGAGATGGAGAAAGCGAGCCTATGGATGAATGTAATACAATCGACCAACCTATAGCAATAACAACAGAGGAGTTACTAATTAGCATTAAATACCTGAAGAATCGTAAAACACCTGGGCCCGACGGTATATACAACGAAATGCTCAAGTATGGTGGAGATATATTAATCAGAGAACTGCATTTATTATTTAACACTATAATGCAAAAAGGAAAAGTCCCAAACGAATGGAGAGTAAATCACACAATACCTATATTTAAAAAAGGAAACAAGAAGGATCCCGACAACTACCGAGGGATTACCCTCTTAAACACCACCCTCAAGCTGTTCACGTCCATCCTAAAAGAAAAACTAGAAAAACAGATAGATATTGCCGATGAACAACAAGGATTTCGAAAAAACAGGAGCACAATAGATGCCATTTTTATACTACGACAAATCACAGAAAAGGCTATAGAATACAACCGGCCAGCGTACATTTGTTTTGTAGACCTGAAAAAAGCTTTCATCATACATTTACTTTACATTTACATCATATTTGACATTAACACAGACAACAGCACAAAGGATTAACAGCACCAATACCGCTAACAGCTGGAGTAAGACAAGGAGATTCCTTAAGTCCGCTACTATTTAATTTAATAATGAATGAAATAATTGCAAGCGTGAAAAAACTCAATGGATATAAAATAGGAAAAAAGAATTTTAACATCATATGCTATGCTGATGACGCAGTACTGATAGCTGACAATGAGGACGACCTGCAAAGGCTGTTACACCAATTTAACATCATTGCAAAGCGATTTAACATGGAAATCTCTGCAGCTAAAACTAAAACTATGGTAATATCAAAGATGCCATCCCGCTGTAAACTGGAATTGGAAGGTGTAATGATCGAACAAGTCATGAGATTTACATACTTGGGAACCGAAATAACTTCATCTAGGGACCTAAACGAAGAAGTAGACTCACAAGTAACAAAAGCAGCCCAGATTGCTGGATGTCTTAGTCACAGTATTTGGAAAAACAGATATATGCGTCAGGAATGTAAAGTCAGGTTATACAAAACTATAGTGAGACCCGTTTTAACTTACGCGGGTGAGACAAGAGCCGATACAAAAAGAACAAAACAAAAGGTGAGATCCACAGAGATGAAGATCTTACGAAGATTGCTTGGGATAAAATGGTCAGACAGGCAAACAAACAAAAGCGTTAGAGACAGGACTAACGTACAAGACGTCGTGAAGTGGATGAAAACCAGAAGAAGAGAATGGAATGATCATGTTAGCAGAATGGGCGAAGAAAAAATAACACGGGCGTCCAGAGATGGACGACCTCCAGGCAAAAGACTTCCGGGTCGACCACCCAAACGATGGGCCCAAAGCTGGTTTTCCTCTTCGACAGAAGACAGTCCGAGGTCAAGGCAAACAGGAGATATCCTAGCCTAAAAGAAGAAGAAGAAGAAGAGTATGTTAAAAATGCCTTTTTTGAATTTTATGGTGGGAATTTTTTACAAAATTTGTTATGTAAAAAGACAGTCCTGTCCAAAATTTCAGCCTTCTAATTTAATTCCTATTGATTTTAGAAGGAAAAATCGGTTTTTTCACGTCGCTTCATATTTTGTCATTTTTATTGTACTAAGAGATTTCCGAAAAATCTCAAAAAATTCAGAAAAATCTAAAATTACTCAACAAATATAAAAATATTTTTTTAGAATTCATTCGCGATTAAATTCAACAAAATAAGAATTGATCAATGTTAAAAAAAAATATTTGGCCATGTTAGAATTTTGGTACCACTCTAAAAAAAATTGACATGATTCTGCTTTGAAATCCCTACAAGTTAAAACCAAAAATATTTCACAATTCCACACCTTCAAAAATTATGAATTTTGAATAATAAGCTTTAATTATATGCAAGTTAGCATGAAGTGTAAACAACGTTCATATCGTAGTGGTGAGAACACCTGACTTGTGACCATGCATGCTGAGTTCGCCTCCCATATGTACATTTATTTTAATTTATGAATTAATTATATTTTAAAATTTTATTTAATAATTGATAATAATTAATAAAACGATTTCTTAAATTAGTATGTGTATCTTCTTTCGGTCGGAGCTTAGCGGTCACGCGAGTTGACTATGAACGCTAAATACCCGGTTCGAATCCGAGTAAAGTAAGAACTTTATTCTGACCGTCTCCCCTCGGAAGGCAATGGCAAACCACCGAGAGTAATATGCCAAAAAAAATCCTTAAAATGTTAATGATCTAAATAAGTCCAAAATTGATCGGTGGACTAAGGGGAAGGTAAACCACCACCCCACTAACATTAACATTTCCCTGGTACAGCCTTCTTGGCTAAGTCGGGGGGATCGCCGTACATCCGAAATCGGATAGGCACCTGAAGAAGAAGAATCTTCTTTAAGAGGGGACACGGACAACTCGGCACCGGACAATTCGGCACCGGGAAAAAAAAGCGAGATTCACCCACTTCCTAGTAGCACAATTTGCCGAGTTGGAAAGCCCTAGGCAGGGGTCGGCAACCTTTTGTTGTACGCGGGCCAAATATTTTACTTTGAGATTAGTGTGGGCCGCACTTCTTGGAAAATCAACTGAGAAGAGCTCTTTTTTTTAAACAAAGTGGAAATTCGTTAAAAAGAGCTTTTTTTTTAAATAAAAAAGGTCATTTATTTTAGAGCCGACCCCCGCCCTAGGGGATGTTTTTATTTATTATAGTGTTGTCAAAATGGCTTTGGAGCGTCGAGAGCGTAGCGGAGCAGAAGCGCGGAAGGGTCAATTTTGACAAGACATCTACCCTCGACTAGAATCCATTAAAAATTAGGAGATCCATCCTCTTCCCAGTAGAACACTTTGCCGAGTTGGACGGCCCTATAGGGATTCCAAAGTAGAATTTTGTCAATTTTTTTTAGAGTGGTACCAAAATTCTAACATGGCCAAATATTTTTTTTTAACGTTGATCAATTCTTATTTTGTTGAATTTAATCGCGAATGAATTCTAAAAAAATATTTTTATATTTGTTGGGTAATTTTAGATTTTTCTGAATTTTTTGAGATTTTTCGGATATGTCTTATTTAGTACAATAAAAATGACAAAATATGAAGCGACGTGAAAAAACCGATTTTTCCTTCTAAAATCAACAGGAATTAAATTAGAAGGCTGAAATTTTGCACAGGACTGTCTTTTTACATAACAAATTTTGTAAAAAATTCCCACCATAAAATTCAAAAAAGGCATTTTGTAGAGTATAGGTAAATTCATAATTTTCATATTGTTAAGTAATTTAAGAAATGTATTTGTATTTACAATGTTAAAATAATTCACTACTACTTTGTTGCATTTTATGACTGTGTGAAAATGTATACATTTTCACACAGATACAAGATACACAGTTACAAAGATACGTCATTCTGGAAAGTATTGCAATATATTAAATATTGCACATATAAGCGGTTTAGTTTATAGGATAATTACAATAAGTGTTAAAATTTAGTTTAGTCAGCGGAATACATGAACTTGGATGACCATTAGAAGAACAATGGAACAATGAAGAGATTTCATATATAAACACCCCACATCCACACCAAAAGGACATTATGTAAATAAAAGGTAAAAAGGACCAAGTACACAAGTTTATTATAATTTTTAACATACTCTGCCAAACCCTTTCAACCAAAATCTAATCAGTTCTTAACACCGTTTGTTCAATCTATTGTGCAAAATTTAATAGTCGTAGCCGAAAGAATAAAGCCAAAAATCGTTCATGATCAAAATGATACCTTTGAATCAAAATTCTAATGTGCCTACGCGAAGCTGGTTTTTGACTCGATTGCAATACTTTCGATGGGAAAGTAAAATTTAAATGGTAAATTCCATCAGCATCAAGTCCAATTTTAATAAGGAATTACAATTTCGCAAACTAGTCAACAAAACGATAACAATAATTTTAAAAACAAATCGATAGGATAAACTGGGCGATAGGATTTTTATGTGATAATCCAACAATTACCTATTATAATAACAAAAAATTCACAAAATGGTGAAAACCCACGACTAAAAAAATATAGGTAGGTAGTACCTAAAAACAGATTATTCCTGTTGAGGTCCATGTCTCTGCCCCCCCCCCCTACTCAAATCGAATTTTGGGGTGAAATTGGTGTAAATCGTTAGAGCTTCGTCAGAGCCTAAATGAGCTTCCAATTTTTTTTTGAGCTTCAACCGTCGCAAAGATATTAGCGAAAACGTTTGGAGGGAGCTGTAACACGTTGCCCCCCCCCCAGTCGAATTTTGAGCTAAAAATGGTGTCAAACGTTAGAGCTTCATTAGATCCGAAATGAGCTTCCATGTTTTCGTTTGAACCTCAACCGTCGCGGAGATATTCGCGAAATAGTTGGGGAGAGCTGTAGACACGTTGCCCCCCTTCCAAGTCGAATTTTGGGGTGAAATTGATGTCAAACGTTAGAGCCTCGATAGAGCTTAATAAGGTTTCATTTTGTTTAGTTTGAGCCCTAAATCGTCTCGGAGTTATTCTCGGAGTTATTCGGAGTAAATCTTAGGGGGGCCTTGTTTTACTATTTTCGCTATTTTTTCTAAATTTTTGGGTGAAATTGGTGTCAAACGTTAGAGCTTCGTTATAGCCTAAATGGGCTGCCATTTCACCATCTTAATTTCATTTTCTACAAAGGTAAGGGCATATAAAATTTTCGAGTTATCCGAGCAAGTTCTTTACGATAATCCTCAATTTTGATTCTATTTTATCAGATTAAAATATTTGTTTCGATTACAAAAGCTAATCCCAAACTAATAATGAATGCTCATTTAGGCTCCAACAAAGCTCTAACATTTGATTCCAATTTCACCACAAAATTCGACTTGGAGAGGGGGCAACGTGTCTACTTGTCTATTTGTCGTCCAAATAATCCTTTGATTGGAACAGTTATAACTGGAAAGTGTTATTTACACTTCCGGAATAACTATGTTGTAAATCACAGAAATGCTGGCCGTGGTCAATATTAGGCCGACAAAATTTAAGAACGTCGCGTCACGTCACGTTTGTTCGGATCAGTATAGTGTAGCTAGAGGGGGCGGTGGGGGTGGACCGGCGCGGGCGGCATTAATTAGGAAATAGCATTAAAAAAGAGTCATTCAAAAACATTTTCGGAGAGGGGAGGGGCGGCAAATTTTGGAACCGTCCTGGGTGGCAAACGTTCTAGCTACGCCACTGGTTTGGACCCCCTCCCCGGTCCTTGTTATATCTCATCATGCCCCCTCCCCTACTTTGAGTATGTATTTCATGGACGACCCCTAAATGGTTTTGAACGGATTTTAATCCTTTTTTTTTCAAAAATTAAAATTTTACCCTTTTATAGCCAATTTTCGAGTGATTCTTGCCATTTTTTTAAAAACAATTTTTCGAAAAAATCTTACGATGCTCACTAGAATTTGAGCTATTATTTAAAAAGAAATTTCATATTTTGTTCTAACAATAAGTTAGTGCAAAATTGCGACCTGTAGCAGTTCGCCCAGTTGGGTCAACAATAAAAAGAAGTAGTTTGGCGCATGTTTTGCCAATTCACAATTATTACTTTCAGAATATTAATAATAAATGAAAAAAAATTAAATGAAAGAATATTTTTTATATAAAAATCTTTGTTTTTCGGTAAAATGTTAGTTTTCTATTCAAGATCACGAAAAGCTGTGAAAAATCACTATTAAAATTATTATAAAGTTAACTTTTATCGTTTTGGTAAATTATTATTAATTATTATCAATGTTACAAATTACAATCACCCCAATCCTGTGAAACCCCAAACCAGAAGAAAGTTCTGCTGAGGTTCCAAGGTTTTTATCAGTTATCGGAGCGAAAGATAGGCCAATTTTAGCATTGATTCATTTCATCCACACAATTTGACGGAATTTAAATTTTACACCCCAAATTTAAACGAAGAAAAGTTACCACAAAAGCTTCTTTTGACTAAACAGTGAAAAATAAAACACCAATTACTAATACAAGGAAGATTTATATACTACATAGAAACTCCTGTGAATGTTTACACTTTTTGCACTCGAAATAATTTAAACGAAATTTAAAATAGTTTTTGCATGTGTTTTACCACAAAATAGTACAAAGTACGGCACTGACATTTTAAAATTGTGTGACGATATTACTCTTATATTACTCAAACAAAGCTCAAACAATAAAAATCGTTATATTATTATTTATTATTATATAGTCGGTTTTGAAACGTCTTGCGACGTTATCCGATACCTAACTACCAACCTTGCGAATTGGTGTTTGGTTTGTTAGCATTTTACATTTTTTACCTAGACGAGGAGCAAGCCCGACGTAGAACCCCCAACCTGGAGGACCAGAGAGACGGCCAGAATAAAGTTCTTACTTCACCCGGATTCGAACCGGGCATTTAGCGTTCATAGTCAACTTATTCTACCATTATGCTCCGACCGTCTCTATATATATATTATTATTAATTATCTAATAATAAATTAATCTTTAATGCAAAACTGTATTAAATTAATTTATTAATAAATTATAATCAATAAATCTCATAATTTTTTATTATTCCTCTTCGTTGAACTACCACCTAACAATAATAATTATTACGCAGTTATCTAAAACCAATGTAATGTAATAATAACAAATAGAATGACTAATTAATATTTAATTTTACAATATTTTATACGTTTTTAACGTGATTTCATAATAATAATTTTTAAAAATTAATTTTAAATTCATATTTACCGCCTTGCATAACCTGCGCGACAATCTAGCGGCAATTTATGGAAGCACTCTCCACTGCCGTGAAGTTGCATGAGTGAAGTTGGTAAAACAGGTTTGGGTTATTCTTTCGTTTTGTGTCGTCGTCGTACAACATGGTGAGTTTTCCTTTATTTTAACATTTTTCTTATTTTATCTTGATCATCCATTAATATTTTACATAAATATTGTGTCGTAAATTCATTTTATGTTTGATTAAAGTCAATGAAGTAACATTTGTGTTATAAAAATTGTAATAGTTATAATTGTGGTTATGTTTCTAACGTGATATATTTTTTTAACAGACGAAAGGTACGTCAAGTTTTGGTAAACGCCACAATAAGACGCACACCTTGTGCCGTCGTTGTGGAAGGTCGTCATACCATATTCAAAAGTCCCAATGTGCTCAATGTGGATATCCATCGGCAAAATTGCGATCATGTAAGTAGTTGTAAACGTGGTTGTAATATTAGCATTTCTAACTTTATGTTTGATGTATTTAGATAACTGGTCCGAAAAAGCCAAAAGGAGGAAGACCACTGGAACTGGTCGTTGCCGATACCTAAAAGTTGTCCGCAGGCGTTTCAGAAATGGTTTCCGTGAAGGTACCAAGCCGACACCAAGATCTAAATCATAAATATTTGGTAGTGTACTTTTTACTTTAATTAAAGTAATTATAAAAACTGATTCTTTTTTTTACTATGTCTTAACAAGTTAATGTAAGATCATTTGTGTTACTTACAATAAAACTTCATTGCTGCTTGATTTTTGAAGATTTTTATTGCATCTTTGATGAAAGGGGGAATTTTCTTTAGTGTTTATTGATATTGTTGTGTATCGAAACTAAATAATGTTTACACGATGTGGTATTTTAAAATAGAGGGTTTTAAGAGAATAAAAAATTTTCTAAGCATCGGAAGTATATAAAGTATCCACTTACGAAACAAGAATTTTACACTATTTCTTAAATTTGACAAATACTCTTCAAATATTTATTTTTGTTGTGTATTTACATAGGAACAAAATATTTATTTGCCCTGTAAGTAAATACAATTTTAGCCTCTATTAACCATATCAACAGTGCAAGTGGTAAATTCCACTTGCAATTCTAATTTAATTATCTAATCAATAATGGCTGACTTACTAATCTGGTTAAAAAGATCTAATACAATTTTGATAATAATCCTGTGTCTTGCATTTTTTGTAATTGTAAATTCAAACTTGCTGATGTTTTCAAAGACTATTGCGTTTGTAGTAGAGAAGACTGCGGGATGATTAAATAATTGTGATATCCGTCACACTTATTTTATTTATCATATGAATGACACGTCCCGAATTGATCCTGATCTGGCTATGAATCGTTAATATTTGGCATTGGTTGCCGTTTTCGATAAAGCTGGGAATTTTTAACATTTTTGTATTCGAATACAAAAATGTTAAAATATTTGTTCAAGAATATTTGAATATTCGAATCCTCAATTAGTTGATTATATTCGATTTTTTACACCAAAAAAAGTTTTTAGATCCTTTTTTTTAATCTTTTGCTCTCCCATAGGAGGGTTTGAACCACCCCCGTATATAATAAGGCTGGGAATTTTTAACAGTTTTGTATTTGAATATTCATTCAAAAAATCACAAGAATATTCAAATTATTCGAATAGTTGATTATATTCGATTTTGAATCCCAGCCTTAGTTTTCGAGGAGGGGAGTTCTTTGCTGTGGGAATTCGCTACCTCTTATTACTAGCTTTTTCCACTCGGTCAGCCATCGCTTTCGTTCTCATGGGTTTTTAAAATAAGCCGTGTACACCTTAACCGTCTCATGTTTTTTGGAGGAAAGTAGATCGGTATAAACCAACTTGAGGGTTGGATTATGCAGGTTGAAGGGTGGTTTGACCGATTGGTCGCAATATCCTACAGTTACCCGTGACAAAAAACTCACCGTCTCTTTATTCGGAGCTTGGTGGTTTGCCTGTTTTATCTTGTGCGTCACCTTACGGCTTCCCTCCCGTCCAAATTTCCTCTAACCTTTGAATGGTCTAAACTAAAGCAGTGGTTCTCAAAGTGGGCAATATCGCCCCCCTGTGGGCGATAATGGACATGAAAAAATTTGGGGGGCGTTTAAGTAGTCTGGGGGGACGATGGCTATGTAGAATAAAATATTAATATTTCGTGGGCTCACTGCAAAAACTGACCAAGTCCATATTAGGACCTTAAAGGACTGCACTGCATGGTCAGTTTTTAATTCTCTTTTTTAGGCTTAAAGTTTAATTAAAAATTAAACAGAAAAATGGGATAAAGTTGTTCGGCTTTCGGCCTCACTGGTGAGATTTTTTTTAAATTTTTGCCTAAAAATGAGAATTAAAAACTGACCATGCAGTGCAGTCTTTATAGGTCCTGATATTGACTTGGTCAGTTTTTGCAGTAAGCCCACGATTTATTTAAATTTGAATTTAGAAATTGATTAGATTTAGATTTAACAACTCTATATTTCTTTTTATATGTTACAAACAATTTGCACTAGCGCTAAATAAAATATGTACAGTGAAAAAGAAAAGTAATTACAGATTCAAAATACACAAAAATCTAGGTGCTGGTGCCTGTTCTTTGGAGGTGGCCAGTTCGCTGCTCCTGCGGTAGCATATCAGCGACGTCGGATGGTTCGAGTTCTGGAATTCTGCCCCGTTGATGGTTTTTCCTGGAAAAAGAGTGTAAAAACCAGGCAAATGGAATTTAGAAATTGAAAATTCTAAAGGCACTACTAATTTTTCAACAAATTTTTGTAAAAATTTGGTAACAGCCCAACACATTAAGAATTATTTTGTCTATTGAATTTTTTTCTACAATTAAGTAATTATTTTATTACCAATAACTTTTTTTTTTAGTTATTTTTATCAAAACACAATGTGGGGATGGGGGCCGTTATAAAAATATATGCTCGGGAAAGTGGGCGATGGTTCAAAAAAGTTTGAGAACCTATGGTCTACTAAAGAAAGGAAGAAGTGGGGGGGGGGGGTAGGAAAGCGGGTTGGTCTTGATTTTCCTTTTTAATTTCTCCACCTAATCTAAATCAGAGGGGGGAAAAAGGTTCTTCCTCAGGATGGATTTGGGTTTCCTAAATAGCGCTGGATCGTCCGGGAGGTACTAGCCCAATCCCTGGATTAGCGGGTTTTCGGATTGACCCGCAACCTCGTAAAATTTATACCAAACCAACTTCACTTCGGGTGCTTAATCGGCTAGTCATTCGTGTATGTTCGAGCTCGTCACTTGTGCTCGCTAGACTCTTGTGCGTTCCTCCACTCCTTCGTCTGTTTTTCTTTTTCATCGGCAGATTGCGATCATAAGATCGGGTGAAGAAGGTGGCCGTACTTTTCTTGTAAGTATTTACGCCGAGCGCATGGGCCGTCAACATAATGCACCAACTGGGACCAATCAGGCATAGAATATCGAAACTTTACAATCGATATTTGACATTCATCCTCACCTTAAATGTTTAATTTTGCACTGCAAAAAAGATTATATTTAAATAATTTATGTTTAAGGTAGTAGGGTCGCGCAAACAAAATATTGAGAAATCTTTTAAACTTTGAATATAAGTAATTAAATGTAGCATACACACGCTGTTAAAATTTCAAGGCGATTTACCGTGTCTAATAAGAAATAATTGCAATTAAAAATGACATTATTTGTACATGTAGCATGGAAGAAGCGAGTGAAAATGACAGGTTTTTTAATTTTTTTCCTCGAAGGAGTATTGGCATTCTGACGAAAAACTAGTAAAATTGAAGAAACATATAATTTGAACAATTAAAAAAAAAATGAAAATTATTTACCGTGTAGTTTTAATAAAAATTTAAAAGTAATTCCATGTTTAGATTATTATTTTTTGTGGAGGGATATGAGCTTAGATATGAGTGACCGAGAGATATGATGTGAGAGACAAAGTCAAGTAGACGTAAGTATTGTGGGGGGTACACTCACGTTAAAAAAACTTCGCCTATTACGTTAGTGCAGCCTAAGGTGCAGCCCATAGGTGCAGCCGCTTCGTATAACATGGGTAATAAGCCATAACTTTCTGACTGGAATGTACGGAAAGAAATACCTTAAATAAAAACACTTTTGATGATTTATTTATATGAACATTGTCTTTATTATGTGAACTCCTCTGGTTTCTATTAGTTCACATAATTGAGGTGCTACTGTATTTTTCTCTCTGTTCCATATACGATAAAGATTTGAATTAAGTTCCCAATACTAATTGAAAGAGCGAAATATTTTGCATCTGATGTACTCAAATGATAATGACAAAATGATGCTGAAATACGACAATGTTTTGTGGCACATTGCATTTCAAGTTATCGAAGTTCAACTGTATATATTATAATTTAATATTTTATTTAATTTGTTAAACAAATTACAAAAGTAGACAAATAGGTCACTAAACAATGTCCTCATTACTTCATTAAAATATTAAGCAAGCAATGGTAATTTTTGCTGACTTGATATTAATTAGGTATATTTTTTTATTATGCGTATCTACTAATAATATTTAATATTCAAATATATATTGGTAAAACTATTAAATAAGTTTATGTGTTTTAAATAATGAAGTCGTGCTGACACTTTATACTTAATAATGTTTTTCAAAAATATTATTTTCATTAAAATTACTTTGATTACATTTTTGATCCAAGTGTTTTGCAAAAATCCAGTTTTTACAATAAATGGAAAAAAGTTATTGCACACTTCGGATCCTACATTTTTGAGTTACATTGTGGATTATACCAGCACCGTAGAATTCATAGCGAAAGGGTAAGTACAATTTTTAAAAATTTTCAAATTACATGGTACTTCCGAAAAACATTTTTGAAAGGCAACCTCTTATTTTTTTTGATAGTACCATTTTTTGGAAAGCTGAGTAAGGCAACCAGCCCAACTTTTTGGCTTTTATGTCGCATCTTGTATAGATCAATTTAATAATAAGACAATTTATTGTAGATTTTCTTCGACACAGTTGGCCCAAACGTTAAGTCCATCCACCATACGCATAACCGATGCATTTTCAAATTCGTCTAATGTAACAATTCAACAGTGGAATTCAATAAATGATTGGTTTCTGCGTTCAAATTTAAAACCAATTTATGTTATCGAAAGTCAAGAAACCAACCAATCGACAGCCTTGCTTCCTTATTTGAAAGCAAATCAACAAGCAAACAATGTCTTTTGGGAACTTCATTACGGTAAAATAAAATTAAAAAAAAAGAAAAGAATCATATTTAGCCCTTTTTTTTCCAGATTGTGGAAATGCTAATGAAAATATTTTACTTACCGTTCGTGAGCTCCTAAATTCTTATCCAGAGTTAATAAGCAATTTAAAAATCGTTCAAAGTAATTTGTCATTTTGTTTTTCGGACCAAAACCGAGAATTACTTTTGAGTAAGCTAATAAAGGAATTAAATTATTCGACAGATGTTTTGGCATATGAGGAAAGGTAATCTTTTAGTGTAGATTCACAATGGTCGTAAGTATAAGAAATACATTGGCAAAATGACGTGTATTTCTTATGTTTTCACGAAAGTTTTAAATTGAAATCTATAAATTTCTAGATTCAATATGAACGAAACGGAAACAGTTGAGAACTTTATTTTTACTAAAACAAAGATTCCAATTTGGCTAAAGTTGGAAACACAAAATGAAACACTTAATTTTGAAGAAACTCTAATTTGGTTTAATGCAATTGAAAAATTTGGAAGAAACGGCTTTGCTGCAGTGTTTAGACAAAGCAAATGGGATGAATTAATTGGTGATAATCCTGTAGGATTAACAAGTATAAATTTTCAAAGTTTATATCATAATATAATTTTTTTTTAGTTGTATTGGATAACGATGATTTACAAATCTTTAGTTAGTCCAAAAATTTTGGATACCAGATCATCTAAATCTCGAGAGTTGGATTTAAATGTGTATGCACACTGCACAAACAATGAAAACAAATTTTCTTCGGAAGACTCTATGGTCATTATCGCTACCAATTGTGATTCTCGACATCAAAATTTTACAATAAGAATTAGTCCTCCACACTTGAAAAGTCTTGAAGTGTTGTCCTATATTGTATCTTCAGATGAATCAACTTCAACATTCGTCAATGGAGAAAAATTGACGTTTGAGAGTATTTTCAACAATCACACATTGAAACCAAAAGTGAAGAAGGTACGAGTAATCAATCACATGGTACCGTTAAGCTTATCACCAAACTCCATTGGGTTTTTCATAATTAAAACTAAAGTTTCTGCGTGCATGAACAAAACCTACAGTTCTACCTACGAACATTCCAAGTTTGAAGAAAACGTAATAAACCAAAACGGTGAAAATTTTCAAAAATATATCAATTCCGAAGAAATAATGAGTAACAATTCAGAGCTGACTAACAATTTGACTACAAAAACCTTAAATTTAGAAATTATTTATGTGGAACAACCTCATCAAGAGATTTCCCCATCGGTCAAAAAAATTGAGCTAAAATTAACAGACGACGAAATTAAACAAATTTTGTTAAATCGAGCAAAGGCAAAAGCAAATGAATTAAATGTAACGATCACAAGTGAAGAGATAGAAAACGAAATCTTACGAGAAGTTGAAAATATAACAAAAATAGAAGAAAAACGACCAAAGCGAGATATAAACATGAAAGAATTGAAGAAGCATACTTCGAAAACGCAAGTCAATCCAGCAATGTATGACAATGTGAAAAAGCATGATTATCACGTTCCGAAAGGAAGATACGCAGATTACGATTACGATGACGAAGACGTAACAGAAAGGTATATTGAAGATAACATAAAATTTTTAATGGGACCAAATCATTCATACGAAAAAAGTCCAGGTTCACTCGAAGTAGATCATCATCAAATGTGGAATTCTGACAGTGTAAGCTAGTAATTTTTAATTGATCAAATTATTTATGTAATTTTGTGAAATATTTTAGGATGAAAAAAATGTAAGAAATGCTGTCAGATTGTTAGAAGATTATATGGAAAAAGCAAGAAGTTATGAAGAAACTGATAATCGCTATGAAAATCACTACAAATTCGGTAGAAGGTTTAAAAGAAGCTCAAATGATGATCAAATGGGAAAAAAATACAAACGAACCCGTATGAATGATTCAAAAGATGTCAAAACAAGACGTTTAAATAAATACAAACGAAGAAATATAGTACCAAAAATAAAAAAGGATTTTAGGATTAAGAAGAGTTCTAAAAACTTGAAAAAGAAAGACAAGCGTTCTATTGGCGATTTGGTAAATCCGATGGAAAACGAAATTGAAGAAGACTCGATATTCGAATTTAAAAAAGGTGTTCCGTCAGAAATAATACCAATTCATATTACTCTCCCCACCATCGAAGACACACAAACAAATAATTCAAACGCAATTTTGCAAAATAGTAAATTTAATGAAACTATTAGTAATAGTACAATTATTGTGGTTCCAATGGAACAAGATAACTATAATTACTTAGAAATAATTTCTGAACACATAAGAGATTTTTATAATCACATTTATAATTTAGTTGCTAATCTTTTTACTTAAAGGAGCAAAATTAGCTCAGTAAATAATATTTTGATAATAATAAATAATCCAACAATTGTGGAGCAGAAGTTCTTTAAATTAACAAAGGTAGACCACGAATGTGCGTTTCTTCCTAATGCCCGGTTTCATAAAACTTTTAACAATACGTTAAATTCAACTGACTAATTGAAATCTTCCGTTAGTTTTAACGGCTTGTCAAAAGTTTTATGAAATAAGGGATAAGAGTATACATTTAGCGGTGACGTCACATTGTTATCTCGATAATAATTTTTACTTTTACAATCGTCGCCTTTTATAACGTTGCTGATCTTCAAATAACTGGAAATCATCTGGTTTATCAAACATTCTCTTCATAAGATCTTCATTTACTGTTTCACGAATAACTTGATATCTAAAGTTAATATTTTAAAAAAACAGTTAATATGTGATTAGATACTACATACGTGTTTCGACGTTTTTGAAAGAAACCAATTTCGACACAGAAGCGAAGGAACAACATTCTAAACCCTGGTAACTGTTGGTCAAATATATATTCTGGATATTCTCCATATCCATGACATACCGCAGTAACTAATCTAAAACAATCAAAAAGATTAAATTAAAAAATTTTTCTGTTAAAACAAGTCATATAAAAGCTGTCGTGTAATGTCGAACAAATGTTGTCGTATAAATGTATGGTTCATAAAATTTCATGTCTTATATATACCCTAGTTGGTTATAGAGCAATGAATTGTTTTTCTAATGGAAAGAGGACAATATAATTTTTAATTGGCTTTGATAACGGATATGTTAATTAGCAATTTAAATATGTCATGAGTCATGACACAGTTAAAATAGCAATCTTTAATATGCTGCATTAAAAATGTTTAAATTTCAAGTATAGTCCAATGAAATTTTTCTTTCATTCTTTCCAACCAACGAAAGACGTCAATTCTAAATATAGGTAACTGCGCCACCTATTGAAAATGATAGATCGGACCCTTCAATTTACCTTATTAAGCAATCTACAGTAGATGGTTTTTCAACATTATGTATGATGCAGTCCGGACATGCATACCAACCAGGAAATTCCTTTTTGTCTCTAAAGAAGAAGCAAACTCCGTGTTGGTAAGTATTGCATTTTTGGCATTGAATCATATCAACTTTATCATATTTGACAGTAATGCAGCATGAACATTTAACTAAAAACGCAAAATTAAAGATTCTCTAATGAGTTTAGGATATATTAACAAGAATGATTTAAAATTATTTACCTGCTCCTTCAGTTTCTATTGGGTCAGGAAAAGATTCCGTTTCAATTGCAGGATTCGAATTAGATTCATATGCGTGCATAACCACCATGTCTTGATAGAGTTCATACTAAAAAATATAAAAGTTTGAAGGAAGTTTTCTTTATATTTTCAGTACTTACCACACCTCCTTTAGCCCCACCAAAAATTGTATGAAAACCAGTTTTCATTTTTCCCAGTTTGAAATTATGGACAAATTTTTCTTGTGCATTTCGCAGTGCAATTTTGCCTTCATGTAAATGATCTGGTTGGAGCTTAATAAGTTGATTGATGCTTTGGGTATCTTCTAAAATTGTATAAGTTGAATCAAGTATTTTTTTAATTAGTACTTATCCAATTATACTTACTGCGATCCCGAAGCAAAATAGTAAATCGTATTCCGATTTCTTCGTGTTGTAAAACTTTGTAATTATCGTCCAAAAAAGCAACGTTAGTAAATAATTCCGAAGTATTTCTTCTCAATGAATTTGTCATTTTCCTTTGGATGTGATAGTCTCTATACAAAATTATAAAATAATTAATTTGTTTGTTCGCGGACACAAATCCTGAACATGAATTACATCCTACGCATGCAAATTTATCAATTTTATCATCAAATTTGAACTTGAATGACAATTTTATTCTAAATCCGCACGCGAAGGATGTAGTTCGGTGTGCAGGATTTGTGTCCGCGAACGAAGCTAATATCAGTAAAGGAAACCATACTACATGAATTTAATGCAGTTCTTAATGGCCGTATATGAAATATACCATTCATATTGTCACCAAGCACTGAATCAATTCGGGTAGGACGGTTGGCCTATTTCTAGGAGTTTTGACGTCATCGCTGATGAAGTCAAATCCAACAAACATTTATTTAACAAAAACAAAACAAAAATTCTCACAAATTCTGAGAGCCAGCTGGAATAAAAAATTTTAAAGTATAAAATTCGAGGGGGTAGTCTGGGTCATTTACATTTGCAAACATCATATCAACTTGTTTAACCTAGAAATTTAATAACTATTAAACGGAAATTAAAAGTATTTTTGAAATTACGAAATCATGCTGTATTAAATTTATTAAACTATCCATCATCGTTTTAAATTTGACTAGCGTCGGATTCTTCACATTATTTCTCAATACGCTGTAGTTATTATCGTTTATAATTAAGTGTTTAAATTCGTTTCTCGCGAAATCAATCCTAGAGAACAGAATGTGCTCAAATGTCGATCGAGTTATGCGCTGCATATATTCTATGGAACCTAACTTGCTACGCGTTGCAGCCGTTATGGACCGCCCAATCTATAACAAAAATCTTATTAATTCTTCCTTCCTTCTTATTTGTTGTCATAGGCGCAACTAGGGGGGCTAAGCCCCCCCAAAATATCAATATTTTTCGCTATTTTTACCCCCTCTTAAAAAAATTGTTTGAAAACATTTTTTAGCCCCCCCAAACTTTTGACCCTAGTTGCGCCTATGTTTGTTGTAGAAATAAAATATAAACATAGTAAAAGTATGATATAAACTTACGGCAGTCCCCACATTTGTAATATTGCCCCTATTCTGGAGTACTTGAGCCATTTTTAGGATTTCTGGAAACAAAAACTTTAAGGTCATTTCCACATTAAAAAAACTTATGTAAAATTTCAAAATTTTGGATTATTTTGGGAACAAAAAACGCGATTACTTCTTTGATCCCGTCAAAGATCTTTCTAAAAATTCCGTTTTGTGATAAAGCAAGCATAGAACTATTTCGATTTAAAAAGTAAAAAAGTAAAGCATTGACGGGCCTCACGTAAAAGTGAGACGAGTCGCGTGTTTTGCTCACCCCTGATCTACGCTATTAACTGTGACGCACATGAATGGACTATCGAGATTACTACTGAAATACTGAACCGATTTTCACGAAACTTACAAAAATAAATTTAAAGAAATAATTGCCCAAAAAAGTATAGCATTAAAATGGAGGTAAAAAATTTTGTTTATTAGTGGACAGGGAAATAAAACCCCCATCACGTGCACGCTTGTCGCCGAAACCTGCTTACCTACTTGGGGATGTTTTCGAAATTGTAATGCCAGCTTCGTTTGTATTTCAATGAAAACATCCAAACCGGTAAGTAGGTTTCGGCGACCAGCGTGCACTCTGTACGTGGCCTTACATTTTTAACTGCCCTCGGGTAAACCATATTTAGCCCCCCCCCCCCCCATTGGACACAGCTTATTTTTTTGTAATTTTTATGTAAAATTAGCTTGATTAGCTTGCAAAAATTGTAATTTTAAATATCAAAAATATAATATCTATCAGAGCCAAAATTAAGCTGTCTGCAGTAATTAAAAACGTGGATATCAGATATCAATATAAAAAGTATCTATAAAGAAAAATTAAATTACCTAATTATTGATGAGATTAAAGAAGAGCAACTGATGCTAATAATGACAGATCACACCAAACTCATATTTAGTTTAACAAACAAAAATGTTTTCTTATAATATTATTGTCAATAAAAAATCAACTTGCCTGTCTAAAGTTTTCAAATTATTTATTTAATTATTTTCTCTGTATACAGATTACAACTATCTCCAAAACTTGAAAATTGCACAGATGACAACTACCAAGATATTACCGACATTAACTTATTCGTAGAAGGCTTGATAATTTATTTTTAAAATAAAAATGAAAACAGCCTACTATAAAAATTTTATATCAACTTAAAACTTCGGTTTCCGGTGTGTTGTTTACCAAAGAAATTTATAAAATGCATGAAATTAACGTCAAAAATAATTTCGTCATTTTTATAATTTTAAAATAAAACATGTTTTTAGCGGGTATTTTTAAATTTGAAGTAGTTGTCCCGGTAACATGCAGAGGCGCTGTTCGAACCTCCTTGAGCCACGCTTCGATTGAACAAGTTGCCCAGCCATCAGCCATTTCCAATTTGTCAATTCATTCCTTTGGTTTATTCTTCGTGGTTTTCATCGGTAACATCGTTTTAAGATGGTAAGTACAATTTTACATTTAAATTTCATTTTTAAAATAAAATTTGCGATTGCATTTTAATATTTTATGATAATTTTAACGAGGTTCCTCGTGGCTTTCCACGTGGTGATCTTTACATGATGATTTAGATTTTATGTTTATGGTTGAGTCCGAATAATTATGAGGATATTATTCTAGGGCGGTCTGAGTACCATAAAATTACGATATAATTTAATGGTTTTTGTACATTTTTGCTAAGGTATTGTTTCTTTGCAGTCTCACCGAAAATTCAGTGCACCCCGGCACGGTTCGATGGGTTTCTACCCAAAAAAGAGGTCCCGTAGACATCGTGGTAAAGTGAAGGCCTTCCCTAAAGATGATCCCAGTAAACCTGTGCATTTGACTGCTTTCATAAGTTACAAAGCTGGTATGACCCACGTGTTACGTGAAGCCGATCGTCCTGGCTCAAGTAAGTTTCTTTTCTTGCTTAAAATCGACATAACAGTTGGATATTACCTTCCGCTGAGCGTTAAGGAACTTTCCATACATGAGAGTTACCGTCGCAGTGTCGTAGATCAAGCACCCTTCGGGAGGTGCATCAAATAGATTCCATAAACTCTCTGTAGCCCATGGGCCCTGACAGTTGAGACAAATCCTATTCTGTACATTCCATTCATCAAGATTTTAAAATTAGAATCGTACTAAATAAATCATTATTTTAAATAGAGATCAATAAGAAGGAAATTGTTGAAGCCGTCACAATTTTGGAAGCTCCTCCCATGGTTGTTGTAGGCTGTGTCGGTTACATTGAAACTCCTCACGGTTTAAGAGCGTTGGCTACAGTTTGGGCTGAACATCTTTCCGAAGAGTGCCGTCGTCGCTTCTACAAGAATTGGTAAACTCGAATAAATATTTTTTGATTTTCTATACCTAATAATGTCTGAAAGCTCTCCAATCACTGAATGAGAGTATACAATGTCCCATATTTTTATCAATGGTTTCTTCCATTGAGCTTGGGCACGAAGGCCAAGTCTCCGCTAAACTATGAGACTATCCTTCTTTGTATTACAGAACTTTTGATAAAACTACCTGTTCGTCATTTAACGAATTAAATTGAATCATTAGGTACAAGAGTAAGAAGAAGGCCTTCAGCAAGGCAAGCAAGAAATGGCAAGATGATCTTGGAAAGAAATCAATTGAACGTGACTTCACTAAGATTGTAAAGTATTGCAAAGTTGTTCGTGTTATTGCTCACACCCAGATGAAATTGTTGAACCTTCGTCAAAAGAAGGCACACATTATGGAAATTCAGTTGAACGGTGGAACCATTTCCGATAAGGTTGCATGGATTAAGGATCATTTTGAAAAGCCTGTTCCAGTGGCTTCCGTTTTCGCTCAAGATGAGATGATCGATGCAATTGGTGTGACCAAGGGTCATGGATACAAAGGTAATTTTACTGTTTCTATTAGTTAAAACAGTCGTTTTTTTCATGTGATGATAAAACATGAATGTGCTTGACTGATTATTTTTTGACGATAGAATCATGCTGCCTTCCTACTGAAGCATTTCAATCTTCCTTTAAAATAGCATTCTTGACTACGTAATTCTAATTTTTGATTTAATTTTTAGGTGTAACTTCACGTTGGCACACAAAGAAATTGCCCCGTAAGACGCACAAAGGTTTACGTAAAGTTGCCTGTATTGGAGCTTGGCATCCGTCTCGTGTGTCGTTCACCGTCGCACGTGCTGGTCAAAAAGGTTACCATCATCGTACCGAAATGAACAAGAAGATTTATCGTATTGGAGCTGGTATCCATACTAAAGATGGAAAGGTGAGAATTTTTGCGATACCAAACAAAACTAAATTTCAATTTATTCTATGATGATAAACTCTAGAGCCAAAAGGATTATGATACATACGTGATTCTGAATGATAGGACTGATTTATTAAATTTAAATCTTTTAATTTTGTTATTTTAAATTCAGGTTTGTTAATTTTGTGTTTGTTTTCCAGGTCATAAAGAACAACGCTTCCACTGAATACGATTTGACTGAGAAGACCATTACTCCAATGGGTGGTTTCCCTCATTATGGTGAAGTTAATAATGACTACATCATGATCAAGGGTTGTTGCGTAGGTTGCAAGAAACGTCCCATTACTCTCCGTAAATCATTATTGGTGCATACGAAACGTGTTGCTCTTGAGAAAATCAATCTCAAGTTCATCGATACTTCGTCCAAATTTGGTCATGGTAGATTCCAAACTGCTGCTGATAAGGTTGCATTTATGGGGGTTCTTAAAAAGGATCGTCTTAAGGAAGAAGTGAAAGCTACAGCTTCATAAGTTTGTTTTTTATCAGATTGACAATTAAAGAAATTTATTAAATAAATATTTTGTTTTTCTACTCAAAAAGGTTCTTTTTCCCGAAAGTTAGTTTTTAATTTAGATTTTAAATAAATAAATTACATAAATAATTATAATAAATTAGTATAAATTTATAAAATTGTTTAAAAATGAATAATACTGGAATTGAAAATCAGTTGAGGATTTAAAACATAACTGACAAGATCTATCCTCCTACCAGTGATAAAGTCAACCAATTTCGATGCAAAGGTGTATTTTTGGAACATTTGTGTGAACATTTTTCCGGCTACAATTACGACAATTTCTAAACGCATGCTAATTGACTGGATAGTTGGATACTAATTTGAACAATTGGTGTAAAAGCTAATTAGATTTTGGCTGATTTTAAATGACGCGCTGGAATGGATTAACGAGATTCAATTATCTCTGATTATCATTGGAAAACACTAAATAACATTTCTCAACGCAATGGAAAAGAAACTGCAACGCAAAGGTATTTGAGAATCATATACAGAGGTGTTTTCCAATGAAAACAAGGCAAGCCCGCATCTACGAAGTGATAATAAGGTTCCGGCCCGGAGGAGGAATTAAAATATTTAATTTGTTATTATTTACTTTTAATGGGCCTTTTCCGCCCACTGCTGGACATTAAGCCTCTCCATATTATGGAGGTTTTTAGGCCATAACTCACCATGCTGGCCAGACGGGTTGATGAGTAGTCCGCAGATCGATTTTTGGACTATAGTTTTACATCCGGTAGCAACTTGCAGGTTAGGTTTCAGATGTGCCTGTAGCCCTGTAACAGTGGCAATTCCTCAACTCTGGGGGACCGCCGACTTAACGTGCCCTCCGAAGCACTAACTGCGTTAGCTGCAAGGCAATGACCGTCTCAGTGAAGCAAACATAAATTACGTCACACTTGTGAAGAAAATCGTTTATTTTAGTCCACCAATAACATAAATCTTGATATAATCCACGTGTGACATCACACATGCTTGCTTTGGTTTGCATTCAAGGAGTAGTAATAACATGCTAACCGGTCCCACAAGATATTATACATTTGTTAATGAAAACTCAACGGAATTTGATAGATAACATTAAAATGAAACATTTTAGATATGGAGGAATGATAATGAGGAATCGGTAATTTGCAGATATGACTCTCTTACTTAACACGGCAGAATAGGATGAAGGAGTACGTTATATAAATGATTTTGTTCATCATATTTATGAACAAAACTTCAATTTGACAATAGAAGGGAGACCAGTTTATAAAGCATATTAAAAATTGAAACCACCAGAATGAATTATGATCAGATCACGACCCCATTTTTTACGATAATTGAATTGCATTGGCAACGTTTCGCTATGTTTATTTTCATAAAATGAACGAAAACATATCCTTAATATTTGAAATTGTAAAAAATTAATTCTGATGTTCATTTATTTGTCCCCCCCCCCGCGTTATATTATTATTTTTTAATGTTATATTGGGTATCAGGTAATTTGAATAATAAACCAATATAAATAAAACACTTTATTATATGAAGGTATTTGAATCGTAGTTGGATAAGACTGATTACTAATAAGTTCAGTCATTCTTACATGAACATACTTCCACGTACACACACCGAACAGTTTCGTCGCACTTCACCCCACTGTTTGAGAACAACTGATTTATAATTAGCATGTTTACATTTGACATTTTCATAACCTTAAAAAAATCTGTGTTTAAAACCTTTAAAACTATAGCAGCGAATTAATGGTTAAGGTTAATGATTGTTGATGATGTTAAAATACAAGAAATTGTTAAATGTGGATTCTACATTAAGAAGTCAAGTAGCTAAATTTTGTAAAAATACTGTGTACGATGTAATAGTAGTTGGTGGTGGACATGCCGGAACAGAAGCTTGTGCTGCGGCAGCTCGAATGGGGGCAAGAACATTGTTGGTAACTCATAAAAAGGAAACAGTAGGTTAGTTACTCATAGTTATACATGAAATTTAGTTGGACCTAATAATCCAAAGTTTGAACCTCGTCTGCTGTTAAATTATTTCTGTGAATGTATCCTTAAATACTCTACTTTTAAGGTGAAATGTCTTGTAATCCTTCGTTTGGTGGGGTAGGAAAAGGTCATTTAATGAAGGAAGTTGACGCATTAGATGGAGTTTGTGGAAGAATTTGTGATTTATCTGGAGTGCAGTACAAAGTTGTATAAGCTTTCGAGTTTGTTTCATTTAGTCTAATTTTTTTAATTCTAGGTTCTAAATTTTTCTAAAGGGCCTGCAGTTTGGGGTCCCAGAGCTCAAATCGATCGTGATTTATATAAGCAACATATTCAGAAAGAAATCTTTTTAAATACTCCAAATTTGGATATTTTAGTAGCTCCAGTAGAAGATTTAATTAGTGAAAATCCAAGGACTACTGGCAATAATCAAACTGGAATTGATTGTTGTGGTGTTATTTTAAGTAAGTTATTTTTTAATAAATAACAGCTTATTATTTTCTGTTTATTTTAGAAGATGGAACAAAGGTTTATTCAAAAAGTGTTGTTATAACTACTGGAACATTTTTAAAAGCTCACATCAACATTGGTTTAGAAATTAGACCAGCTGGAAGAATGGGAGATGAACCTTCGATAGGTAGTTTTACCTGGTGATTTATTCGACACGTTTAAGTAATGGCTTAGTTTATTAGGATTGGCAAATACTTTGGAATCTTTGGGTTTACGGATGGGGAGGTTGAAAACGGGCACTCCTCCTAGATTAAAAGCAGACACTATTAATTATTCTGTTTGTGAAGAACAAACTGGTGATAATCCACCTCATCCGTTTTCATTTATGAATGATAAAGTTTGGATCAAAGTAAGTTTCCTATTAATAATTACTAATATTTTTTCCTCAATTCAATTTTTAGCCAGAAGATCAACTCAAATGTTACTTAACTCACACTACATTAGCTATGGAAGGTATAATCAAAAACAATATTCACGTGAATAGACACGTCCAGCAAGACATAAAAGGTCCCCGGTATTGTCCAAGTATAGAATCTAAGGTACTGAAATTTGGTGGTCGCCAACACTCGGTTTGGTTAGAACCGGAAGGATTAAATAGCAATATTGTTTATCCAAATGGACTTTCATGTACATTGCCTGAAGAGTTGCAAGTAGAACTTATCAATTCAATACCTGGATTGGAAAAAGCGGAAGTTGTACGACCAGGTGGGGCGATTATGATTTTCTGAGTTGTAAGATGTATTTTTGTTCTTTTGTAGGCTACGGTGTTGAATATGAGTACGTGGATCCTAGAGAATTAGAAAATACATTGGAATTGAAAAAAGTGGACGGATTATTTTTGGCTGGTCAGATTAACGGTACTACTGGTTATGAAGAAGCAGCAGCACAGGGGATTGTGGCAGGAGTCAATGCGGCATCACACGTAATTTTTTGTGTCTCACTAAGAATTTTACACTGATTTGTATTCTCGATAGGCACTACAAAAATCTCCTCTGGTAATAAGTCGATCTGAAGGTTACATTGGCGTTTTGATTGATGATTTAACAACGTTAGGAGCGTCAGAACCGTACAGAATGTTTACAAGTAGAGCAGAATTTCGACTAAGTTTGAGGCCCGATAATGCTGATTTAAGATTGACCGAAAAAGGTTACAATATTGGATGTGTTTCTAGAAATAGGTACACCAAAACAAAACAAGTAGAAAAACAACTTTTAGATGGAATTGAATTATTAAAAAATGTTAAAAAACTTTCACCTAATTGGAGACAACTATTGCAATTACCTGCTGCTAAAAGTAATTTGTTAAAAAGGTTAGGATGCATTTTTTAATGGTAAATTTTAAAATAAATCTTTTCGAATTTGTTATAGTGCATTTGATATGCTACAACTTTCAAAAAATGCGGTGTATATTCCAATGTTGATAAAAGCGGCACCCGAATTAAAATGCTTAGAAGGTGAGCCTGCAATCTTGGATAGATTGAAAATTGAAGCATTGTATACAAGTTTTGTGGAAGAACAGGAAAAGGAAATAAAGGAATTAAAGAAGGATGAAGCTTTAGCTATTCCTTCTAATTTGGATTACAGCTCAACAATTTTTAATTTAAATAACGAAGAAAAGCAAAAACTGATGGAAGTACAACCACGTACGGTAAGATTTGCTCATTTTTGTACTAAAAGCACTAAATGCCATTTGAATTTTACCTGTAAGATGTAAGGAATGATTTTTACATTTTAAAAGTTTGCAATTAGTAAATTTTAGTTTCAAAAATTTTAGACAAAATGTTACAATTTAGCCCTTCAAAAACGACCCCATTTCCACTTAGAATTTTTTCACTATTTTTGTAGTGTTAGCAAATTTAAAAGTGTTTATTTACCAAGTTTCAAAAATTATAAACAAAATTTGTATTACTTACCCCCCCCCCCCTCTCTAAAGTGCTGTGAATTTTTTTCACTATTTTTGCAATATTTACAGATTTAACATTAATAAATTTATAGTTTAAAAAATGTTAGACAAGAGGATACAATTTAACTCCCTCAGAAACTCTACCCCCTTTTGTTTAGAATTGTTTCACTATTTTTGCAGTGTTCATAAATTGAACGCTTTTATGTATTTACCAAGTTTCAAAAAATGTAATCAAAATTTTTGCCCTCGAAAATCACTATTTAGCACAGTGGTTTCCAAATTTTTTGTTTCTACGCCCCCTTTTACACCAATCCGCGCTTTCTAGTTTGGAAATCACTGATGTAAGGGTAGCGAAAATATTTAGAGGGGGCCTCAAAATTGAATTGCGCCTGGGGCAGTGACGTCAAATTAAGTTTTAAACTAAGACTGGGAATTTTTAACATTTTTGTATTCTAATATTCGTTCAAGAAATCACAAGAATATTCAAATTATTCGAATGATTATTTGAATATTCAAATTATTCGAATATTCGAATGATTATTTGAATATTCAAATTACTCGAATATTCGAATAATTTGAAAAGTGCAGTTGAGAAAATATTCATATTCGAATACTCGATTATATTCCATTTTTTGCTCAAAATAATTTTTAAACCCTTTTTTTTAACCTCTTGCTCTCCCATTGGAGGGTTTGAATCCCCAAAACCACCACCGTATAGAGTAAGGCAGGGAATTTTTAACATTTTTGTATTCGAATCATTCAAATTACTCGAATATTCAAATAGTCGTTCGAATAATTTCAATATTCAAATATAATTTGAATATTCGAATAATTTGAATAGTGCCGTTGAGAAAATATTCATATTCGAGTATTCGAATACTCGCTTAGTTGATTATATTCGATTTTGATTCCCAGCCTTATTTTAAACCTAGATGGTCCCTCTATGTATAATATACATTTTCTTTATGCAAGTTTGATTGTTTACAGTTACTCACGTTTTTATATATCCGTTCTATTCAAAATTCCAATAAATAAATTTAAATGCAGCCTTGATAATAAATAATATGGCGTAATTTCATGATTATATTTCAAATCTTCAGTTATAAGAAAATTGTTTTTCTTTATTTTTTTTTTAGTTAATTTTTATAATGAATTTGCTGATTTGATTTGTTTTTCAGATTGCATCAGCCAGTAGAATCCCCGGCGTTACCCCATCTACAGTTTTACGTTTATTAAAATATGTAAAACGAAATAATGATAAGGTCACTTTAATTAACAAATAAAATTTTATAATAATTTCCCCTTTATTTTTTCTTTTCAAATATAAATCGTCTTCTATAATATAAAATATATCCAATACCTAATTAAAAAAATATAAAACCATTAGGCCAATTAATTTCAGACCATCAAACCTGTACAATATTTTCAATTCTTTTTACCGTTTTTTGAGCGAAAGGTCGCTGCTAATTTTTTAAATTTCGATCGAAGGTTCAAGGTTTGATGAAGTCCAAAATCAGTTGAATTTCAAAACCCTAATTTGATTCACCTCTACTTAAAATAAATATAATACCAATTTTATTGCAAATTTTTTGGAACTCCATTTTCATTTAATAAATGAACATCCGGCCCATCTAAGACTTGCGGTCCTTCGCCTACTTTAGTAAGCACCAAGTACTTCAGAGTACCAGGAGCTTGCTTATGAATATCAATAACTTTTTTTAAATCCTGAGATACCGACGATTCTCCAACAGATATTCCTTTAACGTATTCTAAAGTACCAGGCAAACATGGAAATACGTTTTTAACCATTGATAATACTTCGGGTACATCATTTTCCAACAAATACAGACAAGCATTTGGACCAGCATCAAATGTATAAGCAACCTTGGTGGAGCCTTTCAAATCGTTGTAAGCATGAACCAAGTGTATGATGGAATGAGATACATCGTTCATGTAAGTACACGGTGGCAAAGTATCTAAACACACCGAATGAAACTGATTCGAATCTTGCATGGTTAACGTAGCAAAGTTTTGAAAATTCTTCTCATTAATAGCTTCAATCATTTTTTGAGTCCTAACTGGCACGACAACTTCTGAACGATACTTCAGAAACTCGGAAGTCAATACACTTTGTCGCATTCCAAATGTTGAACTGTACTTTTTACGATGGTCACTCACAACTAAAATAAGAATTCTCATTTCTGGCCAATGAAGAGGTGGAGCAATTTGAGTTGCAATAGAATCCGATCCATCACTTTTTAAACCGGCGTGCCATTGTACCCATCCACCAAAGACACTTCGACAAGCACTTCCTGAACCGAGTCGTGCAAGAGCAGAAATATCATCTTTTATTCCATACAAATTTGCCAACGCATAAACCAAGCAAGCATAACCTGCCGCAGAAGATGCTAATCCTGCTGCCGTAGGAAAATTATTTTCAGAACAAACATGAATAAACCACTTTGAATTTTCATTCTTGGAAGTTGCTCGCTTTTTAAGTTCTCTTAAACAATTTACTAATCGAGGATTTTCAAAAGATTCCTCTTTGCCGTTTAACCACATCCTGTTTTCGGTAAAAGTAGGACTTGCCCTAATGGTGGTTTTCGAGTGCATAAAATCTATGCTTAACGAACAACTGATTGAATCGTTTATTGGTAAAATTAATTCTTCATCTCGTTTACCCCAATATTTGATGACGGCAATATTCACAGGAGCTATGCAGGTAACGATCGACATTGCAAGTTTTAATTCATAAATTCAACTTTAATCGGAATATATAACTAACTTAAATAAAATTAAACCTTGAAGAATAGGTGGTTATCAGATTATACGTTAATACTTACGCATGAACTTTACGTTTTATGAACTTAAAGTTCATGGTTATCCGGTATATAAAAAGGTAAACACAGACGTGGGTTATTTCTTAGGATGTGTCTCTGTTGCCGGCACCGGAAAATCATAAGTACGGTTTTCAACCACTAATGACCTACAAAGCAGTAGAGTAATTTTAAATTGTCCATTTTATTGATTTTGTGCAAAATAATACTTTATACAACTAGAGCAAAATATCAGTGTTTCCGTGAGGTTAATACAACTACAATTTTTCTTTTTTGTACCTGGAAAAGTAGAGACATTTTTTATTTTTAAATGAAAGTCAAGGAAATTAAAACTTTGGGTCCGGGAAAATGTTTTGAAACTTACATTAGAAAAAAAAAAAAAAAAGAAAACCCAATAACAATGAAGAATAAGATTTTGACAAAACAATGCATGAAAATGTTTTTTTAAAGAAAAAGACATAAAAAATTGCGTATATTTGAATACCAGCAGATCTGTTTCGACTGATAATATCAACCAGAGTTTTAGCTACATGGGAAAGTAATTTCATTTTATTGAACTTTAGAAGGGTACGGAATAAATGTGGAAGTAACAGGACGCTGATAGATTATAATATGTAACTCTTCAAAAGACTACACTAATATGAGGTCGATATTATTGTAGTACCTGACGATTGGACTCGAAATAGTAGTCCAGTCAAAACAAATAAAAAATCCAAAATAATGTACGCAGTAGTAGGTTCGATGGAGATTTTTGACATCTCATTTGAAATACTGTTTTTAAGGGTTATACCAATTTTCACCTTGATGTGAATCTTGCCGTTGGAGAATATATTATATTGTCATGTAATATTTTGAAATAAAGTAGCCGTTGGATTGAACATCCAATAGAAACGTTGATGTTGGAACGAAAATTTTGCAAGGTCGCTGATAAGAGCGACATTATTGCAAGATAATTTGGAACCGCGAGTTCTAGCTGGAAAGGTTTGGATAATCCGACCTGTTGGGAAGTTAAACTCAGGTCGTTTAATTTAAATTTAATTTTCGAGGACCGACGAAAGCGTCGGTCGGTCGGTTTTTGGAAGTGGAATTTTGGAAAGTTACAAATGTTCACCACAGGACCGGCTGTCACCCTGAGATAATTTAGAGTCGAGCATATTAATTTTTATAAAATTTGAACGTATTGTCTATGAATACTAATGAGAATGGAAATTAATTGGGAAAGTAATTTTAACCAATTCAGGGACAGAGCCTTGAAGAGGATCCATAAGAGAATTGAGAAGAAAAATGAAAAACGAGAAGAAAAAATGTAAGAGTATTATACTCTATCTGAATAGAAAATCACGGTGGAAAACTTGAATCAAGAAATTTTTAGGCTTATGATAGACGCAATGGAAGGGACCCTTTTCAAGGAAGAAAATAAAACTGAAATGTCCGGCACAAGCACAGAAGAGAAGAACATGAAGGAGCTAGAAAGTGAGCTCCAAGAAAGTAAGGAAATGGTAAAACTCAAGACCAAGCATAATATGATTTTGATGTTGGGAGTAATTTTTGGTCATAATAAGAAAAGTCTACTAGAAGAAAGAGAAAGATTACAAGAAAAGAAGAAAAACTTAAAAGAAAACAACAAGAATCTACCGGAGGAAGGTACGCATGAGATTGTTATAATGAGAATGATAGAATTTATCAAAATGTTGGAGGAGATGTATGGGAAAAACTTCAAAACTTTAAAAGAAGAAACAAAAAACAATTATGGAAAAGAGAAAATGAACGAAAGAAGATTGAAGTCATTTAAAAAGATGACCAAGTTAGAAAAGAAGAACAAAATAATCCTGAAAAGAAAAATCATGGCTCAGTTTCAATAGAAGCTCCTGGTTATCGACAAGAACGTAAAGAAGAAAATAATACGGAAGAAGTTTTTATTCTGAATCAAAAGGAAAAAAGTCCGAAGAGTCACCAGAAGAATCGTAAGAAGGAGTAGATGCAAGAAACTCGAAAATAAAATGAAAAGAGAGGTCGTTTTTCCGGTGAGATTTGCCAATAGGATGGAGATGTTATACGCAGAAACAGGAGGGAATGAAGACAAAGAAAAGGACGGGGACGATGTTGAAATGCCGTCTCATAAATTTGTACGGTTCCTCGAAATAGGAAGAATTTTTAGAATGAAGAAGATTGACAGAAAGAGCAGAGAATCTTTTGGTGGGAGTTTTAGGAAGATATGGATATAATGGAAGAAAAGGATGGAAGTGGTCAAATTGAGGAAGGCCCCCTTGCAAAAATGGCAGTACCGTAGAGCAAGGTGGAAGGCTGTGGAAGACATACGATTCAAATAATGGAAAATAATAGTTTTTGTTTTGGAAAATGGACAACTGCGATGAAAATGACTATGTATAGAAAAATTTGGGTTGTAAATTTGATTGACCGGATTGATTATTTTGACAATTTGAGTAATTTTGAAAATTTGTTTTAGCTTTGAGATTAGTTCTTTATTCCAAAAGCATGACGTCGGGTAGCTTTATCCAAATCCCTTTTGGATTTGTAGAAACCTAGGAAGGCTTTGCTGTCATGTTATATTTTGGAATAAAGAAGCTGCTATTGGATTGAGCATTAGAATTTTGTTTAATAATTTTGAACTTGTAAATATTTTGAAAATTTTAAAGTAAAAAAAAGTAGTTATATTTAAACATCAAAATTTCTTAATATTGCGAAGATATTCTTCTATATCGGCTAATATTTGCTCACGCTTATAGGTATATATTTGTTGAAATACGACAATATTGTTTCGAAATAAAATACTTCATTATCAAGTGCCACAAAAAAAACCACTAAACCCCTATATAGGTTTAACTTTGACTTGTTTTATTTGCAGTTTTTTGGCACTGATAATGAAGTAGTTTATCCCTTCGAAACAATATTGTCGTATTTCAACAAATACAAAGCGTGAGCAAATTTTAGCCGAAATACGAAATTTATCTATGTAAGTGCAGGTTTGGAATGTGAAACAGTGAAGTACTGGTAATTTCATTAACCGATAGTGTCCTGATGGGACTTTTACAAATACAGCTTTCTACATATTAATTATGTCAAACGAAATGTCAAAATTATAATACTATAACGCATTATAATTTGTTACTTTATTTGCAAGACTATAAAATCTGTATTTATGCCAAATTAACTCGAGAAAAAAATTACTCTGTAGGTAACGTACCATGACATGAATCAAAGTTTAACCTTCTAATTGCATTAATTCTTAATTTCATCATTATCAGTATCAATCCTTAATTTTGTTGTGCAAAAATTCTGAAATCTATAATTCATTTGGGCTAGTTGCCGATGTAAAAAATCCTTTATTCATTTGGTTTGCCGAATTTAATTAAAAATCGTGGTGCGAACTCAAAGGGTTAAATGAAACTCTGATGTTGTCTGATTGTTTAATTATGAACAGAAAGCTAATTGTAAATTATGTAAATAAATAAAAACGTGAACCCATTAAAAACTGGATAAAAGTTTGAATAGCTTGAAAAAGTAAACAAATTTTTATTTCAAAAATTACTTACTACTTCTCTCAGTTTACCAAGATCAGTGAAGTACAAAAGTAATGTTTGATATCCCTTTTAAGGTTACGCTAACTAAAAAATACTGCAAAGTCCTACCATGAACTAACCAGGAAAAATAATTAAAAATTACAAAATATTTATCTTTGGTAGATATAACAATTTCGTATTAGAATACTAAATTAAACATTCAGAGTAATTTTTTCCTTGTATTTAAATTTAACCAATGTTGTATTCCCTGAAGTGAAGCAAATTGTGTAAATTACTAAAAGAGAAAATAATTAATACGTAACAAAATAATTTGATTTGTCGACCATTTTGTAGCAATTAAGCTAAACCTAATCATGGGTTTATTTTCATTAATGTTTGCGAAGTTTCTCAAAATAAATGTTATAAATTATTACTGCCAATTTTAGATAACGAACCCTTTGAAAGCAAATTCTTTGGGTTAGATTTAAGAAGAGGAATATTATTTTATCAAGTTTCTAATAATTTGCATACAGAAATTCGTCAAACAGAAGCAATTCATTGCATCTCAAATTTGATAAGGGATACAATTTAGACGTAAACAACTCTCTTGAGATCAGCATACAGTCATTACAAGTTACCACACTAACTACCGCCTAAGATATAATAAACTACCCTTTAAGGATGTTCCGAGTACTGAAAAGTTGTCAAGAAATTTAATCTAAACTTCAAGTGGATACTTAATTATGTAAAATATAAAATTTCCATCAGGGAATTAATTAATTACTCTATAGCATGAATATTAGAAAACTGAGACGGCGAAGTTAAAAAAAAAATTTAATATTAATTTAGAAAATATTTAAGATGTCTACTACAGTGTTTTTACTTTTTACATGTATGTGAAGGGGCGTCGTCCTGTTGGAACCATACTTACACATTTTTTATGGTTATAAGGTTATAACGCTCCATTTGAGTTCTCCCTCTCTCGAGATACTCTCGATCAACTGACAGGGTGACAATAAACCTAAATGGTTTTAGGTCCTGTATTTAAGACACTCTGTATTTGTCTAACAAGAAATTTTCTTAAACTTCTCGTTTAAAATCTTTTGCAAGTAAATAAGAAAAAAGATGTTCAATTATGGAGAATAGCAGCAATATGAAGTTCTAGGATAAATAGATTTTGTATAGCTGACGTTTAGTAAATTTTGTAGACATAAGAAAGCACTTGGAGCATTTAAAATTGTAAATATTTTAAGATTACATTAAAATATGCTTAATTCCCCTGGGCAATTCGTTTTCGTAAAGTTACGCCTTGATAAAGAAAATTTAATAAATTTTGCTCTCAGACATTAATAATTTGATGGAGATGACATATTTAAAAAATTTAAAAGAACAAAATTGAATTTTTTGTTTACTTTCTATATTCATTGCCGTTTAATTTTCTACACCCGCAGAATATAGATAACGCTTGAATTTGAAAAGCTGGCAAGCTAAATATTTTTAATTGGTTGGTAATTTTATAATAAAAAGTACAAATTTGAAGGGAAAATACAATTTATGCTTTCGAAAATTTAGGAATTGATGAGAACTCGTAATGCCGGCTTAGCAAAAGTAGAAGCTAAAAAACTTCTCATCTTGAAAATCTTGATTTATTTATTTCTTGGTTTAGTGTTACGGCATCTCGAGAACATTTTTAACACAGCATCCTGAAAAGGATGTCCTCCTAAAGGTTTTAATTACGCATTTGGAAGGATTAACTTGAAGAAAATCCGACGTTATTACATATTTACAAAAATTAAAACTTTGTATAACCTGGTGGTGTATAATTATGCATCCGCTAAGCATACAATTATGCATTCTGTCCTCTGACACTTCAACAAAAAGAAACTTATAAAAGAAAATCCTTGTTTTCTAATAAAAAGTAACCTCTGACTTGCATTAAAATAATTTACAGTAACAAAATATTTCTTAATATGCAATATTAATAAGAGATAGAAAGTGTGGTCGAATGGTGGAGAGAGAAAAAGGGAAACTGCATGCAAACAATCTGAGAATTATAGAATCAAATGTGGGAGTTTTTCCCCTTTACCTTTGAACTTATGATTAATAGCATGAAAACCGTTTTTAATTTGCGAAAACTTCAATATTAATCTAACATTTAGTACTACTGGAAAGCATATAATACTACAATATTCAAAAGGAATGTTGGAAATTAATAGAATGTATTGTCTTATTGCCCTTTGTATCCAAGCATTTTGCATTGCTTTAGTTTTAGAACTCTGACATTGTTCCGTGTACAGTTTACTCTTATTCAACGAAGACATTAAACAATTGTTGTTATATTTGGAACTGAACGAACAATGTAACAAAATAGGAACATTTAGTATTGATGCTTACTTACAATGGAATAACTAAAGTTAGCTTTAAAAGATTAATTTCTTATCAGAGACGGTCATTGCCTTGCAGCTAACGCGGTGGGTCACGAATATGAAGTACCGGGGAGGGTCAAACTTTCTCATGATTAATCTCCGTAATTATGAAGGCGCGTTAAGCCGGTGGTCCTCCTGGGTTAGGGAATTGCCAACATTAACATAAAAAACTCGGATACAGGCACATCTGCAGGCCAGCTCAGCAAGCTATATTGATTAAAGTTAAAGAAGAAGAAGAATATATAATCAACCATATGGATCCAAAATTCTTTTATAATATTATGCAATTGGGTTAAGAAGAAATGTAAAAAAAAATTTTAAATGTTAATAATATACAAAAGTGATTGCTATAACCGATAGAAGGTTAGCCGAAAACTTTTTATATATCGTTTCAGTTTATATCTTTTTTATATCTTTCGAGTTGGTACATAAAAGTCTCAGCAGTGGATTCACTTTTTGGAGAAACAATTTACACCGTATATACCGAAAAGCTAACAAGCAGGGCGAGTATTACCGTTAAATGCAGAAGATTTTCATAAACGAAATGAAAATATAAAAAATGTAATATATTAAAGCGATAATATTTACCAATAGCTAACTTCATACTTAATTTACATTTATTACCAGGGTTTGACAATATAAAAATAGTAACATTCTTCGTACAGTTGAAAGAACTAAATTGAATCCGGCGTTTCGATACGACAAATAACAAAATGGAAATAAAAATTTCTGAATCGCTTCTTTTGCAAATCGGGTATATAGAACCACGATTCAACTATACTGAATGATACTTGAATCTAACAATGGATAAAAGTGGCGAATAAAAAATATTCTGATCGTGAGCTAAAAGTTTTATGAAGTGTTTCAAAAACATTTTAAATTATTTAATTTTGCAGGTTTCCGGAGATGGTTTTTAATTTTTTGTACATTGGAGAATTCTGTAAGTTTGTTTTAAATTCCTACTTTTGCATTTATTCTAGTAAAATCAGGTTCTACTTCGAAACTTCATGTCGTTAGTATGCACAGTATTTAACGAACCGCAATGCACATATAAATATAGAAAAATATTGTAGTGATATTTTTTTGAATAAGAGTAGTTGTTAATTTGATTTAATTTTTCATTAATGTTGAATGGACGACGTAACATTGTGAGAGGCCATTTTAATTTTATTAGCTAAATATTAAAAAATTTATTGGATGGTATTCATAAAATAAAGTATATACAGTAGGCCCCCGTTTATCCGCCACAAACGGGACCCATTTCCTGGCGGATGAACGAATGTGGCGGATAAACGAGGAAAACCGAGATTGTAATAAATATCAGACATATAATTTATTCATAGTAGAGATGATGTAAGGCTCTTCCCACTTCTGTTACGGATACCAGAGTGAATTTCTGAGAAGTGACGGATAAACGAGTGACGGTTAAGCGGGGTTCTACTGTACTAATACTAAATGGAAGTATACTTACTACTATTAGCACATGAGTAGTAGATACTTAACCTACTTTAAAAATATAGTGTTCATATTTCGAAGTGTCTACTTCATAATCCATCTGGGTCAGTAGAATGGAAGCACATACTACACTTTTAGTAAAGTTATCGTTCTACTAACTGAAACATAAGGTTTGTTCGTTTGTATGAACTAACTTGAACTGGGTTATCTTTCGAGACAAAATACTCCCACCACAAAAGTTAGATAGTGTTCTAACTTGCACTGCCTACTCCTCCTATGGAGGTCGAGCAAGAAATTCATGTTCGGTTATGAACTGAGCAGCCAAACGAACACAGTACATTGCACTAACTTGAACCGAGCAAGTTAGTTCATACAAACGAACAAACCTATTGTTTATTCAAATACAATAACTAAATTCAATGAAAAATAAATTTTATCCAAAAAGTTTTATCATCTCAGTCGAGATAAAAATGATGTAGGAAAGTACAAGGATTTCTAGTGCATGAAATTTAAATGATGTTGACATACGCTAGCACATAAAAAGTTGTGTTTGTCTATTTTTAAGCAACGCCTAAAATTTATTATGTTGGATGATGTTAAAGAGAAAATGTAAAATTTTTGTTTTTATAGCCCTGAAACAAAAATGCTCAACAGCCGTTAACTTATTTCTGCAGTTCACAGCTGCCACCAGATCAATGGTTTCATCCAACAACAAAATTTGGGATTCAAACCAACGATTATAGTCGCATTTTCACTGCAGAGTTAAATATCGATTAAGACAACTGTAACATTTGTATGTTATCAGTTTCATCCAAGTTGTCGCGAAATAATCATCGATATTTACACCTTCGGGTGTAATCAAAAGGAAGAGTTAACAGTAAACTTTAGGTTATAGGATGTCTGTCATAGTACATTACCTACAAAGTTTCATTTTACAACTTGTGATAGTTATGGCACAAAACTTTAGAAATGTTCTATCCCAGGTTTTGATATTCAAATCTTATCTCTCTCTCTTAGTTTCTACCGACAATTATTCTAATTTGTAGCACAAGTAAAAATTTATAATATGTCAAGTGATAAATTTTAATATCGCTTGCTTACTGTTATAAAATTTTTAATCACTGTAAAAATTGTTTTTCATAAATTTTAATAGACTGCAAATGCGACCTTTCCTTTCTCTGTATATTATATAAACGAGTTTGAATTATTCATGGACAGGAACGTTATGTATATGGAATATTAATATAGGCCTCATCAAAAGCATACCATACGGGTTCTGAAATAAAGCAATAATTTTAATATAATCCAATTTGTACGAAGAGGTAATATTTACTCAGATTCGAATAATTGTAATAGTAGGATTTATACCGCACTACTGACAACACTCGAGTAGTAGGTACGTAATAATATCAATATCAAAGAGAATAATTCGCATATTCAATGATTTGAACAATTTTATAACATTCTGACACATGAAACTTATACCTTTGTATAATATTATAATATCGGATACGCAAACCTTACGGAAGTGGAGAAACCTTTTTGATTTTATCTCGTAAAATTTTGCGCATGGAACTCAAAAGGAATTTGTGGTTGAAAAATTCAAGGATGATAATTCCTATCGAATGTGGTACTGGCAAATTTTTTACAACCGTACATTTACAGCTGTACATGTAAGCTCGCTAACGTTTGTAAAATCGCACAGATCAAAAACCATAAATAAAAATTATCAAAGCACGTCACTGTTTTAATTTTTTTCTTCCCTTTAATTGCATGTAAACAGAGCACGCGGGGTAGTTCTTGTGAAGTTTACTTATCAAATAAGATTTTGCGATGAATACAATGGAAATCATCCTCTGATAAATAATTCGTGACATTTTCTCATCCAGGTAAATTATTAAAAATTTAACCTCTTGAACAAAAAAACTCAACAAGTCATCGGTTATAATTTAACCAATCTTTCAATTCTCTTGAAGTTAAATTAATGCTTATTTATTTTTCGCTTCCAGATTGTGAAAATATCAAAATTTTGAATATATAATATATAGGGTGGACCATAAGTCTCTTAACATTTGAGAAGCCCACTGCTTCCGCGCGGGTGGGGATATCGGGGTGGGGAAGGTATCAAACGTGAGATCGGCTAATAGGAATTTAGTACCATGGCATCATTCACCCGAGCTCAACGTGGGCTTTACGTTCGCGAGTACTATCGAAACAACGATTCTGCGACCAAAGCTAGACTGGAATGGCACTAAATTGAAGCACCAAAAGCCCTTACACTCACCGAAAGTTATTATATGGGCGGCATTATCAGCGAGAGAAATCATTGGTCCATATTTTTATGAAGATCAGAGAAGCCGTCCTCTTACTGTCAACACATAGCGATGTTATAGAAGTTTCTTGCACAAGCGTTACAGAACTTCTCAGGCTACAATCAACCCTAATAGCACATAATGTAACGACAGGACTTTTGCAAGCTTATATTTGGCTTGGCAAGGCCAAATCACACCTCCAACGACTCTAATAGCGACAGTTCGTGAAATTTTTGACCAAAAACTGAAAATCCAAAAGATGTGCCATTAATTGGCCACCCCGCAGTCCGAATTTGTCCCTAATGGACTTTTTCCTTTGAAGTTACCTTAAAAGTAAAGTTTACATCAGCAACCCAGAGACTTATAGAAGAATTAAAACATTAAAAGAAAAGATATGCAACGAAATGTAAAACATTTCAATTTTCAATCAAAAAACTAAACCCTCATTTGTGCACTTGAAAATACAATAAACAGTTCTTGATTAATACTGCTTGTTTATTTTTAATGGCCGGTGAATGACGTCATGGAAATTTTACAGGCTAAATTCCTATTAGTCGCTCTCGCGTTTGATACCCTCCCCACCCCGATACCCTGTCCCGTTCGGAAACAGCGGGATTCTCGAATGTTAAGAGACTTATGGTCCACCCTGTATAATAGGAAAATATTGCGAAAAGCCCCCTCGATATGTCTGGTTTTATCAATTGATGGCACCATAAAGCATCTCATCACAACAACAACAAAACTAGGGGTAAAGATTTAATAAGTATATACATTATTTTATACCCTCCCAGTATTATTTTAATTAAAAAATAATATTAAAGGTAAAAATAATGTTAATTTGACGTTTGTCTACACCATAAAATGCATGTTGTCATAGCAACACGTTCTTATTTTGTTCTACTTAAGTCCTTAGGGAATCTACTTTATTACTTAAGTCCCGCATTATCATTTTAGGTCTCTTGAAATTTAAAATTACATTTAAGCCATTGACAACCGGGACTAAAATTGCAATTTAAGTCCCGGGAGAGTTAAAATTTTTTTATCTCCGTTGCTATAGCAAAAGTTGCTTGATTATTTTGTGTTAATTAGATGGGACCCATGTGATGACTCCCTAAAAATTTTAATCTCCCAAATGTAGCTCTTTACCCCAAAAAGACAGTTAAATACTTTTTGTATACCTTTAGAAAATCAACATCCACAAACAATCATAGAAAATCAATCATACGAAATTGAACCTTTTACGGAATCGTTTGTTGTTCGTAAGATAGTAATTTTTGAGGCTCGGTGGCAGAGGCGTAGCTACGAGGGGGGGGGTACATATGTCCCTGGGCGCTACAGCTTAGGGGGCGCCAAAATGAAAAAATGAGTTAAATAAACTCCGGCCCCAGTGAGTCTCCAGACTCTCGATACGAGAAGGGGCGCAGATTTTGTGTCTTGTCCCCGGGCGCAAATTACCCTAGCTACGCCACTGCTCGGTGGTCAAGTAAAGTCATTAAAGTTTTAACATTGGCGTGTCAACTTCACCATTATTATTGGTGATCCACGTGATTTTTGACGTTTTGTGGTTGAAATTCCAACAGTTATTGAACCGGGGAAAAAATGTGTTCAAAACGCACAAAATGGAGTCGCTTGGTAACAATAAAAAATGCTGCCATTGCTATGCAAAACATACCCTGTAATTCGATGGTTGAATCGTTCACTCGCAATTGAAATCGTTGCACAAAACCTCACACACAGTTTTTCAAATTATTGGAAAGCAAAAACTTTTAGACACTTTATTTCGTACGTACGCGTACCAAGCCGGCCAAGCACGTAATAAGCTTCTTGGAACCTAAGGACCAACTTCATGGAAAAAAAATCCCCAGGCCAAAAGCCGCGCCTATATTTAGTAACTTTAGTTGTATTATGTTGGTATGTTACTTCCGGTTTCTTTTTAAAAACTGGGAGTTAGTAAATGGTAAATGAATTTAAATTGTCTTAATTGAATTACAATTTTGACTTAATACTTATAATTGAAATTAATTTTTTGTTTGTAAAACAATAATTGTAATCAAACAATTTTCTGTATCAATTTTCTATAAAAAGAAAATCAAATACCTTTGTACCTTTAGAAAATCAACCTCCATAAACAACCACACAAAATCAACCACACAAAATTGAACCTTTTACGGAATCGTTTGTTGGTAGTAAGATTGTAATTCTTGAGGTTTGGTGGTCAAAATTACAGAAGTCATTAAAATTTCAACATTGACGTGTCGACGCTTTTTGGTGGTCCAAGTGATTTTTGACGTTTTTTTGGTTGAAATTGCAATAGTTATTGAACTGGGAAAAAAATGTGTTCAAAACGCACAAAATGGAGTCGCTTGGTAACAATAAAAAATGCTGCTATTGCTGTGCAAACCATACATACATCGTTTTTGGGTTCTCCATTCCTGTATGAGATCAATGGAGAGGGCAGGATTGATCAACGTTCATTTATCCCCAGCTTCACCGCAGTTTTGCGCTTTTGATTAAGAAGTGGTGTGATAAGTTTGTCACTTTGGCCGTCTCCATTGACGATTTATCCGTACTTTTTGGGAAAACGTGCTAGTTCCGTTCCAACATCGAGGGATTTTCTGTCGCAGCGATAGCGTGAGCCTATACGTACCACTATTCCATCTCTAGTGGTTAGGACAGCACCAACGGCGTAGAATGGCTGGAAAACCATTAATTAGTTTTTTGTGGAAGCGCATTTAGGAGATTAGCTTTTCTTAATATTGATTCTTGTTTAATTGTGCAGTTTTTGTTATTTTTAGCTTTACACCTGAAACTCAGTTTAAACGATGAACCATTAATATTCCACAGGTTCCAAAAGAATTGAGATGTCGAATTCGACGGTTTGAGGTGGAAGGGTAAGTTAGAAGGCAATTACTGTATTTAATTTTACTTGATATCTCTTGCAAATTTGTTATTTGCAGTCAATTTTACCAACGTTTTTGTCTGCATTGGGCAATCTCCTAGATGCGCGAATTAGTTTTTGGAAGTTGTCTTCATATGGCAACTCCTCTGTATTTTATCTTTTTATTCGATTGTTCCATGTTATCCCTTCAGGGTATTCTGGATTTTACTTGCTTTGTTATGTGTTTTGTGTCTCCTATTGGAGTTTTGGAATCAAACATTGTCAACCCCATTATCTTTTATCTGAACTTTGTTTATTAAATAAAATCAACTCTTCCATTACTTCTGCATTTTATTTAGAGGACTGGCGCTGGCGCCCGGAAAGTTTTCTTTCTTAGTTAGTTGCCAATTGATCGCCTGAGTCACAACGAAAGAACCTACGAACAGCTTCCGCGCGACGCAAGCTCTGGCACTGGATGGGGGTGTAATCTCTTAGCCGGCCTGTCTACCATTCCATTGTAGACCAGTGGGGCAAGAATTACAGCAATTTGCGTTACAATTATTAGAAAGCAAAAACTTGTAGACACTTTATTACGTACGTATGCGTACCAAGCCGGCCTTGGGAAATTTCTTGGAACCTAGGGACTTCATGGACCAAATCCCCAGTACAAGAGCCTATATTTAGTAACTTTAGTTGTATTCTGTTGGTATATTACTTCCGTTTTCTTTAAAAAAAAACTTGGAGCTAGTAAATAGTAAATGAATTTAAATTATTGTCTTAATTGAATTGCAATTTAATTAAAATTAATTTTTTAATAGAAAATGTATAAGAATTATTAATTCTTTGATGTCAATGCATGATTTTAATTATGTAATTTAATATTTGGTTGAAGTTAATGATGATAATGGATTTATATGTTTGCCAAACAATTTAAATCAAATGTAATTAAATACAAATGTAATTAATTTTAAAATATTTAATTAATTTCCCTTGGTGCTTGGTGTAATAAAATAGAACAGTAATTATTATATTATACATTTAACATTTTCTTGGCCAAATTTTATGGAACCCCATGGTTCCACGGAACATACTTTGGATAAATTTTCAATTTTGCAATGTAGGGTAGAATACTATAAAAACCAATCACATTGAAGTATTAAAAAATAAATTCCAAAATAAGTCAAATTATACCCAAAATACAACAACGACAGACATGTTTCGATCTTGTTAGATCTCATCAGTGACGTATAGCTGTGAATTTGGTTATAATTTGACTTTATGTTTTTTCCCTATATAGCATTTTATAAATTAAATTAAATGGATAATCCGATAGATCGGAGTTATCCAAAAAATAAAATTAATAATTCGCGCAATGCTAACTGGAATAAAACGACCCGTTTTATAATACAATAAACACACGGAGGTGTTGTGGAAGCACTTTTCGAGAGGTCGTGAAGACATGTCATTACGACAGTACTAAATATGTTGAGGATAAACCATCAATCAATAAGACCCTTCGCGAGGTCAAAGTGGCGCAACTTAACTAGTTGCTAAGAAATTGTCAAATAAATTCCAAAATAAGTCAAATTATACCCAAAATATGGGTATAATTTTTTACATGATCGAAACATGTCTGTCGTTGTTGTATTTTGGGTATAATTTGACTTATTTTCGAATTTATTTTACAATTTCTTAGCAACTAGTTAAGTTGCGCCACTTTGACCTCGCGAAGGGTCTTATTGATTGATGGTTTATCCTCAACATATTTAGTACTGTCGTAATGACATGTCTTCACGACGACCTCTCGAAAAGTGCTTCCACAACACCTCCGTGTGTTTATTGTACATTGAAGTATAGTCAACTACGTCAATTTGATTCCGTACTCCTGACAGGTTATATGGAGTTCACCTTCGGATTATTTGTACCGTGGTCCATATTCCACGTTAAACCGTAGGTTCATGTTTACATTTTGTCAGTAAATTACTAATTGTAATCCGATATTGTCGGTTTATTCTTAATTTGAAAATAGTTTATCCGTAAATCGACTTTCTCCACATCCAATCTCTATGTGAACAGCACTTCAGGGTATAAATATTATTTCCGTATATCTAAAATTGCAGCAATTCCAAACACCGCAATGAGCATATTACATTTATTATATATTACCTTATCTTTATCGTTAAAGTTGTTTGTATAACGGCGTATAAGGCAGTAATAGAAATGAGTTAAATGCGTTTTGTTATTTTATTCCGTGGCTATTTGCTGCTACACGGGCAATTTAAATTTAATTAATACAATACATGGGAAAGTTAATTCGTAAATATTTGGTTTTGGGATGTTAAGCAGTTAAATGAAAAGTTGTATACAATATTGTATTAAATATTTAGAACATTCGAAAATACCATTCTTTTTGTAATCGCGTATTTGGGTGGTTATTTATATTAATCACTAGCGGGATACCCGGCTTCGCCCGGGGTTTTACATGAAATAAAATAGTTTTATATATAATTCCTTTGTTCTGCTTGAAGTTCTGCTTATTCTTCCATCGCGTTAAGGAGTTAAATAATTGAAACATATCAATAGAAAACGGTAGCAACACATTAACATTTTAACTTTTTAACATTAAAACTTTGATAAGTCATAAGCACAAATTAAGCTGCCTAGTAATCTGCTAACCTTAAGATAACATTAAGGCTGAAATCTTTGGTACCGAAATTTAATACGTTGTCTACCTTAAACTCCGTTTTTGAAGACTATAATAGCTTTTACATTTTTTAAGTATGCGGTTTTATAAAGCAATTCATTCTTATGCCGGTAGATAGCAATGCTTAGTATAACCAACAGAACATTTATCTCGTTAATGCTTGGAATACCGTTTATATTTCTTCTATTTATTTAATTGCTTTCTATTTATTCAAGCAGGTATGCTTATGATGTTAACTCGTTTGTTGTCTATATAATATCCTACATTTCCATTCCAGTACAATGAAGAGCGTACGAATGCGAACAATAATATTTTGAATGGCAGGCAAAACAATTATGTATAATTGATAAGTCTATCAACTACAAAACGCTTGTGATGTTTTTAATAAAGCTTATAACCTCAAACAGTTAGCAAAGTTATTAATCTTGTATTAAAACAAACGCCTGTGGGTAAATGTCAGAATTTCTACATCCGGAATGTTTGTGACAGACGGGGGTGTTACGAGAACCGTACGGTAACAAATGCATTGGTTTTACACATTCTAAATCACTGTAACTACATCCAACCACAACACAGTTACTAAAATTACAAACAAAATTTACTACTTTCTACGCATTACTCCTTCTACATAATTATATTAATTTAAAATAATATATAACCTTTTACCTCATAAATATTTTAAAGTATTCTGACAATAGCTAATAAAGTTTATAAAATATAATTTATTTTTATTGCGTTAAATTAACTAAAAATTTGTATAGATATTTTATTTGGATTTTTTATTTTTGATTGTAATACACGGGTTGCTTTGTTCTAAGTAGGTCAATATATCGCTATTACAAAAGAACTGAATTCAGTTAAATGGAATAATTATTTTTACAGTAAAATACGAATAAAAACATCGTAAAAAACAAAAATTTTGCTTTTATAATGATGACTTTTGTATTCGTGTTTTAATAAAATTTTGTAATAACAAAGACGGTATTTAATTATAATAACGGTACTAAATAAATAGGTATTTTGTAACATTAGATAATTAATTTATTGCAATTAAATAATTTTGGTTGTTTGAAATATTAATTTGCTCCTTAAAGTTAACTACTGTCATAATGGTAGTGCAAGGTGGGTTGCATAACACAAAATCGTACGAAAAAGTAAAACTTTTGTGACGATTACGTTTCACTTTATTGACCAACATTTTTGTTTTCTAATTTTGTCAGTTTTTGTCGGTGACGTATTAAATTTTATGTTTAAATAAATATTAGTAAATCCAAATTAGTTGACAGTGAAGTTATTTAGTGATTAGTTCGCCAAGCGTCGACTAAAGAGGTTTAAATCGTAAGACGTAATGAATAGATTTAACATTTAAAATTTATTGTATAATAAGTAGATAATTTAATCTTAGCAGCTTGTTGATTTTCCCAGTTTAATAAATAATTCACTGACTGAGTGAATTAATATTTTAAACTTACAAGCCAATGGGTTTAAACCTAAATCCGTTATTGTTCTTCGAGTTATTTTCGAGAGATTTACCTATTGTCATTTGAAATTATAAATTTCTGGGTTGTTAATAAAAACAAAATATAACAATATATTTTCCAAACTTTTTTTTAACATCAGTTTTTTCAATTAAAATTAAATAAAGAGGAATTACGTGCTTCAATATTTGATTTAATGCGCCCTATTTTCGAAAAAAAAATCGCATTTAAGTTCTTATTTTTTGTTAGTTAAATAATATGGACTGGGAATGATGCGCACGAATGGATTAGAGAGATTCCACTGGTATTTCTTAATTTTTTATCTAAGTTCATTAAAAAAAACCGAAATTGACTTGTGGTCAGTTACATGTTCCCCTATTAAGTTAATCGTTATAATTTTTTTAAAGTAATTTTTGTTATTTCAAAGTTACTGTCTTTTAATGGGCTTGTAGAAATAACTATTTAACTTTACTTTTAGTTGGTACAATCAAACTAAGAATTTCACAGATTGTTTGTTTTGCAAAGGAAAGTTTTTCAATGGACTGCAGCCAAGAATTGCGAATCCAATGTTTAATTTGCGGATTGATACGAAGGGTGTGTAATACAGGAAATGACCAAGAGATCTATGCTTGTGAATTTTGTCGTTAAGAGACAACTACGAGATGTTAAGATAAAATATGTTTATGTTCTCTTTTATTGTAATGGTTGTGATTTCCTATGATTTTATTGATGTTCCATTTTCTAAATTTAAGATTAGAATATCATTATTTATAAAAAAATACACAATAATGTTAGAAAAGTTTAATACTCGAGGCTTACAACTGGCATATTGTAGAAAGTACCACTTTTTCTCCTTGTAGAAACAAAAGGCGTACTCTCATCACTAAAACAAGAGATAAAAAATTAATAACCACATATTCTAAAGAAAATAAGAAAAACACACTAGGGACTCAAGTAGAAACATAGTAGAATATCTGCGACAGTTATTACTCCATTGGTCAAAATATATAAGATAAATTTAAACTAAAAGAAATTCAAGCTATTTCTACTTTATTGATCAGTGACAAACGAAAGAAAAGTTGAAAAACTTGTTAAGAAATTTGTATTCGTTTTGAGATTCTTTAGGTAAACTTTTTTGCTTTTTATGCAGAACAATGTTATTCCTAAAAGTTTAATAAAAAAAAATATCTTGGGGTTATCATTGTTGGAATTCATCTACAAAATATATATTCACGCCTCGTGAAATTGCTATATTGTTTACTGTGTATGGTGAGGATATTTATCAATACACCTATCCATTTTACATACAGTATTTTATATTATTGATTTCAAAAACTTTTCTTAGACATCAAACTTTGTATGATATATTATAAGGTTGAGACTGTAATTTGCTATTTAACCAATTGGAATAAGAATCGCATATTATGCAGTATTTTCATGATGAAACTGTACTTTTTTACAATTTAAATGAATTTCTTTCGTTTTATTATGGTTTTGTTTTTAACTTTCTATTATTTGTACCATAAGCATTTTTCCCATAATTTGGTTATTTGTAAAATAGTATATTATAGGCCAAGGTTGTGAAGACATGCATTATAGCCCTAGCGCCAAGATTATATTCCGAGGTGCGAAGCACCGAGGAATATAAGGCGCGGGGGCTATAATGGTCTTCACAACCGTGGTTATATATACGATTTTTTCCACTACTAGGTTTATTACAATTCTTTTAATTTTTGTTAATACAAAATATTCTAATTTAAAATATTTATTTTAAATAAATTATAAAACAAATGACAGTCTTTTGTTTTCTTGATTTGACATTCTTGAAAATTTTAAATTAATTGTGATTAAAAGTTGAAAATTTGAAGTTTATGAGCCGTTTAGTGAGTTTTTTTTAACTGTTTTGTAATAGAAAATCTACTACCGGAAAATCCTTTGTGTTTTCGCATTGAATTTTATTAGTAAATTAAATAAATCGTGGTTCGTCAAATTAACAAAAGATGGCGCTGTCACTATCTGTCACATTAATTCGAATTTAATAAAAATTTTAAAATTCAATTAATCTGTTAATAAAGCGTTTTTAATAGTTTCAATACAATTAAATAGCATCTCTTGATTATTCTAAATCATCTTATAAAAACATTTTTCTTTAAAATAGTCCCCAAATTATCGAAAAATATCATTTTGTTCATTATTAACTAGTAGTTAATAATGGAAAAATTGTTGACCACTAGTCTATAACATGTCACTTCTGGAGCTTCATACCTAAGTAAAAATGATAGCCTATATGACTAGTAGTGGAAAAATAAACTTATCACTGAACCGCAAGAGAAATTCCCTTTCTAGTCCGAAATGGGCGCCACCTCCATCCCATAAAATAAAAAGTTAGTATCAATATCTTGAAGTCTGAATTGTACGGCTTACAAATTACCAGAATCCCTAAGCAGTGCATTTTTACACCCTAGGGCAGAAAAGTACAACATATTATCTTTAGTGATAAGCGGAAATTTTTTTGTTTTAATTTATTTAATCCAAATTCTAAAATGTTAATTTTTAATTTTAGAATCTGCAGTTCCACTTTGCAGTCCTCGCGTTGTTTGTTAATGAATCGGGATGCAAAGTATGACTCTTTGGAACTCAAACTACTATTATAAAATTTTTTAATGGGTGAAAATTGCTACTTATATCAAATTTTACTTTTTTTTCTTCTTACGATTTACTTTTAACAAGATTTTACAAGATGTAAAATTTGAATTTTTCCACTTAATATTTTGTGAATGCACATTCTAATTGGCAGCGGAACATTTCTCTGTCAATTACTTGCGACAATTCAATTTACTTAAAAAATAGCCGTCTTTTTTTACTCTTATCTCAACGATGTTAGATTAGTTGGCAGCCATCAATTAACATTACTTTTGCTTTCTTTTTCGTTTTTAAATAACATCATTTGACAAATAATTTATTTTAAATCTACAAAATTAACTGCTAAATATTAAGATAAATTAATCTGAACTGCAACTTTAAATGCATACGAAACTGAAAGAAAATTAAGATTATAACGACTTCCAGCAAAATGAAGGTTGAACTTAAAAACAAAGAACACTGATTGAAAAGCATAAGAACCGGCATTGTTATTGAAATTAATGAAAATTGGAAAACGATAACTTTAATTAATTTTAATGGATATTTTTGAAGCTATTTGTTCTATAAATTATAAAATTTCATTTTGATAATTAAGTTAAGTATAAAATTTTTGTTTTAAATTACTTCAACTGATGCGAACGAATGGATTAAAGAGATTTTACCTATTTTCTACGGTTAATCTTTCATGTGCTTCCAGTACGTAACCACATAGTTAAGCACAAGGGGAATCTCGTTAATCCATTCATGTGTATGACTTGAAATATTTATTTAAACAATTAAAGCAAAAATTATATAATTTAATTTTCAAGCTTTTGGCTTATCTGCTCACGTCTGTCGGTTTCTGTGTGAAAATTTATCCTTCGCACATATGGATTATAGTGCGACATAGCCGAAAAACGTACACAGTATCGTATAACGTACGATAATTACATATTTTTCATTATTATAGATGGCGCTACTTACACATGTACATCAAATTTTCACAAAATGTACAGTAAAATTGATCCCCGATGAGGAAAGGTATCGGTCCTGATTATGACCTAAAACTGCATCCCTTATTCTGCACGAAAAGAATAAGGCTTACATGCTTAAAACCTCCATAGCCTCAAGGATTATCGATACCTTTTCAAGGAAGGTAAAGTATTTGGGGCTTTATTTGGAAGCATCTGGAGGCTAAAACCAAAAATGATCCATTTTGTCATATACATACATCAATAATAAAGCCCATTATCACAAAATCCACTAATCAGTATACAAATGGATGAAAAACTGAAGAGGGAACGGTCCAAAGTATGAGGCATCTTATAGCTTATCCCACAATTATGCAACCTTAAATATTTACAATTATTGTACTATGTGCTCATGAATACTTACATACAAAGGAATTTAAAGGACAAAGAAGTCTATATAAATCTCTGACGTCAAGCTGCGATAAAAGCACTCAAAGCCAATAGCTTTGAGTCTTTATCCACATGGGAATGCAGATAATCTCTCAAGAAATTGGCCAGTGCATAAAAAAGGCCTTCATTGGGTGTCAGGTCTTTAGGGAAATGAAATACCTGACAAACTAGCTAAATCAGGTTCCAAAACGCCCCCGATTGGACCCGAAGCATTCTGTGGGCTATCAAAAAAAAATCTCTGGTACTAGGGTTGTCTTTTATATTTCTGGATTAAGCAACCCTAGTTCTGCCATCTGGAAGCTGACGTCTCTATCGTAAAGTTTGACCTTTTTGATGGTATACGTATTCAGAATTTTTTGACGTTTTAGCGGTATTTGTGTTGTTTAAAAATTCTTGAAAAATAAATTCATAAAAAAAAAGGAATTAAATCATGAATATTTTCTTTCTTCGACGTGGATTAATTCAACAGCAGTGCATCGATGAACTTAATTCGACTTTTGGCGATGAAGCACCATCAAGGACCAGTGTTTATCGTTGGTTGACCGAATTCAATCGTGGCTGTAGTTCGCTCAACGACGAATTTCGTAAAGGTCGTCCAGAATCTGTTGTTGTTTCGGAAGACATTGAGGCTGTGCGTGAACTGATACTGATAAGATACCGTAAGATTAAAGCATCCTTGGGCATTAGTGTGACCAGCTTACATTCAATATTGCGTGAACATTTGGTTTCCAACAAGATTTGTTTGCGCTGGATCCCTCATAATTTGACAATCGCTTAAAAAAAGGCTCGTATCATTGGTCTAAACTCTAAAGAAATGCTCAAAATATACGATCGCGGTGCTTCAAAATAAGTCCATGCCCAAAAATAAACCGCAGCCGACTGTGTAGGGTTTTCAAAATGAACCATCCAACAATACCTGTTGGCGCACGAACCACTTCGAAGCAAATGGTCGCCTGTTTATTCGGAAAAACTGGGCATGTTACAACCGTACCATTGGTACATCGTAGAACGGTCAATTCTGAATGGTACATACTCATTTGTTTGATCAACTCAACATTTGCTTGGATCATTTTCCACTATAAAAATGAGAGCTCTCACACATCGATCGGACAATTGACTTTTTGAGCACTCAAAATGTCGATTTGATGAGCCATCCGTCTTATAGTCCTGATTTAGCACCAAATTCTGTTTTATTTTCTCATATCAAAAATAAATAGCGAAGTCAACGTTTTTCGACACCTGAAGGAGCGGTTGATGCGTTCAAGATGCATAGTTTGGAAGTACCTCAATCAGAATGGAAAAAGTGCTTCGAAAATTGATTCAAATACATGGAAAAATATATTGATCTTCAAGAAGAATGTTTTGAAAAACAAGAAATTCATTTTTGATGATTAATATATGTTCTTGTTCTCAAATCCCGAAATATAAAAGGCAACCTACTACAACACACCAGGACAAAGACAGGCAAAGAAATTCATAGATTACTTGTCTGCAGATGCTAAAAAGCTTCTTTTATCAAAGAACTAAATCAGTCTCATTACGAGGTTGCTTAGTAAGCACTACCTAGTGAGTACCACCTCAAAAAAGGGACTGAAAGTCAATGACAGGCAGACTCTGTGAGTCGAAGGTCGAATCCGCCGAACATGTTCTCTGCAGTTGCAACGATTTAGCTCGATTTGGGCTAAAATATTTGGGGCACACACAACCCAGAGAGTTCGAAAGGAAACCTCTCAGAAGCATTCCATGCTTTGTTGGCAAAATTGAATTCCTGATAATCTAATTAGAAGAGCTGGAACCAAAGATCAGCACTGATCGCAGTTCTGAAAGGCTCTCGTAGCCAATTGACTCCTGAGTACAACACAATGTGCTTTGATTCCACTTGAGATTTTTGTGTCGTTTGTTTTCGGTATGTGGTTGATGTAATATAAAAATGTCGGTGAGAGAACGGAGCCTTACGGAAAACCGGCCGGGATGGGAAAAGGCAGGAACCAGGTCAATCGTGGTTCGTTGGAAGGCGGCGAGATTATGTTGAGAATGTGGGGATCTGTGTGATAGGAAGCTCATTACCACTGCAATGGATCCTTGTATTCTTCCATGTACAATATCTTGAGATGAAATCCCTCTCAAAAAGGACAGTTGCTAACAAGATAGCAATGATTAACCTGTGATATGTTGCCGTGATTTAGTAATTTCCAAACTGTTACATATCAGTACCTTCGATGGAACTTACTAGCAGCTCCAAATTTACCAATACCATAGCTCTAGGTGATGAAGGAGGTGTAGAGTTGTACCACTTACTCGACTCCTAGTGTTTGCAGGATTTTTTTTTGTTTCCTAGTGACCCAACCTGAAACTGCATCTCCCGTTCTTCACGGAAAGAACAAGTCCCATCATCTAGTAGTGCCAAATTTTAAACATAGATGGCGAAAGAATTTTATTTATGTGAGGCCGCAACGCCGCAGACCGAGTTAAAAATAACAAAGCTGAATGTCGAACAACCCCAAGCTTTTAAAGTTTATTTATTACTTACTGGTTAATTTCATAGTAATTTAGAATTCATTACTGTTTTTCCTTATAATTACAAAACTTAATTCAAAGATAAATCAAATGATAAAATACTATTTTCCTAAGCACGACGAGTAGATACGATTAGAGGTTAAACGTTTCGAGTTGAAGTAATTTTCTGGTTTAAAAATAATAGATAGTATTATTTTTTTGCTTCCCCTTTTCATTTATCGAAAGAACAGTTTTTAATTATTTTTATTCAAACCTGCCATGGATTTCATTAATAAATTTTAAATTGGCGATTGTGAATTTTTTGTTGGTATTAGACGCTTTTATTCAATAGAGGCTTCTCCAATTTATATAGTATACCGTGGTTGTTTCTCAAACGTACAAAAACGTTCTCCTGGACAAACTAATGGTTCTTTAATACCTTTAACAAGGTTTTACGATCATCTTGATTATATTGTAGGCTTTCTAAAAGTAGGATCAACATGACGTTTTAATGGAATCAAATACTTTTTGTTGCAGAAGAGTGACAACTAAGATATATAAAAATAAATGCTCGGCGGACACCAATGAAATTTCAATTCTTATATTTTTCCTCTGCAATAAAAAATTACCAATGACCTAATTATTGCACCCTCATTTTAGAATCCAAAATCCAGATCTTTGGTAGATTACCTAATAATTCATTCCATAAATACATTATCCAATATCTTCGTACAGCTAATTAAACCCAAAACGCCCCTATAATTACAAAGCGGAATCCATGCAAAATTTATAAGTAGGAAATTTAATTATTAACTTTGTCAACAGAAAATCATCTAACTTATCACTAAAATATAACAAGAAGGTAATTTTCAATTATAAAAATAATTCAAGTTGGTATGGAATTAAGATTGAATACAATAATAAATCATTCAGCTGTAGCTGAACTACGTTAATCCACTATTAATAAGAAAACACAAATTGTCTTACTTTAATAGCGGTTGTAACTGTGTTATTTAAGAAATTGTAAATGATTCAACAATCCCTAATCGTAAAGAGTAATCGAAAGTGTAATAGCTTTCCAGTTTTTTGCGTCTCAGGGGTGCATTGATCGAATATCATCTGCTCCCTTAAGGTACCAGGTTCACACGTTCATAAATAATCGCAGTGGCGTGAGCGAAATATCAAAAACTTTTGAATCGAGTAAAATATTACGAAAGTTACATGGAAAATCACATGGAAGTGCTACGTCTGTCATATTTCAGCTTTCGTTCCAGTTATGTCTTATGCAACACGTATCTCGATAAGTTATTGAATTAAAATAAAATTGACTCTCGAACTTCTGAAATTCATTTTTCAATTCTTGGTTATTGCTAATATATTAGAATGTATTGTTGCTTGTTGCTTTTTGCAGAATAATATTTACATACTAATCCCATTGGAATTTCTAATTATCTATTTGGAAGGCATATAGATATACCCTGATCAATATACGTTTGCATGCATAACATTTGAAAATACATCTGTGTAATTTTGCTCAAGGGAAAATCAGTTTATATACTCGTAATCGACAGATATTTGCATAATTATCTACGTTAATGGATAACAATAACAAAGCTAACAACAATTTGAACTAGAAAGTGAAATAAACATTAAAATTTCATTACATCATCATTTAATCAATACAACCCCTCGTTTGTATAATACAATAATAAAAAAAGTAATAGTAATAGCTTAGTGTTGCGTGCATCGAAATCTACTGGTTTTGGAACTAGTTTGATGGTACATCGGAGAAGCTGGGTGGTGAGTTCTGAAAGAAAATGGTAATCGAAGAGAGTTCCTTAATAAAACACTGGCTGTGATAACAATATGATTGTTAGAGCTTAGATGATTAGTGTAAATGGTACAAGAACTCGTCTTGATCAAAACTGCATAGAGTCACTGGATCAATTTTGAGAGTGTCGTAGTTGGTATGAATTTCAAATTGGGCCGATGTAAAAAAAATACTCGAATGCAAACACTTCAAAACTGTTCAAAAAGATATTATGGAACTTTCTAATAGCGTTAAACTCCGCGCACACGTTCACGCAGCCAGCTGATCGCCCGAGTAAAGCTATGGATTTCAGTGCCGTGCGTTAAAGTGTTCAAAAATTCGAGTAGAAAATAATATTTAAGGGCACAACGCACAAGGTTTAAAACTTAACGTTTTTAGATTTTTTTACGATTGAATTAATTCGAAAAATATTTTCCAATAATGAAAATGTAATCTGGGACTTTTTACCAAGTCAGGATTATTAATTAAACTGTGCTAATATTGTTTCATGAGTTACTTTATCGTCGCATTAAAGGAAGATGTAAGTAAAGCTTATTTAAATTTCCTTTGCCAAAAGAAATGAAAAATTTTTTAATTTAAATATTAATTTAAAAAATATTTGGGAAAATGAAAATGTATTAGGTCAAATACGTTTCTTTGAAGAATTGAGGTTTTTATTTATTTCATCTTGCAGTTATTTGTAAAATCTGTGGAAATTGCTTATACTACATAATTTGAAATTAACAGTTTCAAAAAGCGTATAAACTTTAGGGTTAGGTCAAGTGCTACACCAAAGGGATGAATTCGTGCTTAGACTGCAATATAAAAAATAAAAGTCGGAGTTGTAAGACATTTCAAATTCAATAAGAAACAGGATATATAAGACAAAGTGAAGTCTATTTGTTAAACCCGTTCAGAATATATTTTCCAATACAGTGAAATTATGTTGTTATGTTTAATATTTTTGATTAAATAAATAATAACGAAAGCCTAATCCGTCGATCAATCTGTTTGATGATTTTTTCTGAAAGGAAATTAAACTTTGTTTATACCATAGCAAAAATAGATTTCTCGATTCTACCATTCCATTCCCGTATACATACATCAGGATCGGTCTTTTATGATTGTTGCTCAATGCAGTCTTGATGTTGATCAAGACCGGTTTTGCATGATTTCTATTACTTTTACGATTATTTTGTAAGTTGGCTGAACTTAAACATATTGGGGCTGTTCTGTTGGTAAATGAAAAGAAGACGAGTAGGGTAGTTGAAACACTTTCGGCAAAATCACTGCCTATAATAACAACAATTTGAACTGTAGTATGTAGTATGTAGTTATGGTGGCAATATCTGCATTACAAAAAACACCACAGGGCAATTTAAAAAGTCAGGGAAAAAGTGTTTCAACTGTCCCCATAGCCGGGTCAGCTGTAACAAGTAATATGATGGACTCGAAGCGACACCAAATATTGACGGGCATGTTCCGACATAAAAGCTGCGTCTTTTTCTCCTTGTACGCCCTCCGTTATTGCTATTAGTTTTTGAAATACTAGCGGTGTTTCAACTTTCCCCTGTTTCAATTGACCCCGGAAGTGGGATCAAGAATTCCATTCTCTGCACCTTAACCTTATTCTACATTCCAGACATTCTGGATAATCATTCTAGACCCAAAACGATTATTCAAACTTTATTTCTCTTTGACATATTCGTTGACAAAATTATCACAAAATTTCAACTGGACAACTTGCATAATAATTATTAATGATAATGATCAAAATAACCGGAAGAGTAAGCAAATATTAAAATGTCAATTTATGTTACATTGACTAATTTTGTTTCATTCACCAATGATATTAAAAAACTATTTACTATTCAATCAATCGCGATCAAATTGCATATTATTGCACATAATGTAATTTTAATTAACATTTTTTCCAATTATTGTGTAACAATGAATGATTGGTTTTATGCATTAAATTAATCAGGAACAAATTGTACAATTATTTCAATCCACTCGTGCGTTCAATATAAACAAGACATTTCTTTTTCCTAAATTGTCTACTTTTTTATTCTTTTGGGATACTGCTAGTAACAATTTAACCTATTACAATTTAATTGGAAGCATAACATATTGTCGTATTATTTTTTATGCTAAAGGTATAAAATAATATGTTAAACATTTTTGTTAAAGTATTCAAATTGTAAAAATGTATGTGACGCCGCTGCTTGCAAAGATGGCAGGTGAGGAAAAATGATTGATAAGGGCTCGTGAGCGACCCAGGACCCAGGGTGTTGCGAGGTCATAAAATTTGGTAGACAGAGTTTGTGCAAATCTAAATTCAAATACAATTTTAGTGAATTATTCTTTTTCCTCTTCTACACTGAGAGAAAAGTTTGTTAATAATAAACAAATTTTATTTGGTGTAATGAAATGGTAGTTATGAATAGAGAGAAACAAATATTTGTTTAATATAAACAAATCATTTGTTTGACCATTATCTTTACAATAAATATATATTTACTAGCTGGAAGGCCCATCCACGGACGGGCAGTTCGCCAAAATGGAAAACTCGATTGGTGTGCTACTCGATCCCAGGGGGAGGTGATTTTAACTTTTAAGTTGGTAGTACAAACGACCAATCAGAATGTGTTGTGTGTCCTAAAAAAATGACACGCCGGAGCGTGCTGGTCTTTTATATGTTTGATTAACTATTGACGTGTGGGATTGTTAGAGAAACAAAATATTATATCAACACAGATTCAACTCTTTCTTTTGGTTTGGGATTATTATTTTTTATTTATCATTTTAATTACATTCTCCTATCAGTGCCCTCTTTATGCATTGTAGAGATATTTCCTTCGACCCTTAATTAACTTAACTTTTTTAATTTTTCCAGGACAACACCTCAACACTAGAGTACCGTGGCAGCTATGTGTCGGTTCACACACGATTTCTGTACGGAGACAAATAACAGGGCTGGGTTCGCTCTTCTCTCCTTTTCGGGTCGCCAAAAAATACAAAATGTGTGCCCTTGTAGCCTCACTATTTTCTCTATATTGAAATTCCTGTCTCAGGAACAAAATTGTATAAATTCGCTTTATCAAAATTATTGTCTTTATCGACAACGCTACTAAAATGAATTGGGGTTCTTCTGGTCGCATGAAAACAAAATCAAACGCAGCTTTGTGAAAAATGACTAATTTAATTTTCATAAAATAAATTTAATTTTATTAAACATAAACAGGTCGAGCATGAGCTGTTTACGAACAGATTCGTTTTGGTCGCAGAGTGTAAAATTGTGTTATAGAAACCCTTCGTATTTGCATTTACATGCAAATCGAACTCAAAATACTCCAGGTTTCTATTAAATGTAATTGTGTGATACATTTACAATAATAAATGGTGTGATAATATTCAAAGATTATTTATTTACCAGTGATGCGGCACTTGTTGTCGATGTTTTAGAACCGCTGTTTTGTTGCATTCGACACCTGTCATTCAGCAACCTGTTGCATCCTTGAACAGCTGCGTTCTTCAAAAAAATCGAGTTATTACTCCAAATCTTCGCAATTCTCCAAAAAATATCCAGATAAGGACAATCGGCAATCGTATAATAAAGTTTGTTGGCAAAACGCAAACGATTTGAACCAATTTAATAAATCGTGTAACTAACCTCAAATTTTGGTGAGTAAAAATTATTCGATGTAAATTTTAATGAATTTAAATTCTTTGTTCTAAGCATTTAATTGTAGGCACGTAATCGTCGTGATTACAAAAATCATTCGATCATTCGTCAATGGCGGAACGACAATTTTCACACACATGTGTGATACCAAATTTTACAAATGTGCGTTTCCAAAAACGCTGCAACTTGAAGATTCTACTTCCAAATTAATCTAAAAACACTCGTCTACTGTAGACGACACTTCGCACTAATTCTCAGCTTGAAAAACACTTGGGTTTCCAAGAAAACTCGAAAATTGGTCACTTATGGTGGACCTCACCAAAATCGCTGTTGTTGGCTCCACAGTCGCACGCCAACTTTTCTCGCCAACATTTTCTATCTTAAATGTTTAAAAACTTCAAATTGCCAACAGAAAATCGAAATTTTGAGCCACTTTGCACGTCAAAATAGGTAAATCTTCGCGGTTAAAATTCAAATGTAAATATTAAGTTCATTCCTTTTCAGGTTTAAATCGCCGTAAACTTTATAAAACACTGGATTTCAATTACGTTCAATAAAAATAGTGTGCTTGTGTCAGCGGTAACATAAATCGACCATCATTCACAAAACCGTGCTCGACCATGTTATTATGGATAAAACATCCCTTAATCTAAGACAAATTATTAAATACAAAGTTGGATCTAATTTTTGTTTCACCACAGTATATTATAGCATCAAACTCTTGCGAATCTGAAAATTAAAAATTCCTTAACTGACCAAGATTCGAAGCAGTGACGAATCTTTTGAACGTTGCGAGACTTGTGGAACCTGATTATGAAAAGTTTATTTTTGCATTAAAATCGTATGCGTGATAATTATTCTACTTCAATATACTGGAAGTATGTTAGGCCGTAAGAATTAAGACGTAACATTTAAACTAATACAATCACCTTACTTTTATGATACAGATTAAAAACGGCAGTAGATTTTCTAGGTAACCGAACGGAATATGGTTGAATTGTAAGGTCCTGTATGGGGGGACCTACTGTCTATGTCGTTTCCTGAAGATCAGCATTAGTTCTAATTTTTTTCCTTGTATTTGAATCTTGTACTTTCACATCATTTTCCGAGCACTCTATTACGTAAGTGCTTATTATATTAACTAATTATGCTAAACATGTTGCCTAATCTAAATTTAAATTAAGTACTCTGAACCTTGCTTAGAATTTAAATGCTTGCTTAGTAATGTTATTTTTTAGACTTGATTAGTTTGTTAATTAGTTTTCCAAACGTACTGCTTTAATTACGAATTCTTCTGAATTATCTTGGACGAAACAGACGTATGCTTGGAGTAGATATTAAGTTTACTAGTAAACAAGTTACTTAGCATTTGCAATACGACAAAGTTTGTCGATGAGTAATTACTTTATAATTATCTATTTAATCAAAACTGACTCCCAACTCAAATTTATTAAAAGTACATTTTGTTTATATCTTTATGGATAAGTACAATTTTTAAATTAATTCTGAACTGTAAATTTATGATTATCAATTTACGGTTAGTTTAGGAGATTTTAGTGCAAAACCTTTATGTCAATTACAATTTTATTTATCGCTAATTATTATGGGTAGTATAAATGACGCGCACGACAGGATTAAAGAGATTCCCATTAGATTTACATTGGATTAACAAGTTTCCCACTGGTTTTCTAATCCATTAGATTAGCAAAACATTAATGAGATTTCTCATTACACATTAAATCTCATTACACATTAAAAATAAGGTTAAGAGCGCGCTGCAAATTTTGATGCAAAAACATGTTTCGACAGATGGCGTATCCTAAAATATTAATCTTTTATAGTTATAAATATTGGATTTATAGTTGGGAAAAGGTCTAAGTGAAACAATTTTATTAAATTGCCGACGTTTCGGGCCCTTTTATTGGCCCATTTTCAAGGCTAAAAATATTATTATAATAATAATATAATAATAAAACAGATAAATTAACTATATACTAACCTTCTTTGGAGACCACTGTAAGTTTGACTACCTTTAAAAATTTTCGAAACGGTGAATAATAGAAATACTAAAATGAATAATGAATAGTAACAATAAACAGAAAAATTCAAAAAACAGAAAAAATTACTTTGCCTTTTTTCTCCCTCGACACAATTTCGGCAAATCAACCAGTGGCATAATTCGGATTTTCAGCGTTTGGGTTGTAAGCTCACACTGAATTTCCTAATTAGCCTCCTTGTATTGCATTCAAAACTTCAGCTCCCTCTATAGGAGGTCCTATAGAGGCAGTTTTCGGAATTGAATTTGAAAAGTGCGTGGGAGAAAAAAGTAACTTATTTAAAAAACCGCGAATCTTACATTTGCCTGCTCAAAGGTCAGTATGATAGTGTTTAAGGTTATATAGTCGTCTTCATTTTATCCAGGATGTACTTATAACCACCGTGAAAGTATTGGACATCCCTTTTAAAATTCATCGATTTATTATTCAAATGAATATTAATTGCTTCCTTTATTTTGCGTTTCCTACCAATGTCTTCCCTATCTAAGATTGCGATGCCTTGGTGGTTTATGGAATGTGACTTTGAGGCCATGTGTTTGCATAAAGCAGTATATCTATCGTCGTTGTCGGTCATAAAGACGCGAGCATTTTTAACGTCTCTAGTATGCTCCTTTATGCGAAAACCAAGTTTCCTTGAGCTCTCACCCACATACACAAGGTCACAATCTTGACAGGGAATTTGATACACCACTCCGCTCCGAGCATCAAGAGGAGTAGGATCTTTAACATTGGAAATTATCTTTTCACCAAAACAGAATTTTAATAATTTATAAAAGTCATATGAATAAACGATAACTAAGCTAGGCAATAACGAAGTTTGAGCTTCCAATGTTGAATATTTACAAGTATATTCCAAAAAGATATGCACATGTGAAAATATTGAATATATTTAAAAATATTTATCTTTGAAAGCTCAAACTTCCTTATTGCCTAGCTTAGTTATCGTTTATTAATATGACTTTTATAAATTATTAGAATTCTGTTTTGGTGAAAAGATAACTATAAAAGATTAATATTTTAGGGCACGCCATCTGTCGAAACATGTTTTTGCATCAAAATTTGCAGCGCGCTCTTAAATCAAATTCAGTCTCTTAAGCAGATTACACCTCTGTAATGTACATTTTATGTGTACACCTAGATGATTTTCATTGCTAATTTTTTGCTTGCCATAAAGTTTGAAAATTAACTTTCAAAGAGAATAACGAATATTTACGGAAACGCGCGAAGTGATTATATTGGAACTGACTGATTTGTGACATAATTCAAATGTAAGGTTAGATTTATTCAATGTCAAGGTTAAGTACGGTACAGTTCGGTTCAGTTCGTTGTCGCGAATCTTTGTAATTTGGAAGTTAATCTTAAAGCCTTTGTCAATTTTAAGTCGATAGATCTATTATTCATAATATTGGTTCAAATAAATATGGTATAAGTAGAAATTGCTTTTAAATAAACATAAAGTGTACATCGATATCAATTTAGTAATTTGACATGACATAGTTAAATGAACATCAATGCGATTTGTAAAATGTAAAATATGGTATAAATTTGAACGCTCTCTTATAATTTCAGTGATGAACAAAAATTTAATTAATTATGAAAATTCTAATTTAGTTGTTACTTGTTTAAACTGAAGCAAAATATGGGTCGAATGAATATTATTATATATTCGCTTTTTACCTTTTTTATGATAACATAAAATTTGCTAACCAAAATTAACACAAAGCTACCACCTTCAGTTAATTAATTAATTTTGTAATAAAGGCAAATATTAAACTTTTGTTACATTTGCAATGTTTTCATTCGAAAAGGCAAACGTTGATGTCACTAAATTATAAATTAGTTTATACCTGATAAACTTCACCGCTTTATCAGCCAATGTCAGCATCATTGACGCTTTTTTTTCAATGTAGTATACAATATTGACTAAGTAATTACCGATCAGTAATACATTAATTAAATAACAATATACAGGGTGGTTCCAAATATTGAAGATAAAGTGTGCCTGCTTATAATGGCATACAGAATTTTTTAAAGATTTTAATTCAGTAAACAATTCGATATATTGATTAATAAATACCTACATTTTAAACTTGTGCAGCTACGCTAACGTAAATTGACATAACGTGATAGAAACTGTGCTATCATAGGCATATTTCCCCTATCTAGACTATTAACATTATAACAAAATTGAAAATTTGAATTATAAAATTCGATCTACTTCTTGTGAAAATTGGCAACCAGTTGCTGCCTCGCTTTTGTATTTTCCGTGCATTTCATTAGATTATAAAGAAAATACAGCTTTAGAAATAGTGACGTCAGTTTTTGTCAAGAGGGTTTTTTAACAATCAAATTATAAAACTTTTTTATTTAAAGTAGTTGAATTCAGTCGATCGAAAATGCGTTGTCTTTTTTATCATTCAACTTACGGATTTCCATTAAACTTCTACCATTTTGCCCAAATCCATTGTTGTAATTTCTAAACATTTTAGCAAAACTTTTGATTTACATTTTACCGTATTACTAATATTTTGATACATTTCTATTTGTGTAGAAATTAAAATTTAAACAATTTTAATTTATTTCCAGTTTGTTTACTTCTACATGAAATATTTATTTCATCAGGTATTTCAATTTGTTAGGGAATTTATTAATTTAACATTTATAGTTTGTTAGTAAAAATTAATTCGTATGGGAATAGTCATGTTACATTGTCTGTTAACAGAATTACATCACGGGATATTATCAATTATTTAATTTTCAATTATTTCGAACCAATCTCTACTTGAATGAGCCACAAACCGAATATTTTTTTAAATATTGCGCCATTTAAGATCGCTCATGGTGATTGTATTTTCTCATTCAAGTTTACAAAATCGGAAATTATAAATTCGTAAGCACAAAAAAAGGATTTTATTTCCGTTATTATTTTCAAAGTTTACTGTTTATAAATTTTCTTTTTAAGCGCTGAAGCGCACAAATTGAGAATGGTGGTAGTAAATTTACTTATCGTTAAACATGGCGGACCTTAGAGTTTCCGCTTCAAGGACGAGAGCACTGCAAACACTAATTGATTTTATCATCGAATACGTAAACAATAAATTATTATATTAAAAAATAGCTGTTTGGTAAAACAATTCAATTAACAAAGTAGTAACATTTGTTCAAAAACAATAAAGAACAAAATTTGTGTGTAAATGTACGGGATTGGACAAAAGTTGTTATTATTTAGGTTAACTCTCGAAATCGCACTTGCACTATACTTTTGGCTGATTGGAGCAATCTTTCCTTGCAGTCTCAAGGTATGCAGTAATAGGGAAGATGCATAAATTTTTTTTATAGCGTAGTTGGATAAAAAATACCTAGATATACTGATTAATACTATTTAATTTATTAATTTTCGTTTCGATAACAATTTAAAAAATATTTAAAACTCTATCAATTTGAGTGCTAGGAAACGACCGCGCATGGCGCCATTTACTTGTGACGTAATCTGGTATTCTGTGATCTGGTAGTATGGGACTTACGCACGACTTACGTTAGTTTAGAAACTAATTCAAGAAAGAATTAAAGATTAAAGGATTAATCTTGATTAATTTTATACCAACATAAACATATTATAAATATTTCTATTTCTATAATATATTAATAAACGACATTCAATACATGACAAATATATTTTAGCGCGTAATTTTTTGTTAAATTTTAGATCTTGGGTTAGTTTAGTTTTGTGCTTTGAAAGTTGAAGTTAGTTAGTGTTATTATCATGGAAACCAAAAAGAAGACGGGCTATAAGTTAGTATTGTATTGTTCTAAAATGTAAGAGCACTACAATAAAAACACCAAATGAGCTGTTTTGGTTTCAAAATTAAATTAACTATTTCACGTTTTGTTGAAAAATGAATGCATTACATTATTTATTACGTACTTCCAATTTTTATTGATGTATAATATAATATTTATTTCAATTTTAGATAGGTAGAAAAAGACATGGCAAATTATACTCGATACCGAATCATGGCTCATCTTAAACACGTCTATTTTAGGCAAATTATCAGACTGAGCTTGCAGACAACCACTTTCAGTCATGGTCGAAATAACAAACACTCAAACAAACTAATAAAACAATCAAAAACAGAATTACGTACCAAAGTAACTCGTATAATATACCTTGAATACGTACCAACTGCTTGCATACGCGGGAATCGGTCTACCGTATGACGTCAAACCAATGGCGTTGCGTTCATGGTCACATGATATATTTTAAATTATCAGTGAATTTTAAAATCGATTATTTATAACAAAATACAATAAATAGAAGTTATTCTTGCTGATTTGTTATTTAATATATTAGATTAATCAAAAAATACTGTTTTAATTAAATTTTTTTATTCATGCATGTTCCCTATTGTAAGTAGATTATTATCAGGTGGCGCTCATTTGATCTGATGCAGATTTAGTTTTGTCGTCCCGATATTTTTTTCCAAAGTTTGCTAATCACGACTTAAGCTGGTGGGAGACAAAATTATTGTGGATACTTTACCAAAAATTAGCGTATTTTTGCTTAAAAATGAAATATTCTTTCATCTACAAGGAAATTTAGAGAATTACCGATGTACTATTATGTAATTCTAATATTCTAAACAAGACCATTTTGAATGTAATACTGAAATGTTTTCTCAAAGAAACTCATGTCGTAAAGCATAGGCAGTTGATTACATTTTCTTAATTATATATTACCCATTAACAACCAAAGCGACTCGGAGACATGTAAAGTGTCGTCTAGCGTAGTTTCATTTGCTTATTAATATTTACCGCGTTCAGAATGCTAAATCCTGCAACTATTTGATCTTTTAGTATATCACGTTTCAAATGTGAACCCAGAAAGCATTAAATTAAGCTATATTAGCTACTACCACTTTCCTAACCTAAAAAATTACCACTTTACTTGTAAAGCTACGTCGGTATATCACATTTATAGTTAATTTAAAGTCTTAAAATGTCAGCTATTGTATGGAAAGAAAAATTGATTTTTCGAAAATGCGATGTAAAATTTAGGCACCTTCAAGTACTTTACGCTAAATATAATTTCAACCTTATCAAGAAAGATATTTGTAAAATATATTAACAACGTGACCAGTAAAAAGGGTTTTTTAACTAATGGAATACATAATTTAATTTAAATTAGAGTTATAAAAAAACTCAATAAACACGCTCAACTATAAACGCGTTTAATGACCTTTTTTCCAATTGCTACACTTTCTGCAATTCAGTAAACTTTTACAACTTTATGATCGCTAAACGTGCTGGACTATACTAAGTACTTAGTTGATTTAATGAAAAATTGATTCCTGATTTGCAAGCTTCCCGTAAAGTTTTTATGAATACCCAAATAAAATTACTGCAGCAAAATCAAAATTTAAGGTTTATAGTACTCGTATAAGTAATAACCTCATTTTTCAGTTTATTAAGCCAATAAAAACGTCTCACAAATTTTAATTTTAGTTTTAATATAAAATAAATTCACTTTACCTGGCTATTATTTCGAAACCCTATTTTTGAATTTACCCAACTCCTGAACGCATATAAAAATGACTGCGTAAGGAAATAACACTACGTAATTATCAATTACTTATCATAAAATAAAAATTTTTGGATGTAGTTATTCTTTTAGTATTATAGCATTTAATTTTCATAAAATAAACGGTAATTTATTAATATCAATCAATCAAGGGTTCTCCATTCCTGTCCGGAATATTACCACTTCTTAGAAGTTCTCACAATCCATTTCATGAGGTGGATTACTCTTCTTTTGCTATTCCTTTTACTAGTGGCGCTTTTCATTATGTCAAGCGTAGTGTCCTTAATACTAACTAAATTAAGTAGTAATCGGTGTGTGCTTGTCATTAATTATGAACAAATCAGATGTTATAGTAAATATAATTAACTAATATGAACAAAATTAACTTATAAACACGATTTCCAATATAAACAACGCAAAATGCAATGTATAACTTATCAGATCACTCCACAGTTTGTAACAAAACTACCCTCTGAATCGCAACCCCTAATGAGAGGGTCCGTCACAATCCGGAGATAGCCTCTCCAGTTTGTTTGGCCACGATGTTCACACACAGAACTTGAGAGATGCTATGACAGTTCCAATAATTGTAATGTGTATGGGTGTGTAAAACATAGACACAGTAGCCAATGATATTAACAATCAAAAAGTGCATCCAGTCTAAATATAACCAAGTACCCAATAAAACCAGCAACCTGTTACGGTTACTCAACATTGAAAACAAAAGCCCAGTAACACGTCGGTTCATATGAATTGGAAAAGCGCTTTATGTAAGTTTATAATATAATGGTGACAGGTGTTCGTGTCCAATATCTGTCCAACGTCCGCCTTAAAAGATGAAAATCTGTAACTTATTAATTTACACAGGAAAACATTTGATCGATATTCACGACACTAAAACACTGCTTGCAGATCTGTAGCAGGAACAGTGAGAGGTGGTGTTGGAGATGTTACGCACCGCTGGACCATCCAGATGATCAAAGAATTCCCCAAGTTATCATCCTAAACAACAACAATAAGACGTTGCCAACTGGAGGAAATCCAAAATGGTTCCACAACTTGCGCACCAAAAACTGCATCGTAACTCGCACATTAAGAGCCTCTCTTATCACTTTTGCTCAAACAGATGTTATAAACAGGAGCTTTAGATACTACACGACATCTGAGCTATCTATTTCACGACTATCACGATAAAAATGGTGACATTAGACCAAAAAACCCTTTTTATGCAAGCAAAATATCGGAAATTACCAAAGTCGCTCTGAAATTATGTACGCTCACTATCGTCGAGTTCGCAAGACTCAAGACCCAGGTATTCCTACGCAAAATGTTTTCAATATTAATAGCATGAAATAAAAGGCATGGGCCGTATTAGAAATATTGTGAAACGATATGAAATGTAGTACCATGTAACAAATTGCAAAAATTCGTAGATATAATATTATGAATACAGGAACAACAATTTTTAGATGAAACAATCGAATCTCGTTAATCCATTAATGCGCGTCACTCCCCCCCTTAAGTTTCCATGAAATAATTTCAATTTATACTTGAAATATTGAATACTATAATAGCAAATATTATACTACGGTAATATTTCGTTTTGAAATTATGTATTAAGAGGCGGTCAGAGCATAGTGGTCAAGCAAGTTGACTATGAACTCTGAATGCCCGGTTCGATTCCGGGTGAAGTATTCTGGCCGTCTCTCCCCACGAAGTGTGGGTTCTTCGTTAGGCTAGCGACTCGGCATAGGTAAAAACATATTTAAAATGCTAAAAAGCAAACGCCAGCATCGGCTAGCGTTTGCGAACTGGTAAACCGCTCAGCAGTATACGAGTAAAGGCCAGGATAACAGGAGTACGGGAACCAACGAACATAATTCTCGATTGAGAGGTGTGGGATTTAAAAACAAAATTTGGTCGCAAAATCATGCAGTTTAAGGGGGGTCCAAAGCATTGGTCCCTCTGCCTCCCCCCCGTTATTTACGCCATTATCCATACCTCTCCAGACCCTAGGTTAAACACTAATTTCTTCACATTTTAGGGTGTTTAGTTTAATTAATTAAGGAACGGGAAGCTAAACTAGAAACTAAAGAGGAAGAGGATGTCTCCAAACTTCACAGTGTCTTTTTAGCAAATAAGTGGTTATGAAATAATACCGCAATGCCGTGAGTGTTGACTTTATGAATGACAGGCACATTATGAGAGTAACGGATAATAAAATTAAGATGATTACGGAGAGCTTAGGCAATTCACTCCATTAGTGATGACTGATAACTGATGACATCAGAAACTACTAGGTATAGGCCCACTATACTGCGCTAACTGTTTCAGTGCTTAGTGGCTATGTACATGCGCTAACAAGGGGAAGGCCAACATTTCTTATCAGCGATTTTCACCATTATTCCATTATTATTATACGTGATCTTCACAAATAGAACTTCATCTGGTGAAAATTTAAAATCCCCTAATTCAGTCAATTTGTGAAGATCACAGATCATAATAATGGGGCAAGTCGGTGATAAGCAATGCTGGCCTTTCTCTTGTAAGTTTTATAGCCACTATAAGCACTGAAACAATTAGCGTAGTATGGTTAGCCTATATTCTGAGAGTTTTGACGTCACTCTAATGAAGTTAATTAGAAGGATACTTAGAAAGAGGAGGTGCAATCGAGAATGGAGGAATGCGAAGGGTATAAAATAAATAATATTACAATGCTCTTCGATCATTCAAGGTGCATTGGTGATATGGAGTAAAGATCGGGACCCAAAGTTTGCAAAGGCCCATGTATGCGTAATTAAAGCATAAACAAATTCCCTAGAGGCTTCGATCCTCCGTCGGGGACCTAGGCGAGTTTAAGGAGCTCTAATGGATAAGCTGCATGGAGATCCGAGGTAGCGTAAAGACCACTAAAATGGGGGCAGAGAAAGAAGATCAAACCCAAGCAGAGTGGGAATTCTTTTTCAAAATGGTCTAACAAAGGAAAAGTAAACCCAAAAATGATAAGTAGGTCACTCACAGCCTTACGGAAGTAGTCACGGCTATCGGCGAAGCTATTGACGGTGACCAAAGGGCAACGAGGGCAGCAAGGAGATTAAGAAAAACTCAAATGGGGGATGTGATGATTGAGATGGAACGTACGGAATGCAGTTAGTTGGATTTGAATCACCTTAGTTAGCCATCCACGAAGATTAGATGAAACATCGGGGGGTGAACAATGCTGCAGACTTTTGAACAATGTATTGCAAAGCTATATCCCCAAAAGATTAAACAGCTCTCCATAAAAAAGCCAGCTATTCAGAAATATGTTGTGAGAAAGCTTTTTCAATTGACTCATAATATGTTTAAGACGCTTCCTAAAAATGTAAATGATAAAAATAACCAAGTAAAGTCAATTTCCAGGCAAGACATTTATTTGAATTTGTAGAAAGCTTTTAGATAAAATCAATGTTTTAAAAAACTAAACAGATTTTCTTTCCAATTTAAATTTTAATAAATGATTATTTACATTACTTGTTTAACTGTTAACTTGAAAGTTTAATTTCCTAGTAAGAATAACACATTTAGACACAAGTTGGGAAGTTCCAATTTTCTCAAGTGGTTTAAAACCACAATTACAAGAACTTACGTAATTCTGAATAATAGTTACTTCAGAGATAAACAGGGCAGAAAAGTCTTCCTTCGCTTCCATTTGTTTTGCAAAAATACAGCTGACTAAAATATTTGAAAAGATGTAATTTGGAAAAATTATTATGGTAATTGGTAAACTTTCAATAAAAGGAAAATTATGTTTAGGTTTTGGCAAGTTTCTCTGATCTACGCAAGTATCCATTTCCAAGGATACACCTGCATAATTTATACCATTTATAATTTCCTTTGATGTTGAAGATGTTTATTAAGTATGCTAATTTCGTGTAGTTTTTGGTAATTTAATTAGTTGCTCCCTAATCTACATACATTGTTTGTTTTTACATTATTTCGTTCTACAATACCACCAGGAATTTTACTTGTTTTGTTTATTATTAAACGCCAATCAAACTCGCTTATAAAAAAAAAGGTATTAATAATTTTGTAGAACCATAACCGTGAAGAAAGCTGTTAGTAGCCAGCAGAAAATCATAAAATCAAGCCAAACGATAATGGCAAACTCGAGCCATTATCTTGCAATAAATCTCCCTTACGAGACTAATGAAACAGAAAGCTTTCCACTTTGACAGTAATTGTAATAGAACTTTCCGAAAGAGTGTATAAATATAAATAGTAATAAGAATCTCAAGTACTAACCAAATTATAATTATTGTTTTTAATAATGGTCTATATGGCTTTGTGTAAATCTAACTAATTGTTAATAAAGACTAACTTGAAGCGCTTAAAATTTTGTTAGGCAGAAAAATTACTTTTTTATAAATTATTTAAGAAGATTAGGGGTGGAAATGATGCGATAAAATTTAATAAACCCCACAATAGATCTACCAATGTTACTTGAACGCACATAATCCAACACATCTGTCTAAATCTAAAGCTTTGAACTTTTCCGTATCTCAACCTATCGATGATACTTCACGAAACTGAATTCAATACAATACCGTAGTACCTACCACATTTTTTAATTTCATTTTTAAAAATAGAATACAATGATATTTTATAAAATCGTAACATCGAAGATTATTGTTTAATGGTGTAAAAAAGAAACTACATGGCAAAAAATGGAAAACTGTTTTTCTTTCTCTTTCGCGGTTATCCGCGAGATTCTTCGCTAGAAAAATAAGGAAACAATCAGTCATGATGTATAAACGCAACTGTCATACCGCACACCCTTATGGTATTATAAAGTAGGACACATTTTAAAAGATTATTTACGTTACCTACAAAAATGGAATATTGTTCTCGGTAAAATCTTGGAAAATCAATTTTGTTTTAACCGAAGTAACCAGAAGAAAACTCGATTATACAAATTTCAGCACAAAATTGTAGTTGTAATAAAATTTTAATAATTAAATAAACAAATTTAAATAATAAATTTGTTATAAAATAAACACAGAGGAGTCGTAATTTGCAACATAGTTTAATTATAAGATTATTAAAAGCTTGGGCACACACTGCATAGGTTTAATTTAATTCGTGCACATATTTGAATGATTAAATGCAAATTAAACAAAATCGACTTGATTACAGCAAAAATATTTAAATTATTGTACGTTTTTCGTTTATTAATTAAGCACAACAAAGCAAGAAACAAAAATCTATTTATTAATTAAGTGGGTGTTGATCGCCCACTGGGACTACAGATCGGGGTAAGACTACCCTTCTACAGTTCAACTTCGCACCTCCCACTGGGTTTCCTTGCACTCCGCACGATTTTCCAAAGTCTACAAAATGTTTTCATTTTTGTTTATTTAAACATTTGGCCATCTTAGAAAATCCTGTGGGGTTCAATGTGCCCCAGTGTGTTGTGATAATGTTATTTGAACAATCAGAACTTTTTTCTATTTTTTAAACCAAATCAACAAATTTATTAGGGAGAGGAAATGTAATTATGTGATTTCCATTAACAGTTGGTTTAATTGCATTCTATGTTTTAATCCCACGCTAACTTTATAATCTTACATGGCGCCCTACCGTTTGTAATATGTACATCAAATTAGAATTCTTAGATGATGCAAATTTCGAGCAAATAAAATCAAATTTGGATTATACGTTGCTGATATTAATAGTTTTCACCTAAATTATCTACCCTTAACATAAAAGAACTAAACAATAGTGCAATGAAAAACTTTTCGTGAGTTTCTAAGATCGGTGGTCCAATATACTATGCAATTATCCCGTATAATTTATTAATTTTGAATTTGATTTTTCTAATTTTTCGACCATGAGACTCCATGGTTATTATTTTCAAATTTTGAGAAATTATTTATTTGTTTACATACTTGAGTTAGCGTAGTTAGATGGATAAACCTCGAGGTACTAACCGTTTGATTTGTAACAAAAACTACCCTTTGAACCCCTAATGAGAAGGTCGACCCAGCAGAGACCAGAGTCCGTCACAATCCGGAGATAACTTCTCCAGTTTGTTTACCACGATGTTAATAGACTAGCTCCTGATTAAATGTGGAGGCCAGGTCGTGGGTTTCTGAAAAAAAAGACCGGTAGCTTGGGAAAACTCCAAAAAACGCAAATAGAAATCAAATGCTTAAATTGACACACAAACCTGAGAGGTTCCAATAAATGCAATGTCCGTCAAGTTGGACCCCCGACTTTTGAATTTTGAAATTTTTTTTACGTCATTTGGAAGTGCTCGCGAAGTGCTGGCGAGTGCTCTAATGTATTTTGAAAGTGCTGGGTCCGTTAACTTTTTATTAAGAATTGAAATATCGGCTTTTGACAAAACGTCAAGTTGTACCCCGCCAAATTAAATTTTGTCAAATATTAAAAAAATTTTACGTCATTTGGAAGTGCTCGCGAAGTTCTGGCGAGTGCTCTAATTTATTTAGAAAGTGCGGAGTCCGTTAACTTTTTATTAAGATTTGAAATATCGAATTTTAGAAAAGCTCCGAGCAAGATACATTGAATTCCCAAATTCAAGATTATCGGATTAATTCAAGAATTAATCCGAATTAATCTGATAATTAATTGGATACCAATTTAAAAAATTTACTATATAAGCAACTAGAAACTACATGACAAATATAAAAAATAGCAAATACCTTAAAATAATAAATTTGAAATGGACAGCATTGAAGGAAATTCCAGTAATTTAGACCAAAATAAATATAGCATTCTAGAAGAATGCTTACTTGAACATAATGTAGATAAATCTATATTTCAAAAAAATGGTAAAGCAGTATATCCTTCGGATGAAGTTTACGCAAAAGTTTCCACCGAGTTGAAAGCGAAATACCAATTAAGCTATAACCCGAAGACTATTTTTTATAACTTAATAACGAAAAAAAAAATTAGAAAAAATCGTACAATTACAAAAAACTTTATATTCTGATACTGCGAAAATAGAATTTATGTCTAAATTACTGGAATTTTCTTCAATGCAGTCCATTTCAAATTTATTATTTTAAGGTATTTGCTATTTTAAGGTATTTGCTATTTTTTATATTTGTCGTATAGTATCTATACTCTGTTTACCCAACAGATGCACCATGGCTCCTCCCCAAAAATTTAAGCCAATTAGCGCATCAACCAATTTTACACGCTAAAAAAAATTTACATAAAAGTTCAAATGATTGTATGACATTAAAAATCAATTTATAGGTTAAAAAAAACTATGACGTTAGTGTTGTAAACGGGAGTTTCAAAATTCGACCAATAGAAAAATTCTATTCGAATATCCCGCGAGTTTTTAGGGAGGAGCTTCGGTGCACCTGTTGGGTAAACAGAGATAGTTGCTTATATAGTAAATTTTTTAAATAAATTGGTATCCAATTAATTATCAGATTAATTCGGACTAATTCTTGAATTAATCCGATAATCTTGAATTAATCCGATAATCTTGAATTTAGGAATTCAATGTATTTTGCTCGGAGCTTTTCTAAAATACGATATTTCAAATTTTAATAAAAAGTTAACGGATTCAGCACTTTCTAAATAAATTAGAGCACTCGCCAGCACTTCGCGAGCACTTCCAAATGACGTAAATTTTTTTTAATATTTGACAAAATTTAATTTGGCGGGGTACAACTTGACGTTTTTGTCAAAAGCCGATATTTCAATTCTTAAAAAAAGTTAACGGACCCAGCACTTTCAAAATACATTAGAGCACTCGCCAGCACTTCGCGAGCACTTCCAAATGACGTAAAAAAAATTTCAAAATTCCAAAGTCGGGGGTGTGCGTCAAGTTGGCCCCCGCCCGGCTGAAAATGGTTAATCGCTAATAAAAAGTTAACGGACCCAGCACTTTCAAAATACATTAGAGCACTCGCCAGCACTTCGGGAGCACTTCCAAATGACGTAAAAAAAATTTCAAAATTTCAAAATTCCAAAGTTGGGGGTCCAACTTGACGGAGCCGCGCTAACCTGCACAGTAGCAATGAATAATTAGGATTTTATAATCAAAGAGTGCGCCCCGTTAAAATTAAACAAGTACCCAAATATAAACACAGTAACCTCTAACGGTTACCCAACATTGAATACAAAAGCCCAGAAACACGTCCGTCGGTTCATACGAATTGGAAAAGATAAAATTGCTTACCTCGAGAGTATAAGCTTACAATACCATGGTGACAGGTGTTCGCCTCCAACAGCTTTCCCAACGTGTGGCTCCAAAGAAGATAACACTGCGGCAGATCTGAAGCTGAAACTGAACCAAAGAGAGATGGTGCTGGAAATGTCAACAAGATTGGACCATCCAAGCAACAAAAAGAATTCCCCGGGCGTCATCCAAAACAAACAACAACTGGAGGAAATCCAAAATGGTTCCACAACTTCAAAAACTGCATAAGAGCCTTTCCTATTTGCAGATGTTTAAAAACAGAAGCCAAAACCACCACACGACGACTATACTACTGTTTCACTCGGTAAGGCACAAATAAATAGCTGCGCTGGACCAAAAGAATACCTGGCACTTAAAAAAATTGTGGTGAAAACAGCGTACGTTTGCCATAGTTGACCTTGCAAGACTCCCGACTCAGACATTCCTACGCCAAAGGTTCCCCTATTAACTATCTGCTGTAAAATGCATTGAATTTAGCGATTGCATTTACATAAAATGCATGGGCCGTACTTAGATGAGAAAGTGGTAGAGCAGTAGCAACCAAAGATGAGTAGGTGTAGACAAAATCCGGCGCAGTAGACATCGCGTGACACCCAATTCCACCAATTGACACCAACATAAGCAAGATTATACGAGTTTTGGTTTCTACGCTAATGCCCCACCTACTCATCTTTATTTGAGACCACTTTACCACGTAACGATGTGCAAAAATTCGTTACAAGTTCTACGTATAGTAGTGCTAAGATAAACGTAATGCAACCGTTACCAATTTAATTTTTTGATTGTATCATCAATTATAAATTAGATTCACTCTTGTACTCACGCCCGCTCTTTTAAACTTTTGAAACTCTTTGAAAAATTGTTCGAAGTTCAGTTTTCACCCTTGCAGCATTCTAGATGGGTCCGCTATGAGGCTGAAAATATTGACTAATCTCGTCTACAATTGACGCTTTCTGAATGAAAGCTGAAAATGGTCTAGGCGTAGTGCAAAATTAATTTGGTTGCTTGACCTTCGACTTCACATGGAGTGGATTACAATAACATGTACATTTTTATGTTGGTAATGCTCTGCATAGTACTTTAAAATCAATTTAGAAGTTTGATAATGACTCAATACAAAAATTTTTGATCATCTGCCAAGTTTTCAACGATATCAAAACAATTTTCCGCGACAATTATTTTTTTTTGTTCTAAACATGTTTTGTACTTTATCATGGTATATAATTGCAGTTTATTATTTAACATTAACTTGGTCAAATAAAATAAACTCCCTTAGGGTAGGCATATTGTATTCACTTACATACGTAAATACAATTTTATACGCTTTTTGCATAAATCGTTAAACCTTCTAAATATTAAATACATTTTTATACCTTCACCGGGATTGAACCGGCATTTTCATAATAGAGCGAGCGACTTACAATAGTGCACTACGCAACCTGTTCACTTTTGATTTCTCAACTTTTGAAATGTTGCAGCAAAAGCTACTCTCTGAAACGCCACCCCTAATGAGAGGGTTAACCCAAACAGAGACCAGAGTCCGTCACACTACGGAGATAACATCTCCAGTTAGTTTGGTCACGATGTTAATAAACTAGCTCCTTATTCATGGGCCGTACATAGAAATATTGAAATGAAATGAGAAATGAGTACCACGTAACGAAGTGCAAGAATTCGTTACAACCTGTCTTTAGTGAAACGAGAGCAAACAATAGTAAAACCATTCTTTTGATCGTGAGCCTAATTTTATTTACATACATCTACATCTAGTTTCCCTGCTTTTGATGCAATTAAACATCTAGGAAAATAGATGACTATTATGTATAAAATAAAAGATCATGAGCTAAAAATGATGAATGATGATGATCACCGTAAATGATTTGTAGATATTTTCGTCGCATTAGCGTTTGTTAAGAAGTCTCTCCACGCGACTTGCAATCTGTGAACTTCAGCATTTCTTTACTGCCTTGCTTGCATTTATGAATGGTTTCTTTTTCATGTCGTTTTTTTAGAGTTCTTGTGTTGCTTTCCAAGTAGCACACAACGTCTCATTGACGTTCGTTAAAGTCCATTTTAGGTACATACGGTCATGGGTAAATAACACGGAGGAGGAGCTTTCTAGTAAATTATTATATTGAATTTGTGGTCCATAATTTTTACAGGCGGAGCTAGACTTCCAAATTTGTTATGCTAGAATTATTTTAAAGTGTTAGAAAACAAGTTTATAAATTTCGTCTGAGGAGTTTCAATATAAGCAAATCACGTGTCATGGATGATGAACCTTTTTTTTTTGAAGTATCCATACTTTCAATTAGTGGTTTACCTTGCTTTTAAAAAATATTTAAATAATATTTTGACTATAGATCAAAACTATTTAATGTATTTGAACAAAATATTCAGAAATTATTTTCATCACAAGTGCAGCAGAATAACTACTAGAAGAGGGCATAAAATTTATGCAAAGAGGTAATTTGTACAAAATTGAAAAATTAAAAATTACTTAAATAAAACTAATGATAAAATGAAAACCGTTTAAATTCAAAGCTCTTTAGCAGACTAGATGAAGTATAATATGCAGAAATTGAATCAGCCCGTAATATGGATTTACTGGGGAGAATATTGTTGAACATTTACTGGAAGATGTATGGATACTATGTATTATTGTGATTGCACTACGAAGCTTTCTCACTTTGCCTGTCATGTCGAGCTTCGGCATAATGTGACAGAAATTTGAGTAAAATGAAAGAGATTTGTAAAATAAATTTAAAGCGTGTAACTGAATTAGTTGGTCCAAACTTGATTATTAATTCTACTCATCTTTTCTCTTGACCGTGACAATAACCTAGAGAAGTATGAATGATGACCTAAAAATGTGTTCTGTTTCAGCATAGTCGGAGATGTAAAAAAATGTACTAAAAGTGCTTCTGGGGAAAACACAAGTAAAAAGAAATATTAGGAAGAGCTCTGAATTTTTGCGTTTTTAAAATCTTGCCGTTGAGTGTAGCTACTCCAAAGCACCCAGTCTTACTATGGTTCTGGCAATTAAGTTATTCATTTTCGTTATTTAATTGCTCTAATTATCATTATTCAACATTTACAGCTTTTCGTTGTAGCTACCTCATTTTTCAGCTCGCCTAAAAGCTACTTTACTCCTTTGAGCTTATTTCGGTAGAATTTGTCACCTGGAAATTAAATTCGTTTAATTTTGGCAACCCATTTTCGAGAATTAACAAAGGAAGGTTAGGGACTTTAATTAATTTTGTTTTATTTACGTGTCAAAATTCTTTTGCTGGAATTTAATTTTATGTTTTTAGAAAACCACTAAAATTTTTATTATTTTGTTTTGGAAAATGTTTCGTTGCGTTATTGCAAACATGCAAGTAATTTTCAATTATAAAGAATTTCAATTTTTGAAAATCAATGATAAGTAAATTGACGAGACTCAAGTGCAATGGGGCGGTTGAATTATCAAAAATGGATAATAATTGGATTTGAAATGAGGATTACAAATTCAGCGGATATGAGACTAAATCATGTCAACCAATTTCCATACCAGCGTGAACCAATTGTTTTTCAAAAAACGTAAATAAGAAATATGGTAGAATGTAGAAAAACAAATTGTTTGTTATAAAAAATAAGAATTAGCTACAAAGGATCGCTAATTTATTATTAACATTTCCGTATTTATTTTAAATTTTGTTGCCAGTTCCATTAAGTTCAGTATATTATAATATTTTAATATTATTAATATAATAAATTAATAATTATTATTTTAATGTTAATTATTCCATTTGGTTTTGCAATCACCGTAAAAGTTTATTCCCGTGTTGACAGCCTATTAAATGGTACGATTTTGCAGCTAACTTTAGAAATTATCACCTTTTCATATTCGCATTTCGTATTCATAAAATATTTAGATAGAAATATCTTGAGAAGAAAAATATTTTTATAACAAACAATTTTAATCTCCTCTGCAATAATTTGGAAAATTCAAAGAAAGTTATAACTTTTGAAAGAAAAGCGAAATAGCTCTTGATATCTGTTGTTAAATTTTAATGAAAGAACAATAAACTTAATATTATTTCATACACCAACGAAGGCTACAAAGTTAAACATAAAATTCACAAAGTATTTTATGTTAAACTCAATATTACAATATTTAAATATAAAATAAAGATAAGCTGCGGAATAACCGATTGCAGATTTTCCGTCAGTCTCATGAGAACGAAAGGAAAGAAAAGTGCAATTATTAATGCTTTGCATTGACGGTAAGTACTCATCGTTTCTCCGCAATGGTGGTTAACATCAATCCCATTTAGCAATAAGAAAATCTCTACGTATACCAGGGAACAGTTTTTACAATGTTCGCTATTATACGGTAAAGCCAATTTGGATATCAGACAATGAAAAGCTTTAATAATTTGTACAAAGAAAAAGGTTTATCATAAAAGCGTTCAAGTACTAAACAATTTCCAGAAAATCGTTAAAACGATTTGTTAACAAGTCAATTAAAACTTTTTTTATTCCAATTACCCAATTAGGGTGGTATTAACTACAGTTAAGTGTCACAATATTGCAGTATCTCGTCTCTCTACCCTTTAAAGTTAATTCCAGTAAAGATACACAGCTCTAAAGCATAATACCTCCCCAAATAATTACATCACCGCCACCAAATTAGATTATTTCCGTGATATTCATAGAATTTTATTGCTATTTGAATATTTCCGTAATATGCATTTAAAATTCATAAAATTATTTAATTTTAACGTTTGTGTTAGGATTGTTTTTATAAAATTTTGTGATTTGGATAGTGGATACATCAAAAGGGCATTTTCAATAATGGACGTTCAGTAACACAAAGAAAAGAAATAAATAAGTATAAGTATTGAATTGAAACCGTGTTGTCATCTGTTAAGGAAATGATAATAGCTTACCCCAATTATTATCAAGAAATCAATAATCAAAGAGAATTATTTCTGTTAAAATTTCAAGTAAACCGCTGTCTTCTCAACGAGATCATTAAACCTTAAGTAATTACATTTTAGGAGAAATAAATTTTAGTGTACCAAAAATATTAAAAAACTTACGTTTAAATTAATTAATTAATTAATTACTTTCGGTTGCTTTTTCAAAATCCGACTATAATTTCGCCACCCATTTTATTATTTAACAAACGTCGAGTTCGAAAAATACATCTGGGGCTGGCGCAAATGTCATATTATGTTAAATGACAAGCAAGAATAAGTTAATTTCACTTTAATTATAATTTAGTATTCAGTGATTTAAATCAAACTAATTAATAAAATCCATATGTTATGTTAATTTTAATATTATATCTGTTATATTTTAAATGCTTCTTCTGACAGGAAGAATCTGATGTTCACCAAAAACAACCCTCCAGTTTACTAAATTCTATCTTTTATAACAATTGCATCTGTCGAATAAAAACTAAATTTCTTTGGGCGACAGCAGGAATCTCATAAATCGGTTTAGAATTGCAATTACATCCAAAATTAATTTTTCTCTTAGGAGAAAAGTCAAAACAATGTTTCGTTCCTTTCATCGTTTCCTTGACGACTGCGACCTTCGTTTCAAGGTCCGTGCAAAATAGATTTACTTGAAATGGCGAGAAAAAATTAGAGTTTTTAGAATGAACGGAATACAAGCATTTTAAAAATTTTGAAGGAATGCAAAAAATGTTCTGTTATAATAATAATTAACGAGAATCCAACATTCCCCAACACGTGAAACAAAGAAGCGCAATTAAAAAAATCATTTTACATGTCTGCACGTATTTTAACTTTATAAAATTAGTTTTAAAATAAATTACCAAATTTATACATTATTATGTAGTTTCCGGACTGTAGTATAATATAATTTTGCAATTAAATAAAAAAATAATTAAAAATATTTAATTGGCATGAGTAAAAATAACATAATAGGACTTTGTAGATAAATAAAAGGAACATAAACTCAGATTAATTGTAGAATAGAATATTTTCTGAACAAATAAATTTTTTACTGCTTTTTCATCTACTAAAATTGGTTTGTTTATGTTTATGTTTATTTAAGATTTTAGTTTTCAATTTTATAATCTCTTAAATTACATACTCCAGTGGGATTTACACGTTGTAATTTATCAATTTTATGAATTACTTGAAGTTACAATTTATTTCAAGGTAGAACGTACAATAAATTTCTTCCAGAAATGCTAAAAATCTTTTTATCCCCAAATGTTTAGTTGAATTATTTACGACATTTTTATTTTGTAATTTGTAACAGATAGTGGAAACAAACTTTCACGGATAACATAATTGCAATATAAAATTTTTCGATTTGGAAAAAATTCAATTATGTAACAAAAAGTAAATTTGCGATAAACTTTTAAGCACTTTTGAAAGCTTCAGCTTCTACTTGGTTACAGTTGCTGTTATTTTCTTTTATTGACTTTTTTTATTTAACATTTGTTATGATATTTATTCATAACAACTGAAAGAATTATGTGAAGAAAACGTTCAATAATTTTAATTTTGACACGTCTTACGGCACCACGTCAGTACTTACAAAAATGACTAAAAATGCGTATTTTATTCTATTTTTTGGTTAAATTAATCTAAATAATATCTTTAAAATAAATAATATAAAAAGTTTTAATTAAAAGTTTATCAACCACCATAATTTTGCAAATTTAAAATATTCCAGGACTTCAACCAGTTTTTGAAAACTTGCAAGGTAGATAAGGATGATTTAATGTAAACGATAATCGCATTCTTCGGAAGCTACCTTACAATTTGCTCACCTCTTATCTCACTTTACTAATTTACATTAATCCTTATGTAAACTACCCTTAAACACGGTTGTTTGCTACACAAGCAATTATTAGGATTTTGTAAATTACAATAAATGTCTGGTTGGTTAATTTATGCTAGCTATGAATGTAAAAGTTTCAATTAATTTTATTGTTAAAATCGCTAAATCCGCGTAAGCTATGGATTTCAAATGTAATTACGGTTCCGTTTTTCAAGAGAAGAAGAATCGTATTATGAGGTAACATGATTTCCATCCAGTTTTCTCTATCTGGGTTTTACAGGCTACCCTAATTAACTTGGAACTTTAAGTTTGGTACCTCATAGCCTCATACCATAACTTTCAGTTTAAATTATATGGACGCCACAGGCAAAGCAGTGCGGCAGGAGTTTCTAGAATTTCATTAAGTTTGTTGTTATCGACTTTTAACTGATTTAGTTGCGACATGTTAGTGCAAAACGGTACCTAGCAAAATACATTACATTATAATATGTTTTATGGTTATTTTGTTTGATTTTCAAATTTGTATCTGTATCAACTAATTTTTTTTATACTCATCCATTTTGTATTTGATTATTTCCCTACAAATTTTTAAACCAATTTCACAATTTCCTGGGATTAATTTTTGGATACTCCAACTTCTTATACCGTCAATTTAATGTTTTTGAGGATAACCTGGTATCTTGATGTTTAAAACAATAGAACACGATAAGTTCCATTGTCGTTTTCTTATTGAAATCCATAGTTATGCTTTTGGTTCGTATAATCCAAGGATATGGGGTGGATGAATTGAACTCGCAAAATATATTTTGGAGGTGTGAGTGTGTTGTATGTTACAAACGGATTGATGCCCTAGTCATACATTTGTTGAAGAATTGAGCATCTGCTGCTGATTTGTTCACACCTGGACTAATTTTATTATACTATCACGTTTTTTTTTAAATCAAAGAGCTTTTCACATCTTAAAGAGGTTTTATTACGATTTACATTAATTTTAGTAACACCACAATTTTTAAGAGCTATTGTGATAGAATTCAATTTATTGTGGCATTAATTACTCATCTTGAGAGGAATGGAGAAACGATAATTGCCTTGCAGCTGCAGCAGAGGTACCGGATTCAAACCCGGGGAGAGTCATAGACTTTCTTATGACTAGTCTCCGTGCTTCGGAAGGCATGTTAAGCCGGTGGTCCCCTGGATTACTTAATTGCCACCATTAACATAAATCACATAATCAAGTTACATAGCACATCTGAAGGCAAGTCTAGCAAGCTACCTGGATGATGTAAAAATATTTATATGCTCAAAGTTGCCGCGGAAACGACGCAAATAACGAAAATAACAGGCTTTAGCCTACTAGAAGAGGATTTTCTTAGAATTGCTTCTAGAAAGTCGAAGAAGAAGAATGGAATTAAATACGCTAAAGATTGCTTACGGGGAAGGCAAAGGGAAACCACCCCATTAATATTTCCCTTGTAAAGTCTTCCTGAGAAGACGAGACGGTCATTGCCTTGCAGCTAGTACCGGGTTCAAACACGGAGAGAGTCAAACTTTCTTATGGCCAAGTCTCCGTGCTTCGGAGGGCACGTTAAGCCGGCGGTCCCCTTGAGTTGACGAATTGCCACCGTTAACAAAAAACAGAGCTACAGGCACATCTGAATGCTAGCCTAGCAAGCTGCTACCGCATGTAAAACAACTATAGTCCAAAATCGATCTGCGGACTACTCACCAACCCGTCTGGCCAGTGTGGTGAGTTATAGCCAAACCAACCTCCATAATATGGAGAGGCTAATGTCCAGCAGTGGGCGGAAAAGGCTGATAAAGAAAAGTCTTCCTGGCCTAGCAGGAAGATCGCCTAAAGAAGATATGGTACTAAGAAGAAGAAAGTTTGTTTATTGGTTGCTATTATTTTTGAAGCTACTTGAAACTGTAAGATGACGCGTATATTACTGCAGCATCACATGACAGTAATTTTCTGTGATTAACTTGTTATCCATTCTTGTGTGTTTGATTTCCAATAGCCATTAACCCGTCAAAAATAAACGAAAGTTGGTGGATTTTCAAATCTGCTAGCTTCGGTTTAACGCAGACCGTATTTTCCTTTCGGGGAAGATCAGAAATACGTTTTAAGCTGATAAAACGTTTTCACGTTCTATGCCCCTAAATTAAACTTGTAAAATAAAAGGACAGGAAAATTTTGATAGAATTTAGAAAAAATTTAAATTTTTTGGACCTCATTTATCAATTAATTTTTCGATGAATTCTTACGTATTTCGAAGAGAAAAATCGATTAACATAGTCGGTTTCTGCGTAAGTATGATATTTATCCTTTTATGGGCGATTAAAGTACAAACGTTTTGAGTGACTTGTCAGCATTGTCATAGTTTCTCGCAAAGACACCCTAAAATTATTTATATAGAATAATAAAATGGGCTTCGAAAGTTGGATCGTGTCGAAAAAAAACTTTCTTAGAGATTCTGGTATTATATTTATGATTATAATATGATGGAAAATCAATTTTATATTGAAACTCATTAAAAATGAAACGAAATGTTAGATGCATAGAAGAAAATAGTTATACTGCTACTCAATAAAGCATTAAGTTTCTAAAAGATAACGTTACAAAATGGATAGCTCTTAATTATATTTCAAATTCATCCAATGGTATACTTACCTTAGTTTGATCTTTACCTAATGAATTTTAATTGACCTCTTGGATAATCGAAGGAGTATTGCAGTTTATACGTTTCAGTATCTGTCTGCCTTGTGAATTAAACTGCTTGTAGCTTTTAATGAACAAGAATGAATAACAGGCGCATAATGATTACCACCATTGGTAGGAACGAAAGTGCTCCTTCAATAAATTGGTGCTGCAACTGCAGTTGAAACGAAAACTACCCTCTGAGCAGCTACCCTTAATGAGAGGGATGACCCAAACAGAGACCAGAGTCCGTTATAATTCGGAAATAACCTCTTCAGTTTGTTCAGCGACGATGTTAATCGGCTAGCTCTCGATTTGTGTGATGGCTGAGCCGTGGATTCTGAAAAAAACCGATAGCTTGGAGATACTCAAAAAAACGTAAATGGTAATAATTAAAGAGTGCTAATTGACAATAGAACTTGAGAGATGCTATCACAATTCCAATAATTCGACTGTGCAAAAATATACACATAGTGGCAAATGATAAATAAATCACAATCATACGGTGCACCCACTTCAAATTAAACAAGTATCCAATATAAAACAGTATAACCTCCTTGGGTTACCCAAAAATGAAGTACAAGCATTGCTGACCTCGATCTCGTATTAGCTTACAATTTGAAATTGTGCCAGGTGCTCGCTTTGCAATGTGTGGCTTCAAACGGTGAGAATTTGGAATACTTGTTAATTTTCCAAAGGAAAATTGACGGTACGTGCGCTCGACGTAAATACTTACATTAAAGCTTATGTTAGTAAAGGACGGGGCTACCGCTACAGAGCTACTGTTTATTTGTAACAACATTAAATTTAAAAATTATATTCTTAATTGCATATCGTTAATTTAGAGATCCCGGTTTAGGTTAGCTATAGGGATAATTTTAGCAAGTGAGCTAGCGTAGAGTTCCCGGTTTACGAGTTCCGTGGGTTTAAATAATATAAATCCCAAGCATGTTATTTTTGGCTCTAAACAGCACGGGATTACGATGTTTCTGTATCGTAGAGTCCAAAAGATCTATAAGGTTTTCTTTTGCTGTTACTCCGAACTACTTCGAGTAAGTTAGTGTAAAAAATTGCGAAAATTGATTGGTGTAAAAAGTGGGTTGGTGAATTTGCACTAATCAATTTGTAGTTAGTGTAGTTCGCATTGCACTAGGACTGTGAATCCAAACAAAGCTATTATCTTAGAGGTGGGCGAAGCTAACCTTATATCGATCCACAAAATTTAATTTTTATATTTGAAATTTAGTGTCCCAACTACTATAATTTCATTTGAAAATTTTTAAATTCGTGAGCCCGGTTAACCCATATTCTTGGTGTGAACGTAAATGATTAGATTATTTGCATTATTTTAAAGAAGGAAACCGATAAAGAGCATTCAATTCAATAGGAAATTCAAAAGTTTCCATTTTCTTTTTTATAAAAATAAACTCATTAATAGAATGACTAGTCTCTTGAGGGTTTAGCAACCTACGGCCTAGAACAGTTTAATACAATAAAAAAGGATTGTCAATAGCAAACTGTTTAGATTCATTAACGTCCAAAAGATAACCCAAAAAATTTTAAAAATGTAAACAATTTTTAAAGTAGAAAATTTATAAAGACTATCCAAGTGGAAGGAAGGTTTCCTGGCTTGGGCATTACAATTACGTATGAAAAAATCAAAAAAGGGAAAAACTAAATTTTCCAGCTTTTTTATTACATTGTTATACGATATTAAATTTTAAATTTCATCTCGTTATATTCATATTTCTTATAAAAATAACATTTTATGGATGTATTTCAAAAACTATTTTATTTATTTTAATTTTAACATAGTATAAGCGTCTATAAAAATCCGAAACAGTTTTTTAAAATGAAGTACCTACATGAAATTTTATTAAATATGTAAAAAGGGTTTATTTTGACTAAAGCTTAAGTTCGTTAAAATTTCGAGTGATTTCCTTACTTTGTTTAGAGTTTAGACGCTATCAAGTTCGTAGACATACTTACGTGTTACAAACAGACATCTTTCTGAAAATGATCACATTAAAATCTGTCAGAAAAGTGGAACTGTTTCCCAGATATTAATATATAATGGTTGTTGCTCAGTTAGGACCTATGGGAAGATCGAGGAAGATATAGAAGGATTGCTCTCCAGGCAAAAGTGGATTTTGTTAAAAATTAATCTTGGATTAATAATTACCTTTATGCCTGCCCTGTTGTCACCTCATTCCTTTTATTCGTGCATATGCAAATATTTTCAATTAAACATTCGTTTGAGAACTGTTTTACATTTTAAAGCAGCCTTGAAGTTCTGGAATCGCTTCAGGCGATAGCGGCGTGAACATTCGACGCGATAAGTGTCGATATTTGTGTGATTTATGTGTTTATTATCGCTACTGTTTTCGAACACTGTTATTAATACTAACTGGTTCAACTATCGCTTAATTATTTTCACTTTCGTCCACATCTGGAGTATTTTTTATCTGGGAACATTTTTGTCAGCGCGTAAACTCGCCAAGTTTTCTAGAGTTCCATTACCATCTCTGTGTGGTGTTTGTTTATGAAACGCGTGTTACAAGTCAGGTAGTACTGCAATTTATTTGGAACAAGCTTACTTTTAAAGCCGCACGTCGAAAAGCAATTGGAAGAAAACTTCTGTAACCATTATCTTGTAAACTTACCAGAGCTCAAAGTAAGTAATTTTAATTGTCGTGTTTTACTGACTTTTGCGTTTATTTATTGGTAACCGTTTAGTGGAGACTTGTTTGGAACACCTTTTGACTTCGTCTTACTAAAGTGTGTCAGATATTACCTTGTTTTTTGCTATAACCCTAATATATTTGGGCAATTTACTTACTGATTGATGGCCATCAATAACAAAACTTATCCTGTTTGTTAGTTGGCCAAACAGAATTTTACTTGTTGGTCCCACAAAAGCATCGAATATACTGGAAGGAGTACATAAAACAAATATTATGTTGAAAACTTTTCCATTGAGCGATAAATTCTTCAAGTTAGATAAAACTTTCGTAGAGAACATAAACATGGGTACTAAAAACAAACTTTTAGAAAACAATTGGTCCGATCAAGCTAAAAATTTTTGTAGTATGATGCTTAATTTGTTGAAAGCTTTCCGTGTCACATTATCCCACCATTTTTCAATTCCAAAAATTTCGGCACTACTTAGTCTGCGAGACCTTCTCTTTTAAACAATGTTTTATTATGTGGATTTGTTTTGTCTTGATAAGAGCAAAGTTAAAAATGTTGTGTTACACTCAAAAAACTTTTGTAAAATTACCCCGAGTGGAAGAGAAAAAAAATGGAAGCACCATACAATAACTTTTATTATGCTATAATTTAATACAACAAAAATTGTCACACTATAAAGATAATTTGTTAAACAAATTATGGCCAATAAATAGAATTAATTAATAAAAATATTAAAATCTGGAATTAGCTATTAATAAATTAATATTATCATTAGTCTATTGTAGTTAGAAAAAACTGGCCGTTTTTATATATCTAAAAACAAAAATTGATATGGAACGAAAAGTCACTTTTTATTAATGTCACCAAAGAGTATGTCCGACATTAAGGGTACATAATTATTTAATGTTTATTAAAATTGTAACACTCACAAACATGCACACTTTAATCTTGTTCTCTAAAGCATTGCAGTCTATAGCACATAAAAGTAAACGAATATCACGTAGCATTATCCGGATTTTCGCTTGGCTCTTTGTCGAACGTCGTGTCACCACTATCTGCGTTAATTTTTAACATTTCCTTCGCACGTTGATCCCAGGAAGCTTTATTTCTTTCAATTTCCCTGGTATTATCAGCCACAACACTATCCGGATTACCGTACGAAGGCGGATTAGCGTATGGATCATATCCTAATACCGACAACATCGGTGCTATATCCGCCATATCTTTCACGACATCGTCAGGAATATTTCCTACCCATTTACTTAATGCTTCTAAGTTTATTGGTTTTATAACCTGATCCGACGATCGCTCCACCCTAAATGAAACAACAAAACATTAGAATTATGAAACAAGACCATCAGTTATCACAAAAAACAATAACTTACTTGCTTAAACTAATTCCGTTGTTAATGAAATCTTCGTGGTGTAAGACGGTTTCGTTCCATGGTAAATCTAAAAACTTTAAAACTTTTTCCATCCAGTTTCGTGGATGTAACACTAACTGTTCATAAGGAACTCTTAGACATCGATCAGGTCCCAACTCTTTGCACTGATTGTTCATAGCTTCGACTGCCGTGTTCCACTTTTTTAAGCACTGCCTATAACTAGTCAGGTCGAAACCTGTAATGGTAACTTTCCTCGATATAATCGAATGTACGGTAGCACGACCATCACGCACCATAAACACAAACTTGGCATTTGGAAACAATTCTACTACATAAGTGCCCATTTTAATTGTCAATGGGTCTTTATTGCACAATCTTGGCGCTGGTTCACCATGTTTAGCAATAATTTCAAGAGTAAACGCTGCTATTGCAGAGTCTAAAACTGGCTTCGTTATTCCCGCTTGTTCCAGACGTAAAGATTCCTTTTCAGATTTCAACCAGTGATAGCGCAGCTGAAGGAGGCGAGGAATTACCCGAGTTTCTTGTCCACATCTGAAACAAGATAATTTAAATAAATATATAAATAGTAGAAAAAATCTTGTAGGTATACATAATATAAATCATCCCTAAAATATTAAAAAAATTTGCTTTGGAATGAATAAAATTTAAATAATATTTAACTTAATAATCGATAGAAGCAGATATTATCCAGACTATTTGAGATGTTCAAACAAAACTTCTGGTAAATATTTGAGCAAGTATGCTCGAATTGTTAATAATAATTGCAGATAATCGATGTCTGCCGCGAGGTATGTCGGAAGATATTATAAAGCAAAGGAAGCAAATAAATTTACATTTAAAGCATAATTAAACGACGTCGTCCATATAATGGTTTTGAGTAGGTAACATACATATTTATCAATTAGTGAGACGTCGTTTTAAATCTAGTAAATAATCTACTAGATTGATGTGCATGAAATATCTACCGTACAAGCCGGTGTATAATAAGATAATAACAACAATTCACACATCACTGCACACATCCATTGTTCAGTATCGTGTTCTCATATCAGGAAACTATGTTTTACAGAGTGAACATATACGGGCCAACTAATCCAAAAATTTACATAAAATTCTAATACGCATATAATTACTATTATCGTTATCTAGGTAAGTGTTTCCTTTGTGTAAAACTTGCTTGACAATGTGCCAACATTTTTATTGCTGTATTATACTGGGCATTTTAGAGAAGGTTCTTCCGTCGAAAACAAGAGTGCTGCACTAACATACTTGTAAAATTGGGTGGTTAGTCTTACGTGCTTTAATCCATAAGCTTCAACATTGCAATATTTCCATTTTACAATCACCCATTTGTTCCATTATCGCTGTACGTGTAGATCATAATTAAGACGTGTTCAAGTTCCAATTTCAAAACTCACTGTTCAGCCAGTTTCGAGCAAATCTGTGATGAAAATTTTTAATTAACATTACGGATAATAAAATGACGCGCATGAATTAATTAACGAGATTTCCTTTGACAGGTCTACAAATCCACTAGAAATCTAGCTAATAATCCATTGTTATGGATTAGCATGTAACGAATTTTTGCATTTGTTACGCGGTCCTACTTTTCATTGCATTGCATTCCTCGATGCAGCCCTGCATTTTTATTTAATGCAGTCTGGTATGGCTTAAATTTTGCGTGAATTTGGCATAGGAAAATCCGACCATTAAATAGCAGAGCGGACGTTTTTCACAACGGATTCTGAGTGCCGATTTGGTTTGTGATTAATATATTTTTCGTTCAACAGCTTCCGTTTTCGTGCCAGTTCGTTTATAACAAGTTGTTCCGGCTTTGGCGGATATTCTTGGTGCTAATGTAAACATCCGGTAGTAATTGGGTGGCCCTTTAATGGCGAACTACTACGCAGCTTTTAGTACGCAAGTTGTGCGACCATTTTCCATTACTTATGGTTGGCAACGTCTTTTTGGTTGTTTTGTTACTATAACCTCGACTTAGTGACCTTGTTGTTGTTTTATCTTATCAGCTCCAACAACATCTCTCTCGCGGTCTAGCCAACATCAGATCTGCAAGATGTGCTTTGTGTTCGCGGAAGCCGATCCAGTGTTTCCTGTGTAGAATTGACAAGTCTTCCAGATTTTCACCTGTTGAAGCCACTCGTTCGAAAGCAATTGGAAGCAAACACCTGTCACCATTTTATCTTTTTTTTTATCTTTTCCAATTCATGTGAACCGACGCCGACGTATTTTGGGCTTTTGTGTTCAATTTTGATAACCGTTAGAGGTTATTATGTTTTGTATTTGGATACTTGTTAAATTTAAGGTGGGTGCACTTTGATTGTAACATCGTATTTTCATTTGCTACTGTGCATTGTTTAGCACAGTTATTTTACATTGTAATTGTTGGAATTGCGATAGCATAAAATCTCAAATTATGTTGTCAATTAAAGCATTTTATTACCATTTGTAAGTTGTACCATACCAAAAGTTGCCGAAGCTACAGAATTTTTGACTGTTACTGTATTCACTGAAGGAAATTCAGCACTTGCTGATGGATCGTGGAGCTACTGTTACGTACACAAATGGATGAGCGACGCGTGAACCGACAGAATAAACGCAGCTTTGGAGACCAAGGAAGCTCGAAAAGGGGAGATGTTTTTATATCATTATTAGTACTGCGTTGAATTTCTCGTTTTCGGTAACGCGTTTTCCTCGAAACGACATTTTTTCAGCTTGCGACAACTCTAGCTTAAAAAATTATTGATCAATCGTTCTAAAAATTTGTATGAAGTTTCCTTATTCAATTACAAAGAACACGAAGCAATATTTGGGATGATATCTTTATTTAAAGTATATTTTTAATTGCAAAAAAGCTGCAAAAAGAATGATAAAAAAAATGACACCAGTTTTTAAAACATCCCTAAAACATGCAATTTTTAACTTTTAAGGTTTAAGGTTTTTAAGGTTTAAGCTTTTAAGGTTTTAAGTTACTTAAAAAATATGTCGCTAATCTAAATAAAATACCGCATTGATTTCAAATGAAGAATGTGACCTCTACATTTCACGCAGATAGTAAACTCTGATGGCACTCTTCCATGGGAGGCAGCTTATAACTCGACTATTTCCGGCGGAAATTACTTCAAAAAATTACCAGATGTACTTCAAAACATAAATAAAATATTGTCGAAGTTTAAACAAATTCGAATTATCCCTTCCCTGTTAAATAAAAACGCTAGAAAATCGGCCACTTATAAACTGGTTTCCCCCCTTAAATATTTTCAACTTGCGAAGAGTAAGGGCAAAGGGATCGAAAGATTAAAAAATGCGTGTAGAAGCGAACACATAAATAAAGGACAAATAGTTTAACGTGGTCTGCAATATTTCTAGGTAAATTCCACCTCGCTGCTTTGCTATTGCCTTCCGAGGAGATACGGTCAGAAACAAATTCTTCCTTAAACCTTAATTCAATACAATGAAACCTACGTAATCCGTACACTGGAAAAGCCGGAACCTTGTTATACCATGGAAAAATTTTTATGTATGTAGAGCAACGATTTTCCGCTATAAAGCTGAACAACAATGGCTGCGTGTAAATTCGCCCGGTAACCAGGTGACCATGGAGATCAGAAAATATCGCCAAAACAGCTTTATGGCAGTGACCTTAGATTCCACTGGAACTGTGGCTATAGTCTAATAACTAGGAAATTCTTGAAGTTTTGGCTCAAAAAAGTTTCGAATAATAGTACATTATCGAGAACCGTAACGGTTAATACGCGACTCCGAAACATTTGAAGTAATATTTTTATTAATTCGAGGCAAAAAAAATTTCTTTTTCTTACAGAAAATGATAACTTACGTTGGTATTGTTAATTAGTTTATATCAAAAATAAATTTCTTGTCAAAATTTGGAGGTTTGAGCAGGAAGCAACTTGACTCACAAAAATATTCGGTCGCTATAATAAATCGCTTGTATCTTAATTATTTATTAAAAAAACAAATTAATTATAATCTAATTGCTTTTTTTTTGTGGGTTTAGTGGACAATTAAACTCCAATCTATGAAAAAAAAAGATATAAAATATAGAGTTAATTGTCTACTAAACCCACAAAAAAAGCAATAAGTTTATTAAAATATGGACGCAATAAATGAAATTAATTAATTATAATTAGAATAATCCTTGTAGGTGGTCAAATAAAAAAAAATTCATTAAATTTTCATGTAAATAGAAATGATTAACCATAATAACCACATGAATGTACTATATTTTTATTAAATAAAAAAGAGCAATTTAATTTCTTTTTTTTGCAGAAAATGATAACTAACGTAAATGTTAATTAATTTAAATTAAAAAAAAAAGTTCTGTTAGAAGTTTACTTCCGTATCATAAAAACAATTTCATAAACCACTTAATGCACAATATTAATTTTTATTAAGTTGAGGTAAAACAGGATTTCATATTAAATCTGACATACAAAGCTATGTAATTCTGCGCGACGTCGCCCGTGAATGTCACGGAGCTGAGCGTTAACTGGTTAATTTCGACAATTGCAGGAGCAATAATTATTACGTTTGTTGTAACGAATTTTTACACTTTGTTACGCGGTACTACTTTCTCATTTCATTTTAATACGTCTAAGGGCCGGTTTTACAATAGAAGCTTAAGCTCAGCTCAACTTTGAACCAGCCTTGAGCTTCAAATTTTACAAATTATGGGTTTTACAATGTGCGCTTAGTACTTGAGCCGAGCTCAACTTGAAGCTTTACTGAACCGTCGTCATTTTCGAGCTTAAACCTGGTTCAACAGATTTTATGTCATTTGATTTGGTCTGCATAGGTGCGGTTCAGCTGAGCATAGGCTTAGTTGAGCCGATGCTAAACCTCCAATTGTAAAACCGGCCCTAAGTACGACCCGTGCTAGCTGGTGGATGGCGTGAACCTTGAGCGCTTGAATTCATTTGAACATTTCTGGCGTAGTAATTTTTAGTTACCCGAGGACCAAATAGCCGAGTGGACCTGTTTTGTTACAACAATTTTCTCAGTGCCGATTTGGAGTGTTTTGGAGTGAGGCTACTGTTGCAAGTTGCGATTCAAAGGGTAGTTTTTCTTACATTGTTTATTATGCAGAAACTTTTATTATATTTCATTACTTTTGTTGAAAAATTATATATTGCTAAAAATTATGATCTTTCCACCCTGTATACAGTACTAGAGATGAATTTTGTTACTATCCGTAGTTGGTAACAAAAAAAGTTATACGAAAAATTAAGCTTTTAACTACTAAAAATAGTAATTAAGGTAACTAAAAACTTTCTTTTATTAAAAATTAAAAAAGTTGAAAAGTAATAACGTTTAATTAACTGTCGACAATAAACTATTGTTTAAAGCTTATGAAGTACCTAAGTTGAGTTTCATTACGTTTATTTAGCAAATTAATTTTTAATTAATTAATTATTTTCACAAGTTAATAATTTATAGGAGTTTTATATTTTAAATGGAATTTTAATACTACTTCAATAATAATTCCAAATTTGAATTCATATTATTAGACTTTATTCTTATGTGCGCACTTCTACTCTTTATTCTCTCTTTATCAGCCTTTTCCGTCCACTGCTGGACATTAGCCTCTCCATATTATGGAGGTTGGTTTGGCCATAACTCACGCTGGCCAGACGGGTTTTGGACTATAGTTGTTTTACATCCGGTAGCAGCTTGCTAGGCTAGCATTCAGATGTTCCTGTAGCCTTGTTTTTTGTTAACGGTGGCAATTTGTCAATTCAGGGGGACTGCCGGCTTAACGTGCCCTCCGAAGCACGGAGACTTGGTCATAAGAAAGTTTGACTCTCCCCGGGTTTGAACCCGGTACCCCGCATTCACATCCAACTGTGTTAGCTGCAAGATAATCACGACGTCTCTTCTTGAAATAATTAGATATCATTGAAGACACGTTTCGGTCATAAACGACCATCGTCCGAATTAATTATGCAGGCAAACATAATTAAAATTATTTTTATCGAAATGAAGAACACAGCAAATTTCTTAGACTTCAAACATATTATTATGTCTATTGATCCAAACCCAAATTTTTTTGTGCCGTGGTTTGGATTCCATGTTAAACTGTAGGTATATCCTATTTCTCACTATTGCAGATATAAAATTGGGTGTGTCTTTAATATTCACAAATCAAACTGATTTATTATTATTAAGGGTCAAAATATGCGACTAAATGGTTCCTACGATTAAGTTTTTGAAAATATGCTGTCACGGACCTTTTTGTTCAAAATTCTATTTCCTTAATTATAACTAAAGTTATAGCAATTGAAATTTCTTGATTGTTTTATTGTAAACCAATTCCTAAATGTTTAAATGAGTTGAATTCTTTTACTTTCAAGCGTTTAGATAGCTGAATTTGATTGTTCAGTCTTCGGCCCCGCTCAAAGAGGACCGCGGTTGATCCTGAATCAAATAGCAATTCTTTTTTTGAGATAATCAATAATGACCTAATTACGACTTGGACAATTGAAGCTAAAGAAAAATTATCGGATAAACGGATAATCTCGTATCCATTTCTCTTGTACGGTAAGTGCAAATGCGAGCTTGGTAAATAGGATTTTGCTGGTTTCAAATTTCTTTGGTTTATGTGAGATCTTGCAGTACCTCGGTAAAATTTACTTTGTCAAACATATTTTGAACCCAAATTGTGTAAATACCTAAGTTCAACGACACAGATTAAAGATTTTCAAGTTTCATAGAATTAAACCCTTTTGCATTTTGTTTTTAACAAAAACACGTTACTTTTGATAGAAGCATCGTTATGTATGAATTATTCAGTTCTAAATTCACGTCGAAAGTAAATTGGAAGTTTTCTAGGTCAAATTTAAACTGAAAACTTTTAAACGCTATTTAAGAGCTTTTTAAACCTACAATGTCTAAAAACAAACTTTTAAGGACAAAATTGCTACAAGTTTTTTTTATAAAAATTAAACAAACATTTTCCGACGAAGGAATCACGCCTACGGAAAGGGAACATTTTCTCTTTTTCAGTGTTATTCGAAAAATCGATTCGAGCCCAAAAGCGAACAGGTGAAAGGAAATTAATTTAATTAAAAAAATGCATTACAGCGAATATTAGCTGTTACACGTAAACTTTTATTATATGTTACAGGATATTTTGCAAAAAAGAACAAATTTGGTCGGAAAATAATCTAAAATAATTCACTTTCACCAACACATACAAAATAAGAGCATTCATAAATGAATTCTATAAATCTCGAAAATATCACACGAAAGCATAAACTTGTCGTTTTTTTACAAAATTGTTTATAGGATTATAAAAATATCCCATTCCGTTTAATCCTAATCGGATTAGGTAAATCTCGTGGTTCATACGTAGTTACAATTTGAACATTTCCCATATTCGCAATTTTATTGAAACATAAAAATCTATCAAGTATGAAATCAAAATAAAATTAGAACTTTAATTTAATGAATTTTAACTTCATAACAGATTTAGATACACCTAAAAATGAATAATAAATAAACAATGTCTCCAGCTCTCTTTTGATCACCATCAAATTTTAATTCAATAATCCTACGACATTTTGTTTTATATCAAAGTATTAGGATAAAAATATTCTTCACCCCAAAAAATTATTTTGTTTTCGTTACAGAAAATTAAATGATTTATAATTTGGATATTGAAAATTAAATCATCGTCAGTCGAACAATATTGGAAAACTGTCAAACAATTTCTTATGCAAAAAAGTAACATCTCGGAGAATTATTATTAAAATTGGCAATTTAAATTGAATTCATTACATTACTGTCATTTTTTGCTCAAGGAGACGAGAACAAAATTAAAAGTTTCTAATGAAGAATTGAGATGGATATTCCATTAGTTGACATTTTCTAACACTAAAAATTTATGCTAATCAATATTCGTTAATAAGTACTAAAACCCCATCATATTGATGTTAAATCAACGATTTAGCGATAATATGCATTTCGAAATAAAAGTATGTGACATTTTGCCATTTCATTACTTTTGTTTCAAAAAGAGCAACAGGAATGACAGTATTAATATTGGTTGTCGCTTTCAGATTATTGCATGGCAGATTCAAATTAACTATCTGTATAAAGTGTACACATTTTTGACATTTTTAGAATTAAATTAGTTTTTAAAGCGATTTATTTTTTATTTCCTGTTCTTGTTTGGCGTTGCTATATTTCTACTGTTCTATAAAATCGTTGTCCTCTCTTTATCAAATAAAAAGATTTATTCAAAAAGTTTTAATTTACTGATGAAATGTTACATTTTTGGCAACATTTCGTTTAGGTTAATATTGCTATGTGATCCAAAAGTTGCAGCGCAAATGAAAATCTCCAGTTTATTTTGTCTTAAAGGAGCATCATGTCGAAACTAGCAGGTAAACTGTTAAAAAACAGCTTATTATCCTGCTTGAGTTTAAAAACGACTTATAATCGGTGGGCATCGATATAAATTTGTCAATTTATAATCGAAATCACATTGTTATCTTAAAATAATAGTATAGACCTAGAAATTAGCAGTAGATCGTTGGGTAAAGATTTTATATCGTTCGAGCATTCCAAATATCCACGTTACAAATATACAATTCAAAATGTGCATTTAAATTCATGATGAAAGTTTTGTGTCAAAAAACTGTTTAAGAGGATCGAGTTGTAAATTTTAATTAAAGTGTTGAAGAGTTTCTGAATATTTAACTAATTTTGAAAATCATTTACATTACAAATTGTGTAAAAATTTCAGTCAAACTTCATTAAAAGTTTAATTATGTATGTATATTGCAAATTTTAAAAATTCCTTGAACTACCACTTCAATAATAAGAATTAATGAACGTGAAAGGGACCATTATTATTATAAGAGCTTTTAAAAGGACGTCTTTCGTATGAAGCCGTAGGATGATGGATTATTTTTTGAGTAATAGTGGATGGGTGCTATTAAACAGTTTGGTCGCATCATAATAAGCTTTATAATCATTTCACGATTTGATTACCAACTTACAAATTGAATTAAAACAGCAATTAAGATGAGGAAGTTGAAGTTTCCGTAAGTTACTCGAAAACTGTTCGTATAAAGGGTGATCCAAAAAATTATTACAAATTTGTTAAGTTGTACGTACGCATAATGCAAATTTTTTAAAATACAAGTTCTAACTTAGTGTTACGTCATCGTTCATCCCAATCTAACTGTTTTTATTGGGTAACCAATGGGAGTGGTGCTTATGTGTGATGACGTAACACCCAAGATAGAAGATTTGTACTATAAATATTTAACAAATTTTAATAATTAATCAATAATGACACTTATAAAATATTGCAGATATTCTCAAAGTTTTGGGTTAGCAAGTACAAGTACCATGAAAAAGGATAATGTACTGGTAATTTCATTTAAGTTAACCTCAATCATCCAAGTATCGAATAGTTTGAGTTGAGAATCCTCAACAATTTCTTTGATATGTTAATTTTCCGATTTATTCTGTGTATCACAAACCTCGAATCCAATATCCAATTTTCGATAATATCACCGTAAACCTTTGATGTTCCTTTGAATATGTAGCATTCTACATTTTTAAGACCTTGTTAGTCTCAAATAGTTTTTAGATGGGTATCATTTTCATCAAAAGTTCCAAATTTCATGTTCCTAACTTGGTTAAATATTTTCAACTTTCCCTAAATTAAATCGATACGACAGATTGGTAAACCGAACAAACTCTTTGATGTTTGTTGTATATAATAATAACATTATTTATTACAAAATTGGTGACGATATAGTAACTAAAAATATAAAGCATTTTTAGCGTTTATCAGAGGTATTTATTCTATTCGTTAAAATTTAATCATATTTCGCCGTTTTAATATCTGGTACGAGAACTCAAAAGAAAGTGCAATAACCCAATCATTTTTCCAAGTCATTTTAGGAAAATGCGAAAATTAAAATTTTGTTTTAGGAAACTTTTAAATAATTTGAAATGGTGAAAAAGCAAATAAAACTAAATTAACCATGTAGGTATTATGTTTGTGGGATGAACTGCTTTGATAAATAGGATTCTGTATTTAAAAAAATTCAACATAAAACAAAAAACTTCTTTCGGCGCTGAGTTATTTGCTCAACTGAAAAACAAACTAAAAATAAATTAAACCAATGTAGCAATAAAATAAAATTCCAAAAGTAAACTATATTAACAGTAATGAATGTTATCCCTTAAAAAAATTTAATAACGCTTTTCATTCGAGGCAAAAAAAAAAGAATAACAAAATCTATTAATAATAATGAGTTTTTTGATCTATGATTAACTTTTTTATTATTTTTTATCATCAATTAATTAGAAATTATTCATAACACCACAAAGCGTGAACGTTTTTGTCATTCTTTGATGTCGTCAAGCTAATTGATGCGAAATATACGACAATGGCATCTAGAAAATAGTCCAGGCTCTTTGAGAAAAGGGAAAATTGTAAGAAACATGATTTTGGTAAGATATTATGAAACGTACAACACTTTTTTAAAATATAAAAGCACACAAACATAATAATTGCCACTATGCGGTAAGTGAAACAAATTTGTATTTTCTCATATTTACTTTAAAATGTAAAAAATTTGTTGTATGGAATGATCTAATTTGGTCTAACCACATTGCTTTATTTGTTTTAATTTGAATATACAGGATAAAAACGAAAATTTATAAGTTTTTAAAAGTTGTGGTAATTTATTTATGTTAATTGAGAAGGTGGTAAAACAAAACAATATTAGATTGAATTACATAACTAAAACGATTTAAAAAAAAGGGCATCTCGTTAATCCATTCATGCGCATCATTTCCACTCTCAAGTTTCCGTGCTCTAAGCCTTAATTAATGAAATTTGGATGTAAAATTCTTATTGGTTTAGAGCTATAGCGCACACAAAATTCAGTGACACACAGACATTATTTTTTTATGTTTAATCTCTTTTAATTCGTCGGTAAAATGGAGAAAATAAAGCTTACGAAGTTAACTAACGTTTACGAGCTAAAGGAATTTGCTTGCCTTCGGTTATTCATAAGGAAAACTGTCGCCTTGAATTCAATCGAAGCACATCGAACAAAAGTGCACCGCAGTTGGTTTCAAATTATGACGTAGAAATCACAAGTTCAATTCAGATTATAAGAATATTTAGAAGATGTCCTTGTTCCATAATAATCCTATAAAAATCCCTAAATACTTCTCGAATCCCATAAAGAAATCTTATAAAAAATAAGAATTATAAGGTAATAACCAGGGTGGAGTTGATTTAACCCTGGTAATAATAGATCTTCTAACAAAAAACCATCGTTAGCATACAATGAAACTTCACGAATGGCACTTCATTATTGTTAAATCTCACAATTCGTCCCAGGTGGCATAAAATGTGTTATATTTGAATATATCAGTTGTGTAAAATCGACTTTAGTAATTATTAAGTTGACACTTCTGTATTCGTTCTGACGTAACTGAATTGTTATGTTATATTTATATCAATAATTGTTACTTGTATTATTGTAGTGATTTCATAAATAAAAACGTATCATCGAATAATATTGTAATTGCCGACACAACAGTGGTGTTAGAAGTGAGATTAAGAAGAAAACAACAAAACAAGATCATCAAAAGATATCATGGACGCTCAAAATGAATTCTTGCGGTCGATTACTAATATGATTAACACGTTTCAAACGTCACTTGCAAGTGCAATAAGTGCCGCGAACCCTGCCGCAAACCCCAATCAACCAATGTCAACAATAACAACCAACAAGATAGGATACGCACCACCTCAGATAGGAAATCAAGCAGCAAATCAAAACCAAGTAAGAACGCAACATAACTGCCAAGGATGCGCAAGTCAACATGAACGCGATGAATGCCCGTTTAAAAATGCTACATGTCATAACTGCGGAAAGAAGCAGCACATTGCAAAAGTTTGCAGTTCGAAGACAAACACGCGAGCTATTAACCAGAATATATGCGAAAAGGAACACGAAGAAGAAACTCTGAAGCACCATGCAGCATTATGAGCAAACATACCCTAGCGTCGTTTAAACCAGAGTTCAAGTTACAACACACCAATAGGCAGTTCTCAAACTATACTGGTCATCGTGTCAAATGCATTGGCCAACTCCCGGTTAAAGTAATATTGGGTTCCACAACGCGCTGTGTAGATATATATGTGGTTGAAGACGATTTTGACACGCTCTTAGGAAGAGAATGGATACTAGAATTTTTAATTGAAATTGATTTCCGCAAATTGTTCACTAATAGTCATCAAATTGGTACACTAACATCTGCGAAACCGAATCTATCGACAAATCAAAGAAAGCAACTCGATATCTTGATAACTCGCCACAATGACATCTTCAGTGATATTGCCGGCAAACTAACGGGACCCCATGCCGAAGTACATTTGAAACCAGACACAACACCAGTATTTGCCCGTGCTCGCCAGGTACCTTTAGCATTACGCGAGGCATATGCCAAAGAAATTGACGCAAAAATACAATCAGGATTCTACGAACGAGTCGAACATTCTGAATGGGCATCGACAACCCACGTTGTAACAAAGAAAAATGGAAAGCTTCAAATCACAGGAAACTACAAACCAACACTGAATCCCCGGATGGTTATAGAGGAGCACCCTATCCCAAGAGCTGAACACCCGTTTAACCAAATGAAAGGTGAAAAACTATTTTGTCACTTAGATATCATCGATGCGTACACACATCTACCCGTCAATGAAGAGTTTCGCCATGCATTAACCCTCAATACACCAACCCACGGACTAGTTCGACCAACACGCGCAGTGTATGGGGCTGCTAACATCCCCGCAATCTGGCAACGCCGTATGGAAACCGTTCTCCAGAGACTACCAAATGTATTAAACTTTTTTGATGATGTTCTAGTTTTTGCAGATAATTTCGATAACCTCATGATCACCTTGAAAGCCACCCTAAATCGTATGAAAATACATGATCTCAAACTGAATCGTTCAAAATGTGTTTTCGCCGCTCCATCTGTTGAATTTTTGGGACACAAAATAGATTATCAAGGCATACACAAATCCGACAAGCACATTGAAAACAATATTACGCAATCCCCAGAACAACAGCAACAGATAGAAATGCCACAGAAACCAGCTCAACAGCAACACATCGAGATACCACAGCAATTGTATATAATCCCGCAGCAAAGGATGCAACCACAACAAGTAGTTCCCCCACTAGTCATGGCCCCACAAACACCCCGCCGATCGGAACGCTTACGAAGACCGCCACAACGCTTCTCCCCAAGTTAAAAAGATGCATGAAGCAGGTCTCCCCTAAGGAAGGAAGAAATGTTATATTTGAATATATCAGTTGTGTAAAATCGACTTTAGTAATTATTAAGTTGACACTTCTGTATTCGTTCTGACGTAACTGAATTGTTATGTTATATTTATATCAATAATTGTTACTTGTATTATTGTAGTGATTTCATAAATAAAAACGTATCATCGAATAATATTGTAATTGCCGACACAACAAAATGTTTATAACTTACGCATAAATTTAGTCTATTAAAATGAATGTGGTACTATTAATCCTACACGATTGCAAATGACTGCCGAGCGAGAATTACAGAAACTCCAAGATAAGGTAAATCAAAAACATAACTATGAATATTGCCAAAACGAAATGCTTATCACAAAAAGGGATCAACACCTCCAGTCATAAAGATAATGGAAAGAAAACTGGGGTATCCAAAAATATTTATGAAATTGTGTCAACGAAAAATGAGAGTACCTTTCCTGTGTAGTGGTAAAAATATAACAATGAACGGAAAGTCGAGTCTGGGTCCCATACATCTTTCGTTGGATTTGGGATATTCTGTACCTCAAATTAATGTGAGCCTATAACGCCCACAACTTTCGCTTAAGTGAATAACAAGATCCCTGGAGAATGGAATGCATGATGACGAAGAATATTCTGGTTGAGGAACCTAAGAGAGCAGTTTGTACTTGCAAATGTAGAGGAACAGTTTTGTAAAGCTTTTTCATTTTTGGGAAAAAATTTAAAATTTTGTGGCTGGTCGATTTTGAACATGACCCAAGAAATTGACTATGTATTATTTTGTTGGGTGATCGTGTTCTTCTTTTGCCTGTTTTTCATATATCCAGCATTTTTCATGTTTTTCGACATTCTATATCTTCTTCAATTTTGTTAACACTGAATTCGCCATTTGATCGGAATGGTGGTGCTCTCCTACTATCATGTTCGAAACTATGTGGGATCTCAAATATATAATATTATTTTTTATTTGATATCTCAAATCGGTGTAACCTGCCTTCTGCGTGTTTCATCGCTTCGCTACTTATTTCTATTTTTCTATCTATTTTTTCTATTCTTTATGGTAGTTATAACGCCTGTGGTTAAAACGAAAGTTTTCAAGTGAACACGTGAGAGGTTCATGTTCAGGATCTCACATTCAAAGATGGTGGTTGAAACAACGCCGAAGTTAGCGTGCTTTTTGTAAAAATGATTTCTGGTGTTAATACGATTGTGATTAGAATCGAATTTAGTTATTTGTGACCTGGAGGCTTACGTGGCCGTTTTCCGATATTAGTACTATCAAACTATGAGCTTTGGAGTTTTGCTTTATCGAAACCACATGTGACTTCCATCTTTTGATGCGTATTTTCCTGGCATTTTTTGTTATTGTTGATACAACTATCTTGTGCATTCGAGAATCTTTCTACTTGGTCATTTCGAGTCGGTGTTTCCGAATTCCACATCCAGTCAAGGCAGTGGCGTCGATTCATTCGCTTACCTGGTGGGGTCAATCCATCGAGAAATTGCAAGTTCCTGGCGATCCATTTCTGGTATTACACACTGATGGTTTCCGTTTCGTTGGGGACGCGATCTTAATATTGACAACTTATGTTTATGGTATCACATGATCTATTTATATTTACTGTTAATATTTTGATTTGCCACGAATCTTTTTGCTTGCTTTTAGATTCGTTTTGGCTTAGCTTTGCTCTATAATAATATTTGTATTCACGTGCTTTTTGAAATTCTAGATCTCTTTAACGACCTAACCACTGGTCATAGTAAACTACGAACAGGATTCCGATCGATCGCAGACCTCCATTCGTAGGACGATTTTGTATGGAACACGCAATTAGGGTGAGTTTTTCAAACTCACTGATTACATCAGGATTATTGTAGTTGTTTGCTATTTAGTCAATTTTAGCATGATTTTTTGTGAGCAAATCAGAATACATTCCATCACAATAACAGGATCTGTGATCCACCTGTTAGTGAGGATACTCCGTCAGAGTAATCGATTGTTTTGGAGCTGTGGCTCAATTTTATGTACATATACAGGCTGTGCAATTAATAAATACATTATTTTGTTAGTACGAAACGGAACTTTGTTGTTTCTTTTCAAAGTAGCTAATTGGCGCCCAAACTTTTTACCAATTTCAGTAGAGATTGTCTTTGGCACACCAGAGTAGATTGTAGTGACTGGCCACCAAGAACATCCAAACGAACCCACGACAGCGTTCGCGTTACCCCGCTCTCAGCACTGTGGAGTAAATTTCCGCAGCTGGCTACCTTCAACACCATCGAAGGATCAAGAGGCTACTGTAACCGATCTTAGGGGAGATTGGCGTTACATCGGTAGTCTATGTTCGGTTATAAATGCACATGTGAACCGATTAATATCCAGCAATATCGTCTTCTGAATTAGCTAGGATTCTCTTCCTAATCCTCTGTTGTTATTCTTATTATCCATTCTCCATACGATATAATGCATCCTTGCCTCAAACCTTTAACTATTTGGATGCTGCTTGGCAGATCATTATCTACTCTCATGTAAGCTCCACTTAAGTTGAAGAGCTCTACATGGGATATATAGATATATCAAGTGTTCAGGTGTTATCTCATAGTACTTGTAATGGATGATTCGAATGTACAATGTCAAAAAAATTTTGAGACGTTATACCCCAAAAACTTTAGAGTTCCTCGGCCAGACAAAATTCTCGCCTATTCTCGAGGGATTTGGGACAGTATACGGCTTCAGTTGTTAATGAATAATTATTGTATAATCCGCTTATAATAGACTTCAAGAAATACAAAAGTTAGTCCATTATAAACGGAAGTTTATTTTAACCATACTTTACACAGTGTAAAAGTTTAGTCTAAGAATTCGTCCATTATAGGTGATTTATATTTATTATACTTTCTATTGAAAGTAAATTGACGGCGTACTTGATTCGGAATAATCAAAAATACTATAAGAAAATATTATAGAAGTATAAATTATATTTTCGGAGCCACTGAAAGGTGTAAATTGCTTAGGCATAATGCTTTTTCGCATTTAAGTTGCCTAACAACCAAGGTAAATCAAAACTTAGCAGAAGTTCTTAAAAACATATTTACAAATCATTGCGTTCTTCGAAAATAGATTTAAATAAGGCGTTGCCTCCTCAAAGCTGCTGTATAAATTATAACTAATATAACTTGAAAACTTTTAAATATACTTTTAGTAGTTTAAAAACAACAGGACTTTTAATGAAACGCTAAAAGTTTTGTTAACGTTCAAAAGGTAGATTGCATTCTAGAAAAATTCTCATCATAAAGTTGTTAATAAGTTTCCCAGTCGCTAATTGGTCTAACTATTTTTTTATGGTGGAACATCCTTCTATAGGATAGTTTCCGACCGTAAAAATTGGAATTGCATTATGTTTGCTTAAGTTAGCGCATCAAAGCATATCAACAAACAAATTTAGATATTTTTTTAATGTTCTACATAATTTTAAACATATTAGCATCGTATCGCTCCATATAATTTGAAAGAAAATGCACTTACCGCCGTCGCCAGAAATATTCCATTTCTACGAAAAACTCATATCTCGACTACTAACAAACTTTTGAAATATAATCCAACCATCAAACTTTCAGACACATCAATCAAAATCTTAAAAAGTTTATGAAAAAATAAGACTTTACCTAACATCGGGATGAGCATCCAGCATTGCTCTCATGAGCGTAGTGCCAGATCTTGGTACTCCACCAATAAAGATTAGCGGCATGTCCCTGTTGTATTCGTAAGTCTTGTGATCTGATCCTACTACAAATTTTTCAGAACTTATCATAGCGGGCGGTGGTTGTAAACTATCGGTATAACAAAGTAATCCCAGACGTACAAGAAAAACTGCCATACACAAAAGTAAAGCCGATGCACAAACCACCGCTCGACGCGGAGCTCCGCGACTGAGCCTTAGCGTCATTTGTAAAATCACCTCATGACTTCACCACTCTTATAATACCATGTAAGCTTTCGGAGTGATCTGAAACAAATAACCTTAATTAATAATAATAATCAAATTATTATCTACTTTACATTTTACTTTTGATGTTAAATATGATAAAGAAAATGGTGAGTACTTGTGATTAATTTAAATTAACCTTATTTTGACAGATTTTAAGTAGTTTGTAACTAAATGTCAAAATATAAGATTTATACATTTTATCCCGAATTTTGAAAGTTTGTAAACCTTGGTAATAGGTATACAAAAACTTGGTAATATTACTTTAAAACTTTATAATATAAAACTACTTCAAGTCTCTAAGTATGTGAAATATGTACATTTGGAATTTAAGTTACTAAACTTTGACTCTTTAATTTTTGTTGAGGCCGTTTTGACTTTCGTAATTTGAAAATGATGTTTATAGTCAAGTCAATTTAGTTCCTCATATTTCTTGTATTGTCGGTACTAATAAAGAATCATCAAAGATTAAAAGCTGGATATGGACTCGAGGGTAGAAGCTTAAGATTTCGGGGACAGTGCGATTTATTTTTCGACGGCCGCAAACGACGACTTACGGTGACGTGAATGTATTTTAATCGATACACATTAATGAGGAACGACGCGCGTGAATTATTAACGAAGAATGAACAATTAACTTATTGTTTTATTTGTATATTTTGCAATTTTACCCTGCTTTGAGAACAAAAAATCAAAATTATACAAACAATAACTTTTTCGTTGTTAATAATCTCATTAATAAGGTGACATTAAACAAAACAGTGATTAAAATCATAATGACCAATTTTGTGGCTCCAACAAGTTTGTAATTAAGTGGTATTTTAAATGTGCTGCTGCTACTTAATAACTCGTTAAGAAGACACTTAATAAAAATGGGTGCTAATAATAAAAAGAAACGTAACATCACGTTTAATAAAAAAACGTATTTAATAATTTTGGACATTATCCAACCAAAAAGTTACGCGTGAAAAGTAAACTAACAATAATTTAATAATTACGATAACATTAGTTCGTTGAACCAACATAAAGATACGTTTTTCTCTTCGTATTTGGATGTATGTATTGTCGCTAGGTGCTCTCGATTGTACACATGAAAAAATTTGGCCTTTTCGGTATACGTTGTTTCCTGATGTCAAGAAAAGGGGTTCCAAAAATAAGTAGGTAAAGATTACTTTTTGATAAGCTGTATTACGAATTTGGTTACATTTTGATTCATTTCTATTGAATTTAACTAACGGTTATTTGCGCGTTGTGCGGTCATTTAGTACCTTCATAGTATTTTCGACTTAAGTTATTGAATTTATTGAATTGCATTTGAACTGCTTATTTTCCATGGTTAGTTGTCAGAGAAAAAAATCATAAATTCCCAGCTCCCGTCACTGGACATGAATGTTAGCCGTCCTTAACAGAAACCTATACGATTTTAAGTAAATAAATTATTTTTCAATTTAATGCCTGGATTTGATGAGTAAACTAATCCCTAATTAAAATTTTCCGATAGAGAATTAATCACTTATTTGAACACATTAAAAAATTTCGAATTGGCGAATGTTTATAATTCGCAAACCCGTGTATTTGGAAAACCAAATATTGACAAAATTTGATACAGTAATCTTTTTAACACACTTGAAAGTAAATCGTAATAAAATGTCGCAGTATTTGTTGAGTAAACTTAGTATTAGAAAACGTTCTTGCTGAGAATACACATAATAATCACACTGATCGATCAATTCAACACGTAACAGTTTAGCATTAAAAATAATGAAGCTAATACCATTCCATTATATTGAATGGTAATTGTTTAGGGTAAACAATGTAAAATGTACAGATCTCTTATTTCAACAAAAATTTACTAGTGTAATTTAGTTTCAGTTGAATTAATCGAAAAACAATTTCTAAAAGGCCTTATAAAGTTCAAACATTTAAATTAAACATATATTTCATTTGTTGTCTTATACAGGGTGTCCCCGCACTCACTTTACATAACTTAGGTGGTGATAGAGGACACTTTTCTAAGAACAAAATTTAACAAAAATTTTTTTTTTAATTCAAACCCTCAAGAGTTAGGCCTCTTTGAAGCATATTTTTTAATTTCCACCTTCATGTGGCCATAGCCCCGAAAATATTGATTTATCAGTAAAAATGGTTCAGTGCTCTTTTCAAGAGCGTGAAATAATCTACAAACTAGATTTAAACCTTTTATTGTCTAAAATCAACGACTTTCGAGTTATGAATTAAAGTAAGTTAAAAAATGTCGAAAAATTTGAGCTTTCGTTTTTTTTGGTTTTTTTTCAAAACCCTGTATCTTTTAAACGAAAAATTTTATAAAAAATCTGACGCCCCATTCCGAATAGGAAATTTAACGGACTACAACTTTTGTCTAGTAAAAATTTTTGAGAAAACAATCCATTTCACAGAAAATTAGAAAATAATAAACAAGGCAGCTACAAAATAAAAATTAAATTCACTATATTTTTTATTTTTTTTGAAAAATTATTTAATTAATTGATTTTAAACTATTACGTTATTTAAGTAAATGTTGAAAATGACCACCTTCATTTTCAATACATAGTCGTGATCGTTTTAAAAGATGTATTATGGTATTATCGAGTATTATTTATAAAATTTCCTCTTTTGTTAAGAGCCACTATAGCAGGGGTGGTCAACAAGGTCGAGCGATTGATCGGTCGATCACGAGGCTAATTTTGCTCTATCGGTGAGTGTGAAAAAGTGTCAAATAATCGAATTTCTGCGATTAAAATTGTCGAAAAATTAACTTTTTTCGATTTTTTCTTGACGAACATCTTTTAAAACAATCACGACTGTGTATTGAAATGAGGTTGGTCATTTTCAACATTTACTTAAATAATGTAATAGTTTAAAATTAATTAATAAAATTATTTTTCAAAAAAAATAAAAAATTTATTGAATTTAATTTTTTGTTTTGTAGCTGCCTTGTTTATTATTTTCTGATTTTCTGTGAAATGGATTGGTTTTTAAAAAATTTTTACTAGACAAAAGTTGTAGTCCGTTAAATTTCCTATTCGGAATGGGGCGTCAGATTTTTTGTAAAATGTTTCGTTTAAAAGATACAGGGTTTTGAAAAAAACAAAAAATAAAAAAATCTCAAATTTTTTGACATTTTTGAACTTACTTTAATTCATAACTCGAAAGCCGTTGATTTTAGACAATAAAAGGTTTAAATCTAGTTTGTAGATTATTTCATGCTCTTTAAAAAAGTACTAAACCATTTTTACTGAAAAATCAATATTTTCGGGGCTATGGCCACGTGAAGGTGGAAATTAAAAAAAATGCTTTAAAGAGGCCTAACTCTCGAGGGTTTGAATTTAGAAAAAAATTTTTGTTAAATATTGTTCTTAGAAAAGTGTCCTCTATCACCACCTAAGTTATGTAAAGTGAGTGCGGGGACACCCTGTATATTGACATAATTTAAATGATTGATGATTTCCTCGATAATTCTGATGTTTGTTAATGAAATTTTGATGTACCAAAGCAATCCATCAATTAAAATTCATTAATATTAATTCAATTAGTTACACGTATTTCGTATGTAAATTTGCATGGCAATCATCACTGTAATTTATGTATCTATGTATGTATAAATAACTAATTAGGAGTGGAAATAAACGAATCGCACACAAAAAGTGAGAACAACTCAATAAACCAGCCAAGAATTTTTCGTTCAAATGCAGATAATTGAAAAAATTTACATAATTCTGGGCTCTCAATTTCCGCACGTAACGAACGCGCTGCTCTGCTGGTAAAGATTTTTTTTTACAAATTCTCCCAACATTGAATTATCAATGGCAATTTTAGCACAAAACGAATATTTAATATAAAATAAAATTTTTTCAAGTTTAATGTAATAATAAAAGAAAATTCAACGAGTGAGATTTCCCTTTGATGGGATGAAAAAGATGAAATGTTTGAATATAAAATTTGAACGCAATATAGCCAAACAGATAAACTATTTTAAATTCGGAATAAAAACTAACTAAACGTATATAAGAGAACTAAATAATAACGTGACATAAAAACTACAATATAAAAAGTTAATTTCATTGTAATGTTATAATGTCACGTAGTACTTTGTCTGCCGGGTGCAGCAAAGAACTTTTGCTGCCGTTTGCAGCACAAGACAACGCTTTTAATTCCCTTCGGCAGTCATAGTACATTTTTTATTGCTTTCATCATGTAAAATACTCTTTCCTGGATGTAATTTCATATATGAAAGGTCATTGATGCTTAATCAAGAAATGTCGCTGCTGAAACACTACTGTTTTTTGTGAGATATTAGGAGTGTTCTATTATGAACCAATTAGAGGCAAGAAAGCTACATAAGGTTCAGAAGTGCAAATTTGTTAATTACTTTTTGTGTTCCTCTACTACGATAAAAAATTAACCCACAAGATACGCAATCGTAGCTTAATTATTTCAAATGACGCACATGAAGGGGTTAACAAGATTTCTGCTATCTCATAATCGAGTGCTGTTATAGTGAGCCAATTCAAGTGTGAAACAGTACCATGTCTCAGAAGACTGACCGATTCTCAAGTTCAGAAGCCAACTTGCAAAGCACCTAGGTATACAATCAATTTTAGTAAGGCAACTCGATCTTTTCTAGCTATCGAGATCAGCAGCTGATCTACTTATTTCAAACGACACCTGCGTCGTGTAGTGTTTAAAGCTCCCGTATAACATCTGGAAGTAGAGAAAAGTGAAAAGAGAGGCTCTTTCATGCGCAATCTACTACGCAGTTTTTGGTGTGCAAGTTGTGTAACCATTTTGGATTCCTACGATTGGCAATGTCTATTGTTGTTGTTTTGGAAGACGACTGGGGAATTCCTTCATTGTCGGGATGGTCCAATCCTGCTAACATCTCCAGCATCAGCTCTCTCACGGTCTACCAGTTCCAGCCTTAGATCTGCAGCAGTGTTTTTGTTCGTGGAAGTCGAATCGAGTGTTTTCCGTTGTAAAGTAAAGAAGTTACAGATTTTCACCTTTCGAAGCTTCACGTTATAATGTGATTGGAGACGAACACCTGTCACCATGATATAGTAAGCTTATATACGAGCTCGAGGTAAGCAATTTTATCTCCTGTGACGAATTTTGTTAAATTGCACTTTTTTCCTTCTCAAATCATTTCGAAAATTTTCTATTACGGCCCTTACATTTATTGTATGCAATATTACAATATTTGGATCCTGACCTTGGGAACTTAGTTCGTGTTGAGATGCCACGTGTCGTGTTGGACTTGGAGGGGAATGCAACGTTTTACTCGGACTTGGTATTAAGACCTCGATCTGAGCGGCCGTTTGCGTAGTAAAGTTTACATTAAACATCATTATTTGCGGTTATCGGTGGTTGTTGCTAATAATTTTTAGCTCCACGTGATCGGCAATTTTTTACGGTGCTGCGTATGTACTTTTGGGAGTTCTCCAGTTATACCAGTAGTCGTTTTATTTTTCACATGTGTGAAATGCATGCCTAGATTACGCGCGTGCATTCGGCGCAGGCCAAGTTTCGTACTCAGCGAGTTTACTCGAGCAGTTTCTCGGGTCTTTGTTTACCAACAAACCAAGATTAACCACGAATTGGTTATTGGTTACCAAAGTTCATATTTTATGAAGAGGTTTAATAGCAATTACCATCATTCAACACCAGTTCTGTGCTTTCTTTCAATCCGAGTGCTGGCAGCAGGTCAACGGGTCAATAGCAGTGTTTTTGTGCTATCGCGTAGTGTCAGATGCATTTGGTATCTGCGTAAATGCCAGTATATACATCAACGTAAGAACACGTCGGCTGCGGGTGAACATATTCCATCACCTCGTAGATTTCTTGAGAGCTCTTTAGGTAAGCTACTGCTATTTTTAATTCATTTCGTAGGTCTGACGTGTGTTGTATGTCAGACCATTGATTACTGGGCATTTATACTGTTGTATTATTTGTGTTTTTTGATCTTATTGTTAAAGTCAGTATTGCTGCGTGTTGTGAACGAGCAGAATACGTTGCAGTTGTGTGGGCGCCTAAGCACGTCTCAAATTATTGTTATTTTGTTCAATTATACACTGTTACCTACATTTGTGTTTTTCTACCCCTGGCTACAAATTTTATTTCAGAACCTTCTGACTCCAGCTTTCCACACGAATTGCGGGCTAGTCTATTTACCATCGTGGCCAACTCAAATCGAAGATCAATCTTTGGATTGTACCGGAAACAGCTCTCTGATTTCGTTAACCCTCTCATTAGGGGTTAAGTTTCAGAGGGTGGTTTGCGTTGCACTCCAATTCGTATAAACCGACGTGGTATTTTGGCTTTTGTATATTCATATTAGGTTTGTTCGTTTGTATGAACTAACTTGAACTGGGTTATCTTTCGAGACAAAATACTCCTACCACAAAAGTTAGATAGTGTTCTAACTTGCACTGCCTACTCCTCCTATGGAGGTCGAGCAAGAAGTTCATGTTCGGTCATGAACTGAGCAGCCAAACGAACACAGTACATTGCACTAACTTGAACCGAGCAAATTAGTTCATACAAACGAACAAACCTATTGAGTAGCCATTAGAGCAGTGATTCTCAACCACTGTGCCGCGGCACTTTTGTGTGCCGCAAAATTCTAAAAATGTGCCGCCAAATTATAGATAGTATAATAATTATGTTAATATTATTAAATAATATGATTTAAAAATAAAAATTATTTTAACTAATTTACTATTTTACGCAGTGTGTTATAGGTAAGTAAATAATTTTTAAACTTATCATTTTCTTTGTGTGCCGCCAAATTTTGAAATCGTTAAAAGTGTGCCGCAACAAAAAAATGGTTGAGAATCACTGCATTAGAGGTTACTGTTTGATATTGGATACTTGTTTAATTTAAGTTTGATGCACTTTTTGATTGTTAACATCTTTGGCTACTGTGTCTATGTTTGCACAGTCATATGATGAAGTATAATAAAACCAGCCTCAAAATAATTATTATAAATTTTCAAATTCTTCTTTATTGAATTTTGAAACGGGCGGAAAATTATCTTCTTACCCGGCTTGCTCAATCGTAATCTTCCAGTATGCCGCCTACTATCAAGCGACCTTGTAAAATTTTAGTTATAATCAAATTTTTAAAATGTAATTTTTAACAATTACACCGTCTTCTTTCCTAAAATTATTATGCAAAATAACACTCTTTACTAATTTACTCGCTTTAATTCACTTAAAATTCAAAAAAAAAAATACAATTTTGTTCGATTCTCAGACATCAAAAATCAAACTACACTCGCCCGTCCATAGAGGTCAATGGCGAGTCCTTCTATCGTCTCCCCATCATTCCGAGCTCGACGAGCTCACATCGTCGCATCAACTTCACAATTTTACCAAATTTTTGTACAGATTTCAATTTCAAAATTTGGATTTCAATTATCATATCGACCGGCTACTTTATTACAAAAAAAAACATGACAATATATTGCAATTACTGCAACTGTGACAGCATCTCTCAAGTTCTGTGTGCCAATTAAAGCATTTGTTTACTAACTATTTGTGTTTTTTGAGTTTCCCCAGCAAGCTACCGTTATTTTTCAAAATCCATGACCTTCGCCTTCGCATAAATAAAGAGCTGGTCTATTAACAACAAACAAACTGGAGAGGTCATTTCTGGTGTCTGTTTGGGTCAACCCTCTCATTAGGTGTTGCGCTTCAGATGGCAATTTTCGTTTCAATCCTGTTATTGGAACCTCCTGTTAGAAAAACTTCTGATTAATCGCTTTCGTCAAGCCCACATTAAAAGATATATTTGGACACGTTCCACAATGGAGTATTCTTATTCACAAACAACTCTGCGCTTTCACATCGTTAAACTTTCCGAAATCCTCCCCCAAGTGTGACGAGTAGCCAAATCAGTGATCTGATAATATACGCCAAACCTTTTTGCTGATAAATCCGTTCAAGAAAAAACGTAATTCGTTGCGGAAACAAATGTTTTTTTATTGATTTATCAACCTTTCTAAAGGCTGTGCTATGATTTGTAGTAAAATGACTTAGTACTTCCATCTGCGAAACTTGATCCAAAATTTTGCATTGCAGTTTATTTGAAATTTTATTGATGTTATTGATGTATTTGTAATATTAATTAATATTTTGATATACAAATTATACTGTTGTACATTTTGTAATATAAATATAATATGATTGTTAACAATGTAATTCTTATAATTAAATTTGTGGATTTAGTATTACTTTGTGCAATAAAATTGATTTATGCATAATTTTAATAATTTAGTAGTAAAACCTAAAAGCTTTATTCTTTATAAATAGAAACATTTTAATTTTAATGTTCAAATTGAACTTCGTGAACGAAATTTCTAAAAATTAGAATATTTTGAAATTTTCGCCAGTTTTTAGTTAGAATACCGACCACTGGTGGCGCTATAATACGTTACTACTGTAGTAGAGATGCGGCACTGGAAGAAACAAAGGCATAGCCAAAATCCAGCATAGTAGCGACCGCGTACACCCAATTCCACCAATTGATACTAATAGAAATACGTCTGTACGAGTTTTCGTTACTGCACATTAGCTTCGCCTTTCTTTCTTTCAGTACCGCTACTCTAGAATATTCTTAAATGTCCAGATCTGTTCTGTGACGTTCAATCGGTAACGATGACTCTCGATCATAATTTGTCAAGTTGAACTTTAATACTCATTAAATTTAACTCAAACTAACATTAAAAACAGTAGGCTATTTTTAAGCGTGGCGGTCTACGTGTTAATTGTGTTAGAGAAAGAGCTGGTTTGTCTAAATTGGCTCGGAAAAGAACGGAACAAACTGGTTTGGGTACTTAAACTCGTCTGTTTTCTTTGTCAAAATATTGACCAAATTTCTTACAGGAGTAGGTTAACTACAACTAACTTTGCAAGATCTGCTCTAACAAATACCTTAGCAATCAATACAAATTAACGCAAATATGCTGTTGATGGGATTGCCGATATAAAAGATTGTTTACACTTACCCCGCGTATTTGGTTATATTAAAAAAAAATTGTAATATCCTCATAGGTTTGGTTTATCCAAGTTCCACTATATTTTGATACATATTTTACTGTATTCACTACAACCTACGCTGTAGCGATTAAATTCATAAATATTCGGCACAAGTAGTGGTCCTCCCGAAAGACCTTTAAGCTTCAAGGAACCGAGAAGTAACTAAACCCGAGTCAATCCTGATTTTCACCGCAACCGAGACCCGAGGAAGACGAGATGTCTTAAATACATAAATATGAATATGTTATTTCGAAGCAAATATATTTTTTGTAATATTAAAACAAAATTTTTGAAAATAATTGATTTAAAAACGTTTATGTAATAAAACTTCAATCAATCGTTTAATAAATATAAATTGCTTCCGCTAAAGACGTAATTCCGATATGCTTTCACAATAATTAAGAAATTATTTGTTAAAAGATAAATTATTTAAAAATCGTGGAAATTTCAAATTTGGCACATTTGAGAAATTATTACAAAGAAAGTAATAGGAATGTTGAACGAAGACATAATTTTCAAGATAATGATAATAACAAGAGCACTCATTACGTTATAAAGTAATATAAAGGCGTCTTATGGTAAAGATAAACGTATTCAATGCTTTATTCAGTAACTAAATTGAGCCATAAAAATTTGGCATCCATATATTGCTTTTAAAATTTATGGAACATTCAAAGTTTGCAAAACGCATTAAATGATGGTTTAACCCAGATGCTACAGTTAAAAACTTTTTGAAACACTTCTGAAAATGCTCAGCAAAATTTTAATAATACTAAAACATCTTAGGGCTTAATGTCAAATTTAAAATACAAGCAAAACAAATAGTCATAATGGATCAAGACTTAACTTGTTGAAACGCGCCCAAATTTACTTGATTTATAATGTTTGGTTAAATATTCCAACTCGAAAATACTTTTTGTTCAATTTTTTATTAACCGTGTCACTTTCACTTCCCACAATAGAATTGACCTATAACCCTCGACAAAAAAGTACAATATTTATTACTTCATAGTCATTAATTACTCTTGACCGGAGAAGAAAACTTCCGCAGCTTATAAAAGTTAAAGGATCATAGAAAAGCGTAGCAAATACATGAATTATTGGTTAAGCACTACTTAATCCGGCACGTTCATAAATTTTGTAAAGTGCCATCGGTCACTGACTACAATTAATCTAAATTTTGAAATTAGATCAATATAATGAAATTTTGCAGACATTTCTAATTTCATAAACAGCCACGTGATTGATACAAACAACAAAGCAAAGATAAAAACTTGTCAATTATTCAACATTTATAGTGGTTAAACTGTCGATCCTTTCATTTTTATCTACGATGACCATCTAACAAAAATTTCCAAAGGGTTTCTTTGACATAAACGTGACGAGCTGCCAGTAAAAGTTTGTATTTAACCCAATGTTTAATTATTATTAATTATTATTGGCCTCTGAACAAAAATTTTCTTTGTCATTGACGTACATATGAAAATGCTCTAAGTTACGTAATTACAGAAGGGGCGTTCCACCCTTATAATAATGGCGGAAAATTAATTTTCACATTTTTTGTAAACAGTTTGTCGTAAACGATTTTACGACAAAATTAAGTATACTCTAATATAATATTAAAGAGAATCGTTAAGTTTTCAAGTAAATTAATTTGTTCTCGTCAATTTTTACATTATTTAACGAGTTTTCCTTTTAAGTTGGCTCGATCCTTAAATTTTATTTTTTAATTAGGTAGATTAAATTAATATTTTACGTAGGAAATTTTAAGCGTTACAGCTCTAAACTTTGATGCTGTTCAGCATTTGGAATGCAATAAGCATTTTACTTTACACGGTTAAGTTTCGAAGTTAAAAATAAACTATGGTAGATTTCCATTAGCGCAGGAAAGAAGGAAGTTGTGGAAAATATAGTAATCTTAGCTGAATTATTCGCTTTCCCTGGCTTTTATCGTATCCACTTCTGAAATTGCACAATTGTATCAAGTGGTCGGTTTTTATCAAAAAATCTAAAGTAGACTTCGCTTTCTCCATATATTTTCGGCTTACTTTGCTTATGCATTAATAACAGGAAAAAATTGAAATGAACCGATTTTTATTATTTAAAGTTTGTTAATGTTTGGAAACGCAAGGAACTTGTTAAAATATTCCGGACTTTTGTTTAGATTCATTTTCTTAATTGTCTGGATTCCATTTAAATGTATAGTTCATTGTTTCAACTTAAATAGAGAATCTGTTGCTTTATTGTTAATTTCACAAAAGGACAGCATTAAACACAATGGATTTCCACATAATCCAAACATTCATTGTACCATTAACATATAGATCATCAAGTTTTACTATAGACACATTGGGGATGCCCAAATTTTAATATATATTTAAATTTAATAACAATTTTCGACCAAGAGCTTTTCTGTAATCTAGCGTTTAGTTAGTTATGCATCATATTATTTCCCATCCCAGTTTCGTGTATATTTCCAATGCAAGAAGTTTGATAGTTAAATTTACTCTTCAAGTATACCCGGAAAATATACTTCCGAACATCAAAGCAATGGATCAAAATTGCAGCAAAATATAACCTTCACTGGATGATAAAATTGTCGAACCGTAATATTCTGGTCATCTATCACGTTTTCGATTTATGTTTAGTATGTGTGTGTCCGTCCACATTGAATTTTAAGGAAAATTTAAAATTTGGCTAGTGTTCAGAATTGTTGATGTGAAATTGAATTTTAATATAAACGACGCCTCGATCTCGTCAATTACCTGCTTTAACGCGTTTATTTACTTTCTCAAAATTGGTTCGCTCACTCAATGGTTAAATATTTATGTCAATCTTGGTGAACCGTCTCGAAATTTAATTACTTTTAGTTAATAGTTTATAAGTATTTATCTAATTTAATTAAAAAAGTTTATAATTCTTTGGTTTTTTTTATAATCTCGTTTAAAAAGCTTCTATCACAGTTTGACCACCAAGAATAGCTGGCAACAAATGCCTTAACTCATTCAAAAACAAAAATCTGACATGATAACACATAACTTTCCCATTTGCTATGTGACATTACAAATGACAGTTTTCCACTTAAAAAATTGTTAAATAATTTTAATTATTAACAGCAGTTTTAGTAATTCAATTTATTTTCAAGTTTGTACCTATTTCTCTATCCTACATCTATAAGAAACGAACAGGTAGTGCAAAATGTAATTCCCTACCGGAAGCAGTAAGATAAAAAAATAAAGGTTCTTTCCCGTAATGTCCCAAATTAATATTACTACTGGAAGTTTGATTACTACCTAGAATTAATTACATAATATAGCTTGATCATTTCCAAACCAAGCGAACGTATTTTACGGCCTTAATGTCTTAACAACTCCCGTACTGATAATTTATATAGTTTATCTCTAAAAACAATCTTATTTAAGTTCGCATTCAGAGTTCCTACTTTGAGGCAGAATGCATACATTGCAAGTCCAGTTTCTCTATTATTTGCAGGTTTAACTTTACAGCGCACCTGATAATGTGTTTTCCCAAGAACTTTATCATAATAATTATTACATTTAATGTAGTATGATGGTGGTAATAGTTACCGCGCCCAAAAACAACAGAAATCCAGAGAGATAACTTTTCCTACGCGTTATATTCCATATAATTTAAACGCAAATATTATATTAAGCGCAGAGAGAGATGGAACGATGAACGTACACTATTTTTTCTACCGCCTAATTGGAAACTGAGTTATACTATCACTTATACTCTTTGAACTGAAGAGGTTGGTTGTACACAAACATAGAAAAGTTGCAAATTATCATGCTTTATTTACTACTAGGGTGGTAAGTAAATATTACAGCACTACTATAAAAAATATATAATGCCATAATAAGAAGTAAACAAACTGTAAATTTCACTTCCGTTTTTAAGCTGTTGTCCCCATTAATTTACTTACGGCTCCGGCGTAGCGGGCTGTTGCACAATAACAACAAATTTACAAGTTTCATATTATAAAAGTGATTAATTATTATTACTAATAACTTAACATTAGACCTATGTCACCGATACTTTCATAAAATAGAATATTTTATTAATGAATGTCGAGAAACTAAGCACTCAGCTGATCACACTAATTATTTTGAGACGATCTCAATTTATTTGTAACTTGTAAATTATTATTCTAATAATCATTAATAATTAACATCATGGTTGAAAACATTAATAATATTATGGTCCATTTATAAATGTCAGGATTAATCTGACAATAAGTAAAATTATTGGATAAATTTTGTAGACACCTGAGACCAGCGCAACTGCGAATCCTATATAGATAGCGTAATTACTTTTTTTTATTAGTACTCCTGTTTTTGTAACAAAAATATTTCTACCAGTTTTATATAATATTATAATACACAGTCAAATTTAAAAAACCAAATTTTAATTTGATAAGTTATTATTAACTTCATAGAGGTAACAGTCGTACAAAAAATATTGTATGTTATACGTATGAAAGTGATATTAGTTTGCTTCCCTCGATCCGAAAACTTTCCTACTCACAAAATAAAATAGGACTTGTATGATAAAGAACTATTTACAAATAAATCAGTTTTCAACAGTGAATAAGAATAAAAAGTAGAATAATAAACTATAAATTAGAATAAATAAATAAATCAATCAATCTGGCTGTGCATACTTTTATATTTACGAACTAACAACAAATCGTAAGGGAAAAAATTTCTAGCTAGGAAAAATGATTCCCATATAGTAGTTATATCTGGTTGTCTAGCAACAAAGCATATACCTTAAACGCGAATTTAGTGGATCGGAAACCCCGGTGAGGTATATATTTTTTTCAATCGGAAAAGCTATATCGTTATATTTTTACAATTCAAATTTAAAAAAATTAGCAAGCTAATTAAATAATAATGAAATTCAAATTAACTTTATAAGCCTTTGACTTTCAAAATTAATTTGAATTTTATTATTGTTTAATTAGTTAGATAATTTTTCCAATTAAAATTTAATTGGATAATTTTCCCGAGTTAATAACCTATAAATTATTGCTTGTAAAACAAACTAAAAATTTATATTCTGTCAATTTATTTTTTAAGTAGAATGCAAAATAAAAGTATTAAGACTAAATACTTCGTTCTTTGAAGTGAATTCTTTACTGATTCACTTTTGAGCCCTTCGTTTGCAATTTGTTTCCTATTTTGAATAATTTTTACAAAACAAAAATTTTTCTAGAATAAACTATGGGTGAGGATACGCAATTTTAATTACATAATATCAAAAACAAATACAATAAAATTAAATGGTTTTGATAATCTTGTTTATGATTGCAACAACCGATTACGACAAAACAATCACAAACCCATTATGCCCCGTTTTGTTCCGTTGTGCCCCAACTTCCCTACCTATTATAATTTACTAAAGAAAATATATTAGTTTGAAAATGTAACATGAAGGAAGTACAAATTTATCATATTTTTCGTTTCTCTGACGTCTACATGCTTCGTCTAACATCTTTGTATTAAAAAATACAAATTATGTACTAAATTAGTACCTACGTTCAATTTACCATTTTATTTAAATGTTAAATTGCGTCGAAACGAAAAATAATAAAAAATTTATAATTATTTATGTCTATCTGTGCCTCAAATTTTATATTTTCTTTAAAATACATTTGAATTTTGTAAAGAAAATGCATCAATGTCATTTAACCCATTTTCATTATACGTGTTAGCCATGATTATGAACTTCAACATGTGAAAAAGATCAATTTTGAAAAAATTTTGAAGGAACAAATTTGAAACAACTGAAAATATAAATTTACTATACAATGAAACTTGGATGTAACGAAAATCACGATTTAAAGGGATTTTTTTTGAAACAGAAAACTAATTTAATCACCAAGTTATTTTATAATAATCAAAACAAGATAGCAAATTAAGACAAGTCTTTTTGTATGGGAGGGCACGTACCCAATTTAAACAAATTTATAGTACAATTGCGGTTTCAAAATGTAGCCGTTCAAAATGGCTGCCGATCAAATTCGAATTTTTCAAAAGTTTACATTTATTACCTATACCAACAATAAATTATATTATTATAAAAACAAAAATTAATTAAGATTACAACTATAGAAAATATAAAATTATTTTTGAAGAATAAAACCGTAATAAAACCGATTTTCATTATATTACATTTGAATGTCTTCCCTTGAGATAAGGAAGCATAAGAAAATACATTTCCATTTTTATGTCAAGCTTTTACAGACAATCCCAATTCTTTCTAAGGTTTCTCTCGAGGTAAACTAAAATGTCTATTTCTGTAAACTTTTCATGCTACATGCAACAGTGCAAATCAGAGTTCTGTAAATCCTTTGAAAAATCAAGAAAAGATTAAATTGAATAAGTAGATAAGAGGAATTCAATTAAGATAAACTTGCTTATGCAATAATCGAGTGCAAAAATCCCGGTAAACGTCTATTTAATGCAATATTAAATTATGGGAGCTTTTCGGATATAATGAATTTAAATCAATATTGTGATCTTTCCAACTTGAGCCACCTGATTTGCGCTGGATTTGCAAAGATTTCCGAGATGTATTTTATCGGGGAAATTCTTGTATCGGACCACGGTTCTGTGACATTTAAACGAATCAAGTATATTTATGTCAATCCGTTTAGATAATTTAATTTAATATTTAGTAATTAATTTTTAAATTTAATAAGCAGATTGATATACCTATAATTATTTTAATAGAAACTTAAATTTAATTTAAAATTTTCAAAGAAAATAACTAATGTCTATAAAAAAACTGAGCGAAACCCCGCAATTTAAATGGACTTCAGAAATTGAAAAAAATGATCTTTTGCACAAAAGACCTGCCGAAATAATATACGACGGTTAATCTACTGAATTTACACTAAATTTAACATCAAATAATATAATTAAAATTTAATTTAATTCATTAAGCCAGCAGTAATCCGATATCTCTTTTGAATTTTCTCTACCCACATCGGATACAGCTTCAATTAATTATTATACTAATTGCTAAAAACCGTAAGTCAAATGATGTGCGTAACCAACTTCCTAAGTTAAATGTGCTTTTGATTCAATGCACAGCTCAAAAGAGTTTATAGAAAATTTAATTTAAATAATTTGTCCTGATTTATTATTAAACTTCTGCAAAATTTCATAAATTAAACTTCGCTCAAAATACTTTTTTACTTTGTTAATGCACAAAACTAATAAAATTTCTATTTAGGAGTTTTCACAACTTTTAAAGTAAAATTCAAAGTAATTTAATTACGAAAACTCAATTAAGCTGTTCAATAAATTTTATACTAAAAAAGTTTCGAAAAAAGTTTATGAAAGTTGAAAAAAATATATGATTAGAGTTAATCGGATTAATTTAATTAACGCGTGAATTTAAAAGTTTTTTTGTACTGCTTTCGGTTGTATTTTTATCACGTTACAATCATTCCCTTATTGAAAATTTGATTTGTTGAAATTTATAAAATCCATGAGCAGTTTTCACTTGATGGCGTTCGATAAAAATTTTAGGGTGTTCAATAAAATTAATTACTGCAAGATAAAATTGTTATACAGGGTATATTTTAATTAGTATCAAGAATTAAACATTGCATTCTTTCCCCCATAATCAGTGCAATAACTGCAAATATAAGGCATCTTATCCGGGCTTAGAATTTTTTCGTTATTTTTTGTATGTTTATTACAACGGAATTAATATTTACTTACATAAAATTTCAGAATAATATTTGAACAAAATTAAATTTTTATCAAAAAGTTTAAATCAAAAATTGCACTGAAATCAAAATAACTGCAAATCTAATGCATCTTAGGGCTTAGAATTTGTTCGTTATTTTTCCGGTGTTTATTACAACAGAATTAATTATTTCATACATTTTCAGAATATTTGAACAAAATTAAATTTGTATTAAACAATTTAAATCAAAAATTGCATTGAAATCAAAATAACTGCAAATCTAAGGCATCTTAGGGCTTAGAATTTTTTCGTTATTTTTCCTGTGTTTATTCCAATAGAATTAATATTTTCATAAAATATCAAAATATTTGAACCAAATTAAATGTTTAAAGTTATTTCATATTGGTTAATTCTCAATTTCATTTCCCTATGTCTCACTCTTCAACAATTAAATAAAATAATTTTTCTTATTTTGAGGCCCCTTTTGATTTACAAGACCCCATGCTCCTTGCGTCTTGAGGTCTCTTGCGCCTGTTCGGAAATCCGCCACTGCCCATAATATTGCACACGTTCAAATGATGGTGTGTATCGCTAACCAAACTGACCTGTTGCTTTAATCGAATCTTTTCTACATCTGACAGTGTGTCGCTAGTTGCAAATTGTAGGTTACGGTTGACAGTGGTATTAATAAGATAATAAGCAGTTTTACCTGTGCAATTACGGTAATTAAGTAAATTTCAAATATTTTTCCAGGACAGTTTGAGATCGACTTTAACTTTATATAAATGGCGAATGGTACCGGTGGTTAGCAATTTTGTTGTAACCTTAACGAATGAATGGTTTCTCGGTTTACCAGCACATAATTGCACATTTAACTTCCTCAGATTAATATTGGTGCAAGAAAATATATATTAATTCACCCCTTTCAAGTAACTCAAAAAATCATTGGAACATAACCACTACTGCAATGTAGCTTCATGTGATGTGTCAGAGATTGTGCAAGCGTCCCTATAGGAGCATCATAATAAAAATCTACACCTTTAGAAATCGGTTCTGCTCTATTGTTGAAATGATTAAAAAAGTAATTAAACTGATGGTATAGTAACTATTTTATCGAATAATCTAGACAGCCATAAATTATTGATGATGAGTTTGGCCAGGTCATTTAGTTATACCCTGTATAAGATCTCAATTTAAGAAAACACTCTAAATTCGCTGCGTTTTCAAAATAAGAAATCCACCTCGCTTTACGGGAGGTTGTAAATCCAAAGTCGATAGGCGCCTATCAGTCAGACATGAAAATTTAGCGAAACGAAAAGCAGGAAACAATTGCGAATCCGAAATAATTCTAGAACAAAAGCAACTCAACAAATAATCAAATACCGCTTGTTTTTTAAAAATTACATTAAACAATGAATAAAAGTAATAAAGTTAGTGAACAGCTTCACTAATTGGCAGCAAAACCTGAAGTACTCTATAAATTATCTCATACCACCTTTGAAACAAAAAGACGAAATAAAATGTTGGTATTAAAACCGAACAAAAGTCAATAAAAATTTATATTTATTTGATATGCCATCCAACCACACTTGTATGCGACAATGCATTCGAATAACTGAAAATCCAGAAGCAAACTTCAGAATTTCAACAAAGTCACGATCCGTAAAATAAACAAATTATTGAAGGAATTAGTTAACACAATAAAACGTGTTTAAAATAAACTGATTTTGCACAGTAAAATCACACAAAACAAAATAAAAAATTACATTTCAAATTGGCTATACAAAAGAGTAAAACATGAGGGTATATAAAGATTAAAGGATATTACAAGGAAATGCACTCCAGAAAACAGTTGCAGTTCCGGTTTGGTAATGTATAGCGGTTTTGGGGGATATCGGAAATGAAAAATGTTGGTGTGTAGTTTTCCACATTCGACAATATTCTGATACCACACTGAACGAGAGAAATACGGTCAACCTAAGTTACTAAAACATTAATGACCGAATTAAGTTAATACTGACTCATTTTACTTTAATTCAAAATAATTTAATTATCCCAAAAATTTTAATTAGTAAACATTAAAATTCATAATACCCATACAAAAGGGTCTCTATAATAAGAAGAAATTACGGCGGTGTAATTACTTACACATTTATTTTTCGAAAACATTTATTCCTACACAAAAATTACATTATTTAAATTACCACCTTTTTTCACGTTGTCCTTTTAAAGTAATTTATAAAACAAACAAAAAAACGTCATAATTTATATTCTGACGCTGAAAACGAAAATATGTTTTCATATTACCTGTCATGAAACTACGAGTTTCATTGCATGTTGAGACAGTCGAAACACTACAATTGCAGATCAACGCGACTGTTGGTCAGAAACTAAATTGATTTCTGCCCTAGGAAAGAAAGCGTCAAGTTTCTGCCCGCTTACTCAGTTTTTGATTTCATTTTAAACTTGTCAGAATTGAATTTATTAATTGTAAACAATTAATGTGACAGCTGACAATTATTATATTTTATGAAAACTCTCAGATTCATTACAGGTAATATGAAAAATAGTATGTTTGGACACGGGATGAAACACGATTTCAGACTCGGGGTGATGCCAGCCCTCGCTTTCGCTCGGGAAGGCAATCCACCCTCGTCTGAAATCATCTGGTTTCATCCCTTGCTAAACAATATACTATAAAATTTGATTAAAGGCAGGCGGACGAATTTGGAAAACAATTTTAAAAATTTATCCAAGTTGAATGTGGAACGAAAAATTCATTTTTAGGTTTTTCGTGTTGGTAATTGTAAATCGATTATTGAAATAAAAATTATATTTTCCATTCGGTTCGACGTTGATTGGAAGGTCTTTTGTACATATTTAATATGTGCAATACTTTTGGGTGTCTCGGTCAGATTTTAAAATATCGAACGTTTTCGATTTATTCACACGCGTTTCAATTTGTTACCAGGAAATTTGATTTTGTCGGTTAAAAAAATATGCAAATACGTAAGCACCCGATCAATCTCCTCTTATTTTCTCGTTACAATTTAAATTTATTAGTGATTATGCGATCAAATCACTTCAGTAGATCCTCTATTCTTAACGATATTAACCCAAATACCATCAATTTCAATAAATTGCTTAATTAATTGTATCTTTCTGTAACCAAGCAGTTGGTAGCAATCAGGAAAGGTTCATAAATTTAAAACGATCTACACTCGATTGTCTTCTTTAATCTGTTTCACTGCACGATATTAAATTGATTATATCTATTCATTTATAGATTATATCTATTTTGTATAGTTTATATTTGTATGATAACATTAATTTTGATTTGTGCGATTTTACAAAAGTTAGGAAGCTTGAATGTACAGCTGTAAATGTACTTTTTTTAAATTGACCAATACCTCATTCCATAGGAATTGTGTCTTTAAAATTTTTTAACCACAAAATTTAAAAGCGTAAACTTTGTAATTAAACAACTGTCAATGTTGGAAAATAAAAAGTTGATACTTTTAGGTGAACAAGATTTTTATTGGTTTATTCTGATTTCTACAAAGAGAAAAAATTAATCACACATTTATAAAACGAGAATTTGTAGCAGACAATAATATATTCGATAAAATATTCATAAAGTAAAGATTTGCACAATTGTGAATTTTCAAAACCGATAAATTGTTTTTTAAAAAATCCGAAAGTTAAAACAAATAAAGAAACAATTCCCACGACATTTAATTCAAACAATATAAAAAACTCAGCATAAAATTTACAAACCAGAACTTCCATTTAAAATTATGGTAAACAAAAAGATGCAATTTGCATGAAACTCAAATGACTTACCCATCGGAGGACGGAACAACCGCAGAGTGCACAAATCTCGACGAAAGTTTCCAAGTTTTATTCCAGTATAACAATTTTTCTTCACTCGGTTCTTTACAATTTCAAAACAATTGTAATATAAACATACTAATTAACGTTAATTAAAAATTGTTATTATAGAAGGTGATATAATGTAATACCAACGAATAAGGAGCTAATTAGTTGTTAACAATTATTTTGTATGCTATGCGTGCAGAATGCAATATCCGTCAGCATAAATCATTATTTCGATGAATAACAAATTTATCGATAACGATAGTGTGACAGATACACGTAGAAATCAAATTAATAACAAGATAATTGCTGATGATTATTGGGGTCCCACAAAATCGTTACTCCGAAATAACAATCATTCGGTTATAATGAACAAAACTGAAAGTTCCGATTCCTATAGGTTAGTTATAATTTATAATGAATCTTCGGATATAATGAACTAACTTAATGGATTGATAGATAAACTAGTAGTTTTATCCTAATCCAGAATCGACAATGTTTCAATTACTGGTTCAATTAAGGGCCGCTTTTACAATAGACGGTTAACGCTAACCTAGTGATAAACTTATAACTATTGACCAATCACAGTACAAGCTACTACAAGCTGTACTGTGATTGGTGAATAGTTATAAGTTTATCCCTAGGTTAGATTTAACTGACTATTGTAAAAGCGGCCCTTAACAGGAGAAAATATTATATTTCGTGTATTTCATAATATTAATTATCGTCGTGATATTTTCGATTCTGGAGGAGGGGTGCGAATGAAAGTTTTAATTTTGAAAAGCTGTGTAACTTTAGAAAAAATTTTTATAACAGATTAAGAACTACAAAAGTTTTGGAGTCCCATGTTTTGATTTATTTGAGCATTTGTGAAAATCGGATGTTATAAAATCTAAAAAATGAACTTATTAAAATGGCAATAAAAATTATAACAAGATTTAGTGGTGTATCAAATTATAGGGAAGAATAATAATTCATGACTAAAGATAAATTATAATAGTACAATAAATTAATAAAATGTCACAAAGCAATAAATGTAAGTATAATATCAAATTACGTAAAAGTTTATAAAATTGAGATTGTTTAGCTGTTAACTCGTGATAATAAATTAATTGGTATATTATATTTTAAAATATACCGCAATTAATATAAAATTTAGATTGTAGGATTTAGTCCTTTGATAATTAGATCCACACCCCAAATGCAGCCAATAGAAAAGGAAATTAAACAAGGCAGTAGATTATTTCAGGATCTTATTATATATTTTAGCTTATTAAAATTTGAAATAATGAATTTCCGTATCTACCCTCCCAAAAAGCTAATTTTAAGACTATTTCTCGTTACATTAAATATAACCGATGATGCGCAAATTTCTTTAATTGAAACAAAATCAAATAAGTTCACGGTTTGCTTGAAAAAATAATGGAAGGGAGGTTTTCGAAAATTTTAAAAATTTGATGGATGACAACTTGAATTTGATGTAACAGATTCTTGTTGATCAGCGCAAAGTAGAAAATGTTTCAACCAGATTAGCTTTATCTAATAAGTTTACCTAAAGAATACCTGTAGATCTACAGTGCAACCTCGATAATCTGAACTAAATAAAATTGGAAAGTTTTGAATTAAAAAAACAAATTAATTAAATTTTAGTTAATTTGCGCATAGATAATAAATAAACATTTCCAAATGACACAAATTTATAGTTATAGGTTTTCTTTTTTAATAAAATTCAACAATAAGAAGTTCCGAACGCAGTCTTCCATTAATGTAAATTATCAAAGTTGCACTGTACTGCTAGTTTAGTTACGAAAAGCAGCCCTTAAATCTACCCATGTTAACGTCGACGGAAATTTTACTTTGTTCCTACTTATAATTACAGACAATATTGAAGTTTATCATGCATATTAGGTAATAGATTCAATTTTGCAATATTAGTCGCTTTGAAGTACGCGAACCAATTTCACCCTCGTCATCTACTAACCATCAAATTTTTATGATATTTATATTTCTTTCTTTCTTTTTTTATAATAACTTCATCCTTTAGAACTTATACAAATTATTAACTTGTTAAATTAATGGTAAATTAAAGTTTAAAAGTTTACATAAAATTAGAATGGCCATGGGGAAATTATCTTAGAAAAAATAGTGTATCTGCCACGGGTAAAATGGGTTCTATATGTTTTTAAAACAAAGTTCAATTGGGTATCAAGTAAAGTAAGTTCGCTTCATATTCGTTAGTTCAACATTTTCAGAAAATCAAATTATTTAATTCAATATTTTGCGCTAAATGATAAAGCTTTGCATTCTACCAACTTGTGAAATTAATCTAATATACGATATTGCTACTATGCAATAAACTACAATGAATCTAGAAGCCTTTACCTTACAAAGCATAATTTTGAACTTGGATGCACTAACTTCTTCCCTTACTTCCTTCCTTATCTATAGTGCATTCTCAGAAACTTTTGTTTCCCCAATTTTAATAAAGCAAAATCTCAGGGCGTGAGTATCTCTCATAAAATTAGGAAACGTTTCCGCGGTTTCCTTTTAGTGAGTGGGCTAATCAGCGATGTTGGTGTTATAAAAATTGTCGAGCATTGCAGACTGTAATTATCTCCAGTTCAAAATCAATTAATGAACCCTATCAGATTTGCTCCTTGAACTCGTCCTTTGAGTGGAAATTTGATCACTATTTAAAAATCTTCATTTGCAATATTCTTTATGAACTTTTCCAAAGTCAATTACAAATGGCATAAGGAAATTTTCTAATTGCGTTCTAGTATGTGGGTTTATGAGTATAAGTTATCCAACTTTTGTAATTTCAACTTGGGTGCAATAACTTTAAAACTTTTCTAATTTATATAATTTTTTTATCAAACTATTAGTATTTATTTTTGTTTTAAGTAAAATATAAAAGTTTTGAACATTCCAAGTACATAACACCTGAGTGACATCAAATACCTCAGTGTATTAATAATGTTTCAAGTTTACTGGAAAGTTTTAAAAACTGTGAGAGGAAAACTTTCTGTTTTTCTTATAACAATGTGTCATTTCAATATTTCAGTCACAATGAAATTAAAAAAAAATTCCTACCTCGCAGATGGTTTGATACACATGCGGCAATAGATTCCATTATAGAGGATTAGAGAGAGTAGGTAGAGGAGGTGTAAAACACTTCCAAAATCTGTTTTAGCACCTCCGCTCGCGAGGTGGGATATCTATGTTTGTATTTGAACTCGCATTTATGATTGAATTTACACTCCGAAATTTGACAGCCTATGATGTACATTATAGTGTAAGGTAGATTGCAGAACTAAAAATTGTACAGTAAAGTGGAACTTTAGTGACGACTACTGCCACTTTAGTAATAATTTCCGAAAGAAGCTTTTAAAAATTAATTATTATTTTAACACGATAAGAAAACTAAACATCATCAAAAGGCAATAAATTGAATTTTATTATTTACTTTGATTGTAGTTTTTTTTAAACAATTTTCAAAAGCTTTGTATTTTATAATTGATATATTATAGTAAAAAACAAAACAACGCCTTTCTTCTCAATAGGAACAGCAAAATCTACTACCAATTTCATCCTTCAATATCAGGGGTACAAGTTATCCAATTAAACTTTAATTGGCAATGTAATTTACGCGAACTAACGCAATAGACAACTAAAAAAGAAACTGAAGAGAACTAAAATTGAATTTTAGCGATAATTGCAGTAGAATTAAATCCGATGATTGCAGTTCTGTGTCCTGATTGAAACTCGTTGGTATTTAAGCGAAGAATAATTACAAGAGATTTAGTGACAACATCAGATTACGTATTTGAACGTATCCATAATGAAGTAGCATGCGGGGTGAAATTTAACTGTTCAGCACATTGGTGATTTAAAAAGGGTAACAAATTTACTAATCTGTTTTCTCACCCGAAATGAAACGATGCTGAAAGCTGTTTAACTTTTCCATATTTTCCGCATCCAAGTTTGATACAAAAACAAACTTTTAGATAATATAAGCCATTTAACATATTTTTGTACGGGGTGTCCCAACAGCGCGTGACCTTCTTTTAAAATTACATTAGGTGTTATTTATTTTAAAAAAGAAAAGGACAAAAATTATTGACAGTTTTAAATTTTGAAGTTTAAATACTCCAAATTATTGCGCTGTATTATGGTTTCTGCAATAAATGTGTATGGTTATTGATTCTATTTAAAAGTAATCATTTCTTTAATTCTCTTAAGTTATAAAGGTATATTCAGAGTGGTAGCGTCGAGCGTCGCGTCGTATAGCGTCCGCAGAGCGTCAGCTCCAAAAAATACTCCCTGAGCAACGGGACGCAACAAAAATGTTGCATTAGAAAACAAAAACGCATTCAGATTACTTTTTCATATCTTATTATGTTATGCCATATAAATTTTATTGTAAACAAGGCAAGCGAATTTCCAATTACGTTGTAAAATAACTATTAAATTATAGGATTTATAAAACCTCAATAATATGTGTTGCAAATTACTCACACTCATAAACGGTAGTCATAATCATGACAGTCCTGACTTGAAATGATAATAAAAGTCTATTGTATAAATAATGTAAATCATTATAAAATATATTAAAAGGAAATGTAATCTCCAACTTTATGTGCAATAATTTTCTGTAAGAGTGACAACTTATGCCATAATTTACTGGTAAGAAAAGAGCACAATAATAATAATTGATAATAATAGTGGATATTACATATTTTAATCGATTCTTCGTTATTTTAACCATTACCGTTACCAATCGCTATAATGGTCAACTTTAGAAACAATAATTAAAATATAATCGCTGATTAATTATAACGATCTAATAAAAATACGGCTATTAGTGATAATAAATGTTTTCCATAAAATTGATACAGTTAATCAGTGATTAAAGAATTATGGTTTTTTAAACCGTACATAAAACTTTTATAATTGTTAGCAAAAGTTAATTTTGCGATTTATGTATATCAAATTCCCCCCAAATAATAAAAGACAGGAATATCTGTACATTCAATGTTATTATTCAAGTTTAACCCCTTGATACTTCAAATTGGCAAAAGATTACTAAGGTGGAAGCAAAAATTAATAAAACTGTGAGTTGATTGGAGAAAACCAGTAAATTCCAAAATTACCAGAATATCGCACCGCATAATTGGTGATAGCGCATTTAAAAAATTTTAGTTGCCTTGTTTGAATTTTATTGCAATTGTTCTTGCTTGAAAACCAATAATGTCCAACAAGTTAATGATAATTTAAGTTAATTGATATTGATAATGATTGTTGTTGTGTTTGCGTTTATTGTTAACCAAATTTATAGTTATATGTTAAAGTAACTTTGTTGGAAATTATTGCTTTTCAAGCAAAACAATTGCAATAAAATTCAAACAAAACAACTAAAAAAATTTTAAATTAAATTAAATTGAAATATTTTGCATATTATTAGTGAGTTTTTAACAGAAATCAAAGAACAAACTATCAAGTGTTTATGTATCTTTAGAATCGGAATAAAAAGCTCTTCAAATTGATATCATTTTCATTCTTATCCGTTATAATGGGAAGTAGGCAATTTGCCATGTTATTCACATAGGCCACCGGTCACCCTGTATAAGCAAAGACAAATTTAATTACTCCCAAAAATCTGTATGCTACTGATGATATCTAATAAGATCGAAACATGTTTAATAGTTGTTGGAACTCCTGGAAGCGAATTCTTAAAATATGTATCAAGAACTTAGATTTTAAATAATTCATAGAATCGATCGATAATACTTCGTGAAAATTAATTTTATAATTTCACCCTCACGGGCATTATCAAGTTAATTTTGTTCTGTAGATTTTGCTAAATGAATTAAAATTTTATTAGATGAAATGTCCATATTTCGTTTTTCTTAGATTTATCGTCAACATTTATTTTTCTTTTTGAATGTCTATTATTAAATAACATTTGAAAGAACACAAAATTTTTATATACAAAAAAAATAAACCATAAAACGCCAATATTATGCCAACAGGAATAAAATACTAACTCAATGATGATATTGAATTTTTAGGTTTTACAAGAATAATAGGAATTTTCTTATTTTTTGCTGGAAATATTTTTACATAGGTGCCAAAGTGCAATGAGAAATTTTTTGGACTTGACTCACTTTTCCATGACACCATAGAATTTATTGTTAGAGTGAATTATTTCCTTTGTGGTTGGCACGTGACTGGAGAATGTGGAAGGAGAGCGCTTGACAACCGATTCCACCAATTGACATACACATAGAACCGAAATGACGAATATTCGTTTCTGTATATTAGCCACTCCCAACCACTAAGGAAAAAATTCACTCTCCATTATATTATATAATAACCAAAGTTCATGGGGGTGGGGGGGATGTAACTAGGGTTGGGAATTCATTTCGATTAATCGATGTTCGATTAATATTTTTGAAATAATCGATTAACACTTTGTGTGCCACGATATATTCGTTTATGGCATTTTATACATGCTGTCATTCATATGTGTATGACGTGGCACGCAATGTGTTAATAGATTGTTTTCGATTATTCGTTTGCTCTCGATTAATCGATTATGCGATTGTTTTCAATAAATTGTTTTTACAAAATTGGTTTTTCAATTGTTAATTTTAACAATCCCCAGTTCAAAACCTACTACAGTATAAGCGCTTTAAGAGAAAACTAAGAGAAATGTAAATCTTACGATGCAACTTTAAGTAATTAATACTTAGTTATCTGTCGTAATACTAGGTAATAATTATTTTTCGATTATCCAATAATAATCAAATGTTTGATTACTTCATTAATATATTGCTTGGTTGTTTTCGATTATTCGATTGGTCGATTATTCAATTGTTTTAGATTAATCGATTGTTTTTACACGATCGATTTTCGATTGTTAATTTTAACAATCCCCATCCCTAGTTGTAACCAAAAACTTATTTGGCAGGGTGAAATTTTTCCGGAAGTAACTCTGGTGTGCATAATTTAATTTTTTTGATTAATTTATTCAGAAGAGCTTCGCTAATCCGGACAGATAATTCACATGTGTCCGGATTATCGAGTTCAATGTAGCGCAGCAGTATTTCTTAAATCGGGCGGAATTACATAAAATGACCAGTTAAAACAGAGCCCCTTGTATATAATATAATTTAAATAAAAACTATAAACAAATATAAGTTTTACCTCAATTTTTATCTTGAGAACTGCAATAAATCCAAAACTTTACACTTTAAGTACAGCACAAGCTGAATGTAATCGAAAGATAATAAATTACATTCTGCGTCTGAAAACCTACAAATATATTAGGGGGCTCGATTTTAAATTGTGATTTATTCAAGTTTTGATAATATGTATCTACCTACCTAAGTAATAAATAATAAGCATCCTGTATAATTTTTCAAAAATTTAACAAGCCTGAATATTATGAAATATTTGTGTCGGACTTAATTTTATAAAATTTTTAAGTTAACCTTAATCTGAATAAATATAATTATCTCCTTAATAAATACAAAATCCAAAATAAAATAAGAACGATTGAGTTAAATACGAAATATGATTTTAGAAATTCTCGAATGTTCGGTCGTGAAGTTCCGCTGTAATAAGGTACTTGAACCCCTATAAACATAATCGATAATATGATTAACTTAATATTAATTAATCAATTACTGAAACTAATTTCGGTTGTACTCTCGCAATGGACGAGAACTTTTGACAGGACGACAAGACTATATTCTTTATCTGGAGTTTTGGTGCGTAGTACACTAGCGGACGAGTTACATTAAATCTCGTTGATCCATACCGCGCGTCACTTGAATCCAATGTAGAATCCACAACATTAGGTACTTACTTAATTTTTCAAAGCAATTACAATCTTTCTTTTTTACTTTATTAAATACGTGATAACAATAAAAGTTATGAAATAAACGTTTATCTAACAATTACATTATTTTGAGGTTAGGTACTTCCTGAAATTGTAGTTTTTCGTAAAATAAATTAAATTTTTACTTCTTTTATGACTATTGAAGTGTAAACACCTATTCTGCGACCCAGTGTTATGTTATTGATGCACAAAACGTATAACAAAAGTGCGGACAGTAACAATAATTCATATCTGTAAACCGGAACTAACGCCATGTTATTTATACCAGTATAGCTGGCACCGATGGAAACGATATCGTTTATTTATCTGATTTATTAACAATGTGAACCCATAAGACTGCTATTATCTTGCACAATTTTACACAATCATCTTTACTGCGACATAGGGTTCTTGTTATCATTTAAAAACATTTTCTCATCAACGCAAACTGCTGGAAACGACAATATCGAGAGCAAAAACTTGAAAAATATTTTCTTACTGTATTATATTGTTGTCTTTATTATAAATGCTTTAGGGCAAACGAGCAAACTAAATTTTTAAAGAAGATGTAGTATTTTAAAATAATAATCGATGAGATTGAAGTTTTATTTCGCTTCAAGTTGGCAATGATGAGTTAATTGGAAAAATTAACCATCTCAAGTTGGAAAGATATGATGGCGATATGAAAGCAATTTTCCGATTAAGAAGAGTGTACCTGAACGAATATTAATTTGAAAACAGTAAAATGAATTTTAAATGAAAGTAAACAATAAAATTTCAAGTACGGAGTAAAAAGTTTATTTTAGTAATTTATTTTACAAGCTGAAAAATGTCGAGCAAATTATAAACACGAACGACCACTTTTTGGAAAGAATGTGAATGAGGGAGCTTTTCTACAACAGAAGAATCACAAACGACTTTGAGACAAGTACAATAGAAAAAGATCTTAGAAGATCCAAACCAGTGGATAGAATGAAAAAATTCCGTTCAAGGCACTTCGATCTGATGAAAGTTGAATAAGGAACTAAAGCTATCTCGAAACAACAAGATTCTTGCAAATCTAAAACACACATCTGAGACGCTCCGACACAATAAAGATGAGAATGCGTATTCTTAACCAACGAACCACAAAATCGCTACTTCATGCGAAAGAGCACGCAACTTTCTCGTTATTGCTAACACAATCGCTTATATTCATCAAAATTTTTGAATATAATCTAATTTTCTTTTAAATCACTGAAATAATAGAAAATCAGTGTCAAAAGTTGGGGTGAAAAATTATCGATAACTAATTTTCCATTTATAATAACTTCAACAATTCATTTTTATTGCCAGCAATTTCTTTTTGGATGAGTTGCATTAATGCACATAATAACAAAAACCCATAAATTTCGGAGATATTTAAATTCAAATGCATACTTAAAATAAAGCGTTTCCATTATATTTTAAATTATTCTCTTCATTTAAATTTTTAGTGTTACATTTTTGATAGTTGACTGCATTAATCACATTTGAAAGTGGGAAAATATGATTACGTAATGTGCGACCTGAAATTAATTTGTCAATTTTTAACTCAAAACCAGGATATAACTTTTTTCTGTGTTGTAGAGCGTGAATGTGCAAAGTCTCAAGTTTGGAACAATTTAGCTACTTCTACCGTTGTGTAATACAATGAAATTTAAAAGTCCTGTTAGGGCGGATAAAAATTTGGATGAGAGTATAAATACAAGAACTTTTCAATTTTTAAACCTTTTTATTGTCTTTTGGGAATTCATATATTATTCGGAAACTGAGAACAATTCGCTGCGCTAGCTGGTGCAGAATAATACATTCATGTAATTGATTTTTTTGGATTATTTTATTGTTGTTATTTTTATGTTTCATTGTAATTAAAATTTTAATTTGCGAGTCGAGTTATTACTTACGACAGTGATTTAATAGGGTATGGAGTTGAAACCGATATAATTTGTATGCCGACACCTGTTTGCATACAATATACCTAAATTAGACACAATTTGTACTAATTTAACTAAATTTACACCCTTGCATCCCTTATTAATGATATTTCACAATTAAAATAAAGTATTTTTTTTTATTTCGGTCACGTGACTTTAAACGCGCTCGACATTAATCTGGCATTTCATATTATGCTGACGTGAAGAAAATACTAATTAAAATTACACAGTTTACAAGCGCGCTTTATCATAAATATAACATCTGTGTTTGTATTTCCTTCATAATCTTTGACATTAGTCGATTCGTGCAATTTTTTTCACATGATTGAGGACATTCTAAAATTCAAATGTTCGCAAAAAATGTTTTACGCAGCATATCAAATAGATTTGAAATTTTATTTTTCATATACCAAAACAGTTTCCATGTTTGGTTAGCTTAGAGGATGACGTAACACTAAAGTTCAACGAATTATACTATAGCCAAAATCACATATAACTGGATAAAAGAACATGTGAAAAAAATGAAAAAATCCACAAGGAGTTCAACTTTATTTTTCGAACCGTGAGGCCTTACACAAAAAGAAGGAAAAACATTTGTTATTCGGTGTGTTTGAGCCTACGAGAAAAGTGATAAAAAGGCAGCTTATTTTGGTCTTTACGAAGTAAAGGTGTGAGCAACGGTAATTTCGTTGAATTGTGAATAAGAAGTTGGGGAATTTAGTAAAGGTGTGACCACGAATGGAGTTGCATGGATCATAGTAGGGGTGAAGGAAGCAGTAATAAGGAGGTCATTGTTGGATCTGAGAGGAATGAACTAAAGCATCTAATCAATCGATTCGGGTGCTACAGGTTTTGTTTATTATTGATACTTATTTGTGCAGTATAGAATTTGTGAGTAATTTTAATTTTTGGGAGACTTTGTTAAATGGATTATCGAGTTAAATACATTTTTAAATCGTATCTGGTCACGTGTCGTTATCAAAAAAATTTTAAAATTTGTTTGCATTGGATCAGAAGGCCAAGTCTTGGTGGTTCTTCTCGAGGTTGTAGCCGAGCATGAGGACGTTATTTTGGTTGTGGTTGCAGAAAATATTAGCGGAAATCACATATAAGTTGTATTAAAATCGATGAGTATGCGGTATGGTGTCGTTAGAGACATCACATCGCAATATATGCATTTTAATTCTATATTAACAATTAATAAAATCCTGAATTAATTGGTAAAATGTATACTGTTGTAAAGTTGCACACTGATAATATAAATAATAGAAATAAATAAACGTATTATTCTGGTATGCTTAAGATATTCTGTTTCAAAATCCTCTTATTGATTATTATTTTTTATATTTTTTATTTTTTATACAATTATTATTGAATACTTTTAAATTGAAATCTGATTAAACGAAAATTAAATATGGTACATATTATAATTATAAATTCGTAACATTTTATCTTTTGCTGCTTGTCCCTCAACTGTTTAATTAAACATAAACTTAACATTTTCCAATACTATTAGAAACTATTTGATTTTTAATGTTTTAAATTAAAACTTGAAAATTTAAAAAATTTAATTAATATTTATTAATGAGACAGAAACTTGTCTATAATGGATAAATTCTTACTAAACTCCTGCGTTGTCAATGTAATATACAAAAAATCAGTTAAAACTGATGTAGGCTTATAAATTATAATGAACCAGTTCTTTTAATTTCTTGAAGTCCATTATAAGCGGATCAGACTGGAATTTAAGTACTTCAAAGGTGCAGGGTGCAACATGATGATGTTACACTCTTCAGAACGTCAGCGTTGGAGTAATTTAAGAAAAAAATTAAAAAAATTACATTTCTTAAATGTATCCTCGATGAAAAGTACTCATTAGTGTCGCTTGAAAATCTTTACTTATATTTAAAATTTCTTCGAAGATGTTAGTTTTTAAATATTTGAGCCTACGTGGTTTGTTCGCATAAACTGTGATATTTTAAATTCTTAAATAGAAGAATCTTAGAAAAACAATGTTTCTTAGAAAACTATAAAACAATATATTTTCTGTGCGAATCTCGTTAATCCATTCAAGCGCGTAATTAATTAGTTTTGTAATATCACGTATTAGAAAGCATGAGAAAGTAAATATCAAATAAAATTACCAATATCAAAAGATAGGAAATAACAGTAGCCACATAAAAAGGTCGTTTCAAAAATTCTAAAGAATTTCCAATAAAAAAGTTAATACTGAACCATAGATTAACTGATGCTCCGACTCATCAAATTTCAAAACTAAATCTGTATGTGCTAAAACCCATAATTTTGAACTGATGCTTTGTGCTGCGGTTTAAAAAAACATTTATTATTTTTTTTTTTTTTACGGAAATCACGTTATATTATTTTAAGTACTACCTACTACATTTTTTTTGTAGCCCGACAAATAAAAACAATGAGTGCTAGTATACATTTTGTATTTAAATAAAATAAGAATTTCACTACAAAATGTTTTAAAAATTGAATACAATTATGAAATACGCATTTCAGATATTTCTTTTGTGAAACTTTGAGATGCAATATGAATAAAATACCTTAAAAGGAACTTCTATATGTATACCTACTGAAATTTTCCACAAAGAAATTTTCAACACTGCATTCGCATTCATAGCTTTCATGTAGTTGCAATTATTTCCTATTCATATAAATTAAAAAGAAATTCCATTGTTTAATATCAAATATTTAACCTTTAAGGGTTTAAGGGGGTTATTCTGGAACTCTTAAGGAATCCTTTAGAACCGTCAAGTTTGGTTTACATCCATAATATTGGCCGGATTATCGGTTGTATTTAATTCAATTTATTGTGAGTGTAAACCAAACTATACGGTTCTAAAGGATTCCTTAAGAGTTACAGAATAACCCCATTAGAGATTAACTATAACTTATCGTTATTGAAATCGGCCAAAAACAACTGAAAACTAAAAATAAACTTGAAATAAATTTAAGACGAATTAATTAGCAGCCCTTCTAAAAAAGTTTTGTTTTTACAGTTCTGTTTCGTTCAATATAATTAGAAATTTCCTTTTGAAGAAAAAGTTTTTTCAATATTGAATGTACTACAGTTCTACAGGAAAATCTAAAAACAGAAGTGCCGGAGGTTATCATTTAAAGTAAAACCTTTCAGAAAATCTTCAAGCAAGCTTCTGGTAAAACAAACTTAAATTTCGTTAATAAAGAAAAAAAAAAGAATATAAGCCGAAACGAAATTGACGGTAAATTAAGTAAAAGTAAAAAAATCGTATCGATAGTAGAGTTTCAGTTTTATATTACCCACAGTAAAGAAGTCAAAGCAAATTGAATTTTTGCGAGAAAAGATATTTTAGTTTGTGCTGAGTATTTCACCGAAATACCACTCCAAAATACAACTTTTATAAAAAGACCTTTAAAATGTCATATTTTAAAAATGAATTTATTCAATGCGACAAGGCAAAATATTAAAAATAAAAACATCTTTCTAGTTTGCCATCCATGCATACAAAAAAATTTAAAACAAACCCAATAAAAATAAAACTTTTCTTTTTTGTCGCACTTGTGCTGATATACAGCTAGAACCCCATCAGTCCATGTTTTTAATTATTGCAGTCATTTAATTCAAAATTGAAAATTAATTTCCGAAATGTCGTTTAAATAACTTCCAAACTTCTAACTTCGTTAGAACTGCTAACTCTGTAATTACTATTTTTACATAATCTTTTTTCAAACTGTAATTGCTATTTCACTTTTATAAGTAGTACAAATTAATTACTTTTCATTAAGTTGTGGGGAATGAAGAGCATGTTGAAACAAGAGGGTAGGTTGCAAATCAAGTTTTTACTTACATTAATTTTGTTAAAATTGAAGTATTAGCTTGATGAAAACTAGGAAGTGCTATGAAAAAGCGAGTAACATTGCTTTCCACTTATATATAATTAAAATTGCGATAGAGAAGTAGTAGAGAAAGTTTGGAGGATTTATCTAACACTGATTTACAAAATGGTGATTGCAAGTTCCAATAAGGCGGTGTTGCACCTCATAAAGGAAGAATCTATATGAAATATAAAAACCGAATGTTTTTTTTTCGTCCGATTTAATAATATTCAATTCATTTACTCCTAATTTTATTGATTTACCTGGTTCCCGGTTATATTTTCATATTAAGTTGTTAAAGAAGCACTTGAGCGAAGACTTCACAAGATCCCGGCCCTTAACACTGGGGATAAAAGCTAGTCACTCTATGATTTAAAAGATATGGGTAGGATTGAACATCATTTGTTTTTAAAATATGAACAATATTAACTTCTTATAGTAATTTGTGCTTTTTAATGCAAAAAGACCACATTTTTATTCGGTCTAGGACATTTGAACGCAGCCGTTTGAACGCGACCGGTTGAACGCGGCCGTTTGAACGCAAAGACGATTGAACGCAGAGATGTTTGAACGCGAGGACGTTTGAACGCAGGGACGTTTGAACGCTAGGACGTTTGAACGCAGGGACGTTTGAACGCGAGCAATTAGATAGGTACTTAATTAGATAATTGGATTAGGTACCGACCTTTTAATGACCTTCTCTTAAAAAAAAAAGTCGTTTCCTAACACTAACCTAGCCTCAACCGGGATTTACCATTAAATAAAAGTCGATTCCTAACACTAACCTAGCCTCTACCGGTGGATCTACCTTTTAATGACCTTCTCTTTAAAAAAAGTCGTTTCCTAACACTAACCTAGCCTCAACCGGGATCCACCTTTTAATAATGATCCTCTCTTTAAATAAAAGTCGATTCCTTACACTAACCTAGCCTCAACCTGGATCTACCTTTTAATAATGATCCTCTCTTTCAATAAAATTCGATTCCTAACACTAACCTAACCTCGACCGGCGGATCTACCTTTTGCCCTAATTTGGTCACAATAAAGTGCGTCGTTAATAAGTCGAGGGAAGGTGCAATTTTTCGCGTTCAAACGTCCTCGCGTTCAAACGTCTCTGCGTTCAAACGTCCTCGCGTTCAAACGGCCGCGTTCAAATGTCCTGCTCCGTTTTTATTAGATGCCTTAAGATCTTCATATTTCGTCGCTAAGATAATTACGGTTACAGCGTATTTATGTTCAAAATTTGATTAGAACTAAACACAATTCAATCATCTCCGGTTAGATTCATGATAACAAGGTTTAGTTCATAATTTAAGATTGACATTTGGATTTAATTTGGACGACTTCCGAATTTTCCATACTTGGAATTTCAATCGCAACTATGCGATTGATTTGGGTTCAGCGAAATCTAAGAAACGAGTTAAGGTAACATCTGTGTAATTATCTCCAATTATCATACCACCTGCTTGATTACCATTTCAATCTGTGTAACATCTGTACCATTTTAATGTCACCTGTATGATCGAGACTAGACCAATTGCTGTATAGAAGCGACCGACTGCCACTTTGCACGATTAGCATTTGCATTTTTTGGAATATAAGTGCTGTACAAAACCCAGGAGCATGGAAAAATGTGAAAAAGAATTTTGATTATTTGTTGAAAACCGCATTAGATCTGATTAGGGTACTATTGTATTATTCAGCTACGTCTGACATTTGACTGTGCGTCCAATCTATTGTTCATTTTTAGTCCAATTAATTAATTTCACGATATGAAGTGGGTAGCGCCGGTGGCGCCCATAATTATTTGATTATTTTTATTGAAATTCATCTACATTATTTAATGAGCATTTGTTTACTACTTTCAGTAGGCAGTATAATATTATAAGCAATGCTTCTAAAATTAATAAATTACGATCGTTATTACAATAATTAAGTTCAGTTATTACTTCAACGCTTATTAGTTATTACTAATTGCTTTGGCAAACTAAATTTGTAAATGCAATGCCATTTGTTCGTATTGGTAGGTACATGCATTTTAGATATTTCAACTATAATGCAATTAATTCCAGATAATTTTATATGACGGCTTTTAAATGCAAATATATTTAATTTACTGTCACCGCTTCCTACGTTAGCAGATCTGTTTTCTGTTTTTAATAACAAGAATTCTACAATTAAATTTCCTATTTAGTACTTTTATATAGACTTAAATTAAATCTGATTAGATTTAAGTTGAAATTTGTTTACGAAAACTTAGGTGAAAATGACGCGCATGGATGGATTAAAGAAACTTCACTGGCTTTTGTAAAAATTGCGGGTGCAGTGTGCATCCCACACATGAGCACCAAATTTTAGGGGCGACAAAAATATAAAATGACAAAACATAATTAATATGCAAGATATTGTTTATATTTTACAATACTAAAAGATTAAGGTGTGATTGACCGAACAATTACTTCCATATTTGTTGATTTTAACGTTTAAATATAACTTGTTTTTGTCAAATTTCTCATGTGTAAAAATTGAAAAAATTATTTTTGACATTTATTCAATTTAATATCTACGTTTCGTAAATAAAATATAAAAAAAATTTGACATCAAATTAGGAAAACTCCAATGTGATGATATAAGACAAACATTTCAAACTTTGTTTTGTTAACAAAAAATAAATATCTTCATGAAAGATACAAGGGTAAAAAAATTTAATAACACTGTTTGTTTCTAGATAATAAAACAACAAGAATTAAGGTTGGGTTTACTCTTTACTAAACTTTATTATGATGAAACTGAGAGCTCGGTGTTAAGGAGCTTCTGATCCTCTTGATAAATTTAAAACAATTTTAAAAAAGGTTATTGTAAATATGTAACTCGAGATTAACAATTTGTAATTATAATTTAATAAAATATTATTGTAAACTCCATATTGTTTAGACACAAAAGTGGTATAGTTAGGGTAGTTATAATTTGCGAGTATTTACTATGTAATATTATGTATGTATGTAGGTATACTGAACGTGCGGCAAACCATGAACACAATAATACCAATTATAAATTACGAACAAAGTTAATAAAACTCAACTACAACAATTAATTACAAAATTGAAATTGAAGAAGTTGACTTAAGGGGTATCATAAACATGCACAAGTAAACATACACTTCAACTTAATTATCCGGCAATTGAAAATAATAATTTGTTTGTACTTCTTTACTGTTTGGAATTATTAATTCATGAGGTTCTTGCCTTCTAGCCCTTAAATGCAAAGCAACGACTCAGCTTAGAAGAGTAATTAAATGTGGGCAGCTTTTTTGGGACTGACTACCCGACTTGTCTTCACAATACAAATAAAGGGACGACATATACACTATTAAATTGTATTAAATAACATCATAAATTATTGTGATTGATATTACTCTAATAAAAAAAAATTAAATTCATTAAATGAAAAATAAGCTTATAATAGCGGCAATAAAGTAAATTCTATAATAATTACCAATAACTATATTGATGGTCAGCAATAAAAATAAATTAGGCAGAAGTTATAGCCTAAGGAATCCATTCAACAATAATACAGCAAAATATTGTGATTAATTTACCCGAAAAAATTTGAAATTAAGTAAGTGGATACTAAACGATTTTTCTCGAGACAAATATTAATAAAAAATTATGTGTTGCCTTCTTCACATAGAGATTAGTTTTATTATCGTAAAGGAACCCAATCAAATGAAAATATTTTTTGAATATTTCTTTTTACTTTTACAGAGTTTAACCACTCTAACTTGTCAGGGTGTGGTAAATTTTCTGCGTAGATGTGAAGGGAAAAAACGTGACACCCAATTCCACCACTTGACATCAACATGGACCCGACCGGACTAATTTTTGTTTCTGCACATTACTCACACTCCTTCAAGTTAGAGTGGCTAAAGTCTACTTCATTTGTATTATACTTCGTCATATTCCGTATAATTGGTTCTTGGAAAAATGCATCGTGATCCACATGTTATAAAAAATATTTATTATAGGAACAAGAATATAGAAAACAATTAGACAATCACAGCCCTGCAAACGGCGGCCATTTTGTTGGTGAGTTTGTGCACTGAACAAAAAAATTGTCCGACTTCAATTGTAATGTACAGGGTAGCTCAAATTCGCTTCTTCTTATGGGGAAATCGGTAATTATAGGAGATATCGAAAAATGGATGGCGCATCCTCCATCTCTTTTTTTGAGAAAATCACAATGGCGAAAACCGGAATTCGCTATCTTTTTTTGTTTTCGAGTTATAGCCAAAAGTTCGATTATTGGACTTTTCGATAAATGTCGATATCTCGGTTGTTTTTGAAGTTGCCAAAAAAGTGTTGACACTTTCTTCAGACACTTTTTTAAGGGCAACAAGATAGGCTGAATAGATTTTAAATATTTAAGTAAGTTTCCGAGTTATAATACAAAGTTTTTATTTTTAAATGGAAACCATAGTTGAATATGACATTTTTAAATAGCATTTTTTATCCTCTTTTCAATGATATATAACATGTGGGGTCCATCATTTCAAATAATTTCCATTTCATTAAAAAATGCAATAAAAATAAGAAAAAAAAACAAAAACGAAATAACATTTTTAGTAAATAACAATAACAATTTGTAAATAAAACACTAAATACAAAATTTATAGTAAGTATTCAAATTGAAGTCCCATATTTTCAATATTATAATTTTGTCAAAACGAAACACTACCAAATCTTTATTGACACCTAAAACATCGTCACCAATTTTTTTTCAGTAGGAAACTTTTGTTTAGTTGCTGTCGTGTTTAAAATTGCTATTGTTATTTACTAAAAATGTTATTAATTTTTTGTTTTTTTCTTACTTTTATTGCATTTTTTAATGAAATGGGAATTATTTGAAATGATGGACCCCACATGTTATATATCATTGAAAAGAGGATAAAAAATGCTATTTAAAAATGTCATATTTAACTATGGTTTCCATTTAAAAAAACACAACTTTGTATTATAACTCGGAAACTCATTTAAATATTTAAAATCTATTCAGCCTATTTTGTTGCCCTTAAAAAAGTGTCTGAAGAAAGTGTCAACACTTTTTTGGCAACTTCAAAAACAACTAAGATATCGACATTTATCGAAAAGTCCAATAATCGAACTTTTGGCTATAACTCGAAAACAAAAAAAGATAGCGAATTCCGGTTTTCGCCATTGTGATTTTCTCAAAAAAAGAGATCGAGGATGCGCCATCCATTTTTCGCTATCTCCTATAGTTACCGATTTCCCCATAAGAAGAAGCGAATTTGAGCCACCCTGTACACTGAAATCTGCTTATAATGAACTTTGGGGAATCAAAAAATTAGTCCGTTATAAGCGAAAGTTCATTTTAACCATAATTAAATAATATGCTGAAAACTTAGGTATGTTTAAGGTAAAAATTCGTCCATTATAGGCAAGTTATCGTTAGAAGTAAGTTCATTATAGATGGATTACACTACAATTCTTTGTATATTGTACTATATTTTAGAATATAATAAACTTTGGAGGATATTACTACCAAAACAATTCCTTAAATTGTTTCACTTTAGCAATAATTTAGTATTTCTCAGACGATAACAAATTAGCACCAATCAATTTGTGATAAATTCTTACTCAATTTTTAATCATAATATCATTTCATCAATAAACGATCGAATTTATATCTAAACAGTTATAAACCGTAATAATAACGTAGTATGTATGCATCGCAATTTCCGTCAGTAACTAAAAACTTGACAACAGTACAACAAAATAGAATACATTCGAATGATATGAAACATTTGTATTCCAAAATGAGAAGTTGTTATACTATTTTAATTGAATAGAAAATGTATTTTAATTTACTTTATGAAAATCGATAACATCGAATTCAATATTATTGTTTATTTATGCTCGTATTAGGCCGTCAGGAGTGTCGAGCCAAACTGAATATTTGCGAACACGCAGATTTCTTTAATATGCTAATTGATACATAAATACAGTAGAACCTGTCTTAACAGACACATCTCAGAATTTCACTGTGTAATCCAACAGAAATGGACGGAAGCTTACCTTATCTCACGAGCAGATCTGTTTTGCTGATAATGATTTCATGTCACAATCTATATATGGAGGGTTAAGAAGCCAATCAGTGTAAGTCAAATTTTTATTCAACATTACTTGTATTGTCAGCCGAAAGATTAATGAAGAACGAACAGGCCACAATAGGTAAGTCAAATTTTTTAAATTGTTTTTTAAAAATTTGACTTACACTGATTGGCTTCTGAACCCTCCATATATAAAAATGAAATGCCCCATGTATGACTGATCATCACTTGAGAACGACTCGACCGATTTGGCTGATTTTTGTTTTGTTGTGTTCGTAATTATCAGGACAAGGTTTGTATGTAAGAAAATATTTGGAAAATCACCGGAAAAGTCGGAAATTTTGATGGTATTTTTGTACCTGTCAATAGATGTCGCGAGTGGGACATGTAAATTGTAATGTTGTTAGTACACCTCACGATGAACCTAATGGTGTATGGTGACCAATAAGAGATCTAAAACCCATTGACCTTTCAAGAGATTAGCAAAACTGTTCTGAAGAAGGCTCCAGGCCCGGACGGAATCACCAGCCGTACAGAGTGGCTCAAATTCGATTCTTCTTATGGGGGGAAATCGGTAACTCTAGGAGATATGGAAAAATGGATGGCGCATCCTCGATCTCTTTTTTTGAGAAAAAATGAATTCACGAGATCTAAAAACCATGAGATCTAAAACCCATTGACCTTTCAAGAGATTAGCAAAATTCATTGGAATCACACGATCGCTGATGCTGTTAGTTCGTCTACTACACATCAAATTCGAACACTTTTTGCCATCATCATTTCAACGTGTGTCCCATCAGACCCACTCGATTTGTGGAACAAATATAGTATGGCTGAAGACATTTTGCATCGAGTGCATACTACGACGGCCAATCCCGACCTTGAATATAACGCGGAGATCCACAACGAAGCATTGATTTCTATAGAGGATTTGTGCCTAATGATGTCCGGCAAGATGTTGCACCAATTAGGAATGTCAGCGCCAAATCGCCCCATGCACGATGCATTCAATCGAGAATTTCAACGAGAACGGCAATACGATCGAGATGCTTTGAGTGAATCAGTACGAACAAAGGTCCCACTTTTGAATCAACAGCAGAAAACGGCGTACGACACATTGATATCGTTCATTACCAAGGCTTGAGATGAAAAAAATTTTTTAATTCTGTTTTATTTAGTTTCAATACGTAAACACATGATTGTACTGAAAATTTTTTCCCCCTATTCACATAAACTTAAGGAAAGATTCGGTTGGACGAATCCCTTAATAATTGGATGAATACTTGAAGATTTCTTTAATCGCACATCTCTTAAATTACATTATGAATTGAATTTCAATTGAACAATGGAGAAGTTCTATTGTCAATCAAATTTAAACCTGAACAGAGCAGTAATCTTTTTAACAAATTTTTAATTTTTTTAGATTTTCACAAAACGATCAAATCGTGTTTAAATCACTTTTGGGCGGTACGAAGTTCGCCGGGTCAGCTAGTTTAATAATAACGATCGAGTTAGGTTTTTGACTTGCAGACTATGAATAAATTACATACATGTTTGATATTTATTACAATGTTGGTTTCCCTGTATTATCGGACACTTTGCATCATACGACAAGAAATGGGGCCCATTTGTGTCCGTTAAGACAGGTTTTACCGTATTCTTATTCGCAAACGTATATCATTCCGTCTGGATGCGGCTTTAGATTTTCTGTGAATGGACTGAGTCAACAAATTCAAATTGTATTAACAAATCTCGTAGTAGGTATAATTGTGCGCGGAAAGGGTACAATTATTGTACATAATGTAAACACAATTTGGTTTTGTAGACAATCTAGACTCAAATTGTGCTACTACGACAAATAATAAGCCATTCCTATATTTAATGAAAAACACAATACAAACATAAAGTGTAAAATTACACATGAAATTGCAAAAAAAAAAACACACAAACTTACTTGGATGATCATATCCTTGCAAAAACTACATCATTATGTTATTGAAGACCGAACCAATCTGAAACAAAGAGAACGTAAATTAATAATGATTGCAAAATTAAATCTCTTTTTTTTAATATACCTTATAACAGTTACCTATTTAAAATATTGTACTACTTGTTAAAAATAATGAAATTGAAAAGGTAAGAAATATGTTGGTACTATAATTTTGAATTGAAACATAATTTGTTACATTTTCTTTTGTCTTATCGCACATTTATATAAATAATAATTGATCAATTAACATTAATTTAGGCAATTTCAGTATTTTCATTATGAATGCTTCAATGCATTTCAAATGCATTGTCAGTTTGGTTTGGTGTCGAGGAATCCATAAAAGCATCCAAGTTTATCCAGTACGGTTTGGTTTTTTTGATATTCGTTTCCTTCCTGTATAGTCCTCGACTTATGCCCATTTACCCCGTATAATATATGACAACCTTAATAAATTTCCAACCCGGACACATCTAATTCTAAAAGCAAATTAAATGCTGGAGATAGATATCATAAAAGCACCTTCGCACTGATAAAAAAAACAATAAACCATTTAACTTGAGAAATTGCCTGGTATAATTTTTTTAGAAGCACTTCATAATGATTATTTTATTTTATCATGTTCCAAGTTGGTATAAGAAAAAACCACAAAAATATACATAATTAAAAGTTCCCGAAGAGACCTCAACCGCGTCCTATAGAAACCATAAAAAATTTAATAAATCCTGCCTACAAAAAGTTTTTAATTTGCATTTCTGTCTGTAATAATGTACTACGTAAACTTCAAAGACAGCATCGAGATGTAAAATTATGTAAATGATAGGAATGATAGGATGACCATTTCGAGCAATAAAGCTTAACCACAAATAAAATTAATTAAAATTTACAAAATGTGTATTTATTACTTCAAAGAAAATTTGCAAGCAATAATTATGTAGGGAAAATACCCCACGGAATAAGTTAAAAAATGGAAATAATTTTCATTTTATTGTGGTAGAATTGTTCGTGCCAAATCTAAAAATCCTATATAAAATGCGTGTATAATATATTTTGGTATACTTTGTTTTGCATAAAGCGGTGTTCACAATGAAGTGGGGTCTTGCCTTGCTTCGAGCCAATCAAAATGAACGATTTTTTAATCATAGAAAAGGATAGAAGCAAATACTTAACTATAATTGGCGCTTGCCAGCTTTTTACCGAAGCAAGGCAAGACCCCACTTCATTGTGAACGTCGCTTAATACCGCCAGAATCTTTGGAGGTAGTGTCAGACTTCATAAACTAAAATCTTCCACCCGCAAGGAAACCGCCGCCAGGCATTACTTTCACAGCTAAGGCGGGGGGGGGGGGACTTAAGATGTTATTATTGTCCTGCCTTTTCGGGACTTTTGGCTTCTTTTCCTTTTTATAATATTTCTATTGTCCTGTAGTTCCATAATTTTTTATCCTTTGGTTGTTGTTGTTTTTCCTATTGCACTTACGGACTTTTCTTACTTTTACTGCAACATCAGCTTGCCACCGCAGCTCAGCCATTTTGTATTATATTTTCTTAATCTTTTTTATTTATATTATAATTAAACCGTTTGATTTAATACTTTTTATGGCACCATTTTGAGAACTTCCATCTAAATTGTAGAGCTTCGCCCTTTTAGGACTTGGCTCATCTTTTAAAGGAGCCTTACCTTCCGAAAAGACTTTTTCTTCCTCATTTGATGACTATACTATTGCCCTCGCTAACTTCTGACGCCATAACTCCAGCACCAGAGCATATTTTCATCTAGGCCGCACACTACAAGCTTCTGCATGGTGGCCAACCTCATAACACCTCTAGCATTTGGCTGTTCTGTTCTGTCTTTGCAATCATTAGCTTCATGACCAGCATCTTCTGCAAGTGAAAACCCTGTTCATCTTTGACATACCCATTTTACCCATTTAATTTACCCATTTTTTTTGTAAAAAAAAGTTCCAAACAAATTTTAACGTGGTCAGATTGCCCTTATCAAAACAAATATAATTTTCGATGAAAGTTGCAACCGCAACTGAAAGTTCAAATAATATTCGTTAATACGAAGACTAATTTCTTATTGCGTTGAAGTTAACTCGACAATCTTTTAAAAAAATTTATAAGGTATTAGTTATGACAAATAAAATAAGATATTTTTAAAAACAATTATGACAATCATTTTGAACTTAACGAAGCCATCACATCATACATCAGAATCATCTCACGGTTTTATTGTTGTTGGTATTTCTGAACATGAACATAAGATAAAATCTGAAAATGCTCTTGTAAATGCTAACCCTCCCATGGCAGGACCTGAATATCATTTCTAACAATTATTGCATTATGAAATTGAGAACTTAGCTTAGTTGTAACATAGTATAAATATAACTTGTTTGTACACTATAAAAAAGGGTTTGTAAAAAACATTGTCCACTATAAGCAGGAATTCAATTTAATCGGATATTAACACGTAGACCGCCACGCTTAAAAATAGCCTATTGTTTTTATGTTAGTGTGAGTTAAATTTAATGCACGTGGCGGCTAATTTAGCGATTTAGTCTCAGAATTCGCGCATTATAGGTAATATAATAATGAGTAATAATCTAATTACATAATCACTGAAATAATTACATTTGTAGATTAATAGACATTCAATTAATTAGTCTTCATGGACACCACTTTAATTCACAATTTAGATTGCTCGTTAATCCATTCATGCACATCATTATCAAGATTATGATTACTCCCGAATATTTTGTACGGTAGGTGCGTTTAGAAGCAATTAATAAAACACAATAAGGTAATATAGTTAATGAAACCATCATAATGGTAATGGTACCGATTTAAAGATCCCAAATAACGTCTCGCACGAGCTACGCTGACAGCACCCGGTATGCTTCACAAAAATTTAATTGAATTATTTGGTATATTTCAAAAGATTACCTTTTGTTATATTTAATTCTGCTTCATTATTTCACAATTATTATAACACTAACAGCCTCATTATAAAATTGCTCTACATACATTTTTAAATTAATTACAACTAACAACAATTAAAAAGTAAAATTAACAATAAACGAACACATTGTGTTAATGGAAATGAATTATACAACTTGAGAAACGTATTCTCTCAAATGTTGCCAATAACTTTGTATAGAACCGTTGCGCACAGCACTCAAGACAAAACACCCTCCATAAATTTTCATCCTGCCTTAAAAAGTAAGGAACTATTTTCGAGTATTGTCACTTACATTATTAATCTATATGTCGTAAGAATAAACAAACCTGACGTGACCGCAATCAAAACCAAGAACTAATCAAAATAATATACAGAGTGGTTCAACAGTAGATGGTAAATTAATTATAATTATTGATTAAGGGGTATTAATTGTTTGAATTTTTTTCTTTTTTCATTTTTTTTCTTTTTTTGGCTTAAATAACGTAAAAAACTCTTAAGAATAATATCCATATCATTTTTTGATGAAAATATTTTTTAGATCAAAACTAGCGTTACGAGTTTTAGAAAATAGTACGTTCTCAGTTTGATTTTGTTATTAATTTTATTTTAAAAATGAGTAATCAAGTGTATGTGAAAAAAAATGGAAATAAAACTAATTATGGGACGCGTACAAGAAATAAAATTGGAAATAGTGCTCGACATATAGCCACTGACATCGCTGTTATCACCTTCAATTTTGGTTTATCGGGCCATTTTTGTGTTCTGAGCATACTCGGATTTGCTGTAGGTCAAAATATTTATCATTTTTGTATAGAACCCAATTCACTGCGTATCAAAATGGCCCGAGTGCTCAATCTCAGATGAAGCAAAAACCGCTGGACGCAGCACTAAATCGTCCAGAAAGGACCTGGAGGCAAATGATCTTAACTTGGAAGGGCAGTTATATGGTGATGGGATAGCCGACTAAAGGTAAAAAAATTGGCTAGACGATATCTTTAAATTTCATATAGAAAAATGATTTTCAATTTTTAAACGCGTTTTTCTCGAAATCACGTTTTTACAATTGGCATGCAGTAGAACTCAAACGGTTTTTATTGGATTGACTTGAAATTTTAACTGTTGTTTCTTAGATAGATTTTCCATCGACAGATTAAGATTTTCCATCGATTTAACAAGTGCGCTATTAGGTATAATAGGTATAAGAGGTAAATTCAGTTAAAAGTTGAAGATTTTCAATCCTCAAATGTAATTGGAAGATCCTGTAAACTGTAAAGCGATGCTAAATAAACGTATTTTGAATCTCAATTGTACGTAGTATACCTACAATATTTGCATTGAAGCACTAATTAAGCGTCCCTAGTAATTTCATTATCATGAGAAATTGGGTGGTAATAAAGGGAAATTGAAGCGAGTAGTTTCAACTTTAGCATTTCACCTATATTTGCAAATTTACCCTGAAGGATTTGGAGCAGCTGGTCTGAAATAACTAAAAACACGAATCATGTTCTTCCCTACGGTAGCGGCAAGTCGATATTATTGTAAGCAAAGATGGATGTAAGGTAAAAGCGGTTCGTGACCATTGTACAGGTTTTAAAACACGGAATTACTTAAGGGCAGAATAGGTCGTGATTGCGAGTCGACTTCCACTGAGAGCTTTGTGGTATGAATTTTAATGTACGCTATTCGAGCATTGTCTACCGAAAGCGACAGAAAATTATTTTTATTGTATTCTGATTTTAAGGTTTTTGTAAAGTGTACGAGTTTAAAATATCAATTCACAAAATAAACTTTTAAAACACGACCAAGTCGCATTTTATGGCGCAACTTTTTTTAAATCTCACTTGTCGTAATTTTGCAGTATAGTCTCATTCGAGTTAAGAAACAGAGAAATTCCAAATATTTCAGATGTAAATGAATAAAGAAACGAGATTCTTCAGCTCATTTTAACTTATTTTGGTATTTCATTCCCACCAATCTAATTTCATCTGAAATGTGTAGTCACAAAACGTTTTCCAACTTGAAAACACCCTGTTTGAAGTTATATTAGAAGGCATAATAGGGACGTTTCTAAACGATAAATGCATTTTCTTAAATCACCCAGTATTGTATTAAAAGCTCTCCAAGTTAACGAACCGAAACTGAGGAAATCCAAATTGGTAGTTAATGCAAAATAAACATTTTTTCACTAATCCTCAAATTAAAAAGGTTCCTGAAAATGTCATTCGCCATAATTTTCTGCAAGTCTAGAAAAATAAACTTTTCGCAATATTTTAACCATAATTTAATGTCTTGGGCAAATTATCCCTAAGGTGAACCAAAAATTCCGTTGTTAAATGATTAAAAGGAGGTGTTATTTCTATATTTACCACCAACCGCTGTAATTAAAAACATGAAAAATAAGTATTTGGTAATAAATAATGACGACGTAGATAATACATTTTCTTTGAAAAAACAAACGAGCTATCATAAATTAATAAAATATTGCATAAAATCCTGCAAAAATATTCTTAGCTTCTTCCAGATTTAAGATAAAAAAACAATTTTAAAGGCTTTGCTGACTATTAGGCTTATATCCGGCGCAAAGATCATTAATCTTGGGAATGTAAACCCTAGAAGCAAAAACTAAAAATTTCTTCGGTTATTTTGCTAGTTACGTTTGAACTGTACATCGTATAGAACGTACAATATTGCTGGGATATTAACAATGCATTATCATATCATATTTGGCGGTGTAAGCTAACAGACACACATGTGACATCGTGCAATCCTCTTCCAACCATAAATTGGAATTAGTGCACTGTAGGTATTAATTTTGTAATGATTAAAAGCCAGTAGAATGTATACAGATTTGCCCATTAACGACGATCCCTAATGATAATAATAATACTTTCAAAATATGGATTTTGACATGTCATTGTAGCAATCTGATTGCTAGTTTCAGTTGCATTACTGTGAATATTTGAAATTCTAAATTAATATGGTTCAGTATCACATTTTCGTCAAAGAAATTCCTCTGACAAATTCGATATTATTATTATATTATGTTGTGTTACAAAGGGAATCTCGTTTCATACGGTTGCAATAACTAAAATCATAGTTTACAAGAAAAAAAGTTTTCGGTGTTGCATATCAATTACAGATTTTGTATTTTCAAAACAATTATTTCAACTTTTTCATCGTGTTAATTTTTAGATTTTGTCTATGACATCAATCGCTGTTAGTTCCTAGGTTAAAATTTGTAGTTTTCAAGCGCCATTTGAAATTTTCAGAAAAACCTTTGTCCAACAATTTCTGTGAAAAACAATAAATTGGATCTCACTGATTTAAAAATTGGTTCACCTGATTTAACCTCACTCCTGCAAAACAATCTTCTTTTGCGTACTGGGCCATTTTGAAACGTCAGCAGTCCCATTATACTTGATTTAAGTCAACTTCGAACTTGAAATTTTGTAATCAAGTATTTGAAAGACTTTAATATTAATGAATTCGATCCGATCATTTAATGATATTGGAGCACCGCAGGTGATTAATCTTTGTTAACTTTATTCAGTTTATTTTCAACTAATACGAAGCGATGAAAGATTAATCCGCTCTGAAGGGTTTCTGGTATTAACCCATTAGGTACCAACTTAATTTTTTTTGAAAATTTAAAAAAATGTTTGTTATTTTTCTTTTAATATACATACATACTAGAGTAATATAAAAATAAAAAAAATTTTTTTTTAATTTAAACTTTTGAGTTATGAACGGTTTTATAAATAGGACATTGTGCCTTAAGGGTATCAAATTACACTACTAACGTCTACAAAAAAAATTTTATTTTAGCGCTACGAGTGTATAAGTTAACCTAATCAATTTAAAACAGAAATTATAAATCAAAATTCTAAGAAAATGCCGTTTTTATGATACCAATTGTATCAAATGTTTATGCTGAAATGCCGCTAATAATATAATTCCAATTTTAATCGTTATTTATTCAAAAAGTATAGTGAATATTCTCATGATAATATTTTTTTGAGAAGGATTGGTATCTAATCTAAGCACCTTCCAGTTATAAAAAAATTTAAACAAGATTTAAGTGCATTTGAGACACACAGGCAATTTAAGTAAGTTGTAATCTTAAACTTTTGAATGCAGGTATTCATTGTAAAAGTTCTAAACTAGGCACAATAAGGGAAGCAAGGGAGAGACCCCTTAACTAAAGGTATTATTATTATTTTTTAAATATTGGGGTAATATTAGGTAATAATATAAGTAAACAAGAAATTTTAATTATAGCTAAAAATGTCCTAGTTAAGAGTCACTGTTAGCCGCGCTCCCTAATTAATTAAATTAGTGATAACGTCAAAACGCCTAAATATAGGCCAACCTAACTACACGAGACTGAATCAGTGCATATTGCCGTTAATACTGATTCAATTTCGTTTAGTATGGATATAGCTTATTCAATTTCGTTTAGTATGGATATAGCTTATCCTATATCTAGGCTTTTTGAAGTCACTGCAATGGAGTCAATTACGTCGATTTTAGTACAGAAATGTATGCAACGAATAAGTTCATTCAAATTTCTTCTTCTTTTTCTAGAAACAATTCTCTTCTAGTTTGGGCCTGTCATTTCCAACGTCTGCATTGTTTCCTTGTCAGTGTTAAGCGCGGTCGTTTAACAGTTTTCGCATCAGTTCAGGCAAGAAAACATCAACGTCTTAGCTGAACCATCAAAACTGACGAGTAAAACGATAAGGCATTAGGACTTTTCTTGCCTGAACTGACACGAAAACTGTCGACAAAACGTAAGGTATAGATTACGCTTTAGTACTATGAGCATATAATTTTTTTACATCCATTAGGTAGCTTGCTAGACTGGCCTTAAGATGTGCCTGTATCCTGGTGTTTATGTTAAAGATGGCAATTCACTAACCCAGGAAGACCACCGGCTTAGCGCGCCTTCCGAAGCACGGTTCATTCAAATTTAAGATTATAAATTACTTGCCTGTGTGCCTCAAAGGCGCCTAATATTAATAGCCATCAACGTTAATTTATAGATGTAAAGCGTTCGTCGATTTGTTTATTGTAAACAAATTATAAAATGTGCCATATCCCAATGATCATTACAAAGCGCTTAGATAGAACACAATTTTTCAAAGAAAAAATTTCAGTTAAAACTTTTGTCCAACTTCAAACCCTAATGCCTGTTTTCACCAACAACTTATTTAAGAATTTCCTAGTTAAGAATTACTTAGCTAGGATTCCATAAATTTAATTGGTCAAATTTGACATAGTATTGACATAATAAACTATTGTGTCAAATTTGACTAATCAAATTTATGGAATCCTAGCTAAGTAATTCTTTACTAGGAAATTCTTAAATAAAATGTTGGTGAAAACGGGCATTAGTTTTCTTATTTCTATCTTAAAATCGCCATGGCATCGAAACTAGCGATTTTTTAGTGCTAATCAACAACTTCCGATTAGTGAAATTTTTTAAAAATTCAATTAAACTCAAAGAAAAGCTGAAATCAGTTTATCATTATAATTTATCGTCCAATTTATTCCCAGTTTTCACTGAACAAAATTAATTAATTCTGTTGATGCGTTAAAATAGCGAATTATTGATATAAAAAAAAACAGTTCATTTATTATTTAATTGCCGTAGTGCTTTTACTTAAAAATTACATTTCATTTTCCATTAATTTCAATTTTATTTTTCAACCAGATCTATAGTTGCGATTAGAGTGGGTATATCTAAAAGAGTGTGGCCAAGCTGTAGTTCGCCGTCATGATTTTCACAGTGCATATCTGCTCACTTCAAAAAGTGAATTTTAGGTTATCTATCTGTCAGATTTTTAGGTTATCTATCTGCTATCTCCCAAATAAAGATACCGCAAAAGTGAAAAAACGCAAGTGATGGGGTATTTGTAGTTTCACATTGGAGTGAGTTGCAAATGTTGTCATTTTAATGTTTCTTATTGGTCACATTTTTCACACGCCACTGCTTTGCTCTTCGAAAATCACATGTTACGCCCATCTCCAAAATTTCCGTGGAAATATTTCAATATTCGCGCGCTTTAATGCGAATAACATGATGCATCCAATCAGAAAGCTGACGGCACTTGGTCGCACTCTTTTATATGTATCCACTCTAGTTGCGATGCTATGGCAGTTTTAAAATAAAAATAATAAAAATTGCTTTAAAGAGGGCTACCTCCTGAAAGTTTGGTTTTAGAAAAAATTTGTTAAAATTTTATTTTTAAATTCCATTCCAAACAAATTAATGCAGGGATGGGGGTTAAATGGTATTTTTAGATTCTCATTTGTATTATGTATTTTGTTCAAAATGTTGGAAACAGAAAATAACAGAAAACTACGAAATATATTCTGACAAAAGCTTGTATGGATTATGAAGAACGTCATTCACTAAATGCAAATTTGTAGCTGTGGAAGTCGAGTTTGTATCGTATGCCCGATGAAGGTTTTATGCATTTTTGAGACTATTTAAATCCTGTACGAATTTTAGAATTAATTGTTTTTAAATTTTTCAATCTCCATTTCCAATGTTTTCGACGAGAGAAACAGCAAAACTTTTAAAATAAGCTGGTATTTGTGCTAAAAATGATGAAACGACCAATATTAATTAAACGAAATGTGAATACTTCCTTCAACCGTTGTACAAAAAATACTTTATTATTCTAATTGAATTTTCACTAAATTATATAACAGAACTAATGACAATAACAGAATAATGCTTCTAACATACGAAGGTTTGGTAGATAATTTTGTAATAAAAAATTAGTGCAAAAAATAATAATTAATTACATTTAATTTTATATAATAATCCGTAATAGTAACTATTTGTGAGTAATTAAAGGTAATTTTGAAAATCATAGAAAATCTAAAGAATTTTTATAAAATAATATGTTGCCATGTTTTAATGATGCACCCTGTATCGACAAAAAATTTTTGTCTGGTAGCTCGTAGTTGTAATCCAAATGAGAAGAGTGGTAAAACATAATAGCATACTAAATATATGTCGAAAGAGCCATATTAGCAACACCATTCCTGGTTAAACAAAAAACATCACATTTATTATCATTTCTTCTTGTCAATCAATGCCAAGAATAATAACACAAACTGAAAAAAGTTGTATATCGATTCAGTTTTCTTGTAGTGATATATGTACCTAACAGGTTATTCATTACGTCTGAAGCGTAAAATTCCTTCCGAAGATATTACAGAAAAATGTTTGTTATAAAAAAGAAACATTGAGTTTTTGTTCATCGCGAAATATTCGCAATGCAAAATATTTTCATCTTAACAGGAAAATAATTTTCAATTTCCCTACTTGAGAAAAAGTAAAAGCCAGTTTCCATAATACAGATGATATTTTAGTTTTGAATTTGCCGAAAGCCATTCTTCTAAAATGTAATTGTAAATGGTTTTTCCCGAAATAGAAAAGTATCCAGAAGAGATAAGAACAATTATTTTTTAGAAAATTATACGACCCCATAGCGACCATCTGTTGACGTTTCCTTTTAGACGTCATTCTTCCTCTACCCACCAAACTCGTTTTCTCTGTTTTATGAAATGAGAAGCAATCAATCAATTCAAAAAATTTCCAAGCTTCATCAGTTAGCATTTACTTTTTTAAAGGTGAAATGAGTTTAAAAGTAGTAATTACAGTAATTACTGTTCGTTGCGGATTAATGCATGAATCGGTAAAAAAAATGTATTGAAACTAAAAGTTTGTATAACCACCGAATGAAAAGAATTATAAAAACAGTTTTTTCGTTCAATTTTATCTGTTAATTATTATGTACGATAAGGCTTTTTAATTTAAAATATTTTTTATCGTTTACTTTCAGTAATTAATTCTTTTTGTTCCTTTTATCCCTTAAAATTACGGTATATACGGTGACAACTACCCTAAAGATTAATTAATCTCCTTGTAATTTATAAAGTCGAGCATTACTTTTGATGGTTTTAATCTGTTTAGAGTAATTTTCTACAATGCTTCATTACATTTTATATATTAAAAGGTTTTTAAAAATAAATTTAAGAATATATTTCGACAAAGAAATAAATTTAGAGCATAATTTTTGCTTTGGGACACATCGTTGAGAAATGTTCTTCGATCTGGTTTAATTGTACACAGGCGCTTTAACCAACTACGCTACCGAGGCGATTTGTTTTATCTTATGCTGTTTGTTTTATAGTGCTCATTCTTTAAAAAATACAGTATAAGTGATACAGGGTAAGCCATAAAGAATTTAATATTTTAAAACATTGCGATCGAACGGTACGAGCGCTTTACGAGTGAGCAGAGTGCACTTTGTGTAAAACATTCGTCATGACTTAAATCAATGTCCCAGCGAAAGCGTAATTCTGTCTTGGGTTAGAAAGTTTGAGGAAGCAATTAACGAAGTTAAGTCTTCTATGTCCCTGCGATTTTTCACAAATTTAAGAGACATATTCAAAGAGTGCGCTTGCATCGAGATGGCTCAAATCTGGATGATGTAATTTGAATTCATTAAATTTCCCAATTATTTATTATAATTTAAATATATGTTTATTTCGCTACTATTCTTGTAAACATGCTTTACACAAAATGCACGCTGCTCACCTGAGTCTGACTGAATTTCCATGAACCAAACTACTAATCCTCACTACCCGGGCCCCGCTCCGACATACCGTCGATCGCAATGACGTTTATAATAATAAATTCGTTATGATCCGCTCTGTATAAAAAAGATCGGTAATTTGGGTCAAATAGAAAAATAGAAAACAAAACATTCGCATTTCAATTTTACGTAAGCGTGATAGTGTAACCTCGATAATATGCCATAATACGAATTCTTGAACTGATTCTCAAGTATGATTTGCATAATATAATTGTCTGTTTTACCTGGGGATTTTAACAAATTATTTTATAAAAATTCTAGATTTGAATTCGAACTCGGAAATACGTAGTAGGTACTGAAGCACTACAAAATGTAAGTAATTATTCTATCAATATCCGTGATATAGAACAATACAATATCAATCACTTTTTGAAATATCAAATTGTATTTTTCCCGAAATCAATGCATATTTAAAACTTACAGTTAAAATAATTTCATTTTAATGGTCCAGTTAAGCAATTCTTGAAATACTTGTTGATCATAGATCAACAATAATTATTATACTAAATCCACCCCTATTCAAATTTAATTGGAAAACAATTTCGAATTTTTCGGGGCAATTCCATTGGTTGTTTTTTCAACACTCATTAAGAATGTAGTATTCGAGAGTATACACTGGCCGTGTCAGTAAATAAAATTAGAGCTTAAGTGCAATTCTGTGGGTATTTTAACACGTGGTTTATTTTTTCAATGTATAAACTTCCAGTGAGATTATTTTTTTTGTATTCTGAATCTCACCAATAGTTCAATAGCTTTTCAATTTTTCATTTAATTTAATTTCACACGTTAAAATGGTCGTAGAAAACTATATCTGTCTCTCTGTCCGTAAAGCTATTTAGAAGTTTTGATTGGTTGACTAAAAATAGTTTAATCTGTCAGCTATTTCTCGAAATTTTAAACAGATTTAATAAGATCGAAACATGTCTGTTATTGTTGGATTTCTAGGTGGTCTTGAATTATTAAATTCCTAGTGCTGTAGTAAGTCTGTGCCATTGTAACCCACTAAGGATTATAATAAAAAAAAATGCATCCATTACAGTTCATGGTGCTTCTAGTTATAATTTAATAATCATCTAATATTAATTATTCCAATTATTATTATTATCTAGTAAATTTATAATTATTGTATCAATCAATTATTTCTTACTGTCAATTGAACAGATTTATACGACAGTAAGTGCAAGTTTATGGTAAGTTTATCACGATTTCGTTCTATAAATTGCTAACTATGTATAACAATTACACATTCAGATTGGGAGGCCTCAGGCTGAGTATTGCAAACATAGGCCACATCTCGCAGCCAAAATTTACATCAAAATTAAATTTCAATAAACAATAATACATTTAAATTAGAGGGAATTTCTAATTATTCCTTTTTTCAGATTCAAATTGAGAGGCCTCAGGCCGAGTGTTGAGAGCATAGACCACATCACGAGGCCAAAATGTACATTACATAAAAATTAAATTTCAGTACAAAAATATATTTAAATTAGAGGGAATTTCCAAATATTTACACAAAATATTTAGATTCGTCGTAAGTGAATTACGCTGATGAGGGCGCTAATGAGAAGATTTTTTTGTAAAGAATTGTATGCTCTTTCATTAAGTCTTTTCAATGTTTTACATTAAAATTTACTTGGTTCAAATAAAAACAAAAAACATAATGGTTCTTTTCGATCAAACGATTAGTTTTATTACAACAGCATTTTTATAAAAGTGATTATTTAAAGTTACTTGTGTTTAATTGTAGGTTTTAGTGGCAAATGAGCAAAAACAGCAAAAAGAACAACGTTGTCATTCCCTTTAAAAGGGGAACGCAATGTAAGTTACCGCAAAAATCCTGCAGAGGCGCTACAATCGAAAATTTGTAATTAAAATATTAATTTTTAATACTCCAAGTAGTGGATAATGCAGTTGGTGTTAGCTGGTGTTAGCATTCCATTTGTTGGTGATTCAGGCTATTGAAGAATAGGTGGCGCGCTATAACGACTCTATTATCAGTAATAAGTAGACGAATGCTTAATCAGCAGGTGCATATTACTAGTTTGTTGATAATATGATCTTTATGACGTTGCAATAACAACTAACGGATGTCTGGTACATTTTAACAAAAATTCTAATTAATTTTTTTTAAATAATACTACCACTTTACAATATTAATTTGATAACAATTTTAAATTGTATATTATATTGTCATAAATTAATCCAGACCACAAACTTTCCAAAATAACAACTTTCTAAAATAAAATATGGACCATTAAAGTTTGCAAAATTCCATCGGCCGGATTAATTTTATACACAATTATACCAAGCCAACCCAGTCGGAAATGTCCTTATGGCCCGTACGGCGGTTATCCTACAACCTTGCAATTTCTATCCAAAATGTACTTCAACGAATCCAATAAATTTCGAAATCGTTCTAAATTTCTTTTTTAAATGCTTTCTAAAAGAAATAGAACACTCTTTTTTTTCACTAACCTTTGCTTTTTATTCATTCGCAAAATTCTTGATACAAGCCAATAATTTATACGCTTAAATTTTCACAGCCGCTCGCGACTTCCCGTCGGCGCGGCGTAAGTCTCCTTTCTTTCTCTCTCTTCCGAAATCTTCCCGCAGAGTTCCACCTAATATAATAACCCGGGCACCTAATACTAAAATTGCAATCTTTCCCACATAATTCAATTATTTGAAAAGAAAACTCTGGTTTTATTAACAATTTGGTTCATGTTCTCCTTAGGTCACGGAAAACAAAAAAAGTTTGAAAAAATATGGTTACAAATAGAAATTTTTGAAACGGTCATTGCCTTGCAGCTAACGCAGTTGGATGCGAATGCGGGGTACCGGGTTTAAACTCGGGGAGTCAAACTTTCTTATGACCAAGTCTCCGTGCTTCGGAGGGCACGTTAAGCCGGCGGTCCCCCTGAGTTGACGAATTGCTACCGTTAACAAAAAACAGGGCTACAGGCACATCTGAATGGTAGGCTAGCAAGCTGCTAACACCCCTCTTTTCCTAAAATTGTCAAACAAAGAGCAATTAAAGAAATATGACGTAGTTCAACTGGGTTGAACCATTGGTTGAACACAACACCCATATGAAAAGTTATCGATCACACATGGGTCGAATTTACAAGGAAGATTGTAAAGAAAATAATTAACAAAGTTTTTAATTAATTAGTTTCTCACACATTAACCTTCGCATAGCATACTTATATTTTAGTTACTTAGATGGCATACTGGGGTCCTGTGGACCCCAACGGTAAAAGGGATTAAATCAAGAGAGAAAATAAAATTTTAAGACTGATTTTTGTAAGAAACACTAAACTAGTGTATTTGTCACTGAAAAGTATAAATAATCCACCTAAAAAAGAAAAACTTTTAATTATATTCGACATTTAGTAAAATATGGCAAATTTCATCAATCAAAAGCAACCTTTTAGTATATAATTTATTTACACAAAAATGAAAAAGAATTTAACCGAAAATTATTTTATACTATAAACTAGACATATGGTTCTATAAAATAAAAAAAAAATCATCATAATGTTATCACAAAAGTCTTATATGACATTTTTAAAATTGCGATTTATTCAATGTAATCATCGCACTCCGCACGTATGTAAATGAAATATAAACTCTTATATTTTGAAATATCTTATTAATTAATTATCTGAAGTTAAAAACTTAGCAATTTAGGTAATATTAATTCACTAAATTATGGTTATCAAAGACCAAAATGACTAAAAAAAATATTTCCATATTAACAAAATAGTTACGTAAATGGCATACTGGGGTCCCACGGACCCCAAGCTCGCTTAAATCATATAAAACTTTAAGGGCATACCACAACTAACAGTAGCATAGTGTGTAAAATGTCGAGAGGGTTATGATGCTAAATTACAAAGGTGTCGATTTGCCAAAAAAAAAAAATTAGAACATTCTACAGGCTTTTTAAGATATCGTGGGGTCCCAGGGACCCCAGTATGCCATGCGAAGGTTAAAACAACGGCGCATATACAGTGACTCCCATAATAACCCGGGCACCTAATAAAATTGTAATCTTTTTCACGTAATTCAATTATTTAAAAAGAAAACAGTGGTCTTAACTTATCATTATCAGAACTACCCCTTTATAAGAGGAATGAGTTGTTTTGATAAAGATTTTTTGAAAAAAATTATTTCTAATATGCTCAAACGTTTGAGTGATGCTATCAAACAAAATGGGTATCCCACAAAATATTAAACAATGTGCCTAATCGGTCAAATTATTAAAACGTTAAAATTTCTATTTGCGACCATATTTTTTCAAACTTTTTTTGTGTTTTCCGTGACCTAAGCTGTTTTCTTTTCAAATAATTGAATTACGTGGAAAAGATTACAATTCCATTAGGTGCCCGGGTTATTATGGGAGTCACTTTTACAGTCAATTGGGGTGGAATTGATCATTATGGGGGTGAGATTGATCACTCTTTATATTTTTAATTTAGCGCCAAAATCAAATTTCTGAGCTCGCTCTTGGAGTTTACTAGTAGTGTACTCACAGTCGATATGAACGAGCTAGATTAGCAACTTTGACGCTAAATTCAAATATATTATACAGATGATTTTTGATAAATCTCACCCCCAGTATGATCAATTCCACCCCAAATGACGGTACTAATAAGTAATAACTCACTCCCCCGGTCTACATTGGGCTTGTTAAATTATAGAAATTTGGAAAAATAAAAATAATAATTTTATTTATTTTTGATATTATTTTGGAATTACCATTGTTTCGGCCATCTTGTACAAAATTATTAAAATTAAAATCAATTTAGAAATAAATACTTTTTGTGTTGTAGTACCTACCTACATTATAAAAGATTATAATATAAATGCAGTTATGTTCTTTACAATTATGACGTCATTCTGTTACTAGGCGATAATCGCGATATATTTTTGCAACTCTGCAAGTATAGCAAACTGACTTCTCAAGAAGTAGCGTCAGTATTATGTACAATAAAAGTTATAATAAAATTAAACTATAATATAAATTTTACTGTATTTAAAAAATACCCTTTATGGAAAATCGAAAACGTAATAAAAATTTATTAACTATAAAATTATAAGATATTTTTGAAACATCTCATGTGTAGTTTTCATTGCATTTTAAGGGCCAATTTATTCATCTCTTCGTCAAGTACATTATCTAATAGCGTTACGGGTAAGGTAGCTGCAATACCCCAATAGCCACTATTGCATTGTAAATATGGGTTTACGGCTAACACAAATTTAAGAGCCAAATATGTTTTACAAATCAGATTTTAACTTAAAATTTCTAGAATTGTGAGTGTTGTACCTATTTATGAGATATTTAATTTTTGATAAATAATTGATCAAAACGAATCTTTTAGATGACTCCTAGCGATCTGTTTGGGTAGTTGCGTTGTAGATGGTAACAAAGTTACCATTTTTATTTGTAATTAAAATAAATTATAAATTTTTCGTTGAAGCTTCAGCGCCAACACTCGGATACTTGCCACACTTCTCCACCCACGCTTTTCTATTGTAATGGATGGCCCGCCAATTTTATGTAAAAGTTGTTATTTGTATGGAACGTCCTGTCGTTATTATTGACAATTTCTACTTGGTACTAAGTATATTTGTTTCTTTTCATGCTGGTTTGGTATTGAATATCTTAAATTGCATCCACATTGAAAAAAATTATCAATCTGTAATTTCGAAATTTTTTTTATAAATTGAAATTATGAACCCAAAAAAGCTTAATACCAAGAATATTGTTTATAGAATAGTATTATCTCAACGAATTTGCTATATTTTAAATATTAAAGCCGGGCGGTTCCATGTAAAAATAATTAATTGAGAATCATCAGCGCCATCTTTTGAGATTTTTTTAGGCGCTGCCCTTTTAAGGGCTTTTAACCTATTAAGTTTTACTAGTCCAACCCGATTTCGTTTCAACTTGATCAGATTTTGTTTTACGAATGAAAGCACCACTAATCTCATTTTGTTTTCGTTTTACAACCCTGTCCTGCAGCAAAATGACATTGTCATCTAACAAGATGCAGGATTAATTTAAAAGTCAATTTGCTATTTAGATAATACCCAAATTGAACGCTTCTGAAAATAATTATGAAGGATTAGGATGCAACAAGTTAAAATAATGTAAATTTTCTCGCAAATTAATTTTAATGACAAATAATAAAAAGGGGTTTATTTATTTATTTGTAAGTAGGTTTTCATCAAAAACTTTGGATTTCGACCAGTTGTATGCAGATCAGCATCAATTAGGATTTAAAAAAAACGATGAGATGGATTTCTAATAGCAATGTTTTTTGTCAAAAACGATATGCTATTTATTTTTAATCCCCATTGACTACCTGCTGAAGGGCTAAGTGTGACTTTGTTTCAAAGAGAATATTTTGATCAGATTAATCTATAAAAAATGCATTTTAAAATTGTTGGCACAAAACAAGACGAAAAGTGCTACTAAATTTTTCACTACAATCAATTCATTTAAATAGAAAAATCTATCACGTTCATGATTGTGTTTCAATGCAAAATGCATATTATCCTATAACATAGTTTTTATTATAACGGAATTGTTCATTTTTACATGTCCAACTTAAAATTCATGCATTAGATAAATAGTAGTACGTGTTGAAACCCAGCTAACGCTTAACTGTAAATTTGTTTAGCATATCCACAAAATACTAATTATCACATTGTACCCACATCACTTAATTTATATCAGCGTTAATAACATTTATCTGTTAAATAAATAATTTAAACGCGAAATTTTAAAAAGCGTATAAAAAAACAAACAAAGATTGGAATATTCGTTTCTCTCAAATTCCACTCCACTTTTAAGCATTCGAAGTTGAACTAAAAGTCAACTTGAACTTTTCCTACAGATTAACGATAAAAAAGTCAATCCTTTGCAGCATAAGCACTAATTTGAGATAAAAAATAGCTTTTCTTTTATATTTTTTCTTACAATTTATCCTAAATATCTGCAGGAATAAATGTAATAAATTTCTCCCAGATAATCCAATACTTACAGCACAATGTCGGAATATAAAAATTTTGAATTTTTCCTCAAGATTATGAAACAATCAAGAGAAATTGGAGCATAAAAAGGTTTCTCGCCACACAAATTATTCTATATTTATCGTATTATTAAAATAATAGACGTAAAATTTTAGGTATTTCGTGTTTTTGTCTTCCTTATAAGAATCGACTATTTTAGACTTATTTTCTAGTAAAAATGAACGACTAAATTCAAATAACATGCGATGTAGCTAATCGAATACAAAATTCCACAACGAGTTTTTTTGAATCGTTACGTGCACTGTTTGTTAGTTAACGAAGCATAACTTCTGCAATTACTTTAAAATATAAGCTAATTTGTTGTAAGTACCTGTAAGGTTAATAGTCTCCCGTAATGATCAACGTACATTACAAATAATCTTAAATTTTTAATTTAATTAATAATAAATAGAAATTAATGTGTAGCAAAAAATGTTCCTCAAGCAGGATTCGAACCTAAAGGGTCTAACCGGTTAAGTATGTTAAAAATTCCTTTTTTGAATTTGATGGTGGGAATTTTGTACAAAGTTTCTTATGCAAGAAAACAGCCTTGTGCAAAATTTCAACCTCCTAATTTAATCCCTGTGGACTTTAGAGGGAAAAACTACTTTTTCACATTTCTTCATTTTTTTTGTACTATAAGATATCCGAAAAATCTCAAAAAATTCAGAAAAATCAAAAATCAAAAATCACCTAAGAAATATGAAGACAATTTTTTGGAATTTCTTCACTATTAAATTCCACGAAATAAGAATTGATCAAGTTTTAAAAAAATGATTTAACCATGTTAGAATTTTCTTACTAGTATAAAAAGAATTGACATACTTAATTCTGCTTTAAAATCCCTACAACTTAAAAAAATCATCTCGAAATTCCGCCTGTAACATCATCAAAAATGCAAAATTCAATTCAAAGTTGTAACTTTTACCATAACTTGTTCACAATTTTGCATTTTTGATGATGTTGCAGGCGGAATTTCGAGATGATTTTTATTTAAGTTGTATTTTTGATTTTTCTGAATTTTTTGAAATTTTTTTGATATCTTTTAGTACAAAAAAAATGAAGAAATGTGAAGTTTTTCCCTCTAAAGTCCAAGGAATTAAATTAGGAGGTTGAAATTTTGCACAATGCTGTCTTCTTGCATAACAAACTTTGTAAAAAATTCCCACCATCAAATTCAAAAAAGGCATTTTTAACATACTTAACCGGTCAGACCCTTTAATGCGAATTTTCTTATTTGTTAATTTCAATTATACCATCATGGAAAGTCCCTCACTTCCGCTACTTACGAGCTAACCGTCAAATTGGTTCTGTGTTACAATTCAAATGAAGTTGGTGAAAATTTTAATCTAGTAATTTCGGCTTATCGACAATTGCTTTTTCCTTTTTGGGGAAGATACGGAATATGTTATAAACTTATAAATGTTAAAATACGAGTAAATTCAAGATCTAAATATTCACAACTTTAAAATTATATTTTCAAGATAACTTATGCCTGTTTTCACCAACAATTTATTTAAGAATATTCTAGTAAAGAATTACTTAGCTACGATTCCATGAATGTGATTGGTCAAATTTGACATGAGTTTTTTTTATGTCAATACTATGTCAAATTTCACCAATCACATTTATGAAATCCTAGCTAAGTAATTCTTTACTAGGAAATTCTTAAATAAATTGTTGGTGAAAACAGGCATTAGTCATTTAAATGTATAAAAAGGATTGAAATATGTATAGTAGTTTATTTCTTCTTCGTCAGCCTATCCTAGTCTACTCCTGGACCATAGGCCTCTCCAGTAATGGAGGTTTTGCCTTAACTCACCACGCTGGCCAGACGGGTTGGTGAGTAGTCTGCAAATCGATTTTGGGACTATAGTTGTTTTACATCCAGTAGCAGCTTATTAGGCTAACCTTAAGATGTGCCTATAGCCCTGTTTTTTTGTTTACGGTGGTAATTCGCCAACTTAGGGGAACCGCCAGCTTAACGTGCCTTCCGAAGCACGGAGACTTGGTCATAAGAAAGTTTGACTCTCCCCAGGTTTGAACCTGGTACCCCGCTTCGCATCTAGTTTATTTAGTGGCTTTGGTCCATTTTATTCCTACAATTACTTTCCTTACAGGTCTATTTTTCCAATTCTCAGTCCAATTTTGTCCAATTTTGGCCAATTTTTACATCTTGTGTCTTCCATAATTTGTCTCACAGTATTCACTTTACAGCCGCAGCTGTTTATTTCCATGCAAGAAATTTGCTACTACAGACTACAGCTGATATGTTAGTTGTAACTATAGCTTCCAGTTCATTGTTAATGCCAATTTACAGCCACAGCTGACTAAGTCATGGATGATCAACTTCGTCTTCCGCTAATAAAACTAATTGAAACTTTTATAGGCAAAGCTATGCAGAAATGAAAAAGAAGGAAAAGAAGGAAAGAAAGAAAAAACAGAATGTCTAACCGACCATCAGCTGCTGGTTGCCGAGTTTCGCCAAAGCTCAACAGTCCACCCAAGAAAAGCATACAGAGAAATCGCTGGCACCAGCAGTACAACAACGACAGATTCAGAACCACGGCACAAGAAACCCTTGGAAACATACTTGATAAACACGAAGACAATCTCAACGCCAACGATCTCTGGGTGAAAATGAAACAAGAACTAAATGACGCCGCTAGAAAGTCAAATATAGATAAGCCAAGGAATAATAGTGGAAAACTGTGGATATCAGATGCAATTTGGGAGATCATCAAGAAGAGGAAAAACTCAAATCCCAAAGGCATGACAAGAAATAATAGTGAAACTTACAACGAATACTGCAGACAAATAAAAAAGAAAGGATGTCGAAGAGATAAAGAGATAAATATCAGTAATATATGCAACGAGGTAACTCATTGGAACAAAAATGAGATTGGGATATGTTCCGGAAAATAAGCTCGTGAATTCAAGCACAAGACATATGCCATAAAAAATTAGAGAGATCGAGCAATAGCCGCCTTTGAAGGTGTTCTTGGAAACAATGCTGTGAAAATCTAATGAAAAGAGAAACAGACGCTCAGATCAACACCGAAAATATAGAAAACATGGAACACGAACCAGACATTTTTAAAGCAGAAATCGTTGAGGCCATAAAATCACTTAAAATAAGGAATAAGGCATCTGGATGTGACGAGGTTGTGTCAGAAATGATCAAGGCCGGATTGTAGCAGATTGCATTGACATGCTACACATTATATTATGCAACAAGGTATGGTACTCAGGAATATGGCCCGAAAACTGGGTAAAGTCCATATTCATACCTATACACAAGAAATGAGCCAAAAACAAATGTAGCAACTACAGAACTGAGGTACAAGAGAGCAAGTCTTAAATGTCAGACAAATTATAGAGAAACTGAGAGGTTTTTTTTTTCTTAACTACCAGAAAGCATTTGACTGCATAAAATAGGATAAACTGTGGAACATTGCTGCTACACTTGCCCCCCCCCCACATCTTACCTTCCTGTAGAGTGAACGATCAACTGACAAAAACCTTTAAGGTGGGAAGAGGAATGAGACAAGGTTGCATTGGCCCCCCTCGATTCTTTTCAACATATACGGAGAGTGGATAATGCGCGTAGCTATGGATGAATGGAGGGTGGGAATATTGATAGACGAAAGAAAAATATTCAATTTAAGATATGCAGATGACACGACACTGCTAGCGGTGTCGGAGAACGAACTGGCAAACTTCCTAGAGAGAATTGAAACCATAAGCTTCAAAATAAATGCAACCAAAAGTAAAATACTAAAATCATAGACAGGGAAAACGAAAATCATCAGAACACCAGAACCAAAAATGTTATTGAAACGGTTGAGAATATAGTAATCTCGGAGTCTGCATCACAAACAACGGGGGGTGTGAAAGAGAAATTAGACACAGAATCACGCTGGTAAAAACGGCAGTGGCAAAACTAATACGAATATGGAGAGACAGAGGAATATCGAAGTCCACCAAAACAAGACTAGACCATAAAGACGGCAGACCGACGACGGATAGAAGCTTTCGAAATGTTTTGCTGGCGTAGAATGTTGAAGGTGTCTTGGTGAAGCAAACAAACGTTTCCATCCTGAATGAGCTTAACATCCAAGAGAGACTGAGCACAGTCATAAATAAGGCAATACTAAAATCCTTCGGACACATCAAGAGCTAGAGCGACTGATTATTCAGTGTAAGGTAGAGGGCAAAAGACCAAGGGGCCGGCCGGTCTCCTTCGCGATATGTAGAGCAGATAAAGAAGATTACGAGCTCATCGGTACACGAATGTGCGCACAACGTCATAGACAGAGAGCTATGAAGAGAGAGAGATACGGAAGACAGGCGTGCCGAACAAGAAGAAGGTAAAGCTAAATAAACTGGATATAACCAGCTGACATAAATTCATCAAAATAAACAAAGAAGTTCTAAAACAACCAGGTAACATATACCTCCTAGAGGATGCTTACACAATCTTCAATACGTCATTACGAAGACACATTTTGTTGAAGTTATAATATTATCTGAAAAAATTCCAGATTATTTGGATGGGGTGAGTTAGATTATATTATGATATACATGGATCTGGGGGGGGGGTTAATTTCACGATAATATGTGAATGAAATCAAAACCGGTCACTCGTTAAGGTTAATTAAAATTTATGTTTTAGTTGCTATCTTCCAATTAATTTTTAATCTGAGAGCTCCCTCCAATTGTATGTTTTTTGTAACGAAATATCTCCAATTTGTAATTACCAAAATTAGTATAAGTTTTTAACGATTATCAGGCGCTAGAAACGCGCTCAATTTTCCCGTGGAAAACGTAACCACGGTTATTTATAAAGGTAAATTACTACATTTGTTGGATATAGATAACTAAGAAAAATTACATGCGGTTTTCATAAATCATCTCTAAACACGCCCGAATCTTTATTTCGTCCGTTTTAACTCTGTCAAGTAAGGAAACCCGAGAGGTTTAAGATGCGCTAGTTGTTTCTAAAGTTAACGTGAAAAATAGTTGGTTATATTTTACTGTCCGTTAAATTTCAAAAATGTTATATACTTGTAGTTTCAGTATGAGTAGGCTTTTTGTCAACTTCAATAATTATTATACTTTGAATGAAAATATATTCTGCAAGATTTGATATGAACAAATTGTTCGTAATGTCATATTGATATATTTTATACTGATTTTTCAGATACAATATTGGACTTACTTAAGCCATATTTTTAAATTTCACTCCCTTAAAAAACGTCTCGGCTTAAAAATAAATGTCAACAGAAGATAATATAGATCCAATAAAAAACAGGAAAACCGTTAACATTGACACATTGAAACAAAGTTGGAAAACAGAAACTAAAAGAAAAATATTGTTCTAGGCCAAAATATTATTCGGTACAATAATCGTCATGGATTACCGATTCTACTTAACCCTGGACCCAGTATTCCCTCACCCTTTTATAATAGGTAAAATTATTCAGGCATACACAAATTCCTGTAAGCTAATTTTACAGATCCCCTATCCGACTCTTCACACTTAACTAATTTCCTCTTTCCAGATAATATGCATTTAAAAACTTTTGAAATATACAGGGGATCCAACCTTGAAACATTGCAAAATGCATGCACTTGTGTGAATATTTTGCAGATATGAATGTATATCATTGCATATTATACAAGTTATGTGGGTTATGGTGGTAAAGGTTCGCGATTAGATCACTGTTCCCTTCCATAGTGCCATGATAGCCTCGTGGAAAAAATATGACGTTGGGAAATCTCTCATTGGTAAACCTAAATTAAATTCTTTGTTTTGAAATCCAGATCCAATCTAAATTAAAATAATATTATTTGTAAACAAATAACAAATTGATTAACAGAAGTAATTAAAGTAATTTGCAAATGTTTGTATAACAAAGTTGCGGACAAAACAGATATACCAATAACTAGGAAACGTTGAAGCATTTAGTAAACTTCCGTTCGGTATTGTAATTTAACTAATTATTAATATGTAGTGGAATTGGTCTATTACTTTGGATTATGGAAATTTCCTTCAGATTATTAATATAATCCTTAGGTCTTATAGGTTTATCATGTAAATGGAACATAAAAAAATTATCCTATTATAAAAAAAGATGTACAAGATTTTATAAGTACCAAGGAAACAAGCAGGTCCTTATTCCGCCACTTCCGATAAATGAAAGAAGTCGGGTGAATGTACACTCAAATAATAGATGACAGTGTGTCTATTTACATTTATTTACTCGTAATGGAATTTGTTGTGAATCGGTTTCACGATTGTCATTCTCAAGATCAAATTTACAAAGTAAATAAAAAAAAAAAGGTTGTACTTCGTCCACTTTATGAATGTAGGGCCCTCTTCGCACATAAGTAAGCTTTTAAAACAGTAAGACTGCAAGGATCAACCTGATCTGTTATTTTATATTGTGCACCGCTCTGTATGCCCTGATTTGAAACCAAAAGTTGACACTTCTGACTAGAGTGTAAAAGTTTGACCGCACTTCCTTGCAATATAGCAATCAAGGAAGTAACATTTTTTGTAAAGGCTGCATATGAAAATTTTTTGTTTACCTGTCGTTCATCAATAATAAACTATCATCATTTGTTAGGCTTTTGTGTTCCTGAATTAGTAATTTAGAATGAGGAGCCTCATCTTTTATATTTCTTTTGCTAATTTAAAATAGTGATCTGCATTTATCTATCTGGGTACATAAAATAACCCTTGATAAAGTGGAAAGTTTGAACATGTAAAAAGTTCTTTTGTTTACATGAAAAATTGTAACCAAAAGGTATACACATCCAAGGGTACACGAAAAACCCTTTAAAATTTAAATAAATTATTGTTTCGTTACAGCATTACCAAACCATGACATATTCCTCCCATTTACAAAATTCATTGCAACTATATTATTAACTTTAAAATTGTTACTAAAAATAAATTATGATACTACTACGAGTAAGGACTGACTTTACTACAGTAATGTAAAGGAAAAGATGCAGTAGGTACTATTTCAAACACAATTATATAAAAAGATATTATGGAACACTAATTTCAAAAAATATTATCGTCTTGGTAATATCAAGTACCTAGTAATAAAATCTCTGTATTGCATGTAATTTGAGCATTCGTGTAAGAATAACAATTTTTATTTTCACGGATGATCGATAACTCATCGTCCTCCGTATGGCCTAGATTTAGCACCTCTGACTTTTAGCGTCTTTTAGTCTTGCAAAAAAGAAGGTAAAAATTTTATCGAGTATTATAATAGATTCATCAAATTTTGAATTTAGATCGAACCACTTATGGATATAATAATTACCCATTATAGAGTGAAAAATTATATTTAAAAAAATAGCAGTAATTAAACAAATTGGTTGAATAGTTTCTCCATGAATAAGAAAAATGAATACTACTTTGCTCCCATTATTTATATTTTATATTATGTACCTAAAAATTACTTCACATTACCCTGTGCATTAAAATAATGACATCGGTTAGAAAAGTGCTTTAGTGCAAGCTCAGGAAAATGTATTATACATTAAATTTTATAGTATAAATTTTATTGTGTCGTTTTACACAGGAATAAGATAGAAAGTGCGCTTAAAGCTTTATTTTTCTTATATCCATGTATGGATGTGTGGCACAATTTATGTCTTTGTAAAGGAAATCAAATTTGTGAAAATGCGAAGAATCGCATTGCTACCTCTTCAGTTTACAAAATTCGTTACTTACTCCTAATTTGGAAACATTTTGTGAATATTTTTTTTAAGAAATTGTTCAAGCCTCATAATATAAATTACCTAAACAAAATATTTTCCCCAATCAAAAGGTCATTAAAATACTTTCTCGTATAATAATTGCGGGTCACACAATTTTCTACTTTAAATTGTTATTATAATAATGAGTAATTAATTTTAAATTTAAGAAACAACTGTAAAACAAAACTTTCAATGAGTTTCATTACTTTGATAAAGTAAAGTAAAGATGAGCAATTGCCCTGAGACATTTTATTCAAAAGAATTTAGATTTAGACGAAAAAAATCTCGTTAATCCATTCAAGCGCATCGTTAAAAATCAACGATGAGAAAATACAGAGGTTCTAGCGGAGAAATTTCAACCAAAATCTAATCAGTTCTTTAGACAGTTTCTTAAAACTAATGTGCAAAATTTAAAGTAATTTGGTGCACGCGTTTGTACGTAATCGTAGCCAAAAAAAAACGTCAATACACAACATGACACATACAGACATTGTTCCAAAAATCGTTCACGATCAAAATGATACCTTGAATCGAAATTCTAGGTAGATCACACAAGACCATTAGACAAAAGATATTATAGTTATTGATTAAAAGTCAACAGAATTTAACCGATACTTCAACCAATAATCGATTTTGAAGTTTACCTTTTTCACGCAACTTTAGTCCTTATTAGCACCATTATTTTGTCGGTACGTGTGATTTAAATCAGTGTTAGCTTCTACGCAAGGAAAGTGGAAAAGACGCACCTGAGGTGTTTACTCAATACCTCGGCACCGTCCTAGATCAGTTTCTTCAAAATCGCTGTAGAGTAGAGGAGTGGTACTAAATTGTCATGCAAACCTACCTTTGGTTTAGTCTAATTTTATTTATGGTAAATAACTATAAATATCTTCGTCAATAATTTACTAATTATAATAAATTATGATTGATGTAGGTATCGAAATATTTTATGGTTTCGTATTTATTCATTTTAATTTATTGTTTTTTATTGTTATAAATTCATTGTTAGAACCCAAAACTTGTGAAGCTATTAGAAATTCCTGAAGTAATTTGTTGTAAAATTTCGTATGTTATGGTTGTGGTTTTGACAATTTACATATACATGACATTTATCAACAAGATTGTTTAAGATTAAAGCCATATATTTATCGCGATAATTCTGCTCACTATAATATGCGCTCCATATGGTCCAACAAATAATCAATTCAGCATGTTTGCACTTTGTAATTTAATCAGCATAGTGGGTACATAATAATTCAATTTTCGAGTCACAAAACAATTATAAGTAAAATTACAATTTGTAATTAGCTGTCAAATTTTGCAAAATTAAACAAGAATAAAGCAAAACATTTACAAAATTTAAAATCTGTTGAAAGTAAACCATAGCCATTGAAATAGCGTCGTCGGTAAAGTAAACTACCTATAGAAATCCGTAATGACTTCTAAGATTAGTTTTTCCTGAGAATGATTAAAGAACCTTAAATTTAATATTTTTAATTAAACCCTTAAACGCCTTGGTTACATTTGATAATTAGTTTTAATTTACCCTTTCACTTTGTTTAATTAGTTCATAAATTCCTATAATCAGTTTTGTAAATAAGAAAAATAACAAGGAAGAGAACCTGTAATTTCAAAATTTCGATTACTAGACGAGCGTTTCTCATTTTGTGAAAAGCTCCCTTAGAATTTATCGACCACCTTCAAATTTTTAAACTGTATCAAGTTTCATCATAGTGAAACAATTTGAAAAGTAATTTAAATCAACTGAATTGAAAGTTATATAAGTAGATTTGGAATAATAAAAGCTTCTGCTCGGCACCTGTGCTTTCCATTTATCAAATGAAATGTTAACACCCACCACGTAATATTTAAATTTAAGATTTTATTTTACAAAATCATAAAATTATGCACACAAACTTATTTTATTAAAAAAACTTTTTAAAAGTACCAACAATACAAAAAGTCGTATAATTTTCTTTTAACATTTATTTTCACGACTTCTGCATAAAAATGGCGTCCAAAGTGAATGGAATTGTCGATTGAGCAGAAATTATATCACACATGAAACTGAATTAATTTTAAATTTCAAGTTAAATTGATAATAACGTTTTGGCGCCCAACGTGTGGGGCTACTAGTAGGAATGGGGGCATTTGGCGAGTGAAAAATCCTACTATTACACTAATTTATATCCTAATTATAACAAAAAAATTTTAATATCATTATAGCAAAACCAAACTTGATAAAACCTTGTTAAATCTATATCGCTTTGATGGTCCTCTCGGTTGTTTTTTGTACTCTCTGGATTCTACAGTTGTATTCCCGCGGCATCATTATAATGAGATTTAGTTACCTTCATTATTATACACTTTCTTTCAATTTTGACATTCAAATATTTATTTTATATTGATTCTGTAAAACGGAACAACGGAAAAACAAGCTTGCTTACTGTTATCAGTCACCAAAATGTATAAAACAATAAATTAAAATCGAAATTATTGCATGAAGAAATTGCTAATGAAATGTAAATTTTTGATTGAACAGTTGGCGTAACAGAAGTTGTAACTAATTAAAAATATGGAACAGCTTTGAATATTTAAAAATAGAATGGTAATAGTAGGTACTAAAAATGTAAGTGACATCTTCAAGTAGTTCGTACAAAAAGAGTAATTACACTGGATTGTTTTTTATTTCCCATATTTTAGTCTTATGGTTATTAAACTTATTTAAACCCATCATAATCCTCGAGATTAAGCTTATAAGCTGACATAACATAAACCAAGCCACAAACGTCCGTTGGGCTGCGTTTGAAAATGACATCCCCGGAATACTAACTAACCGAAGCATAATTTTGGGGAAAATTTTAAAATAAAAAATTTCCTATTTATTAAATTACACTAAAGCAGAACACTTAAAATCTACTAAATATTTCATAAAGGAAACACGGGGATGGAATTAGTTATTAAATGTAAATTGGAAACTCTCGTGCTTCTCTTTAACATCGACGATGTCTTTATTAGAAAACCTGTTATATAATATTAACTAATGTACGATAATTAGTTTTAAATGAGTTAAAATTTAGTTATTAAAGATTAAATAACCACTCGCTCAGCTTGGGAGCTAAAAGCTATCTTATTAGACTCAACATAATACGAAAATAAAAAATAATAATAAGCTCAGAAAAAACATAATAGTGAGATTATTTCAGTCTTGCGTATTTTTAATTCCGATTCTCTGCAAACAATATCGACTCCAAAGTAAATATTGAAATAAATTATTTAGTTACATAAAGTTCATTGTCCAAAAATAAATTTATCCATATAACCACAATATTTACTTGAGCATGTAAAAATTAAATCAAATATTTCATATATAATTAACCAAAATGAATCAATAGTTGTATTTACCTAGCACACATAAAAGTTTGTTTTAAATTCAATGTTTTAAATAAAAATTTAACGATACTCGGGTCGTCCAATAATATTAACATTTTGTAATTTTATAATTTATATTTTATGAAGTAACTGAAAAACAACATCCATTTAGATCAAAAACAGCCAGAAATGGAAATTAAAGAAACGAATAAGGAATCCTTGAGGGTAGAAAACAAAAATAAACTTTAGAAAATAAACCGCAATCTCTCTACCAAAATTGAAGGCTTGACGTAATTAGGATAACCTCAAAGCCCTGAGGAATAGATACATATACCTACATCATTACGTGCATACGACAGGTCCGGTGTTGTAAAATATGCACAGAGAAGCAGAGACACAGTAGAGAACGTCCGTGTCGGTTCCTTTGATCTTCGTGTTCAAAAAAAATTTAGTCTGGCAATTTCAACTAGCATAAGTTTCATTACATTTAAATTTATTCAAGTAACATAAACTGAACCTGATAGGTTCAACAAGCACGCCTAGATGAAGCTGCAAAACTAATTAAATACTGTCGAGTTTCATTTTAAAAGTATTTTGAGCGCTTAATTTTTCAATAGTGAGCTTTTAATGTTCCTCAAATTAAAAAAAAATTATAATGTGCTAGAAAACTCCTTCTCCATGTTAAAAGGTTTACGAGTTGCGAAACAGATGCACACCTCTGATTGGTCGCGAACGCCCCAAGTACGACTGAAGCTCTACAAATAAGGCAAATGATGCCGAAGAACACCGATTAAGAATCGCGTTAGAAGCGGCTTGACTAATATAAAAATTTACGTATGGTTTCATTCCCTTTGAGCGAAGCCGCAAGCTGAACAATCATATCAATCGCGGACTACACCTAAATAGCTAAGGGCTGTACCTGCTAGTTTATCTAAAAAATATAGTGAAAATCTATGAAAACGATGTACCTTTACAATAAAACTTCTCGCATTCGTATATAAATATGAAACCAATAAGTTGATTACTTTGCTGTAATAAACGATTAGTATTTGTTGCCCCCCCCCGTGGTAAAACCCTCTGCTAAAGATACGGTTGAAAATTTCAATTCATCTACAAACGACAATATTTTTAAATTTCTATATTTTGTTTCCTGATGATTAACATTTCTCGAATTTTCCAATTACTTTAAGAGTATCATATATCGATGTGTCAAACTTTAACTTGTAGATCACTTTGAAATAGGGAAATTTATTTATCTATGCTAGTAATATTTAGCATCCTATATGTATCTCACCGTACAGCAAAAATTCTTCGTTTATTTTAATACTTTTATTTAGTCATATTTTAGTATGTAAAATTTTACATTCATGGTCACATAGAGAATAAGGTCAAGTCAGTGTGAACCGGCTTTCTTAGGAGGCTCTATTTACTAGCTCTTCACTAAGGGGTACTTAGTTCTGGAGTTATCAGCGGAACTGTGCCCTCTCGTCGCCGCCGTGGTCTGCAACCGCTCGACAATTTAGATTTGAACTCGCAATTATAATTTATCATTTCCTCATTCAGGTAACACAAACTTAACCAAACTTTCGTAAGGGACATGCTACCCTCAAACAGAATAACTTTCAAAATAACACAGACTTATCCAGACCTTGGAGCTCATGATCAGATGATCACTCACCAACCTAAAGAATGTCGTCTTTACTCATCAAATTCAGTAGCATATTAATATCCTTTACAGACCTAAGCATCATAAGAAAATGGAAGCAACTCATTGGCTCAAAACCAACTATGTAGGTAACATTAGCCGATTGGTAAACACATTCCTTTGTAGTTTCTTATTCATTTAATGACAAAATTACAAAAACTATCTAAACAGGGAAATTATAACGAGATCTACACCATTTCAATCTTGAATTCAGAAAGCATCAATTGCAGTTCAGATTATTCAATATTTTCTGCCTCACTACTGCCCATCTAGAGAGTTGTACGAGGTCGAATACCGAGCAGCATCGTAGAGCTAGCCAGAAGAGTTAAAGTTGAACTTCGAACGGTCTCTCAGAGTTAACCAGAAGGGTGGCCATAAGGCCGGAAGAACTAATTAATCTGATTTACAATTGATGCTTTCTGAATTAAAGCTAGAAATGGTGTAGTTATTTATTTTTTATTACTGCAACGTGATAAATTACTTTATTTTAATTGGCATTATTTACTTTAAAAAATCTATGAGTGAAACTGTAAAATGTAGCAATAATGTGTCGACCGAGAGATTACAATAATGGTACTCATTGTTTGTTATTAAATTAAAGAAACCATAATCATATTTCAAAGGTCTATAAAAATATAAATAATTATAGCATTATTTATAATATTATACAAAGAAGAGAACTATGATTAAAAAAATGTATACACTTTCCATTTACACACAGAACGAAAACGTTATTAAAAATACGAAAACAACGATACGAACAATATTATTCCTCAGGAAGGAGTTCTCTTTAGAGACACAACCATCATCACAATGGACCGACACACACGATTGCCAAAGTGTAATTAGTCAAGATAAACCAGACTTCACCAACAAAAAACGCATGAAATGCGAAAGAAGTCGAAAACACCGACCTACAGAAACCTCATTGCATTATCAGCTGATTTCAACTTTAGCCATACGGCATAGTCTCATCAGATGCACCCTGGTTCTGCGGTACAATGCAAGCGAGCTATCAATCACATAAATCCATAACGTTAAAAGTTGGCTAGGCACCCCGGCTATCTGACGCCACCTGTCGTTGTGTGTGTGGACGCAAACTGATCCCAAAGCAAACAGCAGGTATCAAACGACTACCAAAACTGCCTACAACGGATCTGGTGTAAAAGCGATCATAAATCTCGCGTCTAATACATGTTCAGGAAGGAGTTCTCTTTAGAGACACAACCATCATATCAGAGACATAACCAATATTATTCCTCCACTGTTCTGGCATCTTGAATTTTCATGAAGAATTTAGGAACGGAGAAGGGGTGGTCTCGTCAAGAGTGGGAGCAATTGCACTCGGACAAAGAATTAAACATTTCATGTCGCATTTAAAGCAATTCACTACTCGCTCAGGTAGATCCCCCCTGAAAAGACCAAATCGGGACGTATCACTCCATTAGATAGAATATAAACCCCTTTGTTGTGAAGCAAACAATAAAACAACAAAGTTTGTTTTTCATTTATGGTGCCTAATAGGATACTACTCTCAATGATTAACAAGACCTTTCAATAACAGGTATTGGGTTTAGCAAAAGGAAAACCAACATTTATGTGCTTCAAAACAAACTGCTCAGGTATATAGCTATCTAATGTAATATGTGTCACTCCTATTGTCCCCGAGGTCACCAGGCGTGACGGAAGGACGAAAAGTGTGCACCTCTCCACGATAGCCGGGACAAGGTGGGCACCCGTTCGATCCGGTAAGCATATAAACATTCCTTACCCTCCTCAACACCAGAGTCTCTGCGCAGGCGCCAAAAGCAGAGACCGTGGTGTCGAGGAGGGTAAGGAATGTTTATATGCATCCGGTAAACGACTAGGAATGAAACCGCCGCGTAAGACGAGAAGCTACCGAACCCACGGCCAAGGTACGGACAAAAGGGGGGACATCCAACCCTCGAGCGAACAATTGTAGAAATATACGAGGGGTGCGGAGCCAATCGCACCCCGAATTGCAAATACTCATAGTTTCGGGCGTAAAACCGTCAAGAAAGAGTGTGTGATATTTAATACCGGGAACGCGTAAAACCAACAGGACAAGGAGAATTTTGGAATCTTCCTATGTATAATATGTATTCTGTATCGTCCTAACCTAAACTAATAACATTCTAACCTAATAAATCATGGAGACTGATTTTATTTAGTTAACTTACGTATGATGACAGAAAACTCAAGCTTAAAGTTTTACATTATATTGCGATGTTAAGGTCTTTTAGCCCTAACACCTAATACTTAATTTTGTTATTTGTCACTCTAAGGCAACTTTGATCGCCAACCGCAATCAAATCAATCGGCTTCTCTTAGGCCTAGCTTCTCTAATTTGCAGAAACCTCAAGAGAAACGACCAAGATTGTATCCATTTCATTCGGTTTAAAAATAATTTCAATCTTGTGAATAACAACACGTGATTGAATCACAAATTTTTAAATTGTAAATTAATAATTTATTTAAACACAAAATCTTCCCAAAATGTATAGTTCAATATAAAAAAAATTTCAAATATGACAGGAATATATAGCAAAGAATATAACCTGGTATCTATGGCTCGGTTTGGTTTTCGTCCAAAATTATTTCGCACAACAATATTAAGCGAATACTCTTGTCACCGAAAACAAAAATTTTACGTTTACGTTTTGGAAACGATAGTTTATAAAAAAAAAAGTTGACTTTAAATTAAAGCTTGTCTTTGCGCTGAATTAACGGAACATTCGTATACATACACAATATTACATACTTTAATAGTGGGTTTTACAAAAAATAATTAAAATTCAATCAACCATTAACTTAATTTATTCGTTAAATAATAAAATTTAACCATTGTCTGTGAAATAATTGTGTTTTATTACCAAATAAAAATCTATTGTGGGTATGAAATTAAAATGCAAAGCTATGAAAAAGCATTACTTCTTTAAACAGAAAGTAGGCGGAAGATCATCAGCTGTTAGTTATTTGCCGAAACAAATATTAAATTGCAGTAAATTGTTCATAAAATACAAAACCATTCACTTTATTTTATATGAAAGGACGCAAATTGAATCCGACCGACGCAGATCAGATTTACTCGTCTTATAAGTTTGATGCAACGCAAATCGAAAAAGACTTTCAATTTATAATGTGTGAGGAAAATTCCACTGTCGATTATGCTGCCTTCCAGTATTTTGACAGGTAAAAGCAAGAACTACAAAGGAAAACAGGTGGGAAAAATAGAGAAACCAAAATCCAAATAGAAACAAGAGAACGAAAAATTAATTGAATGCCATAAAAATTAAATTATTTTAATCCGTGCACTGAATTTAAACCTCATTTGGGAGAGTGCACAGAAATTTAATGTCAAAAAGTTATATTGTTATCTAGAATGAATGTTCGCTAACACTAAGCTGTTACCTAAAAGGTATAAATAAAATTTACTTGTAAATTATCTGTTCGCTTCGCCACACTATAGCACCATCATTCACACGAGCTTTAATCCATTCTAATTTGATACAGCACACCTCCATACAGCAGAACAACACAAAATAGTATTTCTTTCCATTATTCTCTCCGGGTTCTATATATCCTTTTAGTTTGTATCGCAATACGAAAATTCTATTGCTCCCTTATGTTTTAATAAAATCCTTCAGCTATGGCACCCCACTTACGACGACATGGTGAAAAGCGACAATATGTGTAAAGTTGAAAATGAAATATGATATCCTGTATAAAAGGATTTTAGTGGATCCAAATAGCTTTACATAAACTAAAAGCGACATTTAACACAGGTACAAATTCCTTAAGTTAATATATTTAATAATTCAGAGTGATATTTCACATTTCATGTTTCTATGTCTATTGGGATTGTTTCCAAAAGAAAACCAAGTGGAGTAAATAAACAGCACAAAAGAAAATGCTCGTAATTACTATTTAACAAAACACAAGTTTCTCATACTCGATAAATTCGATACGGATTCGTGTATATTTTAATGAGAAAACTGTGCGGAAATTCTTAAAAATCTTCCACAAGTGGAACAAGTTCCTGATTAATTAATTTTCGTTTGTTCTTTAATTAAGTTTCGGACAAAATTTAACAACAAATTTTTCATAATATTAGGTTTCCTAAATTTTAGAAAAACAAAGTTAAAATCCTTGAAACAGAATTTGCAAAAACTTTTTTAATATTTAAAAATCAAACACAACTGACGAATTGAGTAGAAAAGTATAAAACGAAAAGAAAAAGTTGTATAACAATAAAATTGGTCATATGTATTCAAAAGTTAGTTTCGCTTTTATTATTTATACACGCGCACAAAATACTGTTTACAAAAATTCACCTGCAGTTTTGCCCTTTATTCATTAAAAGCGAAGCTGCGACTAAAGGTTGAACCAGATTGCGAGCGTTTACTACGCGGGGCGTCAGCGTAGCGTTGTTAAACAAAGAACCCATTGTTCATAATGAATGGATTTGTATTTATAAACAATGAATTCTTTGTCTGATGACGCGATGCTAGCGCACGTGTCGCTAACCATTCGCACTCTGGTTCAACCTAAACCCAAACGTACTTTTCCTGTCCAGAAGGTAGAAGATGCAGTCTACCTTCTGGACAGGAAAAGTAAGTAATCGCCACGCCAAGGAAGTTGTTATTCCTTGATCTACCCTGGAAAACTTATACTCTCCTACTGAGCTGCCGGAGTGTACGCTTTTTTATCATGTTTGAAAAGGTTTTAAGACGTCCAATCATGGTCCAACACAGATTGCGGCGGTAAATAAGTAATTATTTATTTAGTAAACGCGAATAATTGGGAAGGAATTATTATCACAGAACGACGAAATTAACGATGTGTAATTAAAATTATCGAAAGGATAACGAAGTACGTAGATTTAAATGAGGACTTATTGTGTTGCTGTTTGTAAATATTGTATTATACCTATAATTACCTATGTTAATTACGTGTGTACCCATAATTGGTCTTTTGTCTGTTGGTGCACTTAACAATAGATATTATTTTTATTTCAAATTACAAGCCAAAAAATAGTTGGTGCTGTGCGGAAATAACACAGAAGGGCCGAAATCCTCTTCTCAATCAAGAAGTGATTAATTTAATCCTACAATAGAAGTTCTTAAACAACGGAATGTTTAAAAAAAATTAAGTCCGAGTTGTTGATAATCCAATAAACGTTGAAAACCTCTCAAGGTGTTTCAAAATTAAATCATAAATTAAATTTGATTAATTTAACTTCGCAAATAACCTAGCGGGGATAATGATGGTATAAAATGGGTTCCCAACATTGATTTGTCTTAAGGATGAAATTCTGAGATTACAATTATTGTAGTATTAAACTTTACTTCATTAAAGCTTCAGAGCGCCAGAGCGCCAGATTAAGACTTAAATTACAATTTCTAAATCAATTAAGGTTCAAACATGCAGTGACACGACTACACTTGCAGCTGCTGTTCAATTTCTGCTTTGCTTAAGCAAAATTAATTGAATTTCACTAGGGAAGAAAAATAATTTATAATAATTCTAGTTCAATAATTCATGTGTAGTCGTTTTCGAAATGACAACGTTTGATATAATAAAAAGTAGGTATAATTTTAGAAACATCAGCTTTGATATAAAGAAAAGCGCGTTATGAAAACCGACAATTGTGAAGAACAAAGTGGTAAAAAAAATTTAGTGTTAAAATTTTCCATAAAGAAAATGTACTAAAAAAAATTTTATGTGTAGGTGGGAGTAAATAGATTATGTGAAACAAAGCTCGCATGCAATGATGTATTTGTTCAAATAAAAGATAAAATATAAAAATTTGCTTAGAATAAAGTAGCAAACATTTAAAATGTAAATGCATCAAAGTAAAATTAAAGTTACTAAAGTAAAATATTTTAAAACAAACGACAATAAAATATGGTGCGATGGAGTCAAATATAAAATTGAGAGCGTAGAGAATCTTGGATCATAAAATATTTTCTGTAACAGATGATACAAATCTGTATAATTTAAAATACGTAATATTCTCTTGAAAGTCAGTATCACGAACACACAGAATATCCGACAGAAAATTTAATTGTATAAGTTTTTATTTTAGCATCACTTACATTTAATTAAAAACTACATTTACTTTACATAAAAGTTATGTTTATTTTAGAGATAATTGTAAAACCTTTAATTTTGTAAAACAAACAAACAAATGCTTGTTTTCCGTAATTTTCCTAAAATTTCCATTGCCAATAGTCAAGAATAATAAAGTTATTAAATGAGTGAGTCGTAAGGCAAAGTTCTGGCAAGCAAATCGGAGTAAAATTAAGAATTCTCTTTCAAAAGTTTTTTCCTCCGTTTTTACATTAGGAAAAACCATTTACACTGGGGTTCGAGAAACCAACAAACCGAATTTATTATTGTACCGAAGTGTTACTTAAAAGTTTTTCGTAAGAACTTTTATCTTTTAGTAATGTTAACTTGCAGTTTTAATCATATAAATATCATTGAAAACATATTGCCGAATATAAAATAGACATGATGTGATTTTAACAAAGTCACCCCCTGCGACAAAATACACCTAATTTCATGGCACCATTCTTGCATGATAGACAGTGGTTCAATTCGTAAGTTCTGAATTCAAAAAATAATAGAACTATATAACGCTCGGGAAAGTTGGTATAATGCGAGGTATTACCCACAAGTTAATCATGTGGAAAGAGTAAATCACGCTATTCTGCCGTGCTAAGCATGAAGGTCGTATCTGCAAATACCGATTCAGGAGATATTTTTTAAAGAATTATTAATAGCATCCTCAATTTTTACTACAGAAGGTTGAAATTTAAAACGTAATATTGAAATATGTTACTTTATCATATCGCGTGTAGTAAATATCAAATTTTTTATCGTATGCTATTAAAAATTATGTAAATTTGGAGACATTTCAGGACCGGCCTTATTTGCAGATACGACCTTCTTGCTTAGCACGGCAGTATTGGTTCCACAAAACGATTGTAGGTTGGCTACAACTACAATACTTGGGATTTTGAAATTATAAGATACGGCTTTGCGCAATTCCATTCATGAAGTAATTTTCATAAATCCGATTTATGATGAGGAAACATAACAAGGAGGTTTATTATCTCAGTGGAATGAGAAAAAGCAACCAATTTTGAAAATCATATAGTTGAGTGGAATAGTACCACGTAATCAGGTGAACCAATCAAGTGCAAGTTACCACGATGAACTCGATGTAAATGTGTAAAGGGGGAAGGATGAACTACAATGGCCGATGTAATAAAAACTTAATGAACTGATTTTCAAATAATTTTCGTAAACTACCTAAAAAGTAATATTTAAAAAAATGTAGGTTATGTAGATTAAATTTGAAGCTAAATTTGTCTGTATTCTCAACAGCTGGCGAAGTAAACTTTTACGAGGAGTCCGCACATGTAAATTGCGTATTTTATGGCGAGTCTCAAACTACGACGACAAGTTAACTGAGCAAATGAATGTACTTTTAGAAAAACTAAATTTTCCTTTAGACAAATTGTGAAAAGATCATTTTACTTTTAAAAAAATAAAACAAAAAATTACTGGAGAGTATCGATCCTCTAAAAATATGGTTATTACATTATTCATAATTAGTTATTTATATTCAAATTGGGAAAATGTATACAGAATATTATTAGAGTTTCCAAGTTAAAAATAGCAGAACAACTACAAAATATGCTGAACAAAGCTAACTAATAATTCAAACAATCCCTGAAGAATTAGCGACAAAAAACTTTAAATTGAAACTTTGCATGATCCCGTTATTACTCCAGGGACTGCTTTGTTAAATTTTCTGTCAACATGCACTAACAAATCCGCAAATCTTTCTTTTTGGGTCTATAAATCCAGGACATTCATTATTCGCGATGTGTGTTGAGATTGTATCTTCGATATCCTATACGGTATTAATATATGAGAAATTAGACGAAGGTACTTAAGAGACGTGGAACTGGAGGATCTGGTAATAGTTTTGGAGAACTAATGGAAAATTAATAGCAGCCATTTATTACACACAATGCACAATTTCAAACGTGGTTGATTCCACTAATTTGTACCTAAAACTTTACTACGCCAAACATTTATCATTGAATTAACTAAGTAAGTTTGCAGCTTATCGCACATATTGACAATTTACAGTTTACTTCCAGGCGGAAGAAATAAGAGAGAAACGGTTTTAATTATAGATGAACCGTCCAATAAATTTTAGACCGAATATGCTGGTTAGTTTTATTTTCTTTATAAAAACCGCTACCCGGTATTAAAAAAATGTGTCCGTTTCCAAATATCTTTTCATCTTTCTTAAATATCTCTTCAGACTGAAGAGCTACAACGACGAGTAACTCTTGAAAAATGCCTTCTTTTTCTTTGTTTGAAATTTAAATTCATTCAACTGAATATGAAATAGAAAAAAGTCGACAAATTATTCTATTATAATATTTGAATACCAAAAATTTTCAGTGAAAGCCGCAAAAATTTAATGGTGTCTTAATTGGAATATGCAGAAATGTTCACGAAATCGATAACAATCTAATATTTTTATCACCCTTAATGAACTGCTCCAAATTGTTTAACGCACAGCAAGCACAGAAAAAATTCTTAAGAAATTCCAATTTAAAAAACACACTCACCCTAATGCCATTAATCCTTGATATTTAGACTTTCCGGGATGTATCTGAAACAAAATTAAAGAGGAATTAGAAACGTGTTTTCCCTCCTTCCAGTGGTTTAAATTAACAGCAGCTTTATAAAAATTTTATATATTAGCACTTGGAGAGCGTAGAACTCGGTAAAAAGATTTTGTGATATAGCGATTTATTGAAGTGAGAAAATATATTTCATATTTCGTACAATGGAACCTCTTTTCCAATCAAGCCGTACGATTCTACTATCATTTCGATGGTCGTAAGTGTCCCTTGAAGATTAAACTTCACTCATAAACTATATACAGCGTTGAGCGCAAAAATACAAAAGTCACAGCCATACATGTTTCGATCTTATTAGATTTCATCAGTACTTAATCCAATTTCAGGCATTTTTAATTATAGACAAAAATTAACGAGATATGGAGACCCATTTAATTTTTGCAAAATATTTTGCATTCCTATCGTGTTACACATATTTTGATAATAAAAGTCGTCAAGTGAGATAAAGCGGAAAATGTAATTTTAATACTTGAAAATGAGTTTTTTGTAAAATTAGATTTTTCATATCACGGAGCAGCAACGACGTAAACCAATGCAAAATCGCGCTCTCGCCAAACAAAACAAAAATTAGAATTGATGTAAAAATCTTTTTTATGTTTTTAAAACGTACAAAATTATAAACAAAATTCAAAACACGGTATTTTCTAACCAGCACAAGAAAGACAAAACGCAACCAGCTAGTTACAGACCTATCAGCCTGCTCAACATCATCATTTTAAAGTCGAAATCAGACAAAATTATGCTCAACCAACTGCAACAAAGTTCTAGTGTACCGGACATGAAAGTCTCCGCTTCGCTTCGACTTAAAAAGGTAATCTTGAGGGAGGTAAATAAGGGGAAGCAATATACTTTATGAGAGTTCCCTTCCTTAATTTTATTTCTGACCACGAATAACTATTAAAAATTAATAACCTATCAAATTTATAATTAGACGTTCTAATTTCTATTAATATAAAATGCATTTCTGAAAATTACTTCATTGTTTGAATCCATCAACTTATTCATTTATAACGAATACGCTTGAAAGTAAACGTAGGTGCTGACAAAATGTAATTTGTATTGTATTCTCATGCATGGCATGCAAGCAATAAAACATACAATACATAGATAAATCGCAAAATAAAAAGCATCATTACTACTACGTACAAGTATAGAAAATACGAAGACAATAAAATGTCAATAAAAAAACTGGAACAGGCAATATCTGTTTTATTTAATATTTTGTTCGTATTCCAATTTTGGAAGCAGAATAATTAATCTATGATATCGGTATGTAATCGGAAGTTGAATGTCGGCAAATATTTACAATTTCAAGTTTATTTAAAGTAGATTAGGGAAGAGTAATTGCCTCAAATATTTTAAATTCTCTAATGCTTATAGCAATTAAATGATCGAGTTAATTGAATTTATTGCGTTCAAATAACTCGGTAATTTTTACCCAATTACCATAAAAAATTAGGGTGTTGTGTTTAACATGTTTAAAATACTTAACCGATTTTTACGGAATTTTCACTGATTGGTAGCTCGTTTATCTATAACGCTACTGTAACGCGCATGAATGGATTAGCGAGAATACTACTGAAATACTGAACCGATTTTCACGAAACTTCAAAAATAAATTAAAGGAAAAACACCTGACTACAAAATTGTTTATAATTTATATGTATTATTGTTTCGTAAGCAAGTTTTTTATTTACTAAATTATATTTTTTAATTTTAAACTATATTATTTTTATTTTGAATAAAAAGATTGGAGTGTTGGGTAAATCAAAAGTTGTTTCTGCTCTTCTCGTTCCTTTAAAATGTGTAAGTTAAATGAAACATGTTTGAAAAATTGTCAGATTTAAATTTTAAAATGCATCATCAGTAAATGGATACAAAAAATTTGCATTAAATTACAATTTTATGGATAAGCACCTGCCGAAATAGCATTTTAAATTAAATTTTATTTTAAATAAAACCTGGATCTCATGTACTCCTACTAACATTTTTAGAATTTTTACAAACGTTTCATTTTAAAAAGAACTGGAATTATAAATAACAGGACATTTGTCGAATGTTTAATGAAAAAAATTCTGACAGGTGATGTAAATTTTCATTTTTTACAATTTGAATATTTATTTCAAGTAAGTAGTACATTTATTTTGCACTACCCTGTAACTCAAATATGAAACTTGCAGTAATGTTTTGGTTTGTAACCAAACAGTTAGTATGATCGAATGTCAATTTTTATAATTCGACAGCTTCACTTCGATAAATGTTTTAACAAAATATTTCAAATTGTTCTCATTTGATACGGTTTTGTCATAAACACTATAGTCGTTTTCATTTAAAATTGCCGCTAGTTTTTATGTGGAATTACTTACTTTTTGTAACCGTATATTTCAAAGGCTGTGGTTTTCAACACTTTAGCTGGTTATTTGCGGATGAAGGTTTCAGGGCATTTGTTCAGGTTAATGTATAATTGATTTTCTTTCGTATAGCCTGGAGACAATAGTCTCAATTGAGAAAACTCGCAATCTAATAGCTTTGTATGCAGTACAGTGAGAATCCAATTTGTTTCTCAGTTTGAATTTGAATTGAATTTTGATTACAATTCTGACTTGAAATTATTTGAGAATCATTTTAAGGTCATTTAGATACACGAAGTCTTATTAGCTTTGTAAAGTGTTTAACTGTTTAATTTCTCATCTTTTTTTTTGCTATTCTCCTTTTGACTATTCCTATCGTTAACGTCGATGACAAATTGTTGAGTTTTCTTAAATTAATTACCTTAAATTTGAAATAAAATAGATTGTAATAAAAAATATGGCATTGAACGTGTCAGGTCAGAAACTCCATTGTTGTGAAAAAATCATAAAATAATCAATTTGGTGAAGGCTGGGAGTTAGTGGAAGATAATTTATTAAAGCGATGCGAAACCTCTAACGTCTTGCACATCTGAATACGTATAAGAAGTACATCAGTGCACCGCTAAGGATCGAAATGTGACAATCAGGATCTATCCAGCAGCGCTATTCGGGAAAACTCCCACAGAGGAAGCTAGTTTTTACTGCACGACGACGCACCTAGTCACAATTAAATTCTTGTGCATGAGTTTTACTTGACCACCCACCCTAATATCCTTGAGATTTAGCTCCACATTACTTCTTTCAGTACTCCAAACTCTAAATTCCACTTAAAAGTTGCTATTTCAATTATATCGATATGAATCTAGGACCTAAAAATGAGAACTGTTTTCGCAATAAGTCCACGATTTATAAAATGATTTTTTCTTTCTATCGAGGTCCTTTTATCCTAAAGAGGGTTTGGTGAGCTTTTTTGACAAAGGCTTTTCATGGATTACACCCCAGGGGTTTGCCATTGCCTGCCGAGGGGAGACGGTCATAATATGATTCCTACTTCGCCTGGAGTCGAACCGGATTCTCTGTATTAGCAGTAAATGCGCTTAATCGCTATGCTAGCGACGATTCTAAGAATCTAAGACGTTTGATCCCCGAACAATTGGTCTCGGACGATTGATCCAGAGGACGATTGATCCCCGGACGATTCGTCCAGCGGACGATTCATTTATTAACCTCTGGATCTCTTTTTTTTTATGGATTCGAGATGTAACGTAGTTGCGTTGTCAAAAACGACTTTCAGCTCCGGACTCCTCAGCTCCGAACCGTTTTGACTAACGCTCTAATGATTAAATATATCCCCTAAGGCCGTCCAACTCGGCAAAGTGTGCTACTAGGAATGAGATGGATCTCTCTTTTTTTTATGGATCCCAGATGTGACGTGCTTGTACTAATTAACCGGTTGCACTATTTATCCTTAAAGTGTTAAGCATTCACAACTCCGTAAGTGACACTTACTCCATTGCAATATGCGATATTTCCTTGAGAAGTACCACATAACACTTCAAGGATAAGTGGGGCAACATACAATACTAAATTTGCGAGTTGCTATAACCAAACTGGCCGCAGTAAGACAGTAAGAGTAATTTGTGGCTGTACTGAGACAGCTGGTGGAGCTTTTTTTAATCAGACCACGGGCATGGTCTAATCTAGCGGAGGAGATAGTAATTAAAGAATACAAAACGCTTTCCACCTCTCCCATGACGCTCTGGAAGGAAATGGGAGAGAAAATTGAAAAAGGTAAATTTCAAATCCAAAATACGCGAGCGGATGAAGGTTAAAAACCAAGTGACTTTTTCTACAACACTATTGATTGCAAATTGTTGGCAGATACGACTTCTTGCATTACTAACAGATAGACGGACAGACATATCACAGATTTTATTAGTATTACCTATGGATGGATGGTAAAACCGCGCCTAAAAAGAAAATTTTAATTTTTTTGGTCGAAATTAAACGGAAAACATGTAGGGGGGATGTTTTACTCACAACAGTTAATGGATTTAAGTTCCACCTGGAGAAATTAATGGAGGATGATCATTACATGAGAGTCAACGAAGAAATGATAAGCAGATGTAAGAAGGATTAGTGTTATCGGTAAGAAATTGATAGAGTATGTGAAGGATAAATTTTGAGATCCCATTTTTTTTTAAACAATTTCCATAAATTTCTGTAAAAATAATTTGTGTATGCATTAATGATTTTCTTTTTAATCAAAAGGTTGCAGAAGATTTCCCCTTAATTTTTCAGTAAACGGACACCGATATCTAAACGATACGTTTCCAGGAAAATGAATAGGAAAACGGTCCTTGAGAATGGTCGCCGAGGTCACTGCACTTATTCCAGTGGACTTTTTTCTATGGAGTTATTCGAAAACCAAGATGCAATGCGAATAATTTCTTATTGCGTATTGTTTAGTTAAAGCCAAACTTGGAAAATATAATTAAAATTCTTTCTTGTTTATGTTTCATAAATAATAATTGATTTGTGTAACAAAATAAGTAGTTTATTACAACATTTTTAACAACTTGGAGTGTAAAAAAATAAAAAAAAATTTTGTTTTTAAAGAAAATCGAAATCATGTCAACTGCTTGCTAAGCAGATTTTCACTCCTACTAACAGCAACACGTCTATATTGCGTGACATCCTAAAAAGATTTTCATCGGGGAAGAAAAACGAAAAATCAAAACTAAAGTTGCCAACAAAATACGTTACCGTTACAAAAAATTTACCGAAAAACCCATTTCTTAAAGTAAATCACCACCAAAAACACAAATTTATAAAATTACAATACTTGGAAGATAAACGGCAGCAAAACTGTAATAGTGCAATAAACCGTCTTTTTATGTTTGACTACTGGAAATTTTAACATAAAATAAGAAAAAATCTCATCCAAAATTTAAACTCCAGCTGCTACGCGAAGAAGGTACATATGCGTTCAGAAACAAAAAATCAATGAATATGCTCCATTGTTCTCCCAAAATTCATTATCTTAACTGGAATTGCTATACTGTCTTTCGCTTTCCTTAAAAGGAAGAAAATTGTTTGGCGTATTGCAGTAATAAATAACGACGCGAAAAATAAGTAACCAAATTAATATTTCGTAAACTTAATACTCGAATTTCATCTTTGAACGACACTTACGTAAATAATAATCTATCGGAGAAAAACAATTCCCTAAAAATAAAAGTAATTTGTCTCGGGAACTTTTTAAAATTCAACCGAGTTCTATCAAGTTATTTCGGGTCATTACACAAACACTGGACACAAACGCTTCCTCAAAGATATGTGGCTTAACTATGAAGTTGTTATACAACATCGAAAGTTTGTAAGTCTCCGCCTCTATACTAGGGTCAAGTAGTAAGTCCAAACATACATCAAAAATAAAATTCTGAAAAGGTAAATTAAACGGAAGAATTATCTTCCTCGACCCATTCGAAATTTCATTATAAATTGACACGAGATTATATTTTCTCAAGAGCAGATTATCCCCGAGCCTGAAAGCCATTATAAATTGACAGCCAAAAACTTCATCATGATTAGGAAAAACCTCGAAAGGATGAACAAAAGTAACAAAGAAAAAAAGGAACATTTATACGACTACCACACTCGAAACGTACTAAGTAAACCCTCGTAGCAGCACAACCCTGTTTGAGATTTTAGTGCCTTAATTCCACAACTAACGCTAATTAAATAACTCATCTTTCCATTATCATAAGCTCCAGCGTATTCAGCTTAATAAATTATTGAAATTAATCAAGAGTGACTGCACATTAAAATTATAACTCTGAAATATGTATTTACCGTTGTTTCCTTTCTCTACAATTTTCACCGAGGAAAAGTGTTTTTAAATAACAGGACATCGATCTCCTCAAAACAAATCTTGTCTTATGTTTGCGAGTCCACAATTTTCCATCCTGTTAGAGAAACGACCTTCTTTTGTTTCTCTAAATTAAGTAGATTTCAAAGCCTTTCATTTAGTGTCCATTTCAAGTGTGGCGGCTTCTTCGAACACAAGTCGGGTAAATTAGTTTAATTACCCTTAATTAAAGGACCGCAAAATCGATTATCAACAAATTGGTTGAGAATTTTTAATAACTTAATTGGACAAAACTTTCCTCGTTTCCAACTTGTTTCGTATTTATTGATCTTAGTATTCGCACCCGTAACAAAAATCAAATTCAAAGCGGAGATGATAAAGTTAGTAACGCCCAAGGAAGCGCATTATTAATAAATAGTATTACTTCAACCGGTAGTTTGATTAATTACGTAATAAAAAAATTTTATTTGCTTACAAAACATTAATTTTCACAACTCGGAGTGGGCAGGTTTGCTCTGTATGTAGGTTCATAAAATGTGAACAAACACGTACAAAGTTTCAAAATGCAGAAGAGGTTCCGTTTTAAAACCCAGTTAATGGCCAGCTTAATTGGATTTTTAAAACAAAAACTTTTCTGTACTTTTAAGCGCTTCACACAATTGCTTAATTCTTACTTGTCCATCCATTTATTTTAATTCAGACCATAAATATTCGTTAATCTTCTCACGCGCGTCTTTAATTACATGAGGACGTCTTTATTATTATTATGATTTGTATTATGATATGAATGTTTGGTATTGGTTAGCAGATTTTCTACTGGAAATCCTTCTTTCTCCGAGTATACCTACTAACTTTTGAAATAACAAAAGCACAGAACATCTTCATTTATTATTTTCTGAATAAATTAAGGTCGTAGCTGATGGGCAATTTCTTGCAGCCTTTTTTAGGTGGGTGTTTGTAATGTTGAACGGTTTTATTTATTTAATCGGTTGCTATTGGGGACTATTGGGATACCGGGGCGGAACGGATACCACGGTAGAACGAGATAGGTATTTCCCGTTGGGAAATTCTCTAATCGACAAAATCTGTTCAATTGTTTCAGTAACACTTCTCAATTCGTAGTGTTTATTTTAGTTTATACAGTGTAAACAGTTTCAAAGCGCATTAAACGTGCTACATATTATTTTTGGGAAGATATATTACTTGAAATGTGCCCTTTCACACGTTTTTGCCATCATCCAATTAGATGCGTCCATTTGAATTTCACGCTCAAAAGATGTCGATTTATATATTATAATTATTACATTATAGTAATTTAATTTATATCATGTGACAAATTCATAGAATTTCATTTGTTGTTCGCTGCAATCAACTACGGCTATAGGAAACCATACCTTTATTCGTTATGTAGATACACTTAGCAACGGTTTCCAAATAACGAGTTTGCCGACGAAGAATTTCGCAGTGCTACTTTCCTCTTACTCTAATTTCTTCGGTCCCACTCACTCTAGTTTGACGTTTAAATGGCTGCACATATCACTTTGTGGGTAAAACCACCCCTTCCGCTGCAACAACGTCCAACACGTATTTGCACAGTTCGTGTTAATTAACTCCAACACATCGTAGTAAATCCATCTGCACTGCTAACATCTTGTAATGAATTTTTGCAATTTGTTACATGGTACTACTTTTCATATCATTTCACAATATTTCTAAATACGGCCCATACATTTATTTAAATGCAATCGTTAAATTTAATGCATTTTGCATAGCAGATGGTGGCGTGAACTATGTATTGTTGCAACAATTTTCTGAGTGCCGATTTGGAGTGTGTGTTTGGTTTAACAACTTTCGTTATCGTGCCAGTTTCGTATGTAGCAAATTTTTCCGGCTCTGGCTAATGATTTTGGGGCTACTAAAAACATCTGGCAGTAAATTGGGTAACTCAATGTGGCGGAGTCTTGCATGCTCGACCATAGCGAACGTACGCTGTATTCACAACAATTTAGCCGGTGCCTGTATTGGTGAGCAATCGTGTGAAGCAGGAGTATAGTCGTTGTGTAGTGTTTCTGACTCCTGTTGTAAACATCTGGAACAGGAAGGCGCAAATTCTATTACGCAGTTTCTTTGTGCACAAGTTGTGGAACCATTTTGGATTTTCTGGAGTTGGTAAATCCTATTGTTGTTTGTTTTAGATGACGACTGGGAAATTCTTTTCATCGTTTGGATGGTCCAATCTTGTTGACATCTCCAACACCACCTCAGTTTCCAACTACAGATCTGCGAGCAGTGTTCAGTGTCGCGAATGTTCAATCGAGTGTTTTCTTGTATGAAATTATTATAACAAGTTACAGATTTCATCTTTAAAGCCACACGTTGCGAAAGCGGTTGGAGAAGAACAGCTGTCACCATTATATTGTAAGCTTATACGAGAACTCGAGGTAAGCAATTGTATCTTTTCTAATTCGCATGAACCGACGTGTTTATGAGCTTTTGTGTTCAATTTTGAGTAACCGGTAGAGGTTACTGGTTTTATTGGGTACTTGTTTGTATTTTGTATGGGGTGCACTTGTTGATTGGAATCATTCATTGCTACTGTGCATGTTAGCGCAGCCGTATGCATTGGAATTGTTGAAACTGTGATACATCTCAGGTTCTGTGTGTCAATTAAAGCATTTGATTCTATTTGCGTCTGCTTTTTCAGAAACCCATGACCCATGCCATCGCATAGAGCTGGTCTATTAACATCGTGGCAAACAAACTGGAGAGGTTCTCTCCGGATTGTTTCAGACTCTGGTCTCTGTTTGGGTCGACCCTCTCATTAGGGGTTGCGATTCAGAGGGCGGTTTTTGTGACAATCTTACTTTGCATTGTTTCCGCTACTAAGCGAACTTCACAGTCACTATTGTGGGGTGAGCAAAATGCTACCAAATATTAGGGTATTTTTTTAAGCCCGATATACCTTAAAATAGTAAAAAAAATAGCACAAAAAATATGCCACTAACATTTGAATATAATTTCAAGCATATGGCCACCGCGGATGTCCAATTTTGGGCTACTTTTTCAAGCACCGCACCAAACAGTACATTATTCTGGATGCAATGGAGTCTGTAGGGTCTTTTGTGGATTGGCCACACTTCATATGCGGCAATTTTGCTTATTAACAAACCCGTTAAGCCAAAAATGAGACTCATCGTTGAACACAATTTTGCGATAGAACAAGTCAGTTTCCTACAGTGCTAGAGCCTAAAAAGCGAAAGAACGACGCGTATGATGGTCTCGTGACTTTAATTCATGTACTAGTTGGATATTATACTATTGTGGATCAAGATCTTCGAGCAAAATCTTAGGCAAAAGCCCCAATCCAAATTTGGATCTTCTTCCTCTACTTCTTCTACTCTGCAGTATACACATTCCTTTGACGTGTTGGTGTTTTTGCACCATCTAGATTCTAGATAGTATGGTGGTATTAAATCTATTATCCACAATTTGACGGTGGCTTGTTCAGATGGATGATTATGTGCGTCACAAAAATCACAGTCTTGATTTGTTGCGACAAGTTGCGCGAATCGACGAATGATTTCAAAATAAATTTGGATAATTTGGTAGCATTCTTCAAAGGTTTCGTTTATTCAGGATGATTTGCCAGAGTATACTGATAATGAATGACAAAAGTGAAATCAGTATGACAGTTCATTTGATAGTTAACCCATTCGAAGGTCAGTTTGGATATCATCTATCCAATAGCCATGTTCGAATTGATGCACAGAACCACCCGAGTGTTGAAATTTGAGGTTATATCCTTCGTTCGGTTACGACAAACAGCAGGCATGTCCCAATTGGGCTGTAACTATCTTGTGGGTTAGATGTAGCTGTTCTAAAATCTCTATGCCAAATTTAAAAATGTTACTTAATTAGGTATTCTTCTTCTTCAGGTGCCTATCCGATTTCGGATGTACGGCGATCCCCCCGATTTAGCCAAGAAGGCTGTACCAGGGAAATGTTAATGTTAATGGGGTGGTGGTTTGCCTTCCCCTTAGTCAACGGATCAATTTTGGACTTATTTAGATCATTAACATTATAACGATTTTTCTTGGCAAATTACTCTCGGTGGTTTGCCATTGCCTTCCGAGGGGAGACGGTCAGAATAAAGTTCTTACTTTACTCGGATTCGAACCGGGTATTTAGCGTTCATAGTCAACTCGCGTGACCGTTAAGCTCCGACCGCCTCAATTAGATATAATTGTAAAAGTAATAATACTAATTAGGTATACTAATTAATTATTATAGGTGCTAATGATCCGCCAAATTTGTATATTAATATTCTTCTCTCACTTTCTAGAAACAATTCTAAGAGAATCATCTTCTAGTACTGTGTCTTTTCCTCGGCAGTGTTAGAAACTTTGAGCATACCTATACATATTTTGACATCATCCGTTACCTTGCTAGACTTGCCTTCAGATGTGCCTTATATCCTGGTTTTTATGTAAATGTTGGCAATTCACTAACCCAGGGGACCACCGGCTTAACTTGCCTTCCGAAGAACGGAGACTATTAATAAGAAAGTCTATGATTCTCCCCGAGTTTGAACCCGGTACCCAGCATTCGCAGTTGCTACAAGGCAATGGCCGTCTCATATATTAATATTATATTCTCTAAATGGATATTCTGTGTTACCTAGCAGCTTTCTTGTATACAAATTTCGCGATTTCAGAAAAATTTTAATGTGTTCCTTCGTATTAATAACTATTTATGTAACCAGTTGTGAAAAACCACCTGGATTACACCCCGGTGGTTTGCCATTGCCTGTCGAGGAGAGACGGGCATAATAATGATTCTTACTTCGTCCGGAGTCGAACCGGGTCCTCTGTATTAGCGGTCTAATTTCATTAATTGTACTGAATTTTTAAAAACAACATGTTAATTATTGTAACAACCCAGCAATGACATACTTACACTTCCGCAACTAAATCAATAATGAACATATTATTATGATTAGTTGGGAAAGACTTTCCTTTTATTAACCGAATTGATAATGAAAAGTGACACTTTATAGATCAGAATTAGGAAGCTTTTTATCACTCTGGGGTTATTTGGTACAGCCAACGGTACAGCTGATGCTTCGTCAAATAATATCCACATTTGTGATAAAATATTAAACTTTAGTGCCCTAGTAGGTATATAAAATATACAGCATAAAATAACTGTATAAATAATAATCTTGTTTTCATATAAAATTAATAAAATCACTTCAAATTTTATATTGCCATCCACAATACTTTTACATGAAACAATATACTATCGTCAATTTATAGGCAATATCAAATTCAATTCGTTTTTACATCGATCGTACATTTTATATGATCATAATTATACTGGGATTGATTCGTGGTTTACGCGGTTAACGTTTCCGTTTGAATAATTAAAAATTTGTTTCAGTCATGTCAGGTATTTTATTTTGCGACGTTTAAAACTCTATTTTGCTGTAGGAGTAAACTGTTTGGAAATTTAAATTATTGGAAAATCGAGAAGTAATATCCACCAGCGATTCCTAAACTTTTTGTAATGTGGATATTTGGAACCATCAGTTCCTTTGAAAGCGCGTGCTAAAGCGAGGGTTTCTTTCTTTTATAGCTCAGCATAGCTTCTTTCAACACATTTTCTAAGAAAATTTGTTTACTTTGCCAAAATGTTCACCTTAACTTCATCTTATTGCAGGAACTATTCTGAAAAGCTTTCGTGTATGCAAATAAACTACGAGAAGATTTTTAAAAATTAAACTAGGGAGTTTTTCAAAATAAGTAAATAAAAAACTGGAATAATTAAAAAGCAAGCCACGGTTTCCGTTATTCACTGTTACGAATTTAAATACTACATTATGTAAATTTTGTTCAAGTACTCTTTCAAAGTTCAGAAATGCATTTAAACAAGTAAAATGTAAAAAACTGTCATCTCAATTTAGAATTATCATCTCCAAGTTAGACTTTGTTTATAAAACCTACTGCCGCTGACTCGACTACAACTTTTCAAATTGTAAAAATAAAAAAGTTGGAGACTTTTCCTTAAAATTGAAAGACTACGTTATAAAATCCAATTCTCTTACACATTTCAAAAACCATTGGTGTGTCGCACCACTTTATTGAAATTGGGTTAAAATCACTCATGTGCTTGAGTATCTTTTGTACCAGTTGAAGTAAAGCCAAAAGTAAAGCTAATTTGGCAAAATTCGGTGAGATCCTATAATAGTAAATATTGCTATTTAAAAAAATTTCGGCAAATATCCAACTTTTGGTAAATAAAATACTAAAGTTCCATGATAAAAATTATAAATACTTCATTCCAATTTATTGCAATCGGAGACAACCAATGTCTAGTATGACTACATTCAAAAATAGAATTTTTGACTGAATTTTACAGCACGCACGACAAAATAATTTAAAATTAAAAAATAAATCTGAATATTCAAAGTAGAATTACCGTTTGAAAAACTTTAAAGTTTTTATAAAATAAGGGTCATCGGATCTATCAGAAGATGGATCCAAACTAAATGTACACAATAGTCAAATATAAATTTGAATTAATCGAGCTTTACGAGATTTTTTCACCCAATACAGATCTGGGAGCCAAATTCTATACCGGGTGACCGGCCGCCGATGTGAACATAGGAAATTAATGTTTTAATTCCTGCTTCCCATCAGAACGGATAAGAATAAAAAAGATATCAATTGAAAGAGTTTTATTTTCCGCGTCTAAAGACACCCAACCTTGATGTTTTGTTCTTTAATAATGTTAAAAATGTAGAATTAAAATAAGCGATTTTCTAAAAATCAGACCTGCTACTACTACTACTACTTTAAACTTACGTTTAAAATTAGTTTTCAAACAAAAACAATTGCAATGAATTAAACAAGGCATTCTAATATCTATTTAAAAGTGCTACGTTGTCATTTTATTTTGAGTTTTTAACAATGATCAAAGAAGAAACCATTAAGTGATTGGGTGTCTTTAGACGCGGAAAATAAACCTCTTTAAATTGATACTCTTTTCATTCTAATCCGTTATAATGGGAAGCAGAAATTAAAAAAAAATCTATTTCCTATGTTATTTTCCTATGTTCACATCGGCGGCCGGTCACCCAGTATACGTAGGTAAGGCCGAAACCGTGGTCATCTATTAAGAGGGGCCTAATAGAGATAGCATGATACTATATTGCACTCTCTTACACTCGTGGGGCAAGATAGGCGAGCCAACCTTTGCTGGTGGCGAAGATTTTTCCTAAACCATAAAAAATTTTCAGATTTTTTTTTGTTTTTTGGAATCTACATAGTTACCATTTAGCGGTAAAGAAAATTCAAGCGATTTCGTTGAATACTTTAAAAGCTATAGCAATATAGAAATCACCATTATTTTTGCAGTCAATTTGTACCTATATTATATTTATTTTCGCAATCATTTTACAATAGATGTTAATGAAAATTCTTTACGGCTTACAGTTCATCAATATCTACCAATTCAAGAAAAAATATATATAAAATTTTGTTTAGTTTTAAAGAAATCTTCGCCGTAAGGAATAAAATAAAATATCATTCATTTTGATGTAAGTTTCAGTTAGCCAAGTCGCAAAATTGTTGGTAAAACTTTTACTATTGTAACAGAGATGGTAGTGCCCACGGCCCGTAAAATCCGTAAGATTAGGGTGAAGCTGGTCTTCATTATGTTGTAAAAGGCACGGTAAAAGGTAGTGTAATGTGTTGGGCATTATCTTTGACTTTACCCGACTTTGCCGATCATACGCAGAGAATTTTGTTTTGAGATACGAACGATTATTCAGAAGATTTCCGACCTTCCGAGAACGCGCTTCAAATTTTGAAAATACATATTATTATGATTACACTTGTTTATATATTATTAAAATTTTATAACATAAAAACTCTGAAATAAGTTTGCTACTTAAAATTTGAAACACGATTAAAATATTCAAATTCTAATAAACCTCCAATTTTTTAAATGACGAAATAATATAAAATAAAAGAAATACATTTTTTTAAATTATTTTATTTAAAAATTAGTGTGATCATACTGATCAAGTTGCTTTTTGAAGCTTTTGCCGACGGGGCCTAATAGAGATAGCATGAAACTATATCGCACTCTCTTGCACCCGTGGCGCAAGATTGGTGATCGTGATCCAACCTTTATTGGTGGCGAAGATTTTTCCTAAACCATAAAAAATTTTCAGATTTTCTTTTGGTTTTTAGAATCTACATAGTTACCATTTGGCGGTAAAGAAAATTCAAGCTATTTCGTTGAATACTTCAAAATTTAAAAGGTATAGCGATATAGAAATGACCAATAATTACGGTGATTTTGATATCGCTATATATTTTAAAGTATTCAACAAAATAGCTTGAATTTTCTTTACCGCCAAATGGTAACTATGTAGATTCTAAAAACCAAAAGAAAATCTGAAAAGTTTTTTTGGTTTAGGAAAAATCTTCGCCACCAATAAAGGTTGTAGGTTGGATCACCAATCTTGCGCCACGGGTGCAAGAGAGTGCGATATGTTTCATGCTATCTCATGATTTCTTTTTGACTTATGAACACAAACACTACAAATAAAGTAATAAACCATGAGTTTGTATTTTTGTGTCTCTGAAGAAGAAATGGTTTATCCTTTCGAAACAATATTGTCGAATTTTTAATAAATTTACATAATATATTGAGAAAATATATGCCGGTATAAAATATCAACAAATCTTGATTTATAATTTATCATGCTCATCAAAAGAAGACGATTAGTTTTCTCTTTTCTCGAATATGTTAAAATTTTTATTTAATTTTTAACCTACGAAGTTTATGTAATAAATAATTTTATAATTGATCAAATTTCATTTTTTTAGTAAATATTCCTCAAATCACACGCTTCACATTGAAAGAAGTAATAATTGTGTAGTAACCCTCCATCGGATTAATCAGACAGAAATCGGATAAAAAACTCTAAATAAGTAAAAATTATTTTTTAATAAAAATAAGAATTTTTTACAAAATTGTAACAAATGTAATAACTAGAGCACGGATTCTATGCAATTTACCTTTTTGTCTTTTATTTAGGCAATTCAAAATTTATTATAAATACAGAAATACTGTTCAACCGATTTTGAAAATTTTGAACCTTACTTTAATTTGCCTATATGCCTATTTTCGATGTTATTGACCTAAACCAGATTTTTAATGCCTAAAATGCCTGTTTTTAAAATTTGTATCTCTGTCACTGTCAATTATATATCTCCCCCCCCCCCTATGATCAATGTCTAGCTACGGTACAAACGATTGAGACTATTTACGTCTTTATCCTGTAAGTTTTCCCCAGAATCTCGTTAATCCATTCGTGCGCGTCAATGTCCGTTATGTTACAACGTGCTAATACGTGTTACCGATAATCTTGAATATTTCTAAAACTATTTGGGTACAAACGAAAAAAATGTTTGCACAAACAAGCACAAACGAAGTGCTATCGATTGACACTATTTTGAATCCAAAATTCGAATTTAAAAAAAGCATATCTCCAGCCCCCCCCCAACTTAAAATTGAATTATCTCAAAAACTATTTGGGTACAAACGAAAAAAATGCTTACACAAACAGGCACAAACGAATTACAAACGATTGAGACTATTTTGGAGTCAAAATTCGAAAGGGGGGGGCTAGCATGTCTCCAGCCCCCCCAGCTTATTTTTGAAATATCTCAATAACTATTTGTGTACAAACGAAAAAAATGTTTGCACAAACAGGCACAAACGATGCACAAACGATTGAGATTATTTTGGAGTCAAAATTCGAAATGGGGGGGGGGGCTGGGGACATGCACCTACTACTATGACTATTTCTATGGCTACAAACCGATGTACTTCGAAAAATATAAGCAAAATATTAGAATTTTAAAAATGACCTGATGGATTATTGTCAAGCCTCAGGTACCTGACTGAAACCCTCAAACCATACAAAGGAGATACCAGTCCTTTCCACTTGCGTCTAGCCATAGGGAAATATACCAAAAATCCACTTGCGCGCGCATAATTGTAAATGTTGGTGTCAATCAAAATTAAATTGTTATTTTCAGTAATTTCATTCTACGTTTTTGTTTCTGCAATTTTTTAAATAATTGTTTTTTACTGCCTCTTTGTAACTTATAGAATTCTACTAAAAATAAACTATATCTCATCATTTCTATTACTCAAGAGAGGGCCATATAAAATATAATTTTTAACACTTCGCATTATACAACTACCTAAACAAAAATGCGATGCATATAGATTCTATTTTCTGTCCTTATTAGGCCCTTCTTAAGGGTAATTTGACTGCTGTCTACAATTAGTTTGGACTTTGGATAAGAGAGGGATCGCTTAATGTGTATGGTATAAGTCATTTTGTGATGAGTCTATCAAAGAACTTTGTACCTACTATGTATCTTCTGATATATCCGATTACCGATAGCCCTTACATTTGTTTTTAATCAAAAACTTTTTCATTTTATATAATAAGGGTAAATTATTATGTACATAATATATTATTTATATAGGTAGGAAAACCTGTTCAATTTCCCGCTCGATAAATTTTTTTAACAAAAGAAATATGTAGATGCAGAAAGGCTAAAGCAAAATATCAAATTTTATATTTGACCTACCTGACATGATACGGAAATTAGTTAATCAAACTTCTAAATGAACGAACGTTTATCGATAGCGCGATAACACGTCCCTTTATACATGCAACCTCATGTCAACCAAATAGATTTTCCCTTGTGGAAAGAGCACTTTATAAATTGGTCATTCTCTCTTTGCAATTCGGTACCTACTGAATAAATAACAAATTTCCTCTACCTTATTTATGAACTTTTACTTCAATTTAAATAAGCAAATTGAAAATAAGAACATAAATAATACATTTTATACATTCAGAAGTATACAACCTACAGAATTAAGAACAGGGTTTGACAAAAGATAAACAGAAAACTTTGTGGTGAGGCTCAAAAATATTAATAAAAGGTTGATTTGATTAGCTTTTCTAAGTTTACTTATTCGTACACGCCTTATTATAATGTTGCGACGGTCATTGCCTTGCAGGTAACGCGATCGATTGCGAATGTAAGGTAGGTACCAGGTTCAAATCCGAAGAAGGGTCCAACTTTCTCATGACTAGTTTCCGTGCTTCGGAAGGCACGTTAAGCCAGTACTCTTCTTGAGTTAGTGAATTGCCAACATTAACATAAAAAACAGGATACAGGCACATCTGCAGGCTAGCCCAGCAAGCTACCTACCCCAAGTAACACCAATGTCCGTTTTGTGCCAGTTTAGTATTGATTTATGACGAATATGTACATATTTTTTCATAACTGAAAAATATGTACTAAAATGGTACCTTAGTGGCACATAATTTTTAGTTCATATTTGCACCGTACTATTTATGTACAGTTTTAATGCATATATTTTCATACCGTTTTTTTGAAGCAAATTACTGTATCGAATCAGCAATGAAATTTTATTAACTAAATAATATTTGATTATATGGTATCGTTTCGGTGCTGTAAAAATGTTACAATTTTGATACTATAATTTCATTGTCCAATATGTACAGGTATTTTATTAGTTGGAGGGTACGATATTTACTTCACCGATTTGATGCATATTAGTAGTTACAATTTCAGCATATTATAATTTATAAATTTATTTTAATTATAAAAATTATTTATGATGTTTAAATTTATATAAATCTTATTAAAACATTAAATATATTTGTAATTTTTTTTTATTAGACACTAATAATTACTAATTATGATATTTGAAGTAATAATAGTTAAAAGAATTGTACGTTTTTCTTATAAATGGAACAAATTTCGGTAACACAATGTGGATGCTTTACCGATTATGATCTAAAATGCATTGAAATTTTATTAACTAAAATATATTTGCGTATCTTGTACGGATTAGGCACCACGTTTTTATACTAACCGCGGTTTTATTGAATTATTTAAAAATATATTAATTCATTGATGAATAATACTAATTTTAACTTAAATAATTTGATAATTATGATATTGAAGTAATAATAATTAAAAGATTGTACGTTTTTCTTATAAATGGAACAAATTTTGGTAACACTATGTGGACGCTTTACCGATTATGATCTAAAATGCATTGAAATTTTATTAACTAAAAAATATTTGCATATCTTGTACGGATTAGGCACCACGTTTTTATACTAACCGCGGTTTTATTGAATTATTTAAAAATATATTAATTTATTGATGAATAATACTAATTTTAACTTAAATAATTTGATAATTATGATATTGAAGTAATAATAATTAAAAGATTGTACGTTTTTCTTATAAATGGAACAAATTTCGGTAACACAATGTGGATGCTTTACCGATTATGATCTAAAATGCATTGAAATTTTATTAACTAAAAAATATTTGCATATCTTATACGGAATAGGCGCCTCGTTTTTATACTTACCGCGTTTTTATTGAATTATTTAAAAATATATTAATTCATTGATGAATAATACTAATTATAACTTAAATAATTGATAATTATGATATTAAAGCAAAAATAATTAAAAGATTGTACGTTTTTCTTATAAATTGAACAAATTTCGGTAACACGATGTGGACGCTTTACCGATTATGATCTAAAATGCATTGAAATTTTATTAACTAAAAAATATTTGCATATCTTATACAGATTAGGCGCCTCGTATTTATACTTACCGCGTTTTTATTGAATTATTTAAAAGTATATTAATTCATTGATGAATAATACTAATTTTAACTTAAATAATTTGATAATTATGATATTGAAGTAATAATAATTAAAATATTGTACGTTTTTCTTATAAATGGAACAAATTTTGGTAACACGATGTGGACGCTTTACCGATTATGATCTAAAATGCATTGAAATTTTATTAACTAAAAAATATTTGCATATCTTGTACGGATTAGGCACCACGTTTTTATACTAACCGCGGTTTTATTGAATTATTTAAAAATATATTAATTCATTGATGAATAATATTAATTTTAATTTATCAATTTGATAATTATGATATTGAAGTAATAATAATTAAAAGATTGTACGTTTTTCTTATAAATGGAACAAATTTCGGTAACACAATGTGGATGCTTTACCGATTATGATCTAAAATGCATTGAAATTTTATTAACTAAAAAATATTTGCATATCTTATACGGAATAGGCGCCTCGTTTTTATACTTACCGCGTTTTTATTGAATTATTTAAAAATATATTAATTCATTGATGAATAATACTGATTATAACTTAAATAATTGATAATTATGATATTAAAGCAAAAATAATTAAAAGATTGTACGTTTTTCTTATAAATGGAACAAATTTCGGTAACACAATGTGGATGCTTTACCGATTATGATCTAAAATGCATTGAAATTTTATTAACTAAAATATATTTGCGTATCTTGTACGGATTAGGCACCACGTTTTTATACTAACCGCGGTTTTATTGAATTATTTAAAAATATATTAATTCATTGATGAATAATACTAATTTTAACTTAAATAATTTGATAATTATGATATTGAAGTAATAATAATTAAAAGATTGTACGTTTTTCTTATAAATGGAACAAATTTTGGTAACACTATGTGGACGCTTTACCGATTATGATCTAAAATGCATTGAAATTTTATTAACTAAAAAATATTTGCATATCTTGTACGGATTAGGCACCACGTTTTTATACTAACCGCGGTTTTATTGAATTATTTAAAAATATATTAATTTATTGATGAATAATACTAATTTTAACTTAAATAATTTGATAATTATGATATTGAAGTAATAATAATTAAAAGATTGTACGTTTTTCTTATAAATGGAACAAATTTCGGTAACACCATGTGGATGCTTTACCGATTATGATCTAAAATGCATTGAAATTTTATTAACTAAAAAATATTTGCATATCTTATACGGAATAGGCGCCTCGTTTTTATACTTACCGCGTTTTTATTGAATTATTTAAAAATATATTAATTCATTGATGAATAATACTAATTATAACTTAAATAATTGATAATTATGATATTAAAGCAAAAATAATTAAAAGATTGTACGTTTTTCTTATAAATTGAACAAATTTCGGTAACACGATGTGGACGCTTTACCGATTATGATCTAAAATGCATTGAAATTTTATTAACTAAAAAATATTTGCATATCTTATACAGATTAGGCGCCTCGTATTTATACTTACCGCGTTTTTATTGAATTATTTAAAAGTATATTAATTCATTGATGAATAATACTAATTTTAACTTAAATAATTTGATAATTATGATATTGAAGTAATAATAATTAAAATATTGTACGTTTTTCTTATAAATGGAACAAATTTTGGTAACACGATGTGGACGCTTTACCGATTATGATCTAAAATGCATTGAAATTTTATTAACTAAAAAATATTTGCATATCTTGTACGGATTAGGCACCACGTTTTTATACTAACCGCGGTTTTATTGAATTATTTAAAAATATATTAATTCATTGATGAATAATACTAATTTTAATTTATCAATTTGATAATTATGATATTGAAGTAATAATAATTAAAAGATTGTACGTTTTTCTTATAAATGGAACAAATTTCGGTAACACAATGTGGATGCTTTACCGATTATGATCTAAAATGCATTGAAATTTTATTAACTAAAAAATATTTGCATATCTTATACGGAATAGGCGCCTCGTTTTTATACTTACCGCGTTTTTATTGAATTATTTAAAAATATATTAATTCATTGATGAATAATACTGATTATAACTTAAATAATTGATAATTATGATATTAAAGCAAAAATAATTAAAAGATTGTACGTTTTTCTTATAAATTGAACAAATTTCGGTAACACGATGTGGACGCTTTACCGATTATGATCTAAAATGCATTGAAATTTTATTAACTAAAAAATATTTGCATATCTTATACAGATTAGGCGCCTCGTATTTATACTTACCGCGTTTTTATTGAATTATTTAAAAGTATATTAATTCATTGATGAATAATACTAATTTTAACTTAAATAATTATGATATTGAAGTAATAATAATTAAAATATTGTACGTTTTTCTTATAAATGGAACAAATTTTGGTAACACGATGTGGACGCTTTACCGATTATGATCTAAAATGCATTGAAATTTTATTAACTAAAAAATATTTGCATATCTTGTACGGATTAGGCACCACGTTTTTATACTAACCGCGGTTTTATTGAATTATTTAAAAATATATTAATTCATTGATGAATAATACTAATTTTAATTTATCAATTTGATAATTATGATATTGAAGTAATAATAATTAAAAGATTGTACGTTTTTCTTATAAATCGAACAAATTTCGGTAACACAATGTGGATGCTTTACCGATTATGATCTAAAATGCATTGAAATTTTATTAACTAAAAAATATTTGCATATCTTATACGGAATAGGCGCCTCGTTTTTATACTTACCGCGTTTTTATTGAATTATTTAAAAATATATTAATTCATTGATGAATAATACTGATTATAACTTAAATAATTGATAATTATGATATTAAAGCAAAAATAATTAAAAGATTGTACGTTTTTCTTATAAATTGAACAAATTTCGGTAACACGATGTGGACGCTTTACCGATTATGATCTAAAATGCATTGAAATTTTATTAACTAAAAAATATTTGCATATCTTATACAGATTAGGCGCCTCGTATTTATACTTACCGCGTTTTTATTGAATTATTTAAAAGTATATTAATTCATTGATGAATAATACTAATTTTAACTTAAATAATTATGATATTGAAGTAATAATAATTAAAATATTGTACGTTTTTCTTATAAATGGAACAAATTTTGGTAACACGATGTGGACGCTTTACCGATTATGATCTAAAATGCATTGAAATTTTATTAACTAAAAAATATTTGCATATCTTATACAGATTAGGCGCCTCGTATTTATACTTACCGCGTTTTTATTGAATTATTTAAAAGTATATTAATTCATTGATGAATAATACTAATTTTAACTTAAATAATTTGATAATTATGATATTGAAGTAATAATAATTAAAATATTGTACGTTTTTCTTATAAATGGAACAAATTTTGGTAACACGATGTGGACGCTTTACCGATTATGATCTAAAATGCATTGAAATTTTATTAACTAAAAAATATTTGCATATCTTGTACGGATTAGGCACCACGTTTTTATACTAACCGCGGTTTTATTGAATTATTTAAAAATATATTAATTCATTGATGAATAATACTAATTTTAATTTATCAATTTGATAATTATGATATTGAAGTAATAATAATTAAAAGATTGTACGTTTTTCTTATAAATGGAACAAATTTCGGTAACACAATGTGGATGCTTTACCGATTATGATCTAAAATGCATTGAAATTTTATTAACTAAAAAATATTTGCATATCTTATACGGAATAGGCGCCTCGTTTTTATACTTACCGCGTTTTTATTGAATTATTTAAAAATATATTAATTCATTGATGAATAATACTGATTATAACTTAAATAATTGATAATTATGATATTAAAGCAAAAATAATTAAAAGATTGTACGTTTTTCTTATAAATTGAACAAATTTCGGTAACACGATGTGGACGCTTTACCGATTATGATCTAAAATGCATTGAAATTTTATTAACTAAAAATATTTGCATATCTTATACAGATTAGGCGCCTCGTATTTATACTTACCGCGTTTTTATTGAATTATTTAAAAGTATATTAATTCATTGATGAATAATACTAATTTTAACTTAAATAATTATGATATTGAAGTAATAATAATTAAAATATTGTACGTTTTTCTTATAAATGGAACAAATTTTGGTAACACGATGTGGACGCTTTACCGATTATGATCTAAAATGCATTGAAATTTTATTAACTAAAAAATATTTGCATATCTTATACAGATTAGGCGCCTCGTATTTATACTTACCGCGTTTTTATTGAATTATTTAAAAGTATATTAATTCATTGATGAATAATACTAATTTTAACTTAAATAATTATGATATTGAAGTAATAATAATTAAAATATTGTACGTTTTTCTTATAAATGGAACAAATTTTGGTAACACGATGTGGACGCTTTACCGATTATGATCTAAAATGCATTGAAATTTTATTAACTAAAAAATATTTGCATATCTTGTACGGATTAGGCACCACGTTTTTATACTAACCGCGGTTTTATTGAATTATTTAAAAATATATTAATTCATTGATGAATAATACTAATTTTAATTTATCAATTTGATAATTATGATATTGAAGTAATAATAATTAAAAGATTGTACGTTTTTCTTATAAATCGAACAAATTTCGGTAACACAATGTGGATGCTTTACCGATTATGATCTAAAATGCATTGAAATTTTATTAACTAAAAAATATTTGCATATCTTATACGGAATAGGCGCCTCGTTTTTATACTTACCGCGTTTTTATTGAATTATTTAAAAATATATTAATTCATTGATGAATAATACTGATTATAACTTAAATAATTGATAATTATGATATTAAAGCAAAAATAATTAAAAGATTGTACGTTTTTCTTATAAATTGAACAAATTTCGGTAACACGATGTGGACGCTTTACCGATTATGATCTAAAATGCATTGAAATTTTATTAACTAAAAAATATTTGCATATCTTATACAGATTAGGCGCCTCGTATTTATACTTACCGCGTTTTTATTGAATTATTTAAAAGTATATTAATTCATTGATGAATAATACTAATTTTAACTTAAATAATTATGATATTGAAGTAATAATAATTAAAATATTGTACGTTTTTCTTATAAATGGAACAAATTTTGGTAACACGATGTGGACGCTTTACCGATTATGATCTAAAATGCATTGAAATTTTATTAACTAAAAAATATTTGCATATCTTATACAGATTAGGCGCCTCGTATTTATACTTACCGCGTTTTTATTGAATTATTTAAAAGTATATTAATTCATTGATGAATAATACTAATTTTAACTTAAATAATTTGATAATTATGATATTGAAGTAATAATAATTAAAATATTGTACGTTTTTCTTATAAATGGAACAAATTTTGGTAACACGATGTGGACGCTTTACCGATTATGATCTAAAATGCATTGAAATTTTATTAACTAAAAAATATTTGCATATCTTGTACGGATTAGGCACCACGTTTTTATACTAACCGCGGTTTTATTGAATTATTTAAAAATATATTAATTCATTGATGAATAATACTAATTTTAATTTATCAATTTGATAATTATGATATTGAAGTAATAATAATTAAAAGATTGTACGTTTTTCTTATAAATGGAACAAATTTCGGTAACACAATGTGGATGCTTTACCGATTATGATCTAAAATGCATTGAAATTTTATTAACTAAAAAATATTTGCATATCTTATACGGAATAGGCGCCTCGTTTTTATACTTACCGCGTTTTTATTGAATTATTTAAAAATATATTAATTCATTGATGAATAATACTGATTATAACTTAAATAATTGATAATTATGATATTAAAGCAAAAATAATTAAAAGATTGTACGTTTTTCTTATAAATTGAACAAATTTCGGTAACACGATGTGGACGCTTTACCGATTATGATCTAAAATGCATTGAAATTTTATTAACTAAAAATATTTGCATATCTTATACAGATTAGGCGCCTCGTATTTATACTTACCGCGTTTTTATTGAATTATTTAAAAGTATATTAATTCATTGATGAATAATACTAATTTTAACTTAAATAATTATGATATTGAAGTAATAATAATTAAAATATTGTACGTTTTTCTTATAAATGGAACAAATTTTGGTAACACGATGTGGACGCTTTACCGATTATGATCTAAAATGCATTGAAATTTTATTAACTAAAAAATATTTGCATATCTTATACAGATTAGGCGCCTCGTATTTATACTTACCGCGTTTTTATTGAATTATTTAAAAGTATATTAATTCATTGATGAATAATACTAATTTTAACTTAAATAATTTGATAATTATGATATTGAAGTAATAATAATTAAAATATTGTACGTTTTTCTTATAAATGGAACAAATTTTGGTAACACGATGTGGACGCTTTACCGATTATGATCTAAAATGCATTGAAATTTTATTAACTAAAAAATATTTGCATATCTTGTACGGATTAGGCACCACGTTTTTATACTAACCGCGGTTTTATTGAATTATTTAAAAATATATTAATTCATTGATGAATAATACTAATTTTAATTTATCAATTTGATAATTATGATATTGAAGTAATAATAATTAAAAGATTGTACGTTTTTCTTATAAATGGAACAAATTTCGGTAACACAATGTGGATGCTTTACCGATTATGATCTAAAATGCATTGAAATTTTATTAACTAAAAAATATTTGCATATCTTATACGGAATAGGCGCCTCGTTTTTATACTTACCGCGTTTTTATTGAATTATTTAAAAATATATTAATTCATTGATGAATAATACTGATTATAACTTAAATAATTGATAATTATGATATTAAAGCAAAAATAATTAAAAGATTGTACGTTTTTCTTATAAATTGAACAAATTTCGGTAACACGATGTGGACGCTTTACCGATTATGATCTAAAATGCATTGAAATTTTATTAACTAAAAAATATTTGCATATCTTATACAGATTAGGCGCCTCGTATTTATACTTACCGCGTTTTTATTGAATTATTTAAAACTATATTAATTCATTGATGAATAATACTAATTTTAACTTAAATAATTTGATAATTATGATATTGAAGTAATAATAATTAAAATATTGTACGTTTTTCTTATAAATGGAACAAATTTTGGTAACACGATGTGGACGCTTTACCGATTATGATCTAAAATGCATTGAAATTTTATTAACTAAAAAATATTTGCATATCTTGTACGGATTAGGCACCACGTTTTTATACTAACCGCGGTTTTATTGAATTATTTAAAAATATATTAATTCATTGATGAATAATACTAATTTTAATTTATCAATTTGATAATTATGATATTGAAGTAATAATAATTAAAAGATTGTACGTTTTTCTTATAAATGGAACAAATTTCGGTAACACAATGTGGATGCTTTACCGATTATGATCTAAAATGCATTGAAATTTTATTAACTAAAAAATATTTGCATATCTTATACGGAATAGGCGCCTCGTTTTTATACTTACCGCGTTTTTATTGAATTATTTAAAAATATATTAATTCATTGATGAATAATACTGATTATAACTTAAATAATTGATAATTATGATATTAAAGCAAAAATAATTAAAAGATTGTACGTTTTTCTTATAAATTGAACAAATTTCGGTAACACGATGTGGACGCTTTACCGATTATGATCTAAAATGCATTGAAATTTTATTAACTAAAAAATATTTGCATATCTTATACAGATTAGGCGCTTCGTATTTATACTTACCGCGTTTTTATTGAATTATTTAAAAGTATATTAATTCATTGATGAATAATACTAATTTTAACTTAAATAATTTGATAATTATGATATTGAAGTAATAATAATTAAAATATTGTACGTTTTTCTTATAAATGGAACAAATTTTGGTAACACGATGTGGACGCTTTACCGATTATGATCTAAAATGCATTGAAATTTTATTAACTAAAAAATATTTGCATATCTTGTACGGATTAGGCACCACGTTTTTATACTAACCGCGGTTTTATTGAATTATTTAAAAATATATTAATTCATTGATGAATAATACTAATTTTAATTTATCAATTTGATAATTATGATATTGAAGTAATAATAATTAAAAGATTGTACGTTTTTCTTATAAATGGAACAAATTTCGGTAACACAATGTGGATGCTTTACCGATTATGATCTAAAATGCATTGAAATTTTATTAACTAAAAAATATTTGCATATCTTATACGGAATAGGCGCCTCGTTTTTATACTTACCGCGTTTTTATTGAATTATTTAAAAATATATTAATTCATTGATGAATAATACTGATTATAACTTAAATAATTGATAATTATGATATTAAAGCAAAAATAATTAAAAGATTGTACGTTTTTCTTATAAATTGAACAAATTTCGGTAACACGATGTGGACGCTTTACCGATTATGATCTAAAATGCATTGAAATTTTATTAACTAAAAAATATTTGCATATCTTATACAGATTAGGCGCCTCGTATTTATACTTACCGCGTTTTTATTGAATTATTTAAAAGTATATTAATTCATTGATGAATAATACTAATTTTAACTTAAATAATTATGATATTGAAGTAATAATAATTAAAATATTGTACGTTTTTCTTATAAATGGAACAAATTTTGGTAACACGATGTGGACGCTTTACCGATTATGATCTAAAATGCATTGAAATTTTATTAACTAAAAAATATTTGCATATCTTGTACGGATTAGGCACCACGTTTTTATACTAACCGCGGTTTTATTGAATTATTTAAAAATATATTAATTCATTGATGAATAATACTAATTTTAATTCATCAATTTGATAATTATGATATTGAAGTAATAATAATTAAAAGATTGTACGTTTTTCTTATAAATGGAACAAATTTCGGTAACACAATGTGGATGCTTTACCGATTATGATCTAAAATGCATTGAAATTTTATTAACTAAAAAATATTTGCATATCTTGTACGGAATAGGCGCCTCGTTTTTATACTTACCGCGTTTTTATTGAATTATTTAAAAATATATTAATTCATTGATGAATAATACTGATTATAACTTAAATAATTGATAATTATGATATTAAAGCAAAAATAATTAAAAGATTGTACGTTTTTCTTATAAATTGAACAAATTTCGGTAACACGATGTGGACGCTTTACCGATTATGATCTAAAATGCATTGAAATTTTATTAACTAAAAAATATTTGCATATCTTATACAGATTAGGCGCCTCGTATTTATACTTACCGCGTTTTTATTGAATTATTTAAAAGTATATTAATTCATTGATGAATAATACTAATTTTAACTTAAATAATTATGATATTGAAGTAATAATAATTAAAATATTGTACGTTTTTCTTATAAATGGAACAAATTTTGGTAACACGATGTGGACGCTTTACCGATTATGATCTAAAATGCATTGAAATTTTATTAACTAAAAAATATTTGCATATCTTATACAGATTAGGCGCCTCGTATTTATACTTACCGCGTTTTTATTGAATTATTTAAAAGTATATTAATTCATTGATGAATAATACTAATTTTAACTTAAATAATTTGATAATTATGATATTGAAGTAATAATAATTAAAATATTGTACGTTTTTCTTATAAATGGAACAAATTTTGGTAACACGATGTGGACGCTTTACCGATTATGATCTAAAATGCATTGAAATTTTATTAACTAAAAAATATTTGCATATCTTGTACGGATTAGGCACCACGTTTTTATACTAACCGCGGTTTTATTGAATTATTTAAAAATATATTAATTCATTGATGAATAATACTAATTTTAATTTATCAATTTGATAATTATGATATTGAAGTAATAATAATTAAAAGATTGTACGTTTTTCTTATAAATGGAACAAATTTCGGTAACACAATGTGGATGCTTTACCGATTATGATCTAAAATGCATTGAAATTTTATTAACTAAAAAATATTTGCATATCTTATACGGAATAGGCGCCTCGTTTTTATACTTACCGCGTTTTTATTGAATTATTTAAAAATATATTAATTCATTGATGAATAATACTGATTATAACTTATATAATTGATACTTATGATATTAAAGCAAAAATAATTAAAAGATTGTACGTTTTTCTTATAAATTGAACAAATTTCGGTAACACGATGTGGACGCTTTACCGATTATGATCTAAAATGCATTGAAATTTTATTAACTAAAAAATATTTGCATATCTTATACAGATTAGGCGCCTCGTATTTATACTTACCGCGTTTTTATTGAATTATTTAAAAGTATATTAATTCATTGATGAATAATACTAATTTTAACTTAAATAATTATGATATTGAAGTAATAATAATTAAAATATTGTACGTTTTTCTTATAAATGGAACAAATTTTGGTAACACGATGTGGACGCTTTACCGATTATGATCTAAAATGCATTGAAATTTTATTAACTAAAAAATATTTGCATATCTTGTACGGATTAGGCACCTCGTTTTTATACTGTTTTATTGATTTATTTAAAAATATATTAATTCATTGATGAATAATACTAATATAATATTTATGACACACGTGTTTTTCCATTTTCTGCATTTCGTAACAATTTTTTTTTAAATTCATATAGGTACTAATAATTTTTATATGTTTAAACTAAAAATATTTTATTTATTTTAATTTAATAATGATATTTTAAACTACGAAATTAAAAAATTTAAAATTGTCAAAACATTGCATTATATAAAATGTATAGTAGTAACCTCTAGGTAGGTCTGAAGGTTAACTCGACGCCTACGACGCTGACACAATCAAGGTAACCTAGGTTCAAACCCCACCTCGGCTGGATTTTTCTAGTAAGTACATAAGTATAATTTAACGATATTTTTCAGATACACTGTGCGCATGGCAAACAAATGGATTAAATTAAAACTGATAATTTAATAATAATTATTATGTTAAATAAATTGGCTGTAAAAAGTATATCGCATCTAAATAAAAAATTACAGAAATCAAATTTTTTTTTTATTCTTAAAAATTTTTAAAAGTAATAATAAAATATCAATACATAATCTGTACATAAACGATGCACCAACACAGTAACAGAAAAATCAATGCCGAAACGTTACGAAAATGTATGTAACCTATATGTACATAAGCGATGCATAAATTTTAGTAATGACAAAATGGGCAAAAAGTCACAATATCGTTACAATATCGACACGAAAAAATATGTACAGAATATGTACATAAAATCAATGCCGTTACGTTACGAAATCGTTACGAAAATTTATGTAACCTATATGAACATAAACGATGCATTCATTTTAGTTATGACAAAATGGGCAAAAAGTCACAATATCGTCACAAAAAAATATGTACCGAATATGTACATTTTTGACGGTTTTGTGTTACTTGGGACCAGATGTAAAGCAATTATATGCTCACAATGGTAATTGTGCCAAGGAAACTTGACACAATTGCTTATAGAACAGATCATTGATCTAAAAGAAGTTAAAGAAGACCTTATTAATGACGCAGAGCTTTTCTTTCAATATAGAGGGGGGCTAGAATGACAGTGAAGAAAGTCATAATTATTTAATTGTTCTGTAATTATGTTTTACAAAACTAGCTATAAAAAAACTCATTTCTTTTGAACAAAATGAACAATTAAGTAATTATGATTTACTTGACTATCATCCTAACCCCCCCCCCCCCGCACCATATTGAAATTGGTTTAAATAATTCTTTTCTTTTTGTACTTTTCTTTAATTATTTAAATAGCATAAATTACTAAAATAAACTTATTATTATTATAACAGCTTAGTTTTGTTTGTAAACTAACCAAAATGTCTTTATATGATTATTTTATAGTTTTGGGGTTTACTTAAGGAATAGTTTGACCACAGTATCATATAGTATTTTATATTATCGATTGAATGTGTAGCCAACGTAGATTTTTTAATATTTAATGGAAAGAATTCATATCTATGGAAAGAAAACCGAAACTGTCGTGTTGCGATTTCTAAAGTCGAAAATAATAGAAAATATACATTTTTAAAAAGGGTTTTAGTTTCTTTAAAATAAATCTGCTGTGCTTTTGTTTTCAATATGACGTTCTAAAAGGGTTTTTGTAATTTTTTGTGAAAATGTGCGCTTCGTGCTGCGAAATTTGTCATATGTTTCATTAGTTTTAGATTAGACTAATAAATCAGGATTTTTTTATTACTGGACAAAATGGAGACAGCCCGCTAAACCGATAGACAAATTTTAAAAATTTACAAGGTTAATCATTTACAATCTCCCACGGTTAACAGTATTTTGTGTTGTTTTAACAACCAGAAATTAACCTATAAACTTCGTTCTCCGTTGAAAACTACGGATGACTTGAGCGAATTTTCTATTGTCTGTATGGTCCAGTTTTGCTTCGCATCACCCACAATCAGCTCTCTCTCTAGTCCATTAGTTAGCAGTGTTCATCAGTGTGTTATCGATAACGTCAATCAAGTGTCACCTGTCAATTTGGGACAAGATCTCCAATCTTCACCTTCAAAGTCGTACGTCATATTTCGATTGGAAAGGTGCACCTGTCACCAACAAGTTTATAAACTTACTAGAGCTCCAGGTAAGTAATATTTTATCTTTTCCAATTCGTGCATACCGACGTGTCATTTTGGATTTTAAATTTCATTCTTGGGTAACCAGTAGAGGTTATTTATTTGTTTTCAATGGGAGCATCACATATTCATTTATACTGTGTGTATTATTTTGCGCGGTCATATACTGCGATGTTAATGGTCTTTCGGCCCCAACATCTCATACTTACATTGCTTCGTCGCAACTCATATGCGAATTTACCTAAAAACTTCTTTATCTCCGACGACAATCAAAAGTGTTCCACTACGTTCTGCAACAACCTCAAGAAGAAACACCAAGATTGTGTCCTCCTGATTCAATGGAAAGACCAGCAGTATGGCGTAAATCAAACACGGATAGACTACAGAGTAGGAAACCGCGGTTCTAATCCTGATTGCGTCGGATATGTGCTGTGATCTAAAGTCCGAAATCGATCTGTGGACTATGGGGAAGGCAACGGGAAACCACCCCATTAACATTTCCCTAGTAAAGTTTTCCTGACTTAGCTAGGAAGATCGCCTACGTCTAAAGGAGATATGGCACTAGAAGAAGAAGATTCAATGCAAACAAAATTTCAAATTGGTAGATAACGAAACGTAATTGAATACAATTTTCAATTTTTTTAACTCAATAATTTATTTAAAAATTTCACGTCCTTGGCAATCAATTTACAAAAGATTTTCCCAAAATTTTGACAACACACAAATAAATATTTAAATTATAGAACCTGTGATCCCCGAATCGATTAGGTGCTCTTTTTCTTTCCGCAGAGATCCTCAAATAATGTTGATTTTTGTTTCTTTCGCCCCTACTTTGGTCCATTCACTAAATTTTTTCTGCCTTCTTTTCTTTGTTACCACTTTCCACTCTTAACTTTTATTTGCACTTCCAATTTCGACCCTTTTTAATTGGATACTTTGCCACACCTTCTCGTTGGAAGACTTATTCGGAGCTACCTTCTTTTAGCAAAGATCAAACGGAACTACCGTTGCATCATCTTTACCTTTAAAGACAAATCGTAGCTCTCCGTTGCACCAGCTTCCTCTAAGAAGGACAAACAGGAACTGCTTTCACTTTGGAAGGACCAAAATGAACTACATTCTCTTCGGAAGGATAATAGATAACAAATTAATTGCACCATCATCCTCTAGGAAGGACCAAACTTGACTGCCATCTTACGACCTTCGTCTTCGAAGGATAAAACGCAACTAACTCTTTTCAAAATATCAAATTATCAAATAAAGGCCTTACTTTCTCTTTGCTAAATTGTGTTTTTAATTATAAAGTCTTCATGTGATTGGTGCTTCCTCTCTTAGGGCCGGTTTTACAATTGGAGGTTTAGCATCGGCTCAACCAAATCAGTTTTACAAAGTGCGGCTCAACCAGGCTCAACTAAGCTTTGGTTTAACTATAATACAATTTGGCAACACAGCAAAAAGTCAATTGACAGGTTTAAGCTCGAAAATGACGACGACGGTTCAGTAAAGCTTCAAGTTGAGCTCGGCTCAAGTACTAAACGCACATTGTAAAACCCATAATTTGTAAAATTTGAAGTTCAAGGCTGGTTCAAAGTTGAGCTGAGCTTAAGCTTCTATTGTAAAACCGGCCCTTAGTCCTGCAGACGAGTGCGAGATGACCATTTTGATTGTGGTCGCAGACCTCCCGTTTGGTCAATTGTCATCGCAATACATTGCAATTATTGGAATTGTAACTGCTCTCAATTATTATATTTCCTTATATTAAAGCAATTTTATCATTACCGGCGTTTTATTGTAGTTCCCCAAACTATTTTTTTCCAGAATTCACGACCTCGCTGCCGAAAAGAATTGCGGACTAATTTACAACATCGTAGCTACATAAATTGGAGAAATTTTCTTCGGATTGCGACAGAATCTGGATCTTTCTCTTGAGCAACCCTCTCATTAGGGGTTGCGTCATAGAGGACAGTTTGTGTTTCAAAGTATAATTCTAAAAGAGACGGTGCTGTAATGGTTTGGGGTAGTACTTGCTTTTAACTTAATTTTGTTTTTTCTTTTTGTTCGATATTCAATAAATTAATTCAATTAAATACAGAATTGTGTTTCCTTGTCTATTATTAAAGCTTTTATTTAAACGTTCGGGTTTGCTTGCGTGGATTTGGAGTTTTAAAATAAATAAGGATATAAAAAGTCATTATTATAAATTTCTACCCCTAAATAAAGAGAAGAATTAATTTGAGATAATAAAAATAAGTTCATTAAACAAAATACACTGCAATATACTACAAAATTGAAAATGGAGACCAAATATAAAAGGATCATGTGACATAATTAGTAAAACCACAACAGAATATTGTGAAACATCATTAAATAAAAATTTTGATAGATTTCTTTTTATTAAAAAAGGCTTTAATTTTCAGTGTAGCCAATACACACTGGATGTATTTGTATATTAATTGGAAGCGATAACTCAACCCTAATTACCTGAAATAACCACAATACAGTATACAAAAAAAATTTACAAATTGCAAAATCTAATACAGTAAACGTGCTTTTTGTTGAAATAAAAGCCGGAAAAATTTAAGTAATTAATTTTGTTTATTACGCGCTATAAATTTTTATTATATCGGTATATATCTGCTATCTTATCGAATATTTAGTGAATATTAAATCGTTAATGTCCACAAAACCGACAGCATAAAGCAGTGTTCACATCAGACCAGACCAACATTGTTGGAAGCAAGAGTTATAAACAAAAATCAGTGAAGTGTATTCCATTTGTCAGGAACGCCGATGTTTCCACAAGGTTGGTTGGCAAATATGTTGGAAATATTCGTAAATGGTGTCCAGACAAGAGTAAAATAATATAATTTATAGTAAAAACGGGGTAACGTTTTCTTGCTTAAGATTCCTTTATCTGATTAATGGAATAAAATTTCATAATTTTTCTGTCATTCACATGTTGTGTTTGTAAGATATTACTTTTACCGGATTCGTTTAATATCGTAGCGTCTCGAAATCTGCTACTATATTCATTAGTGGAACATAGCACTTGCTGGTGTTTTAGAAGAAATTAATCAATCGTTGCCAAACTTACACAACATTTCTTCTATAAATTCAATTAATTAAAATTTATATCATAATAGTTGTTATTACGATGGATTTAATATCAGAACACGTGCTTCGTTGTTGTAGGAACTCTACACCGTGGTAGAATCGTACATTTAGGTATTCACATAGTAGGTCACACTTCGTGACTACGATAACAATATCTAAACAGCACTTACTCATACATCCCGCTATTAACATTCATACCGCATTTACTTTTATTTTCAATGCTTCCTTGTACACCTTTCTCAAAAATGTTGAAAATACTGACTAGCAGTCACCGACTTGATCATCTCACTACTACTATTTTTACCTTTAACAAAACTACTCGTTACAACTATAACATAATACTACTGGGGAAAGAAGCCTTCTTGGTGGAATATCCCGCGCTCTCCAGAACTGGGAATAAATGTTGGTCACCCTTGAACATTAGAAGGAATATCTAGGTATTGTGTTCACAAATGAGCGATGTGTGCCACAGTCTTCATTCTGATAACCATCAAAGTGTTTAATTCGATATGGTAAAAAAAATTCGAAAATTCTGATGGCCTACATTAGTTTAAAATTCTGGAGTATCTGGTTCTGTTAAAATGAAGATGTGTAAAGCTTACATCAATATAAAACGACCGATAAAACCAAATTTAATAATTCAGGAGCACTGTTTTGTAAGATGAGTGAACGTATTACGTCGTTCTAATTCCCAAGCGTGAAGTTATGAAGGGCAAAGATACCACGACTGCAATTGAATTTTTATAAAGTTACTCATCGTGAGTTGGATATGGGTGGCATTTTGAAAATAGGTATTTGATTGAGTAAACCTGAATTACTTAATGTTAGTCAGGTTAGTTATACAAGAACTGTAAAATGAGATGGGGAAGTGTTTTCACATTGAATTATTTTGTAATGTGTAGCTGAAGTGTTTAAATTGCCTATTATTCACATAATACAGATTGGACCAAATTAATAAAAACAGAAGTACGATCAAATTAAATTATAGAAAATGCGTTGGAGTAGAATCGTGATTTATCATAAAACAAACTTAATTTCTTGCCATTAGAGATATACACCAAATTAATAAAGAATCTTACGATCACTTAGAATTTTAAATGAAAAAAACAGTTTATAATTTTTTAGAGACATTAATTATTAACTTTGGCAAAAACTTCTTCCCAAATTTAAAAATTTTAATTCTGAAACCTATTAACTTTTTTCATTAAAAACCTGAAAGGCGCCATATTAGCTATTCAAGATTCGTTCTAAAAAAAACCTTTGCCTAACTAACTTTAATTGGGGACATTGAATTTAAATGTAAAAAATTTGTATGAATGATTCGGTTTTATTGGCATTATGCAAAAAAACGATAACGAGAAGAACTTGACCTTATTTTACGATGTTATTTTAATGCAATGAATGAAAAGCTTAATTAGAATAAATGTTAAAAATCTGTTATCAAAACTAAGCGTTAAAGTTATTAGATATAAATATACAACTGACCTTGGGAGCCATAGGGCACAAATTAATTTGCAAACCTTTATCTTTAAAACTTACAATTAACAAAGTTAGAGAAGTGATACACAAAGTAAACTTAAATAATAGGATTCACAGAAGTGTTTTGGTGTAAATTTTGGTTGTGAACGCCAGCCAACAAATTAAATGGATAAGTATTAATTTTTCAAGAACAAAATCATACACTGCGATCATTTCAGAACTATCCTGTCTCAATAATTTACTATTGATTTTAAGGAAACTTGATTAGAAAAAAAAGAAGTTCTAGGTTTCGCTTCCTAATTTGTTTATTATTAACAAACCTTTCTCTCAATGTACCAATTATTTTCACGACAGTGCTAAAAATTCAGGGATGGTTGCAATATTTGAAATTTATGGTTAGTTGGATTTCAAGTTTAAGGAATTTGAAGTAGCAAAATTGTTATTATCTGTAGAATAATTTTTAATTTTACAATTTTATGCTCATGATGTACGTTTTAAACTTCCTCCTCGACATCGAATGAACTTGTTTTTTCTTTAATCAATAGTTATCAAGACTAATTAATTTTTCATCAAAGTATTGAAAAGAATTTTGTATAAAGAATAAAGAACTATAAATGCGATAATTAATTTTGCGAGTAAATTGCAGCTCGTGATCGTTAATAATTTACTAATTATTAATTTTCTACATTCTTCTCGTCAACAATTTTCACGAAAATTTAGCTTTATGTTAAAATTGTTTAATGAAACTTTATACCACCGAGTAATTTTCATGACATAACTTTAACTAGGATGTGAGAAATAACATTTTTCCATGAACAAAAAAGGAAAATGGTTAAGCTTACTTTCGACTACACATAGGTTCAATAAATATCCGAAAGTCTGTCTCAATAGACCCTTTCGGTATAGTAATCCTTGAGGAAATTATATTAAATATATATAAACTGTCAGCTTTTAAGCGAGATGTAGGCGAGAGAACACAACCATTCAAAAGCGTCCGCCGTCAAAGTAAACTTTTCAAGTAAGCGGTATCTATTTTCCGACGTTTTCCTACTAAATAGCATTCTTGCTTTATCATTTTCTTATAACCAACATTAATACTTCATTACGTTTATTTCCCCCCTGCACACTCATATCATACAAAACTTGAGAAAAATAGTAATAAATCAACAAAAATTAAAGCAAATCTCAAAAATCTCATTTCGAATAACGAAAAATTTAAATAAAAAAATCATAAAAATAATTTCCCAAGAGACCACCATCATAAGGTTTTCAGAGTAAGTATGAAAACTTCACATCTTCAAACTGTAATCCTACAATTCGAAAAAAATAATTTAATAAGTAACCCAAGAAATCCTTACAATAATCAAATAGTAGCCCGACGATAAGGTAAATGTCAATAGCGTAAAAATCAAGGAACCGTCTAGTAAGTTAATAATTAAATTTTTCCTTTTTTAGATTTTCCTTCAAAAATACAATCAGAAATACTTTTCTTGCAGTATGTAAAAACTCAAGTTGCTAAACTGCAATAGATTTGGTGATATAATTTAACACTTCGTTTTTGGATAAAAGCTTTTATTTTTTCGAGCTTATGACGGTAAAAGCTTCTCGAGTCGATCATGTTGATCTTATTGTTAGTATAACTAAGACATGGTCGTAGCATAAGGCATGATAGACTCAAAACCACTTAACATATGCAAATATTATACTCTTAAGGGAGGTAAGTACTTTCAATTACGTTTACTTTGTAGATTATGTTACAACCCTTCACTATAAAAACCATAAGAATACGAAAAAATTATAGGTTGGTAACATCGTAAGGAAATAAATTTCTTACAAAAAAGTCCATGACAACATGTAATCTTCGAAAGCTAGATTCAGGAGGCATTCAAAGGTAAACTAAAAGTTCGTTTCTCAACCATTTTTGTGTCGCAACCCCCTCGGGAACAGGAATGACCTTCTTTTTTACTTCTTAACCCTTAAAAAGCCAATAAAAATAGTATATTTTTCCTTCCCGACCCCCTGGAGTCCTTTGCTACCCCTAGATTGAGAAACTATGGTCTAAAGCAGGGGTCGGCAAGTAATTTCTATTGGGGTCCAGACAAATATTGAAGAGAAAAAAAAATTTACAATATCGATGTACAAAATTATAATAAACACAACAAACGACTGATTTAAAAATTTATTCTAATGGAAAAAAAATAATGAAAAAGTCTTCTCCCTTTCGCGGTCGGATTTAGATCGCGGGCCGCCAGTTGACGACCCCTGGTCTAAAGTAATCTATTTACAAAAACAAACATGAAATTTTGATCGAGTTTTTAAATGGTAAACATAGGAAAACATTTAACTGATGTTCAATATTTAATTATCGTTAATTTTGTGTGTTACCACAAAAAAGCCATCAGTTATTTGATGAAATTATTTATTAACCTGATGTATGTGTTAAAATATTTAATTGTAAATTTTAAAGGAATAATTAAATTATATTAAACTATAGGTAGGCAAAATCTTGGCCTTATTCGGTTGCCCTTAGTCATCTAATACGTGAGGGTCATAGTTGTTCGGCCTCGCTGTGGGGAATTGCGATCATACATGAAGGATTATAGTGTTGGGCTGTATCTCACTCAAAAGATTTTCTACCACTCAGGAAACTCAAAGTAAAATTTTTTTATAGTCTTTTAATAATAATTAGACGAAAATCGATATTCAAATATTAAATTAATTAATTTCGAAAAATAAAACGAAACGATGCTCATCAGCTTCGGTCGTAAGTGAATTTTGCGTTACCAACAGACAGACAAACACATCTGGATATGCAATGTCAGTATTGAAAATTTTATCATATTGTTCGAAAAATTATACTCTTTCCAAAAAACAAACAGCCTATAAAATCTACAGCCGATGTTGCGCTAGTAATGATGTTTTGAAATAATCGGTAAAAATCGAAATCTTAAAATAAACGTGTTCATGATTTAAAAAAAAAATAAATTACAAAATAGCAGAATCAGCTCTTTTTATTTTTGATATCAACGTGAAAATTGTATCTACAAAAAGAAAAACTCGACTACCTAACTAAGCCACTTAGTAAATATTGCTAAGGTGTAAACGCATTTCAAAAATTAAGTGTGCCACTCAAGAACTTGGACAAGACTGCCTTTCTGCTTTTTCTATGTAACCAAAAGTAACGAATCGCACTGCTTAGCACGTGCGTCAAAATAAAACGTGCTTTCCGAAATAAATAAATTGATCACAAAAATACAGAAAAAGAATATAGTAAGTTTTACTTATGAGTAATTACTAATTTGATTCAGTGCATGAGCATAATATGGACACTAAGCACTGAATTAAATTCGTGTAGTACGGTTGGCCTACATCTAGGCATCTCGATGGTCTTAATTATTAAAATGAGTAACTCAAGGTAAAAACAATTTTTATTTGGGAATAGATTTATTTTTTTATAATGAGGCATTTCTACAAAAAAAAAGATAATATTGTTTTTTATTCTAGGTTAAAAATTATACCAATTATCTTTCCGGCCTTCAAAAAATGAGGTTTTGTTGGAGAAAACTATAAATCTTTACCAAAAAAAAACAAAGCCTTCAAAAAGATTTTGTGTTAAATTTACTATATTGTTATCAAAACAATTTCACAATTTTTTAGTCACTAGAGTGGCATTACCCCTTAAATACGGTGAATGGTAATGAGGAATATATTTGGTATAGCGCTGCCCCATAAATCGAATTTTAGAGTAAAATTGGTGTCAAACGTTGAGTTTGATCCTTAATGAGACCATATTTTTCGCTTGCGCCTTTTGCGGGGGGGGGGGGCTGCAAATATGTTTTTCAATTTCCGTTCCCATTTCGAATTTTTATGTAACACTATTTATTATTGCATAATCGCGATTTCGGCTTTAACAAAGCTAAACAAGCTGGACTCCAATCAATAATAATAATAATAACCAATAAATAATTAATTTTTATAAATATTAGACCCTGATCGTTATTCCCGTGTGTTCTTCATTTCCATCTGAGAAAATCGTAGTATTCTATCTCAACTAAAAGTAAACGACAAGACTACAATTATGAGCCATGAGATGAGAAGTTCATACAACTAAGTATCCTTTGAATGTATTTTCTTCTTCTGTACGTACTATTTGTACAGAAAAAAGTTTCCTAATAATTAAACTTGCCTTAAAACCTTGCACTTGTATGCTTTTAATTAAATCTAGGATATAAAACACCAGTTCCATGTATCTGTTCCTAACGCCCCTCTCTGATTGATAGGAATTAAAAACATTACCAATATAAAAATTTGGTGAGTGAGATCGAACTAACTACTAACCCATGATCACGGAATCGTATAAAAAAATTCATTTTATATACTTTGTTGTCATTATCAAAAGAAAAATAGTGTATGTACTACGAAAAGAAAGTCTTTTCTTTTCTGATGTGGTTACTAATCTCGGTTACACTACGCCTCGACCATCATTGTCCACTTTCAGATTTAAGATATATTCAGGGACATGGAATCCAAACCACGGCACAAAAGCGATAGTTGAAAATAAAACTCTACTATACATAATTCATTCTATCGTTCCTACAATATCTTAAAAAAAGAATACGGACGGCGGTTGCCAATTATTTATGAAACCCTTACTAACAATATTGATCGTGTATTTTGGCAGTGCCTGATTACTAAAATATTGCAGAGGCTTTAGAATCTTAAGCCCGGGTCCCACGGTCAAAATTTCCATCAATATTTTGATGATAATGTTGATAGATCTGACGTCATTAAATATGTTTTGATCAAAATTTATAGGTAAGTCACACGATCAAAATTTTCATCAATATTTTGATATAAGTAGTCTGCTGTGAATGACAGATCATCAAAAGTTAGGTTAAAAGTTAAAACTTGTTCGTTCGAAAACGACCACAAACGAAGCACAGCAACCAATCAAAACCATTGTTTCATCAATATGATCAAAATTATAGAAACGGTCGTATTCCGTCAACATATTGATGTGACGTCATTAAAATAGAAGCATCGTTTGACAGGTTATAAATTTTTATCAAAATGACCTGTCCCATAGTCAAAACGGTTTTGATAAAAATTGTCATCAAAATATTGATGGAAATATTGACCGTGAGACACGGGCTTTACAAATAATACAAATGTTAGATACATTATTATAATATCGAACCCCGCGAGACAACTACTTTGCTGGTCTCCTTCATATTATCGTAAGGTAAAACACCCACTAGTTGAACAGTTTTGAAAGTAAAACCTATTTCACTCTAATTTAAGCAAATAAAATTCGATTAATTTGATTAAAATATGTTATTTATGAAAATATAGATAGTTTTGCATATAATAGCAAAGAAAAAAGGAATAATTAATAAAATTATCATATTTTTACAAGGTTTTTAAAATATACTTCAAATGCATCAGTAATTGAACAATCTCTTTGAATCGCAGTCGTAATTGAACACTCCGGTGGTGGTTGTACTTGAACACGTGTGAAAATAGTCAAAATCAGTCAAAATCAAACAAAAATCCAATCGATATTCTAAAGATACATTTGGCAACATTGATTTATTTATGTATGACAAACGTAATGGACAAACGTGATCATTTTATGTTAGTTTTTTCGAGTTCAAGTTCATAACCTAAAAACTGTGTTTGCGCGGTTTACGGTGTAGTAACTTTCAATGGCAAAAGTAGCATGCTTATCGGCTATTCCACATTGCAACTTTCAAGTTAACAAAAATATAATTATTTCGATTTATAATTTAAAAAAACTTATAGAAATCAATTGCTAAATCATCTAGTAATTATAAAATACGGATATTACTTATTATGAATATTCCGTTTTTGCATTAATACAATTTCAAAAATCTGTTCAAGTGCTAGTTCCATTTCTTGCGGTGTTCAAGTGCTGGGTGTTTTACCTTAGTAGCTTTTAGATTTTCAATCTATTTTAAGAAATTTATTTTCCTAATTTTATTGTTAAACATTTCAGCTGAATGTTTTTAGAAAACTTACCTTAAATTTTAATTATTCTTACTGATAAATGTTGAAGATCTACTGACTAACAGGAATACATAGAGACAATTTAAAATAATTAATAAAAATTTATTTATAAAATTTTTGTGGGACATTTTATTTTTAACCGATATTTGTTTAATATTAGAAATCTCGTTAGTCCAATCGTGCACGTCACTAAATAATTTTGTAGCAACTGCTCATCACATGGTCTAATGCTATCTAGTATCTAATTCTTATGGATAAAAGACCAATCGATCGGTAAAGGTGCCGTCAAAATTAGTTCAGTATTAATTTAAGGGGGTCTCGTTAGTACATTCATGTGAGTCACTAATTAGTTTTATAGCTACTGCTCATCGCGCGGATTAGTTATCGTAATATGATCTAGCCTCTGATTTTCGCAGACAAAGGGCAATCAATCAATAGAAGTACCGTTAACATCGGTTCAGTATATCAAGCTCTATTATTAAAAACATTTTCATAATTTACAAAATCTGTGCTGATGAGTAGGAACAGAAGACCATAAAATAGAGCAAATATATTTCAATTGCGTTAATTGAAGGATATTCCTAGATCACAACAGATGTTTTTCGTAAAATGTAGGAAGTAATAGACATAAAAGTAATTAAAAATTACCACAATTTTAAATTATTCTGGGTGACATAACTCACCATAACACCATTATAGAACACTCGCAATTTTCGTACAGAATTATAAATTAGAAACAAATAATATAAACAGGAAAATTCAATTTTCAAAGAGGAAAACAATAAAAATAATTCAAATTCGACCGCATTATAGATTCACTTTTAAACGGCCAATCAAGAACAGGCTCCTATGTTTGTCACTAGGTGAACCAATGACGACCAAAAATATAAAACTGGAACAGTTGAGATAAAATTTCGTAACGTTTGTACCGTAATTTAATGTAATGTGGTAATGGCCTCGAGCTTTTGATACTGAAAAATAATAACAAAGGAGATCTTCTCAAAATTACAGCTGTTGTTATTACACTTACAGCATCTTCAAACAAATTAATGTTAAGAAAAAAAATTAATTATTTGAAAATGAACATCTAACTAAAAGGCAATTGTTTTTCTATAATTATAGGTGTATTATTAATTTCCTTTTATATTTAATTAGTATAGCACGAAAAACATTTACATAATAAAAGAGTTTTTAACCCTGTAAGTCACCTGTTGTACTTTCTACCCTAATAAAGTAATGTAGGTGGTACCTGCATGCATAAATTACAAATATTATACAAACATTATTAGTTTGTGTAACTGTTAATTTAATTAACACGGTTAATGCAAACTCAAAAAAAAACATTCGTTAAAAATCCAATGACCCTAAAAGTAAATTTTAGTCTTGATTGACTTTTTTAATCGTTCCAATGAAAAAATTAAATATTCTTCCCTAACTTGATATAACCTAATAATAATAAAAAACGACTGACAGTAATTAAAAACTTAATAAAAAGGAAAGTCGGAAGATTTTAAAATTTTAGGTTATACTTACAAATAAAGGTGTGATTAAGAAGCGGTGTCCATAATTAATAATGTTCCGGCATTATTTCATTAGAGCGAATTTTTAGCACGCGTACTTAACATATGGTATACAACAAAATAACCTTTCTCATAATACGGCCGCAACTGCACTGACATAATTGGCGTAGGCCAACAAACCCCCGAACAACGTTGTCAGTGCGATACAATTTTGTTGATGTTTAATTTGTGTTGCCATCTGTGCAGGGGAATACGAACTATGAACATACAAATTTCTTCGCACAAGATAATTTACAGGTTTCGTTTGTACAATTCGGTAGTTATTTCTTATTTTAAATTCAAAGATGGATACAACGAAGTGGTAAAAGGGGTTTTATTTTGCCGATTGAAATCGGTTCACGGAAGCTCGATTTGAGTGACGCACATGAATAGATTAACGAGACGCCACTATACTATACTGCCAAATACCTAAACTATTTCGCGGCGGCTAAAGCCCGACACATCTATATAAAATGAGAATTTCTTCTTCTAATTACAATTGTTTAACGTCATATAGGTAGCTTGCTAGGCTGGCCTTCAAATGTGCCTGCAATCGTGTTTTTTTTTGTTAATGATGGCAATTCATCGATTCAGGAGGACCGACACGGAGACCATCATAAGAAAGTTTGACTCTCCCCGGATTTGAACCCAAATATAAGAAAACGTACGGTAAGCAATAGAAAATGTTTGTTAGCATTAAGAGGCTAATAGAAATCATCCGTCAGTTTTAATAGCAAATATTAAAAGTGTAATGAAATCAGGGTTTGAATTTTTTCAACATACACTGATTTGCACTTATTTGAGGGGGTTAAAAATATTACAAATTACAAGACTTGTATTCATATTTAAACATTGAAATTATCAAATGGGTCACTTCCACTTCGTGACGCGCGGGCATAGGTTACCGATCACTGGTCTATACATTGACTTTGTTAAAAAAACTGACGTCAGTATCTGGCGGTGTGTCATAATATGGGTGTGCAAATGGCTCTTGGTCATTAAACGTAATTATTGCACAATTTTAGGACGAAAATTTTCTATACTTACATAAAAAAAAATCGAAATATCTCACCATTTTGCCTAGCCCATCCAATGTTGTCCAAACCACGAGTCCTCAAAAAACAAAGCATACAATAAACTAAGAACATCACTTCACGTAAAACTATTAAAATTGACATATTTGCTAAAACGAGTCTTTCGCAAATAGTGGATCAAATTAATTTTCACACGAAGGAAAAATACAGCATTCAACGATTTAATGCTGGCACTAGGGAAAACACGCGTTTTTCACAAGAGTTAATAAATATCACATAATATAGAACCGAAATTCGCAGGGCAAAGCGAGAAATAAGATCATTGCAGGAAATCGCAACAAGAACTGACCATCAACTGCCAACAATGCTGTCAATTTTCGAAACTAAAGTTGCTAGAATCCCCCTACTTTCGGTAAATTTACAATATTTTGATGAGTTGTATTTGATGAGTAACAAATCTTATATAATAATGCGAATTAATTTCACATTTTTATAAAAATTCACTTATGTTTTTCTTGGAGAGTCATGCAACTACCAATGACGTCATCAACATTAAACGTAAATTAATACGTTTATTCTTTTGAATTGTTAAAGCAATGTTTAATCCAAGAAACGTTGTCACACACAGTTACTATTTTATCTGACGGACAGGGACGTGTCCAACCAACTTTCTTTTTTGGGGGGGGGGGGATTTGCCAACTTAATTAATTCAAAATTGCCAACTCTTTATCATTATCTGCACGTTGTAGACTTGTTGTCCGTTACGTCAATAGGTCCACCCATCTTTTCTTGGGTCGGCCCACATTCCTCTTGCCTCTGGGTTTATATAGATATAACTCTTTATAATTGTCTATTTTTCCTATTTTTCCTCTTGCTAACTTGAACAAAATTTTGTGTGATTTTACCAAATTTTGAGTGATTTTGCCAACTTTTTTCCAATTTCCTAAATTATTGGGGTGGGAGCTCCCCCCTGTAGGCACGTCCCTGCTGATAGATTACAAGCCAATAGTTGTTGTAGTTATATTATGAATATAATACTGCCTCACCATATCTCCAATTATTCGTTACGAGAGGATGAAATAGAGGTCAAGTGTTCCAACAATTAAGGCCGTCTTCTGGTTTAAAAGCATAAATTATGGGAGATTTTTCGAGCTCAATAAAAACAAAATAAACAATGTTTTTACCATTCAGTTTTTAACAACATATTTGTTGATATTTCGAGAATATACAGAAAAAATTTTAACAAAAAAAAATGAAAATTAAACAAGCTATAAGCTGGTAAAGTTGGGGGTAAAAAAAATTGAGGGTGTGCTGGTTGACACGATTGCAACCCTTCTGGTCATCGAAAACAAGATTTAAAAAAAGATTCTTAATTAGTAAGAATGTCGTTATAGCCCCTACTAAAGAGAAAACGGAAAAAAAAAATTTTGCAAAATGGCGGCTGTCTGAAGAAAAAAATTCATTTTTTGACTATTTTTTTCACAATTCTTAATTTTTTAAAATAGTAAACCAAATAATTTTTATACAAAAGTAGTAGGGGCGATAGACAGTTATATAGTGAAGGTTTGTACAAAATTTGAAGCAAATCGGTCAAATGGAATTTGAGATATCATGTCAACCATGTTGAAAAATGTAGTTTTAAGAAAAACACGTTTAAAGTTTTAAGCAAAAGTTTCAACCAGTAAAACAAATAATTTTGATACAAAAGTGGTAGGGGCGATAGACAGTTATATATAGAAGGTTTGTACAAAATTTGAATCAAATCGGTTAAATAGAACTTGAGAAACTATGTCAACCAGGTTGAAAAATGTTACAATGTCATAAAATACATAATTACTACGACCTTCGGTAAGTTCCTCACTACAGGTTCAGTTGCTGCGTCACTAAAATAGCTAAAACGTGGTAAACTGTTGGAATTTTAAAATTTTCTCTTGAGAATATATTCTTAAAGGTCTAAACTTTAAGAATATGCAAGAAAACAAAAACGTGATTTTTTTTAATTCCAAACCAGAACACGACCTTAAGGGTAGGGTTTCACACATGCAAAACTAGGAAATTAATGCATTTGAAAACGGCTTGACGGATTGACTTGAAATTTTGGGAACATATACAAAACACATTTAGGCACAAAATGACATATTTTATATCTTAGAATTTTTAAAGACAACATATTGTTTGTCGAGATATCTAGTTTCTAATTTATTTTATTCAAATCAAAATAATGCATAGTTGATAATGATTGACGTGATAAACAAAAAAAATTAAAAACTAAAAGTTTGTTCTTAATTACAAAGTAAAAAATTTGGAAAGTAACCCACGTAAAAATGGCTTACCCGATTGATCTCAAATTTGATGGTAACATTTATGGAGCAAAGGTCTATAAAATGACATATTTTTTAAAATGATATTGTTTTAAATAATATAGTATTTTAATTTTTTTATATTACAAAATTATAATTTTTTAATATTTTGCATATATACGTGAGTTGTATGCGTATGTAAATTTGTCTACCAAATATTAAATTTTTTGAATCGATATAAGTAGGTATTTTTGAATTTTAAAATAATTACTTTATGTAATTCGTGATATTCATGTTACAAACCAATTCTGAATTACGTCAGCAATGCTTGTTCAGATTTTTTGTGTTGGAGGGCGCTTTCGTATTGCTCAATTATATAATAAACTGACTTAGCGACGATAATAAGATTAGCTTGGATAAAAGCATTAACTTAACAAAAGGTAAAGGTAAGGTAAGCTTTTGTCTAAGCTAATCTTATTATCGTCGCTAAGTCAGTTTATTATATAATTGAGCAATACGAAAGCGCCCTCCAACACAAAAAATCTGAACAAGCATTGCTGACGTAATTCAGAATTGGTTTGTAACATGAATATCACGAATTACATAAAGTAATTATTTTAAAATTCAAAAATACCTACTTATATCGATTCAAAAAATTTAATATTTGGTAGACAAATTTACATACGCATACAACTCACGTATATATGCAAAATATTAAAAAATTATAATTTTGTAATATAAAAAAATTAAAATACTATATTATTTAAAACAATATCATTTTAAAAAATATGTCATTTTATAGACCTTTGCTCCATAAATGTTACCATCAAATTTGAGATCAATCGGGTAAGCCATTTTTACGTGGGTTACTTTCCAAATTTTTTACTTTGTAATTAAGAACAAACTTTTAGTTTTTAATTTTTTTTTGTTTATCACGTCAATCATTATCAACTATGCATTATTTTGATTTGAATAAAATAAATTAGAAACTAGATATCTCGACAAACAATATGTTGTCTTTAAAAATTCTAAGATATAAAATATGTCATTTTGTGCCTAAAAATGTGTTTTGTATATGTTCCCAAAATTTCAAGTCAATCCGTCAAGCCGTTTTCAAATGCATTACTTTCCTAGTTTTGCATGTGTGAAACCCTAGCCTTAATGCCGAAATACTGGGGTCGAGTTCGAACGGAGTAGGAAATTTATTCTGAGCATCTCTCCTCAGCAAACAATGGCAAATCACCAAGGTAATCCATCAACAAAAGAGGAAAAGACTGAGAAGAACTTTTTTTTAAATCTTATATTTTTTGTTTTGATTGTTGGTTAGTTTATTAAGCCGAATCTCAGAAAAATATTTAAAAAATTCTGAAAATATTGTAAATGGCCGAAACATGGTGTTCTATTAGAAGGAAATCTTTTTTTTTTTTAATTTATGCTCAGTGGCGGATTTCCGAACAGGCGCATGAGGCGCGCGCCTCGGGCCTCATAAATCCAGGGGGCCTCAAATTTCAGCTCTCACAATAAAATAAAATAATTTTATTTTTATGATAAAAAATAATTAATATTATCACAGCGTACTTCATAATTTCATAGATGTTGCTCTTATATAACTTGATGATTAATCTGATGAACAGGTTGCCAAATCGGGCCAGAACAATGGCCCGATATTTATAGACCCCATTGTTACAAATTCTACCGATTTTAATCTGCAGGTAGGTACAAATTGCTTGCCAAATAAGCTACTTTTTGGGAAATTTTGAAATTTTTTTTGTTTTGTACCTTTCTTCTACCTGGCCTTGACCTACTGTTATTTGTGATGTACTCATATCAGAATTATCACGAAGAAGCGCCATTTAGAGTGAAGTTTTAAAAGATTTTGGATTATTTTTTGATTTTAAAATGCCTGACGTCCAATTTAATGATTGTGTGGAAAACTTATGTACAAAATATCAAAATGATATTGATATTAAAAACTTTAAAGACGAACTTGTTCATTTTATTGCCTACGTAAGAGAAGAAAATGTCACCAATCCTGTGGAGATGTATAAATTGTTAATTGCAGGTTTGCAATCGACATTTCCTAATGTAGAGACAATTTTAAAAATATTTTTGACAATTCCAATTTGTAATGCAAGTGGAGAACGTTCTTTTTCAGTTCTTAAAAGAGTTAAAAATTATTTAAGAAATTCCTTATCTTAACTTCATTTAAGTCATTTGTCTATGATGTTTATAGAAAATGATATAGTTATGTTAATTGATTATGGAAGTCTAATTGATAAATTTGCTAAAGCTAAAGCGAGAAAAGTTCCGATTTAGTTTGTTGTTAGTATTGCGAAAGAAGATTTGTTATTTTTATTATTATACCTACTTATATTTAATGTTTAATAAACAGTGATAATGATACCCATTTGATAGATTTCATTATTTTTTTGTTAAAGATCCCAATTTTGAAACAAACCGTATACAGGTGATCCAAAAAGTGTGACATAGGTGTGAAAATATTTAGAGGGGGCCTCAAAATTGAATTGCGCCTCGGGCCTCTGAAGTGCTAAATCCGCCACTGTTTATGCTTAAAATGCGTTTATTGACAATGGCGACGTAAGACGTACGGCCTCGTGCTTGATTTAGGGCCTCGCAAAACCTAAAGATCACCGTTATGCACCAAATTTAAAAAAAAAAATTTCGGGGATGCCCCTCCGCACCCTTCCATAATTGGTGGTTATCCCCAAACCTCCGTATCCAACCCTACATAAACTTAAATAAAACAAACTTAAGGTGGCCGAGAAATTCACTTAAAAACACTAAATCCGCTAGGTGCCGCGAATTCCCCATAGCAGCTGAGGGGTTGAAATTACCCATAGCTTGAAACAATCCTTTTCTTTAGGGATCCATTAGGTCATTTTAAACAAAATATACATACATGTGTTATAAGAATTTCAAAAGACATTTTCCATTCGACACAAAACTCAAAAAATAGAAAATTTTAGCTTACGAACTTGGTGAAATAATGTTCTTCACAGTTCACGCTACAACTAGAATCCAAATTTAGGCTTTCAAAATTTAGGATGAAAAAAATATAGGTAAAAATTCTCAAAAAAAAATGTTTTTCGCGATATTTTCACTCATCTCGTAGTTTCAAACTTGGGCTTTTTGAATCTGTTTTCAGAATTTTTCTAAATTTATTCGTTTTTAAGAATTGTGTCGAACAAAAAAAATAAATTTCTTCCTGTGACCCCCTGTTCAGCGTCGACGAACAGCTCATCAAAAAACGTAAAAAATATAATGAAATTCAAAAATTTTAACAAACTAATGTTCGTTAATTCTCAATACTTCAAAGTATCAAGTATAACCTTAATAATTTATTGTGTTTGTATTTATAGTAATTGTGTTAATTTAACGAGAGGCCCCATTAACGCCATTAAAATTTTCCACCAAATAATTAAATCAAAAAAATGACCGGATTATCTACTTCGCAACCCAGCTCGCTCAATCGGAAAACAATTATCGCCGGGCGATAATAAATAGCTTTTTATTAATTTCCAAAATTCAAACTTTTATATTCAATTCTGCATTAGCAAAATGAAACGTTCGTCGTTCGAGAGTCTTCTTCTCTTATTTCGTTACTTCCGGCCCCCTCTCGGCTTCACAGAAACCCAGAGGAGCCGCGTAAATTTTCAAAAATCGTACATTTCAAAATTAATCCCTAAACAAAAACTTCTTTACCGCTAAGAAATACGACAATATAATTTATTATATAACATTTCATAAAATTAGGTCCATCAAATTTTCACCAAATGTGAAATTCAACTAGAAATTCCTCATGGATTTTCAAAGGTAGGTTTTTTTTATTTTTACCTAATAAACCACAGATTAAGAATAATATGACTATTATTATTTATCTATGTAATGAACCTTGATAATTCTTGTACCAGCAAGTTTCAATTTTTAAAATTAATCTGACAATCAGCAAACCTTTAAATATAGCCAAGCAGTTGTAATTTTATCTTGGTTAATTTTCAATGTGATTTCCCTATGTCTCACTTTTTTAACAAATAAATATTAAAAAAAATTTTATTTAGAGTTCAAAATAATATCTTTGAATCGAAATTCTAATGCGCCTACGCGAAGTTAGTTTTTAACCCAATTACAATACTTTCCTTTACTATGTAAATGAAAAGTAAAAAATGTTAATTAATTTGTATGCAGACATTTCAGTTATGAACGTCAACTTAAAGAAAAACGAATGATACAAACCTTTTTGCTCACTTGGATTGAAGGTACTCGCTCTTGAAATGACCTCAAACTGAACAAGGATACTGGAAGAAAAGAAGATCAAATAATAGTGAATAGAGTGACAAGATATTCCAGAATAATTTTTTAAGAATAGTCGAAAATAGAAAAAAATTAACTTTCATTGTAACTAGAAAAAAAAAATACATCAAACTATGAATATTCCAATAGTACTTTAGGATGTCCTTGCGTTTGTTTAACAAATATCAAACATTTTTTATGGTTATATTTCACAGCTGCTATTCATTATAATTTTAGTGGCAGTCTTTTGCAGTGCAAAAATCATTGAAATAAAAAAAATTCGTTCACAATTTAAGGCCAGAATTCAACCATGCATCAGTTATGATGCCAACAGATTGAACAATATATTGGACAACAATCCTATCTATAAAATAATGATAAAAAAAAAACTTGGCAACAAATTTTAAAATGTAGATAGTAATAGTATTATAATAGTAGTGTCGAGATGAATCAGCTCTTGCATCTTCATAAATTTACCATTTTTTGGCAAAATAAAAATATAATAATAGAAACAGTTCAATGTGAAAATTATAAAGTTTTCTGCTTTGAGAAGTGATACTAGACCCTGCTTATAGAAAAAGAAGAAAGTCCTCTTGGAACATTGTACCATTTCACTGTATGTGTCCAATTCACCCCATTCTATGATAACTAATATTATTTTGAGATAAAGAGATCCATAACTCAGTAGACTATAATCAAATATAGTGTTAACTTGCCACAAAAATAATACAAACACAAAGTAGGTTTCAATATTTTTTTTATTTATGTACACAATTTACACTAGATGTAACGATAATCCTTTGTAGTATGATTAGTAACTTAAGCCTGTAAAACAATATCATAATCACATTATTACAATTTTAAAAAATATTATAATCAAGTCAAAATTGAACAGTTGGTAATTCCTAAACCACAGATGCATGTTTGTCTAGCCAGCTAGCTTAATAGTTAAAAAAATACTCAAGGACAAACACCGTATGTATGGTCTCGGCATTAATGCAATAACATCAAATTATATAGGTACTTACTTTAAAAATAAAAACTTATAATCTACACATTTTGAAATAAAAATAAGTCAAAACATCGCCTACCAAAATATAAAAAAAGAGAAAATCACAGAAACCAACTTAGCACAGCAAGCATTCCTCTCAAATGGTTAAAAAAACAAAGAAAACAACTACGGGGATTGATTCTTCATTTCTTCATGTATCTACTTACTTGTTCCACCCTATCTGAATTTGTTGTTTGCGGTGACGACGCACTATTTTGTAAGTTTGTAGCAGATTGTACACTTACGGCAACTATCGGTGTACCGTTAGCCGTCTGTAAACGAACAGGACTATTTTGTCTCACTTGATTCTGTAAAGCTGCCGACACTTGCGACAACAACACTTGTTGAGCTTGTGAACTTGCCGGTCCTTGTACTTTAATTCCCGCTAACGCACCGGCCAAGGTCGACGATGTTTGTGGACGGATTGCAGCAGCTAATCCTTGAGACGATGCTACCACCTTAAATAAATTTGTTTACAAAGCAGTCGATATTTTTTCTACCAACAAGATAATATACCACTCGTTTCTTTACAATTTACAAATTCGTCGTTGTTAAAAAAAGTAGACAAAAAAAGTTTACTAAACTGCTGGAAAGTTCACAAGAAATTCTAGTAGATGAAGTAAACAATCTTTGAAATTTCCATTCATTTCCATCTTCACAAGCAAATTTGAAGCAACAAAAGAAAAACTACCAACCTGTATTGTTTGTTTTGTTCCCTGTGCCGTATTGACAGGTATGACGCGAGACGACGCTTTAGCCAACACCACCGGTCCTTGTTGAACAGCCAATGGTGACCTAATAACTTGCTGGAACTGGTGCATGGTCATCGACCCTGATATTGGTTTCGATCCCACGATAAGTTGGGTAGCCACGCCTCCTTTAACAGCCCCTTGAGCGATCGTTGCGCCTTTCTGATTACCCATTTTCTTTTGTATCAGTAACTGTTGTTGCATCTGTAACTGCCGCATCGTCATAGGTGTGGTGGTCTTTACCCCAGGGGTTAGAGTAGCTTTGACCGGAGTGCCTCCAATTGTAACACCAGAAACCGGTATTGTCACAGTTCCTAAATCGTAAAGAAAAACGTAATCTTAAGCCTCGAGCAATTAAATAAACAAATTCACCTCCTCCTACATTTGGTACAGTCTTAACAAGTGTTGCGACTTGACCCCCCGATGTGCTCGCTTGTTGTATTGCTTGAGCAAACACTTGAGGTGATAAACTCTGAATTGTGGTGGTTTGGGATGTGCCCGCAGCAGCACTTAATACTTTCTGTTGTTGAAGTTGCTGACGCTTGAAAAGTGTAGCGAATTCAACTTCGCCTACGGGTCGCGCAATTCCTTGCTTAGCACCAACCGCAACGGTACCTTGCTTAACAAACTGAAAACCCAACTTGAACATTTTTTTATTAAAAATGATTAAATCTCAATTACCTGGGTTCTCGGTTGTGCTTGAGTAAATTGCACCTGCACTGCAGGTTGTCCACCTATCGTAACGGTTGTGGTTTTAACGCTTTGAGTGGTTAAACCTCCAGCAGCTTGTAACCGTAATTGCTGTTGTTTTAGCGTTGCTTGTCGTATCATTTGGAACTGAGCTTGACTCAGAGATTTACTAGTAAAAGTGGTCGTTCCGCCCACGACTGTCTTTGCTTGTCCTGGTGTGCCAGACACCATCAGCCTTTGTGTTGCCGTCTGCAGTTGCGCCGGACTAAATCCGGCAACCGACACAACGTTCTGAGTTTGTATGGGTGTTCCCACGATACGTTGTTGAGTTCTCATTTGAGCTAAAATTATTTTTCCTTTTTAGAAAAACAAATCAAAAGTGTTTCAAACAAATTACTAATCAGTTTGTTTTAAATTTCAAAACGTAAAAATTTGTTTCGTCTGCCTCAAGATTAAAAAGCGGGCCAACTACAAATCTAAAAATTTTGTGCGGGCCGCTTTTTTGCTTTTTTTTCTAATTTAACACATTTAAAAAAGTAAAACTTAATAAAAAAAAATTACTAACCCGTTGGAGTATTTGCAGTTGTAACAGCAGTCGTTATGGAAGAAGTTGCGACAGCAGTAACTTGACTAATAATTTGTGGTTGTGAAACAGATGAAACGACGGTAATAACGCTTGTTGTGGTGGTGGTAACTTGTGGTACAGTAGCTGCGATGTTGCTGGTAACCACTTGAGCTCCACTAATTTGTGCAGCTTTTAGAAGTTGCATTCTAGAAACAAATATTAATGCGCGACGAAAACAAAAATTAAGTTAAACTTACCGCTGAGCTAACTGTTGTTGTTCCGTCATGTTATTTTTCTTTTCACGAGCAATTCTTTCTGCTCGATGCAGCGCCACTTCAACGGAAGATACGGGATGATCGATATCAATTCCCAATTCGTTAAAAACTCCCGCGTGTTTTGGATTTTTGAGTAGAGGATTACCCAAGGCAGGCTTTATAGGAGTGGTGCGTTTTTTAGCAAGCATCAATAAAACGTCTTGCCTCTGAGTTCCCATTTGATAATAAGTGGAATTATTATCTTGGGCATGTAATTCAGAGGTACGATACGGTCTGTTGACTTTAGTTTGCGGTTGAAGCTTAAGAGGAGTGCTACCACTTTTATTTTTTTTCTTACGAGCTGCCGAATCGAAAATCTGTTTGCCTTCTTCGCGCAAGTGAATTACATTGTCATATCTAAATACATCGCATATTATCTGTTCAAATAAAAATGCCAATTATAATCTTACCTCTGTCGACATAACTTTGGAGAACGATAAGCCATAGATATGACATTAACAAATTCTGAAATCGCATCCCAGTTTGGAGTATGTCCAGGTGAAAGGATAGTCATGCTTAGTGGTAATCCTTGTATGGCTTGTAAGGCTTGCAAAATTACCATTTCTTCGTTGATTACCCACGTATGCCAGGATGGATTATCGGTTGGCGGTTTAGTAATAGATAATTTCAGGCCTCCGTGCATGGATGAAACTTGGGGTCTCACGATGCTTCTGTATTTTTGCATTTTTAAATCGCGGCGCATCTTCATTAAAGCAGGTGTAGGGCGTTCAAAAAGTGAACGCGGCGTATAAGCCACATCGTCTTTACGTGCAATTTTCAATGGACGTCGAGATTCCATCAAACCCGAATCCGGACGCGATCGTTTTAGTTCCTTCTTTATATATACGGGTGGCAATTGAGATTCGGTCATAACTTTCGCGTCATATAAAAATGTTATCGTTTGATCTATGTATATATCTGTGTCTTGGTGAGGAGGCGTTGGAGGACACCACATCTATACAAAATCAAATATATTATTTTAATTTAGCGATCTTTGCGATGGCCGACAAGAGAAAAACTTCTTTATTTATTAACCTCGTTTTGCGCCACAGTCTACGGTAATAATTTTAAACAGAATTGAATTTCCTTAGAAAATCTGAATTTAAAAAGCAAGCCAATCGGTGAAGCCCTAAGGAGAATAAAAATTACTTACCGGCATTTGTTCCATGGTATTATCAGACACCCAAATCTGTAATTTTGAAAGAATGTAAGTATGGGTTCGTTTTTGATTTAAAGAAACGACCAACCAAAAGTTTTTTATTCCAAAATGGAGTAGCCACTTAAAATTTGATTCCAAATCACTGTCGAGTAGGGAAGCACAATTTTAAAATGTAAAACTTTGGGGTGGTCGAATAGGTTATAAAGAAACCCTCTTGCTCGTGTTCAGCAGGGCAGTGTTTTGGTGCCCGCTGTAACTCCCGAGCCAGAAGGCACCAAAACCTACACCACCCCGAATAAAACATTATGCAAGAGAAAATCTTTATTGTAGGTTTCCTATAAACTATATTTACAAAATTTTTTAAATCTAAATCGGCAAACATAAATACAAAGATTTTTAGTAACTAAAGTAATTACTGGTACAAATTATTTTACAATAATAATTGAATTGTGCAATTTTTTAAAACAAAATTGTACAATAGTATGATAAACTGGGACCAGCTTTTTTATTTTATGTGAACGTAAATATTAAGGAACTGAGATTTTACTCGACAAAGTAGCATAATAAAATGAAAAAATAGAAGGTCAATCAAGAAATATAACTTGTCGACAAAAAATGATAATATATAAACATGAGAGACAAAAACAAGCACCAATTGCATCCACCTGAACTTTTTTCTCCGTTTCGTTAGTTAAAAAAATCCACGTTTGATAAAAATATTCATTTTTTTATGCGGAATTGCATCCGAATTACTCGAAAACAAGCTCATCTTGTCCCAACATATGTACGTACAGGAATAGGCATAATATTAAATAAGCCATTGGCTATTACAAATCTTATTCAGCTATAAAATAAATAAACGAATATAATTTAAGAAGTAATAAAAACTTTATAAAATATAAAAAAATTGAATTTAGGATGTACTTGCTATTTACAAATGTTTAGTGGTGGCAGCATTTTATAATCTGTCCAAATTATAATATAATCACATTTTTGTTATGTTTTTTTTAAATTTACACTAAGAGACTCTGCCCTTTTGTTACGCTGTTTTTATAATTTTATTTGTTTTAAGACTACCATCGTCTTTGCTGCATAACCTCTTTAGAGAACTGTCTTTCAGTTCGTTAGCATTTCCAACTTGCGTTATTTCTGCTTTTAAAGCAATGTTTTCGCCCTCCGTTATTATTTGTTTTTCTTTAGAATCTGACGGCAACTTCACTAACCAATTTTTTAACAATTTACTGCTATTACTATTATTAGCGTTTCGTTTATTCCTATTTAATAATGCGTTTTTCATTTGCTGGGTTCGTAAACTTCTTTGCAATTTTTTCTTAGCTATGGAACTGTACGATAATTTGTTTCTAAATTTTTGTGTTGTATATTTACACTGTAAACTACTCGACGCTTTTTCTTTACTTTTACTATTTTCAATATTAGATATGTTGCTTTCGCTATTTTGTGACGAATTGGCATTGGAAGAAGATTGCGAAATATCACTTGAATCCTCAGTCGTATTCAACAAACAAGCAGTTTGTTTTAAAATGTCTGTGACAATTACGTGACAAACCTTATTCTCCCCTTCTCTAATATCAACTTCCGTCAACGTATTCGTTTCTTGCACCACCTCATCAGAAACAGAATCATCGGAATTATGGTTTGTCAAGTTATTAGAATTCTTTTTTGGTTGTCTCACTTTATTTTCCGCTAATTCTACATTTTCCTTTTCGGTTCTGTGCTTATCACCTAATTTATTGGCTACCAGACGCCCATCTCTCATACTCGATCTCAAAATCTTTTTAGATTTCGACGTGCCAACTTTCTTTCTACTTAACGAGTTTACTACTTTTTTGTTTGAATTTAACAATTTCTCTTTAGTTTTAAGTAAAACCTCATCATCTGAACTCGAGGTAGTTTTATCCAATTCTGCAATATTTTCGTTTGCGTACTTGGTCTGATTATCTACCTTTTTCTCGTCTGCAATATTTGATGGTACAGCGACAGATTTTGACCTTAAATTTTGGCTAGCTAATCGTTTTTTTCGAATCCTTAACATTTTTTTAGTCATTTCAGTCCGTAACATTCGTTGCATACGCATAATTTTTTTCATCTTATTACCATTGGCATTCTTCATTTTATTTCTAATTTTACCAGACGTATTTAATTTACTTCTACCCCTTCTGAGTAATTTCCCGGACAACTTTGTAGGAACTTGAATTTCACGTTTATTATCACAGTTCACGTTTTTATTTTTTTCTGGTTGCTTTTTAGTACGCTCAACAACTTTTTTTATTAATTTTTTAGGCTGCGCTTCCTCCTCTTCCTCGATAGATTCGTCACTATCTTCATCTTGATCTAGAAGTTTTTTTCTCATTAAGGAATTTAGGGCATTTTTAACCGGTTTTACTCCTGGCAAAATGGGACTTACATCTAATGTCCACAAGTTGATGGAAACCGTACCTCTTGACCTTGTTCTAGGTGAATTATGATCTACATGGTTAGGAGTAATACAACTAAATTTCGATAGGCCAATACAATCGTCTTCCGAATCCTCACTAACCTCCCCCGAATCTTCAATTTCACCGTTTACTCTAAGACTAGAAGTAATTTTGCAAGATTTTGGCGACGACTCCTCAACTTTTTTGACTACTTCGTTTACATCTTTAGGTGAACTTTCGTCAGTGTCCATTTTATTCGGAGTACTTTTAACAAGTTTTACATCCTCGATGTTGGGTTCTGAGAGAACTTTTTTATGTTTAAATCGTTTATTAATTTTCTTGCCGCCAACACTTACTTTTTTATCACTAATTACCTTACTGACTAAATTTAACTTTTTAGTTTTAGTGCTGACCTGATTTGTTGCATCTTCTCTGCTGTACGTAATCAATTCTTGTTCTTCTTCCAGCTCCTTAGCCCGCCGTTCCTCTTCTTCGCGTAAAGCTGCTAACTGATTTTTCTCCCAGTCATGTTTTTGTTTTTCGATTTCACGTTCAGCTGCCGCCAGTTGTTCGGCAGACCATGCAGCTTCGGTTTCTTCGATGAAACGCATTGCATACCTCTCAATAGGTGTCAACTGAAAAAATTATAAAATTAATCAATGGGGTACTTGGATAAAAAAATTTTTGCTTTGAAGCACAGAGGAGCTAACTGCAGTTTTTCTTGTTCCAGCATAATTTTGATACTTGACAATAATATGGCAGATTTCCTTAATTATAAAATATTTCAAAACAATAGAAACTGCAGCTACCCCTCCTGTGCTAAGGGTGTATATGCAGAATAGGTGCCCATGTTGCACAAGAAGAATGTAACAAAGTGCTAGAATTGTATACATACACTATGTATTGTAAACAAACAAACTGCCCTTTGTGAGTAATTTAGCACAGGTGCAAAAGTCATAAAGTTATGGTAAAACTAAACAACTGATCAACTGTGCGTTTTAAGAGCCTCATTTAGGTAACTTCGTTTTTTTCCCCGGAGGATGAAGAGCAACAGAGTATTGTGAAAGTAACTCCTTAATTTATATTGTCAAATTCATAATTTAAATATAATTTCTTGAGGGGAGTAAAAGTAATAATTTAAAATGATCCTTACTTGTTTAACCATGTTTTCAACTTCCTGTTCGGCTTTACTAATTTCAGGTTCCTTTTCCTTTTCTTGGTCTTCGAGTGGTATGTTCTCATCAAATTCAGCCAAATCAGCTACAGCTTCTGCTTTGGCAGTCCGAGCTGCTATTACATCTTGATCGTCCTCGCAGGCAGCCAAAGCATTTTCGAGTGCTCCCACTGCAGTTTTGTCTTCTGCTTGTGGTTGCACTTGAGCAGAAGTCGATGGTTCGCTAAGAGCAGTCGCCATTTCACGTTCCTTATTTATCAAAATGACTTCCTCCATTCTACCGGCTGCAGTTTCTTTTGTCGAATCGATATTAAACAGATCCTGAATTGTCGACTAAAATAAAAAAGTTTATATTGATTCCATATCCAGAAAAATGTTATACTGAACACTTACGCTCTTAAAATATGCAGTTGTAAAATTGCCACCTTCAATTGCTAAATCACCCAGCAAACGTTTTTGATTTGCTTTCTTCAGTATATTTTCTTCGATCGTCCTTTCACTTACCAGCCTAAAAAAAATATAATATATTATATTTTATATATTCACCAATCTGAATAAAAAAACATTAATGTTTGAGATAAATTTAGTCAAATTTACTCCAGTAAAATAAATTCGATAGAACGATCTCAAATTTGATTTCCTTTCTTGAAATGCAGATAAAGTTAAACCACTTTTCCACTTGGATAGAAAGTTAATTATCATAAACACAAAAATTACCTGTAAATGTGTACATCTCGTGTTTGCCCAATTCGATGACACCTGTCCTGCGCCTGAGCATCCATCGTAGGATTCCAATCAGAATCATAAAATATTACAGTATCAGCTCCCGTTAAGTTAACACCAATACCGCCAGATCTTGTTGATAAAATAAATGCAAAAAGACGTGGATCACCATTGAACCGTTCCATTAAAATCTGCCGTTGATCAACCTTTGTCGAACCGTCTAACCGTAAATAAATGTGACCGTGGAAATTGAGAAAAACTTCCAAAACGTCCAACATTTTCGTCATTTGAGTAAAAATCAAAACACGATGGCCTTCGTATTTTAACCTTCGTAACAGTTTGTCCAAAGTTTGCAATTTACCTTGAAAAAAGTAAAAAATAAAATAAATAACAATTTTAAAATAGAAGAAAAAATAGAATTATTATTACTAAAAATTAAATCATATAGGGGCGAAATATTAAATTTTCACAAGCCAATCAAATGAACTATGCTTTCAATAATCATTTTCTTTATAAAACAAAATAAATTTCAAAAAGAAAAGGTAACTTACCACAATCATACTGAATTAATCTCGGATCGGGAAATTGTGTAATCATTGCAGAAGCAATTGGGTGAAGACACGTGGCAGGTTTAGAATAGCATTTGGTAAGAATGTCTAAATTTTGTTTTTCTCCCCAATATGTACTAGGATTGGGATGCCATATTTGTAATTTAGGTTCTGGGGCTTGAACAGCAGGTACGTAAAATATAAATCTATCAAAAACTTCTTTTAGTTGATCGATTCTTTCTTCTGGAGTGTATAGTATGTCCTGGAGGCAATCAGTAACGTCGGAATTGTTCAAATTAAATAAAGTATTTAGGCAATTGATTCGGCCGGCACTCCATACAGAATTTTCACTATTTTTAAAAACTTTAATACTGTCGTGGAAATCTTTTCCATATAAAGGTACAGCACTGCATCGCCTTTCGTTTATTCTACCTATTAATTCTAATTTGTTTTTCTGATAATCTTTAATTTGAATTTCTTCTCCTTCATTAACCTTCAAGTAAAGAGAAAAGTTAGCGGACGTAAATTTTTGTGTGAATATTGACTTACCGAATACCTGTGGTGTTTTTTCGGGGATGAAACTTTTTGGTTTCGCCATCTAACATCGTGAGGTTGATTCGAGTATAATCTACTAATAAATTTATTTCCTATTGTTTTTTTGCCAGTTTCTTTATTTTCTTCGACTTTCATCAAATTAGCAACGACATTTTTGGCCTGAAATGAACCAACCATTACTTTTCAAAAACAAAATATTTCTGTTGAACTCACCACTGAGGAAGTTGAAGTTGTTAATGATGTGGGTATTGAGACTACCTGCATTTTGGGAAGCGATTTTGTTATACTTGTAACTTGACTGGTGGTAATAACTTGTTTAGATGATAGAAGAGTCACCCTTTGTCCACCAGTGGTAACTACTGCAAGAAAAACAATAAATTACAAAATAAAGTAAAAAAAACAAACAAAAAGGCTTACTGCTGTTGTTTGTTAAGTTGGTGCTAGATGTAGGCGTGATTAAAATATGTTGACCAGACGCCATATTTACTAGCTGTGCCATACCAGGTTGAAATAATACTTTCTCAGATTTTAAAACGCTGTTGACTTGGTTACTTCCAGGATGGAAAACTGGAAGAAAATTTGTAAGTTTCTTGCTAAACTATCAAAAAGTGGACTTACCCTTCAAAGGATTTTGCTGCACAAATTGTAGGAGATTTTGATGTGGAGCAATTTTAAATTTGATATTTGTTTGTAAGTTGATGTTTGTGTTTGGTTTCAGTACTTCCAACGCTGGCATAGGCGTTGTTGTACTATCGGCTTTAGTTTCAGACGATTGTGGCTTTAACTTATGAACATGCATAACTAATTTTGCAGGTGGACAAGACGGTGGTGGATCTTCTATACTATTAATTTCCTCTATTAATTTTCTAGGCGTTTGATATTGTCGCATTCGGTAACACTGATAAGCATTCAAATGCATCTCCATTAATATTAAATTTAAATTCATCGAATATAAATCAATGTGTTTCCAAACATCATATTTTAAAGCTGAATAAGCAATTGAAGGAATGTGCCAATTAATACCTTCGCATTGGAATGGAGATGTGGTCGGTCTAACTTCAAACAAATTTGGATGATTGCATACTTTCCTAAGCTGCATTAGTATATTTATCACGCTCAACAAATTTCCACTGGCTAAAGTTTCTTTTGTTCTAAAAAGGAAAACCGCTGTTAAAAACATTACATTTTTTCCAAATAACAAAAGCTTACTTTGCCCTAGACATGTAATCATCATACAAAAACCTTTGTCTCTTTGACAGTCGACACATCACAACATGTTCGTACTTTTTTGGCATTTGTTTTTCTACCTCACATTTTAACCTTCTCAACAGAAACGGCCTCAAAACCTACATAAAGTTGAGGTTAAAAATCGAGGATATTAAAAAAAAAATCACTTACCTTGTGTAGTCTCTTAATGATGCTCTCATTGTATTCGGAATTTCCTTCGATCATGCCCGTTACTGGATTAGAAAACCATTCCTTGAATTCCCTGTGAGACTGGAATACATTGGGCATCAAAAAGTGCATAAGAGACCACAGTTCCATTAGGTTATTTTGTAAAGGCGTTCCTGTTAGTAATAAACGCCTAAAAAATTAACCAATTATAATTGTAACATCTAGAAGAAAAGTAAACAGACATCAACTATTTAAACTGTACAACATAGAAACTGAAATGAAACTTACTGTTGCGTCGCAAAATTAAGTAACAATTGCCATCGTTGAGACTTAAAATTTTTTATATTTTGAGCTTCATCCAAAATCAAATACTTCCATTTTTTCCGTCGAAAGCTTTGATGATCCTGGATCACCAACTTGTACGATGTAATACAAACGTGAAACGCATTTGGTTTTGTCCATCCCATTCTCTTTTGTTTCCTTTCCTTTTGTGTACCATAATAAGTCAGAATCTTAAACGCTGGACACCATTTTTTACATTCCATTTCCCAATTTAACATGACCGAAGTGGGAACGATAATCAAATGGGGACCCCAATTACCTAAAAAAAATATTTACCAATTTGAATCATGATCAGAGCAAAACACTTTTTCAAATCTTACTTTTTTCGCATGCAAGATGTGCAAGCAACGCGATAGTTTGAATGGTTTTCCCCAAACCCATTTCGTCGGCTAAAATTCCGTTTAATTTTCTTTCGTACATTGTGACCAACCAATCGAGACCTATGTGTTGGTACTCTCTTAGAGTATATTTTAATAAAAACGGAATCGGCGTAACAACGCTGGTCGATGATAGAGTATTTCCTTTAGGTTGTATACTTTCGGCTATGGCAGCTGCGTCGTCAATAAGATCTTGATTATCAGTCTTTTTTAATTCTCCCTCATTTTGTGCACTCGAGTCGTCCAATAAAGACTTTAAACCAATTTCGTTGCTTTGATTTTCTTCGTCTTCATCAGACAGACTCATATTAACATCGCTAAACTCAGATTTATCCGAAGCGTCATCTTCTTCTTTATCACTTTCGTCAGAACTTGATTCTTCGTAATCCGAATCCGACGATACACTTTCCGCAGGAACAGATTGTAAATTAGCGTACTTTTTCCTCAGTTCCTCTACGCTTAATTCATTTTCTGCTTTTAAATCGTTTAATTCGTCTTTGTGATCCAATTTTCCCTCCTTACTTTCTTGCTCCTGAATGGTGTCTTCGTCGTCTTCTTCACCGCTGGAATCGATGACAAAATCTTCATCTTTCAGCGACCGACCCTGTTGTTCTTCGTTCTCGTCCTCATCGTCATCCTAAATCAACCAAAGTTAATTTTACACATAAAACTCATAATCACTAAAAACTAACCGAATCGCTGCCGTCACTCAGAGTGATTTTCGTTCTATTTTCCAAATAATCCTTAGGAAGTTCGCTCAAAAAGGTATCAATATCCATTTCAGATTCTCTCTGCAAGGCAGCAACTTCTTCGGTTTGACCTTTTTCATCAATTCTCGCTTCTTCTTGTGCAATCGTCTCTTCGTCATCTGAACTATTATCTTCTGGATGAAACTCATCTATAAGTAAACAGAAGAACAGAACATGAGCAAATATTTCACTTATTTTTAATCAAAAATTTAGACACAATTAAATCAGACAAATGCCTCATGTGTCTTTCACAGGCAGGCAGAGGTGAATGAAATTTAAACATTTAAACCAAGTAGATTTTCACTTATAATATATTAAGTATAGTCGATGTATGTAAGAAGGCGCGCATGACTCCCTTATTGTAGCGTACCTGTTAGTTAAGAAGTAGTAAGTAGTTAGCTATCGCTCGAGGAGTACGTAGTTATCTACCGCTCGAGGCGAATGTATGTTTTGTGCTAATAAATTTATGAAAACTTATATCCTTTTATTTATGTTACGAGCCCTGGTTACGAGTAGTTTGAAAGAGTGTCGACTACAGATTTCAGAAGTGGGATATACCAAATGGATATACCAAGTGCGATACTGCAAGAAGCCTTTTATGAATAAACTTTATGTTAGTGGAGAAAAACTTTATGTTAGTGACGGTTAGTGATTAAGAACTTTATGAACAAACTTAGTGATTAAGAAATTTATGAACAAACTTTATGAACTTTATGAAAAAATTGACTTTATGAACGAACTTTATGGACAACCTTTATGTTAGTGAGTGATAAATTATTTACGTTTTAAAAATATTGCTCAATTATGGAAAACTTAGGACAGATTGATTTTGTGAAAGAAAATATCAAGACCGCATCAGTGAAGGTCATTAGGGTATTTCACGAGTTAATTTATGGAACAGCTGGGGACAGAAAAAATCGTCAGCGATTACGCGAATTTAAGGGTTTTGAAATTATGGAAGGCACGCAGGAATTCGATGACAAAGTCGACGAAGTTTCTAGCATGTTGTTGGGAGATTTAACATCAATTTGTAACATTTTAAACATTGATTATGTGGGAACGGTTAAGCAAATTAGTAGAAGGTTATGCAAGGCGTTAAGTGACATAAAATCACTGGAACCAACCGAATTAGACGAAGATGAAGACGAATTAGAATTATCGGAAGCGGAAGATGACAACATCAGTGTTAGATCAAATGCTTCGGCCAGATTGGTGGCACCAAAATTTACTATATCGTTCAAAGATGTAGAAGAAACTATTCGTTCTTTCAACGGAGAAGATAATTATCCGATTGAAAAATGGGTAGCCGACTTCGAAGAAAACGCGATTCTGTACAATTGGAGCGATTTGCAAAAGCTTATTTTCGCGAAGAAATCACTAAAAGGAATTGCAACGTTATTTATTAGGAGTGAAGTAGGTGCTACTACCTGGAAAAAATTAAAGAAATTATTGTTGGAAGAGTTTTCGAAAAAGGTAAATAGCGCGGAGCTTCATCAAATGTTGTCGAGGCGTAAGATAAAAAAGGAGGAGTCGCCGCAAGAATACTTTTTAATCATGAAGGAAATGGCCAACCGAGGGAAAATCGACGACGAGGCCTTAATGCAATATATAATTGATGGGTTGCCGGAAAATTCTGCAAATCACAAGACGATGCTATATGGAGCAAGAAATTTACGAGAATTCAGAGAGAAACTTATGGTGTTCAAGAAAATTCAGTCGAAAACAACTAGTCAACCACAGTATTTGAGGAACGTGTCGGTGAAAGGTGAACCGGGTCAACAGTCAAATACCGCAACAACTAGTTCGACCAGTGTTAAAAATTTAGAAAAAAGTGAAGTGCAATCAAAATTAAGGTGTTTTAATTGTAACAATTTAGGGCACTACGCTTCAGCATGCAAACAACCAAAACGAGAGAGAGGCTCTTGTTATGTCTGTGGCAGCAAGGAGCATAGGAAAGCCGATTGTCCGAAGATCAAAACGGAATCAACAGCTTTAGTGGTAGAGGAATGTAAGCATACTTTGATACCATGTTATGAAATTTTAGCAAAATTAAGTAAATGTGACTCTTTTGTAAATGCTGTTATTGATACAGGGAGTCCAGTTTCTTTATTAGTTGATAAAGTTATTCCATTGAATGTTGTTATTGCCCCTTATGAAAACCAATTACAACTTCAGGGAATCAACAAAAGTAAAATAAAAATTATTGGTCAATTAAGGCAAACAGTGCAAGCAGAAAATTGCAATGTGGATATCAATTTTTATGTCGTACCAGCAGGTACCATGGCCTTTAATTGTTTGTTAGGCAGAGATTTTGTGGCCGATGAGAGTATCGACATAAAATTCGAAATCCCTGTCAAAATTAGAAGTAAGGTTTTAGAAGTAAGCAATTTAGAAATACCCGAAATTTTGAGTATAACTGTTGAAGAACCTGATTTAATTGAGTCTTTAGATATTAACGCTGATATTGGTTGGGAAGACCAAAACAACATTAGACAAATTATGGACCAGTATTATGTAAATGATGAGAGGCCTAATGAGCCAGTTACAAATTTAGAAATGAAATTAATTGTTAAAGCGAATCATCAACCATTTTATCGTAATCCGAGACGACTTTCTTATAGCGAAAAAGAATCGGTTAGTGTTATTATTAACGATTTACAAAAACGAGGTATAGTTAGACCAAGCGATTCACAATACAGTAGTCCTATTGTATTGGTTAAAAAGAAGTCGGGCGACCTTCGAATGGCAGTTGACTATCGCGAGTTGAACAAGATAACATTACGAGACAATTTTCCCATTCCAAGAATTGACGATCAGATAGACAGCTTACGCGGCAAAAATTATTTTACGCGACTTGATATGAAGGATGCATTCCATCATATTCAGTTACATAAAGATTCGATTCAGTACACCTCATTTAGCACTTTTATGGGTCAATTTGAATATACAAAACTTCCTTTTGGTCTGACAAATGGTCCATCTTTTTTTATGCGATTTATTAATTCAGCATTTAGGGAATTATTAGCGAAAAACAGTATTATGATTTATTTAGATGACATATTGATAGCCACTCAGACAATAACGGAAAATTTAAATATTTTAATTGATGTGTTAAAAATTTTAGTTTCAAATAAATTAGAATTGAAGTTTGCAAAATGTACGTTTTTACAAACGGAAATAAATTACTTGGGTTATTTAATTAATGCCAATGGAATACGTCCAACTACCGAAAACATTAGCGCCGTTGTGGAATATCCGATTCCAACAACTTTTAAGCAACTACACAGTTTTTTAGGTCTCATATCATATTTTAGAAAATTCATTTACGATTTTGCAAATGTTGCTAAACCCTTATACGACTTACTAAAGACCAAAGTCGAATTTAAATGGAGTGAACAGGAATTATTATGTTTTGAAGAGCTAAAGCAGATTTTAGCGTCTGAACCATTATTAGCTATTTATTCTCCTAAAGCAGAAACCGAATTGCATTGTGATGCCAGTTCTTCTGGATTTGGTTCATTAATGATGCAAAAGCAACCTAACGGGAAATTTCACCCAATTAGTTATTTTAGTAAAAGAACTTCTGACGCGGAATCAAAATACCATAGTTTCGAGTTGGAGGCACTTTCCATAATTTATTCCTTAGAACGATTCAGAGTATATTTACAAGGAATTCCATTTAAAATCATAACCGATTGCAACAGTTTAAAACAAACATTAGAGAAAAAAGAGGTTAATCCAAGAATATTAAGATGGTCACTAATTTTATTAAATTATGATTACACGTTAGAGCATAGGTCAAGTGAAAGAATGCGACATGCAGACGCTTTAAGTCGTCAAAATAGCATTTTTATAATCTCTGAAAATAGTTTAGATAGAAATTTGTCAATTTTGCAAGGTGTTGATAAAGAAATTCAAGCACTTAAGATTAAGTTACAGAAACAGAACGATAAGCATTTTGAAATGTGTAACGGGTTAGTTTACAGGAAACAAAAAGATAAGCTATTATTTTATGTCCCTGATAGCATGGAAAATGCTATAATTAGAAATAGTCATGAAGCAATAGGACACCAAGCCTTAGACAAAACATTGGAATACTTATTGCGAGCATATTGGTTTCCAATGGTTAGAAAGAAAGTTTGCTCATTCATTAAAAATTGTTTAAAGTGTATAACTTTTTCTGGGAATCCAAACAAAATCGAGGGAAAGTTACATGTAATTGATAAGGGAAATATTCCATTTCAATGCATACACATAGACCATTATGGACCCCTGGAAAGAACCAGGTATAACAAAAAATATGTTTTCGAAATAATTGATGCATTTACTAAATTCGTTAAATTTTATGTTAGCAAAAGTACGGACACAGAAGATGTCATAAAACATTTAAAAAGTTATTTTATTAATTACAGCAAACCATTACGAATTGTATCCGACCGTGGTAGCGCCTTTACGTCAAAGAAATTTGAGGAATTTATGCAACAGGAGCAAATTAAACACGTATTAATTGCTACTGGAACCCCACACGCGAACGGTCAAATCGAAAGGATTAATAGATCTTTAACTCCTATTTTGGCAAAATTATGTGATTCACCAAAAGAATGGGATCGCGCGATTACGGATGTTGAATTTGCAATTAACAATTCAGTAAACCGAGCGACGGGAGAAACCCCATCCCGATTATTATTTGGGATTAATCAGTTAGGTTCGATAGGTGACAATTTACGAAGTGAATTGGAATCACAGGGTACCATTGAAAGGGATCTTATAAAACTTAGAGAAGGTGCTGTTAAGCAGATTGAGTTAGCAAATAAGTATAACGAAACTTATTATAACAAAAAACATAAAACTCCTATTCAGTATAATATGGGCGATTATGTTGTTATTAAAAATGTCGATGTAACTCCAGGAGTTAATAAAAATTTATTGCCCCGCTATAGAGGTCCGTATGTTATCAAACAAATTTTAGATCATGATCGTTACGTAGTAATTGACCCCGAAGGTCAACAGTTAACTCAGTTGCCATACGAAGGTGTATGCTCACCCGAGAATATGAAACCGTGGTTACCTGAAGTAACACATACTTAATATTTTATTGTTAATTTAAGAAAATTTGTAAACTTAGAATTAAGCTTTTTTTGTTAATTTCAGTAAGTACCTACATTGATTGAGGACAATCAGAGTCAGGATTGCCGAATTATAGTCGATGTATGTAAGAAGGCGCGCATGACTCCCTTATTGTAGCGTACCTGTTAGTTAAGAAGTAGTAAGTAGTTAGCTATCGCTCGAGGAGTACGTAGTTATCTACCGCTCGAGGCGAATGTATGTTTTGTGCTAATAAATTTATGAAAACTTATATCCTTTTATTTATGTTACGAGCCCTGGTTACGAGTAGTTTGAAAGAGTGTCGACTACATAAGTGCATTTTTGATTATCAGTAACAATTTGACTACGTTGCCATGAAAACTTTGTTGTTTTGCTTCATTCATTCGTTCATGCTTCGCATTCGGACATTTACTAATAACAACAAAGTTTAAATATAGTAACGTAGTCAAATTGGATGATAATCAATAATGCACGTAATAAATTCGGTAAGACTATTGCACACATTAGAATTAGACACAATGTAACAGTAAATAATATTTAAAAAATTCTGTCATGGTTATTACGTTATAAATAAGAGCAACGTACACAATTATCAAAAATTATCAAATTGCATATGTGCAATTATCAAAGCAACTTGAACAATTATCGCTTAATTCTAACGCCATTGGTTAGAGTTGATCGGATCGCTAAATATCATTGGTTCATGTTAGTCATGTGACACATGTGTGCAATAGTCACCCAAATAAACCGGTCAAGAACTACCCTTAATTTTGTAATTAACAAATCAAAATTGTATTTAATGTTAGTTTCCTCCAACTAGGGTTGCCATCTCTAAAATCTGGCAACCAGGACAAGAAGCGTGAAAACCCCGGACTTTGGAGGTTAGAACCCGGACATGCCAACAGTGTTTTTTTTAAGTTGCTCAGTAAAATAACAAATAGTTTTAATAAATCAACTTTTTATTTTTTTTTTCATACAATTTTAAACTAAATTAAAAACTTTTAAACCCGGACCACAAATAAATCCCCGCCCGGACGCCCTTTAAACTAGGACAAATCCGGGGAAACCCGGACGGATGGCAACCCTACCTCCAACCAATATTTTCCAAGCAGTAGTTCAAAAATTCGGATTCGACGTAGTTCTGCACTCACAACAATTTTCGAATAATTCAACAAGCGCCAGAGATCCAGAGGATTTCGCAGCGCTTAGTTATGTAATAAGAAAACAGCGGTTTTAACCGGTTAAGTACACCGTAGGTCACAGAAAAATACAAAAAAAGTTGAACAATTATTTAGACACATTGTTATCTTATGGGATACCCCTTTTGTTTTATAACTTTTCTCAAATGTTTGGGTATGTTAAAAATAATTTTTTTCAAATAGTCTTTATTAATAACAGCCCATTCCTCTTGCAATCTTCGAATCAATTGCTGCTTGTTGGTTATAGGGGCGGTTCTTATCCTACGATCTAATTCATCCCATAGATTTACTAAGGGATTAAAGTCGGGAGACTGCAAAGGAGGATGTAAGATTTTGGAACATTTATATAACAAATATTCTTGCACTAAATGGAAATTATGTTTTGGATCATTGTCCTGGTAAAATTTAAAACTATTTTTGATGCCCATTCGGGCTGCACTTTGCACTAAATTGTTTTGTAGCAGTTCCAAATATTTATACTTGTCCATAATTCCGTCGATTACTATTAAATTACCCACCCCCTCAGTAGATATACACCCCCAAACGTGAAGATTTCCGAAACCGGGTTTTTTCGAATTTTGCAACACCATGGTTCGACGATCAGAACCGAAAATGTTATATTTCCTTTCGCCTGCAAATAAAACATTATTCCACCACGATATGTCTTTATTTTGGAAGTCTTTGGCGAACCAAATACGTTTCCTTCTATTAACTTCACTAACAAAGGCCTTTTTTCTAGTCACTAGACCGTTACACCCCTTTCTTTTTAAAACCCTACGAATTGTTTCCAAATGGACATTTTTCCCTAGTTCTTGTAGCACTTCAGTTTTTAATGTTGGTGCACTAATTCTAGGATGTTTTTTAACTTTCTCCGCAATATAGTTTTCTTCTTGACAACTTAATTTACGTGGACGGCCAGTTTTTATTTTAAAATCAATTCGATCTTCGACTTTATAACGTTTTATAATATCCCCCACCGTACTCTTGCTTATATTTAGAAGTTTTCCAATATCACGTAGTGATTTACCCTTGGCGTGATGAAATATTACGAGTTGCCTTAAATCAAAACTTGTATTTTTACAATTTTTACGCTCCATCGTAATAGAATTTCAATGTCAGGATTCAAACTGATATTGAACTGTTTAAGACTGCAGAAAAGTGCAATATTTGAATTATTATTAATCTTATGTAATTCTATGAACTCATGAGTATCAAATTATTAAAATGTTATAATTTCTATTTGTAATTATATTTTTTCAAACTTTTTTTGCGTTTTCGGTGACCTTAAGGAATACTTTATCAAATGATAATAGGGACACCACTGTTCCACTGAAATACATGGAAATTATTGAACTTTTATTAGGTGCCCGGGTTATTTTGCAAGTTAACTGTACAAAATTTAAAAAATTCGTTTTATCCACTACTGCAGAAAGAAAATTGGTTTCAAACATTGCAGATAACGCGGCAGTTTTTTGTTCTGTTTAGATTTGCAGTTTTTATTATGCACCTTTTTATCAAGCTACAGCTGCCTGCAAAATAATAGCACTGTTATAATTAATTATAATATAACAAAGAGGATAATCTTGAATATTTATCTAATTTGAATTGCTGATGTGCTATTCCATATTATGCACAGGTAAGATTAGAAGTTGAAAATAGCTTATCAATGGGTTTGTTATACAGCGTAAGTAATGTAATTTACTTCAAGTTTTTAGTAAGGCTTATTGATATTATTTCGAGAAATGGGACGTGGAAAACATTGCAAGCCAGAAAGCAAAATCTAATTTGCATATTAATAAATTTAAGATGGAAAAACCTACAAATAAATTCAAGAAATGATTGGATGCTCGAAAAAAATGATCTTAAGAGCGCGCTGCAAATTTTGATGCAAAAACATGTTTCAATAGATGGCATACCCTAAAATATTAATCTTTTATAGTTATATTTTCACCAAAACAGAATTCTAATAATTTATAAAAGTCATATGAATAAACGATAACTAAGCTAGGCAATAAGGAAGTTTGAGCTTCCAATGTTGAATATTTACAAGTATATTCCAAAAAGACATGCACATGTGAAAATATTGAATATATTTAAAAATATTTATCTTTGAAAGTTCAAACTTCCTTATTGCCTAGCTTAGTTGTCGTTTATTCATATGACTTTTATAAATTATTAGAATTCTGTTTTGGTGAAAAGATAACTATAAAAGATTAATATTTTAGGGCACGCCATCTGTCGAATCATGTTTTTGCACCAAAATTTGCAGCGCCCTCTTAAATGCAAGAATTACGAAAGAAACGGTTGAAACACAGGGTCGTACGATATTCTAAAACCAACCCAAAAATGTCGGTAACGCAAATAAAAAAAAAATGACTTGAATGCACCAGCAAGTGTAGCATTACATCAAAGGTTGAACGAATTATCAGAAGACTCCACTGTTGAAGCAATGCCATACTGACAAGAGACTAACATTTGCAAAAGCGCTTGTTACATGGCTTCTTGCAAATAGAGCAATATTTTATGGACGGACGAAAGTAAGATTCTTTTTATGCTAATATTAAATCACGGAGAATTACGTAACAGCCCAACACAGAATACGATCCAAAATATAAAGTAAAAACTTAAAAAAACATGAATGGTGCAGAATCATGCTTGGGGGTGGCACTCAAATGGGTCTTCCAGCAAGACAATGACCCAAAACATACTAGTAAAAAATATTTGTAGATGTATGATTTTCAATGTTCTCATCTCAAACCTTGAGAAATTGAGAACCTCTAGACTAGACAACATCAAAAAAGCAGTTCCTGTTGTTAAGCCGAACAATAAAAATGAACTCGGGTGTATTATGGAATGATCATGGATTGAAAAGAGGTCCGTGATTGAAATACATCAGGAGAGATGCCAGATTCTTGTTAATTCAATGAATCGCCATTGTGAGGCAGTTATTAACCCTGGAACGTCACTGATCATCTTTATTTGCATTAACTTATATGGCATTTGGGGTCTCAGAGACCCCAGGTGACGTTTAAGGGTTAAAAATAATGGGGCTTACTGCAAAGTATCAATACGAAACTCTTCATTACTTACACAGCTATTATTTTGAACGCACTGTATTTCGCGTTTTACATTATCACTAAAATATTACGTCCAAAATGGAGTTTGAAATTATTCTGTGTGGTAGCGTTTTGTTAATGTAAAACGCGAATGCCCCCCCAGACCCCTAAGTGTTTGAGGTATTTTGCATTTTCGCGATTTAATGTTAATAAATTGACCTAGCCTCATAAATTATTTTTGCAGGGTTTGTTTACAAGTTTAACAGTAAAATACTTAATACATTTTTTATTATTTTACCCCCCACCCTCAAAAATCACTGCCTGTGCTTAGAATTCTTTCACGATTTTTGCAGTATTCACAGATTTAACATTAATAAATTCGTAGTTTCAAAAATTTTAGACAAATTGTCAGGTAGGGAAAGAAACCCCTCTGTTTCCTTTCCTTGCAAGAAAATAACAAGAGGACTTTTCGAAATTCCTAACAAAGTAACGTCTCGTTACTGGTATCCTATTCGCGTTTTACATACCCGTTGGTGGCGCCACCATCACGAAAATATTGCATCTAAAATGGAGTTTGAAATTATTCCGTGTGGGGCAGTTTTGTTAATGTAAAACGCGAATATAATAGCATATAGTAAATGTGGTTCAAGAATGAGTAATAATCAATTAATCATGAAATTTAAAAGTAAATCTATGTTATCACAAGAATTTTTTGTAGTCCTTTTTTGTATGGATCATCAAGGTTCTACAGCAGGGGTCGACAACCTTTTTTTGTAAGAGGGCCAAATATTTTACGTGGAGATTAGTGCGGGTCGCACTTAAAAGAAAAGGTCATTTGTTTTAGAGTTCACGTAATTAATTAGAGTTCACAATTAAAAGTGAACAAAGATCTACATTTTAAAGTGGAATTCAAACCAGGGCATAAAAATGTAATCAAACCTATGGTCCAAATCCAAACTCCCTATTACTACACTGACTACCTGTACAAAGAAACCGATTCCGATTGCAAAGCCTCTGTGCAAACAGGTGGCGCTAATAAATTGAAAGGCATAAAAATTTTGAAAGCAAGATTTACAATAGGCAGTTTTTGACGTCAGCCATGTCCTTGAAATTTAAACTCCTCGCCGTAAATTCTGCATTGGGTAATGTCACAGGTGGTCAAACATTTGATCCCGCCAAATGCTTAATCAGATTAGCCCAAGTGTGAATTTTTGTGATTTTTTTATCCAGCTTTTATTCATCTCGTTAATATTTTGAAGTCGCAATATTTTACTTCAAAAATAAACGTTTTAATTTTAAATAGTTCAAAAAAAGGGACATTCTTGATAATAACCTTTTTGGCATGTTCATTATAAGAGATTACACATAAAATAATCTTTGTTTAGTGGCTGTTTATAAAAATTTCACTTACCATCAGAATTATTTCTCGATGGAGCAATCGATGACGGAGCACTCAACGCTTCCGGATTTGCAACCGATTTGTTCATGCCCTCGGCCAGTAATTGTGAATACTTTTCGGTTTGATCTACGATAAATCTCAACTGTTGATCCATGGCTTTTTTTCTCTTTTCCGCTAACCGTGTGTTTTGTTTATAATCGACCAATTTTTCAACGTTACTCCAAAATGCTTTAACTTCTTTCGCACAAAATGCAGCCACCCTTCTCAGATGTTGTTCTTGTGCTTTTTCAGCTTTTTGAGCCGCCAACGATTTATCTTGGAAATATTTTTGGACCATTTTGGCGCATTTTTTAGCAGCAGCTTTCTTCCATTTCCGTTCTTGTGCAAAATCCGCAGCTAACCAAACCATTTCTTCCAGTAAGTAATCCCAATGGGCCTTCCCTCGAGGCATTTCCTGACATTTCGGCAGCCTCTTTTCCGACCACAAACCATCCTTTTGTAAATCCGTTATTCTATGAACCACGTACGCTTCTTGTTTAGCCTTTTCCATTATTTGTTCTTGGTTATTACTAACCGAATAATTTGAAGAGGGACGCGATTTGATCGTAGCACTTGGTGTCGAGGAAACAGCCTTTGTTTGATCTACCGTTGGAGCAACCGTGGTACTACTTGAAGTAGTCGCCACCACAACCACATTATTATTCGATGAGTTTGTTTGTATTTCCGATTTAACTATTGTCGCGGGAGTTTCGACATCGTCCTCCACTTCCTTAGGATCAATGGCGTTATCTTTAAGGTATGTAAGGAAGTGTTGAGTTTTTGGCCTTTTTGCGAACTGCGGAAGATCTAAAATATTACCCGAAGTTTCTAAATAATACTTTTCCATTAAATGTTCGTTATATTTCTCGCGAACAATTTTGGATTTCACATTTCGATGGTCTATAAGACGACGCACTTTTGCACTGTAACTATCCCTGTCTTCCAACGAAGTTGAAGAACGCTTCAACGATAATCTGGGTATCGTTGAATGAGCAGTAGTAGCAGGCAAAGAGTCGACATTGGCATATAGTTGCGTTTTCACTGCAGTAGGTCGTGACTTAATCAATGCATTGACGATATTTTGATTTGCAACACTGGGCCTTAAGTTACTTTGATTATTAGTTCTGGATGGTGTTAAACTAATAATTCGTGTGAGACCACCTTGACTTAATGTTGCAGTAGTTCCTTGTACATTCGTACTGCTTATCTGCAATTAGATAACACGTGTGATTAGAATGAATAGTAAAAAAATAAAAGCGATATAATATGAAACATTCTTAGAATATTACAATACATTCTATTCTGAGGAAGCACAACATGTTTAGCTTTACAGTGACCAAGCATAGGAAGTATGTAACTGATACCAGTCTCATTTATAACAACAAAAAATCGAACTTCGACCAAAACAATAATAATTGGCCTGCTATTTTCAAATTTCATCGATTTTTAAAATTAAAAATACGCACCAAATTTTCTCCTTTTTCTCTGCAATTTATCATATTTTCGACGTCAACATTCAGGTAGTATGGAAAAATTAAAACTATACTACATTTTACGTACACTAAACACTATTAATTACGGAACATGTCAACCACAACAATCTAATTTGCACAAAAAATTGAAAGAGTAAAGCCAATTTTACAAAGTCGACTATTTTTGATAGAAAATGTATGTGGAAAATTGCTAGGTAATAAAATTGAAACCAACATACTCGATTTTATTAACAATTTATCGGGTATTATTAATTTATACACTTTATATAATCAAATTTTTATTATTATTTAAAGCTTAACAAAAAAACTTAATATTTATTTATTACTATAACACTACCTATATAAAATATATCAATTTTTAAACTGTGAAATTAATTGAATTAACATTTATTAAGTTCACGAAACAATAAAGATAAAATATCTTCTCATGAGCTTCTACCAATGGGTTACTCTACAATATAATATCAAAATTTTCTGGTGTAAACTTGACTTATTTATTTTGAAATTATTCGTTCCTCAGTGCAACTGGTGCAACCATGAGCGCAACCATAGTAAAAAATTGCACTGTGGTGCAATACGAATCAAATATCTCATAAACAGGGGCGGATCCAGCAACTTTTTCAAGGAGGGGCGATTCCATACATTGAAAATAAAAATACAAAAATATAACCCTCTTTATATTATTTTCTTTCAGTATTTTTGTTTTTATGCTTAATAGCATATCGCAACAGCAATAGAAATCATAGAAATTACGAGACTGATCAATATCAGACCGATTCGAAAATGTATTCAAAAAGAAAACTATAACAAATATAAATTTAACCACCAACCGTTATGATTATTTTGTGGTGTTTAATGAATTTTAATCATTTCAAATTATTTCTGATAATCCTGCTATTCTGCCAATTGTTTCAAAATGTCGGTTAAAAGCAGAAAGTTTTTAAAATTTAAATTACCAAACCAAATTAGCTGAATTTTAATTCTCCTTCAAATGTCAAATAACATCAATGACAGTATCAGTGATAAGAAATCATTTATACTTTTCCTATTACTTTAATATTTTTAGTTCTTGTTTAATATTTTATTTTAAAATATTTTTATAAAAATAAAACAACTGGTTTTATAAAAAATAGATATTATGGTAATTTAAGAAAGAAAAACATGAATGTTATTTTTAATACTAATGAAATAATTTCGGTTTCAATTAAAATTTTCAAGAAATCCAATACAAAATTGAATCCCTCTCAGAAGAAGTTTTAAATTGAGATAAACCGGAGGTAAAACATTGAATTAAGTAGTACATCATAATATTCTGTAACCCCATTGACCCAGCTATAAACAGGCCCGGCGTGAATATGCGGGCGAAAATACGGCGGCATTAAGCCCCGCAATAGCCTCTATAATCCTAATCCCAATAACGTTCAAACTTTCTTAAAATAAATAAAATTACAATTTTGTACGTACTTTTTCGCGGTTTATACCGTTATTCTTAAAATAGACTTTGTATTTGATATGAAATGGAAAAACCCATTTTATTTACAGATAAATTCACAACAACGGACATTTTTCTCACTCTCCATCCAGAATTTCACACTAACGAATTACCAGTCTGCAAGTTTACTAACAGACTAATGTATGAATAATAAAGATCTAAATGGAAAGAGTATTCCACCTTAACGTGGAATACTAACCACGGCACAAATAATTCGGGAGAAGTGGAAATCATTTCCTTTCGCCCCACACCAAATTAAGTGTACAATATAAAAATAAATTTTCTTTTCCAAAATTGTAAAGCAGTCCTTGACGGTCAACATACCTATTATTGCAATTAAAATCATATTAACCTATGCCACTGTATTTTTCATATTATACGATATTGAACCCTGGTCTAGACTCGAGAGCAGCGATTGGCAACCGAGTTAAAAGTATTTTCTTCTATCCTTTTCTATGATTAAAAAATTGTTCATTTTGATTGGCTCTTGCTAGCTTTCTACCGAAGCAAGGCAAGACTCCACTTCATTGTGAACGCCGCTTAATTTTACTAGTCCGCGAAGAAATTCTGACATTATTTAAATTTGCTCAGCTCATTTATCAAAATTTTTTAATAAGTTTAAAACATTTTTGCATCTGATTGGTCTAGCATTTACTTGTGCTAACCACTTCATATACATCGTCGTGTCTGACACGTCCACTACCAAGCGCGTCGCATTTAGCGTTACCACCCTCAACCTCAATTTGTACTCTTATTTTTGATATTAAGAAATTCAATAATCAATCTTTAGCCTGCGTACACGAACGCAGTGAACGCTGGTTTCAGATCCAGTTTACCCGCTTCTATCTTTGCATTGAATAAATACATAAAATTGTATTCAATTGTACTTTGAAATGCACGTTTGTTCCTTTCAAACAGACGAAATAATTGTCGAGAGGAATAAAAGAATTGACATAGGTCTGGTGTTTCTCAGTGTGCCAATACTAAAAGTAAAAAAATGTATCATGAGAATAATTATATTTTGTTTTAAAAATAGGTCATAAATTTTATGTCTCCATAAAGTCATTGCAAATGAGTTCACACACCTAACCACCCCCCTCCCAAGTTGCACTACAGGCTATTATTCCGCTGGGAATGCAAACCAGGATTAAAAACCACCGATGTATGATAAATTAGAGACAGGCTAGTTAGGCAAAACCAGATCTGACTTAGGAGAAGCCCTAAACTCGCCAATAGAGAAAGTTTACTACCAATTAAAATGTTTATTAGCGTTAATAAACTAATAAACCAGGTAAACCAAAGACAATGATGCCGGTCCTGGCTTTTATATTTATCGACGTTATTACCCTAAAATAACGATAATATCAACTATGTCAAGGCGATAGGATTATTATTGCCTGCTACTAACTAGCATTATCCGTAATTAAAACATTAGGTTGTCATAGATGGAAAGCCAAACTAAGGATGGTAACACTGCTTTTAAAAAAACTACAATAGCCATGTCAGTATAATGTGGAATTATGTAATGAAAATCAGATATTTTGATGAAATAAAGACGATTAGAGGTATTATTTATATAGGTTTTAGAACAGTTTTGCTCGATTGTATCTCAACCCTTCCAAACAAAACAAATATTAAACAAAAATTTAAGTGATATTTTTTTAAATAGAAAAAATTAACGATTTAAGAGTAAACAACCTGGATAATTCTTCAAAAACTAGGAAATGTTATGAAAATGAAAAACGTTCAAGGACAAAAAATGCTGCAACAGTTTTCCCCAATTCAATTAACAAAAAGTTTGTGTCTAAACAGACCATATTTGCCGATCTTTTTTTAGGTCGAAATCTATTTAATTATTTGTGAGCTGAACAACCCATAATCGACAAATGCTAAAAGGTGAAAAAAAGGAGCCGTAATGCCGCAGAGCTCGAAAGTCAGTGGACCAGCTAGTTTTTTTATACCAGGGTCCAGGGTTGTTCGGAATGTACGTAGCCTAACAAAGAGGCGAGTGTTAACTATGACAATATAGTATGATTAATCTATTAGTATTTTGTTTGGCAACTAAATCAGCGCCATAAGTGATTTTATCTACAAAGGAACGGTAAGTTGCAAGCAGTATAATTCCAAAAACGGCTACTAACACAAAAACGATTAAAAAAGTTTACTGTAAAATGCTCACGAATCACGATAGATACCTCGTAGGCATCTTCCGTGGTTTGAATTTCACATTAAGCTGTAGGAACCGTAGGTGGTAGTTGTTGAAATACTGTGTGTTTGTCCGACCAGTTGAAAGAGAGCAAACATCAAGAAATGTCGGTGTCACTGAATTTTGTGCGCGCTCTAGTTCCCACACCAATACGAATTTCACAACCAAATTTCATATTATTTAGTACTTTTATATGGAGATTTAGAGCTGATTAGATTTTGGATGACAATGGTCCACGGAAACTTGAGAGTGGGAGTGAAGCGCACGAATGGATTAACGAGGTGTCACTGTTTTTTTTTTTTTTTAAGATTTACTTTATTTTTGTAATTCAAGGGTTTTTAAAAAGAAACGCTTATTTGATTTTAAATTATCTATTAAACAAAAATCTCTTTTAATTTTGAATTACTTTTTTTCTTAATTTATTACTATTCCAGGGACACTTGCTAGCAGGGGATAGGACTTCACATCCGGGGACGGTCTTTTATAATATGCGTTACAGGTTACACGATCGTCGTTGGTGAAGATTCAAATGCTATGAAATCATAAATATTTTGTTAACAAAACTTTTGACACGTATAAAACTAAAAAAAATGTAGCACGATGAAAAATGTACACGTGTACAAAGAGTATACGGAAGATCATTGGTGCATCGTGAAATATTCAGAACTAGTCAGTGCTGCAGGATCATTAAATTTATTTTCCCAAGATTTCATTTTAAAAGTTGCCAGATTTCAGCAGAATCCCCTCCCCCAGATTTTTCTTTTTTATATTTTGCATTTCCAATTTCCCCAAATTTAAGTTATTTTAACATTTTTTCTCCAATCTCCAAATGATTCCTCAGACCTGGAACTAATTCCGAATACATTCAGGATTAATTCTGAACTATTAATACGTAAATTTACGTATGCGTAACCGGGAATCTATTCTGAATTTTTTATTACCGCTAACGTTTAATGAGCATGTTTGATATAAATACTTTTAACCTTTTAACCTTCATCCGCTCGCGCATTTAAGAGTTGAAATTTGCCGTTTTGAATTTTCTCTCACATTTCCTTCCAGAGCGTCAGAGAGGTGGAAAGGGCTTGTATTCTTTAATTAATATCTCCTCCGCTAGACCATGCCCGTGTTCTGTTTAAAAAAGCTTCACCAGCCGGCTCAGTACAGCCACAAACTACCCTACTACTTGTCTCACTGCGGCCAATTTGCCGCGTACGCGAGCGGATGAAGGTTAATTCAATTTCGAGCCGCTTTCGCGCTTTGCAGATTGGCAACCTTACGTGCCGGTAAGCACAATTTATGCAATCATTCGCAGTGCAATAGCAGAAATTCTAGTTAATTTAATTGCATCGAACGACGACATTATAAATCCGCATATCGCCGGATCTCTGAACTAATCCATAATTAAATCGTTTATTTGAGGAACTACACAACATATCCATACGATTTGTGATGAATTGTGTAGTTTCTCAAATAAACTCTCAAATAAACGATTCAATTGTTAGGCGAACAAAGTTATTATTATTAATAATTGCTGATGGTATTAAATTATTACGGTACAATTTCAATACAAAGCCATCAGATTTAATTTATCTGCAAGGACACTAATTGAATCATACTGATGCAGATCAAAGTTTTGGTCTAGCAGGTGACTGTATTGAGTAATAAAATTATTTTTGACCAAAAAAGTTGTATTTTATTAGTTACACCATGTAGTACTTTCAGAATATCCCTCGTATCTGCGCTATAAATGCAAGTAAATTAAAAATGTTCTTTTACGCGGACTTCAGTAACTCGACCCTCTGGTAAAGCGGACCACTAAATTCCTAATTAAAATTTAGCGGACCACTAACATTATTAAATAATATAGTCGATAAATTTTATCGACCATTTTATATACTTTTTTGTAAGTGAGCTTAGCAAATTTAGATAATATCTGAATTTATTTGCGGACCATTAAAATTACGCCACGGACCACCGGTTGCCGACCGTTGCTTTGGTGAACATAGGCACCAACCACACTGGGGATATAAGAATTAGTTATATTTACCCAAGTCTTGACAAAACGTCAAAACAAAAAGAAGAGTAAATAAATTTTAAAAAAAGTTTGATGTATACGCTGTGATCTCATCAGTTCGTAAACGAAATCAAATAAATAAAACATTGAGCAAACGAAAAATAAACATTGCTGTTTTTTTTAATAAATTAATAATGAGAGTCATTAAAGCCGGTCCTGCATGAAACCTGTCATTTCAAATTAAATTTTTAAATTGCACGATACTTCGTAGGTAATATTCAGATTGTTCTTGTAAATAATAATTAGGTAGAAGGTTTCCATTAATTATTTATCAAAACAAAATTATCTTGTATTTTGATGCAGACACAATTTCAAAAACAACGTAGTTCTAACTTCAAAATTTTTTTATATTGATACGAAGTCGACAACAAAATGTGAAAATAGATAAGAAAACTTCATTAACGAGTTGAAATTAATATGCACAAATTCAGACGCGAATTTCATCCAATCAAATAATACGTTTAAATTTACCGCGTCAATGTATGATTAGAAAATGATGTAAAATTTTGAATGTTTCACTTTCTAACACGGAACGTTAAACACAATGGACAAGTCAAGGAAATAATTGAAAAGCGAATTTATTTAAAATAAAATGATTCACGATAATTAAAAACACTTGAAAATTATTTAAATTTATTTACCTGTGTTAATGCTGGCATTCCGTGAGATGTTATGACAAACTGTGTCCCTGCTACCTGTGCAATTCGAACTGGATGATGATCCATCAGGGGACGGGATGTTATATTATCCCGTGGGGGCAGAGCACCACTTTGCCCTGCCCCCGAACTTTCGTCACTCATTTTTTACGGTACTAGAAATAATAATTTTAAAATTAGGCGCTTGTTTTCAAAATTTAGGACTAAAGAAACAAAATAAAAATCTGAATTGTGTGCGGAAGGGTAACAATTAAATTTGAAAAAATAAACAAATGCAGTGTCGCTCATTTAAATAAATAAATAAAATCGTTTGGCGCGCCCAAAAATTGGCGCGATATTTTTAATTTAAAATACAAATTCGGCGATAACAATTAAAAAAGAAAACATTTCAAGTTTTGTAAGAATTTATTATTGCATAAGTGAGAGTAAAATATACAATTACAAAATATAAAATTTCAAATCAATACCTAAAATGACGCAGGAATTTATATCGACTAATATAGCAAATGTCTGGTATAACTGAGCTATTCGAGCCGCTTCGATTAGGAATTTACTAAAAAAGTACGAAAATATAATGGAATATTTATTATTAAAAGTGTTTTGAGATAGCAAAATCTGTTTAAAAATGAACGTTTAGAAGTGAATTGAAATATTGTGAAAGTGACCTCGCGTACGTTTAGGTAGACAAAGAACTATGGGGCAGCCATGTTATGCGTAATACTCCCGACGGATCGAACTTACCCATAATGTAATCACAAAATTTTGGTGCCAAAGTAACCCATCCGCGGAAAAAAATTACACAAACGTTTAGATTGACATACGAGGATTAATTGGGTACTTCACGTTATAAGGACTCACCAAGATATTTGCAATATTATCTCATTGTACACGTACACATAAAGGACCCATCGTCCTTACATAAACATGGCGACGAATAGTTTCACAATTCACCACTGCTCGCAAGCAAACGCCCAAAACGACTTTCGGTTTCCACGCATGAGCCCGGATTCCCTTCCACCGACCGTCCAGACAGCCCGCGCATGAGTAAAATTAACCAAATTCAAAATTATAATTATGTCGCGTTTAAAACTGGAGTCGCATTTTTTGTTGAATAAAAAAATTGTCGATGAATTGTTTGCTATAAATGTTTATTCTGTTCTCGATTTTGTCAAAGCCGAAATTAAACAGATAACTCGCGCAACTTCTTTAACCCACAAGGTATACCCACTTTTCCATTATTGTTGCATTTTTTTTTTGAAATTGGTTTTATTGCATTGTTGCAGGATGTACTTGAAATAAGAATGCATTTGATAAATAAAAATTCCGCTGTCGTTCAAAACGGACTAAATTACTACAACGATCTTATTCAGAAATCGGCCGTAATACCCACAGGAATAAAAAGGTAAACATACTAACCTAAAATTATGGAAAATCATAATAATCCATATTTGCTCGTTACAAAATTAGATTACTATTACTTCGTTAAATTCTTACACACCATACAGTGTGATCCAATTGATTCGCTTCTAAAACTTGCAAACCACCTGTAACAATCAATCACAGGAAACCTAACCGAAGGTCATTTTAATGATTTTATATTTTTTATTTAATAAATTCTTCTTTCGGAAGTTTATTCGGTGCACAATTTGTGATAACCCTAGGTTCTTCCCTCTTTTATATGACATCATCTTTAAGGTTTTGACATATTTTTTTTGTTCCAAAAGATTATGTAGTACTTGAAGTCTAAGAAAACTTGAAATTTTTTTCGATCGGGTTAGCTTTTTGTGCTGATATCCCTTCCACTGCTCGGTTGCTGGGAAATACCAAAATAATTCTTCCTTGGGAGGGAACATGCAAAACCAGTTAATTCTAAAAAACAATTTTTTTACGTCTAAAATTCATTTGGAAATTTTGGAGCAGGCGCGCAAGAGCAGGGGGGCATTGGTCTCCCTAAATCTTTGGGTCCTGTAGATGAAATTTATTAATTACTGGTCGCATTGCAGTAATGTAGTGTAGAATTTTTGACGCCTCCCTCCCCCCTTTGCTATAGTTGGTCTTCTCTTTCCCGAGTAACATAGCTTGGACTGCGACCTTCGCTCTTCTCTACCCTGATGATCTTTTGTAATTTTAATCCTCAATTTTCTTTTCAATCAAAGCAATTCCGATTTTTTATGAGTGCATCAGTCAGTACGAACTCTTGGCTGACTAAAGTGTTTTTCCCGTAGCTGGAGCCAGAGCACAAAAATTGTACAGTTCCAAATGATTTTTTTTGTTTTATATTAATTACAATTACATTTTTACACATTTATAACATATCTTGTAAAATGCGAAACTGAAAACCCCGGCGATGAGCAGAAGTGCGAGACCGAAGGCCGAGCTGTTTTGTGATGATGCTGGGCGGCCTCAGAAAATTAGGTAAAAATAACGGTCGGTTTTTCAGTGCGCACGTTTTCCAATAAAATGAGCACCCGAACCTCAGACCTCCCTATTAATTCTCTAAAATAGAACTTTGCAAAAACTATTCATTAAGGGCCCGATCCATGGTATAATAATAATACCGTGGCCCGATCTATCATTTGGACGACAACTTTTTCAATAGGTGGCGCGTTATCAAGATTTAGAATTGACGTCTTGCATTGGTTGGAAAAAATTAAAAAATTTCATTAGTTTCAAATAGTGCGTCTTTTGAAATCATTCAAATTATGGTCTAAACAAAACTTCATTTACAGCACTTACACTACTTGAAATTTAAACAATATTAATGCAGCGTATTAAAGATGCCATGACATAATTAAATTTTAATTAATTGTGTGTTTTTGATACAAAATTGCTAATTATTGACATAATTAAAAATGTTAAATCTGTTATCAAAACCAATTAAAAATTATATCATGACCTTTAGAAAATTCTCTTCTTTCCATTAAAAACAAATTCATCGCTGTATCTAACCAATTTTGAGCTCTAAATGAAGTTTTGGAACAGTCTTTAAAATCGCACCCTTATGTTCCTGAAAAATCTTCCCCTGGCCCAGAGCAACAATAATAATTAAGCAATTGAAAAATCGGGTACTCAGATTCAGATTTTCCACATTGTACTCCCTGGAAGGACAGGGGTGTAGACTTACGAAATAATTTAACGTGCTCGGTTGGGTCCATAGGACATTCCAAACACGGCCTCCAGGGCATGAAATCCGATATAATGCCGGATCAACGCACACATGCGTATGTGACCGACAGTGACAGACAAGTCACAAGCACATACGCACACCCCCCACTCACTCAGACCAGCTAGCAGGTCGTGTAGGCTCGCCAGGCCTTTAGGTTGAGGCGCATCCCTCTGTAGGGCGCACCCCGACCCCCTGCACACTCACCCACGGCCATCAACACCGTTCTAGCGCCCTACGACGGAAGGCACTCACCGAAAACTGCGAGAGCCGGCTGCAGGACTCCTCATCACTTACAAGCCGGCTCAGATCATCATCCGGACCATCCAGCGCCAAATCATTCCTGAGGTCTGAATAGAGTCGACACTCGAAGAGGATGTGCCGCCAGGTGTCAGGTTCACCACACGTACAAAGATCCGTATCTGACAGGTCACGCATGAATAAAATGGAGTTCATGCTACCGTGGCCCGTCAGCAAGAAACCCAGGAAAAGTCCAAAGTCGAACCAGGGGTTATTTACGACAAACAGAGCGTCACCAAAGAATGTTCTGGTGACCGCACCAAACTCGGAGTTGGACCATCGCTCCCGCCAAACAGCATAGGAGCGCTCCCGGAGTAAACACTTGAAAGCATTTTTTGGAAGGTCCCTATCGCCAATCGCCATCAGATCGTCGGGCAACTGATGAAGGCCCCTCTTAGCTCTATGCAACTCCGAACGCTCTCTGGCCAGCAAGTCCCAGGGAAGAGCACCTCCCAAAACTTGCATGCATGGTATCGGTGGATACCGTGCGACATACTCTAATGGTGGCGTACAGTGCAACCCGCTGACAGCGGTTTATTGCCACCCGAGCATAGGCCAGGCGCATGGATTCACCCCACACCCATACGCCATGCACGCCACCAGCAGCGAAAACGGGTACTGTGGTCCAGCGGGTACTGTGGAATACCCCAGCCATAAGTTTTGCTTACTTGATATATTCTCAAGAATTAAATTTGCGCCTTTATCAAATTGTTTCATCCCTCGTCTAATTTGTTCCGAACAACATACATCGACCGGTCCATCCATGACGAAGATTGGCGCGGCGTCATTATTTTTTACTTGACATTGCCTCGGGCCCCTAGAATTTTACGGGCCGTGTTCATTCGCTCTTCCAAACAGTATGCTGCATTATTGGGTTTACCCCATACTTGAGGGGTGAGAAGTTTTAGAATCACCCTTTTCATAATTTACAGCAAATACTACTGCAGCAATGTGCTTGTATTTTTTACTTATGCCAGCAACGCAGTTACAATCAGCTGGAAGTTTTTCCAGTGCCGAGTTGTCCATGTCTCAAGTTTTTTTGGCCCCATTTTAATTCTTACGGGAAATGGTCCCCGGACGTACATAGCACTTCTACTCACTGAATTGTTGCTCTGGATCATGACTCTGGATTAACAATCTATGATTACGTATTCAGATCATTTCTGAAACCAACCATAAGAATGTACCAATAAATTTTTAATTTTAGCTTGGATAACTTATTGGATGGTGGACTAAGAACAGGAAATATATATGAAGTTTGTGGTTTACCTGCATGTGGGAAAACCAGATTTACTTTAACAGTACTAAAAAATATAATTTGTTTGTTTGATCAGAATGTTTATTACATCGACAGTAAAATGAATTTCTGCGCTAAGAAAATGTTTCAAATCTTAAAGTCAAATGAAACCGACGAGGTTCGTATCTTAACATTCTTCCTAAATTGTATTAATTCAGAAATATTTTAATAGGCTAAAATAGGCAAACTTTTGTCAAAAATCTTGGTGAAACAAGTGAATACTTCTTACGATTTAATTAACGCTTTGTACGAAATTAAAAGCGAATTGTGCAATAATTTACAGCTACGATTGATTATAATTAATTCTTTACCACCTTTATTTTATCAAAATTCCGATTACATAGTAAATTATGGAAAAATGAATGATTTTGTCAATATAATGAATTTATTGGCGAAGGAATACCATGTGGCCTTTCTCGTGACAAATGTCATTACGGTGTGGTATGATGGTGGTTTTGCAGAAGACAAATGTCATACCGAAAAATTAGGATTGGGACGGTATTGGTCCACCATTCCACACATACGATTAACGTTGAAGAAAAGTAATAAATCTAATGAACACCAAATTACTGTCACCCATAGTAACGAAATTTCTAACGCAAATTGTTTAATTAATTTTAGTTAATTTATATCAACATTATTTTTGTAAAATAAATAAAGTTTATTTTTTTATCTACTTGACGTCACATGTTTAATTTATCTAGCAGGTAGTTACTGGTAAATTTAATTGGAGATTGATAAGCTAACTAGTGTGTAAATTAAAGTATTTCTTTACTATTTGCGTTTTTTTTAGTTTCCCCTGGCTACCGGTCTTTTTCAGAATCCATGACCTACGCCTTCACATGAATAAGAAGATAGTCTATTAACATCTTGGCCAAGTAAACTGAAGAGGTCATCTCCGGATTGTAACGGACTCTGGTCTCTGTTTGGGTTAACCCTCTCATTAGGGGTTGCGTTTCAGAGGGTAGTTTTTGTTGCACTGTATTAATGTTCTCGTCAACTTAATTGGTTCAAATTTATCTCCGTTATCCAACACTATAAAGTGATGAATGATGATTTTAGAAGTTGACACTCGACGCACTCTGATTGGTTGTTGTTGAAAATCCGTCCGAGAACATAATTGGTCAAACTTTACCTCCTATGATCCAGAAATGTTGTCATGTTTTTAATGAAGCCTGTTAAATAAAGAGAGATCCACCGGTTGAGCTTAGGTTAGTGTTAGGAAACGATATTTTTTAAATTAATGCCGCTAAAAAAAGAGATCCACTGGAGACTAGCAAACAGTAAAAGTCGCTACGTGCGCGCATGCGCAGTTACTCACGTCGAATGTGCGCACGCGCAAAAATTCCCGGCAAATGTGAAGCGTATTTAAATGTAAAGTGCGCGTATGCGCCATACTCAAGTCGAATGTGCGCCGCATGTGTGCAAAAATTAAATTTTTAGTTTTATAAACAGGACCGGATCAGAGTTTGGGGCTCAAATCTAAAACTTTATTTAACTCTTAACGGTCCTGTCATTAAAAAGCTTTTCCTAACATTAACCTAAACTCGACCGGTGGATCTCTTTTAACGGTTCCCCCATTTAAAATAATCGATTCCTAACACTAACCTAAGACGGAGGTGGATTCTAAGGTGGATCTCTGTTTTAAGGGTCCCCTCATTTAAAAACAGTCGTTTCCACACACTAACCTAAGCTCAACCGATGGATCTCGTTTTTCATGGTCCCCTCAATAAAAAAATGTTGTTTCCTAACACTAACCTAAGGTCCACCGGTGGATCTCACTTTTAACGGTCCTCCCCCTTAAAAAAATCAATTCCTAACATTGTAACATTAAAAAGCTTTTTCTAACATTAACCTAAACTCGATCGGTGGATCTCTCTTTTAACGGTCTCCCCATTAAACTAAAAATCGATTCCTAACACTAACCTAAGCTGGACCGGTGGATCTCTGTTTTAAGGGTTCCCTCATTTAAAAAAAATCGTTTCCAAATACTAACCTAAGCTCAACCGATGGATCTCGCTTGTCATGGTCCCCTCAATAAAAAAATGTTGTTTCCTAACACTAACCTAAGGTCCACCGGTGGATCTCACTTTTAACGGTCCCCCATATGGTACAACAAAATTATTATATCGTGCTCCCTCCCATTGAAATAATCGTTTCTTAACACTAACCTAAACTTGACTGGTGGATCTCTCTTTTAACGGTTTTTCATTAAAAAAATCGTTTCTTAAAACTAACCTTAGCTCGACTGGTTGTTAACCCTCCAGTAGGCGCGTGATTTACGCTTGTAAACAAGCCCTGTTTCAGAACTAATAAAACCAATAATTTACCACTTTAAAAGTTCAAAAACTACTGAATCCGAAAGATTGACTAATTTTTGTCAGCTACTCAAAGATGCAACCGATATAATTCGAACTGTTACGAGCTATGGCGGTTTAAAGAAGGCTTAAAAAAGCTTGGTCTACGGTGGTAGACCACGCGACCACTGGAGGGTTAATTATTATTGTTGATTTTTTCAAGTACTCGAAAATATTCGTATATTTGCAGCATAATTCATAGCTTAAAAATTTGTGCAAAAACAAACTGCAGTTCGAGAGCACCGAAAAGAACTGTACCCAAAACTTCCAATTAATGGTTGCAGAAGTACCAACTAAAGTTTAACCAAGTGTTACTAAATAATACCAACCGGTACAACGTCGCAATCGCCGAGAGTAACTGCGCACTCGCGCACGTAGCGACTTTTACTGTATGCACTGGAGACTACCCGTCCGTGGACGGTGTTTCCACCTATATGGTTATAATTATAATAATTATTTATATAATTATAACCATGTCGAAATCAGAATCATACAGATTATCCCCTTCACCTAATCATTATAGTATTTTCATCTCACCAGGGGGTGTTCCTCAAAGATATATCCTCTAGTCAACTCTGTTTTCCTACAACAATCCCCAAAATCTCCCAAATACCTAGCTCGTACTTTTTGTTAACGATATTGTTTTCATATCAGTATCAAAAAAGGATATAATACATAGAAGGACGACCGAGTACTAAAAATTGAAGCAAATATTCTATGAATCTTTTAATGTTGCAGATGGCTTTTCTGTGTATGGTTTGGGATCCACATAAACTTAGACCTTGCTGGTTTTTGAGTAATAAGAAATAAGTAAGTGCTTTAATAAACAGTTAAATTAATGCGTTAGCCACTTCGTGCATTAAATTTAATGCACACTAACATTAAGAACAACGGTTTATTTTTAAGCGTGGCAGGCAACGTGTTAAAAAATAAAGTTAAAAAAAAGAGAAGAAAATGAATGTAACGTGACCCTTATATGTACACGGCGTCTTAGGTTCTGCGCGTGGGAACCACGCCTTACATTTAAATTTTTATTTTGACATATTGAACCAAACATAACCAATTTATTATTAAAAACAATAAATAAATTATTACCAGATACAAACCACAAGAAAATGTCGTTAGTTGCAGATTATGGAGATTCTTCTGTATCAGAAAGCGAAGATAGTAATGAAAGTAATGACGAAACGTGGGAAAATGAAAATAACAGGTAACGTAAACAACTTCCAAGATATTTTTTAACTTGATGCATTTTATTTGTTACTATTCGTTCGACGCTTCGTTGAACACCAATTAATTTTAACAAAAAGTCGGTCAGCTGTTATACATTTTAGAACTACAGAATCTGAATTTGTCGAAAAATTACCAACACCCGATTTTAATGAATCATCTGGCGGTAGCACATCAAAGAATTCAGTATTTTCAAATCCATTTAAGGAGGCGGAGAATGCAAAAAAAGCGATACTTGAGAAGCATGTTAAAATGGTGAGCACCCCAGATAACGTAAGAATTATAAATGGAAAGAAGATTTGTTGGAATTACCGTAAAGGAAGGTGTCGTTTTGGACACAATTGTATATATGCTCACGACTCAGATCTACAAAAAAGTAAGAAAGAATTGGAAGAACAAAATCAAATACAGCAAACTGTTCTCTGCACCAGCGATGGTCAAGGTGTACCCTCACCGAGTTCAAACGAAAAACTAATAACAGGCAAAAAACGACCAGGATTAACACAAGGACTTGTACCTGGTAAGAAAGTGATGAAGGCTTATCACAAACAGATTACTAAAACTGTAACTTTGCAACAAAAATAGCAAACTGTTTTTTAAGTGTTTATTATTGACAAACTTACAATAAATAGAAATTATAAAATTGTTATTTCACATTTTTTTTGTACAAAATTAACATTTCCAATATTATAAAAGAATAATATGCCAAAAATAGTTCACATTTGGAAAATTAAATACGGTAAAAAAAGTATTTGACAACAAAATAAAACAGCTTACGCTGTGGTTTTCCACATTCCAGGTACGGTTTGCAATAAAGTTGTAAGAGTACTGTGGTTTGCAGAATCAAATTCTTCTGTAGACGAAATTGGAAATTGAACCAGATGATCGGATATTATGGTGCTTCCTTGAGCAACACCATGAACCTAAACATATCTTTGTGGAATATACAACATCGAAGTAAATAAACCACTTACCTCAACGTGACCTTCTAAAGCATCTTGAATAGGTTTCCGCAAGTTAACTTTCACCGTAACATCATCCACAGTTTTAATATCAAAAGTTAAACCATTTGCATTTACGTTGGTAACCAAACCAACAATGCTTACCTTTTTCCCATGGAATTGAGGTAACATATTACCATTTACTATTTCGCGTAAATTTTCACTCATTTTCAAATTATTTCCTACAACTTTGGTGACAGCAAAATTTGAGGTTATATTGACGCGGGAAAATTTATGAAAGTGACAAGGTTCCCTCTTACGGCATAAAGTCAAAGCTCAATTGAAGGTTTAATTTTTGAATTTTTCAATTATTCTGGTAGTTTCCAAAATCCTTATTAAAAAGTTCCACATAGTAACGAAATGTATGTAAATGTAACAACAGACATAATTTTGTTGATACTATCAAGGATAACCAATATCTGATGAGTTAGGAAAATAAACTATTTTTATTTTTGATATAAACTATAATTACTTATCTAATTCCATTTATGTATTAATTGGAGTTAGGTTTTCTTTTTTTGCCGGAACACAACTCAGGTTTTTCCTAACTCACGGTTATTGGATCCAGTTACCGTTCAAACGGCAATGCAATATATTAAGGCGCAATCCACGGAGTTTTCTGGTGTTGTCAATGGGGTGAAATAATGAGATAACAGCTTCATTTATAGAAGAATACCATAATTTACCCGTTTTATGGAACAATAGCATAAGTATTTATAAAGATAATCGAATAAATAATGAGAAATTAAATAATTAAGATAATTAAATTAATGTAGCATGCCTCATATCGTTCAGTGTTGCCTCAGTGGAATTCCGGCTTTATACGTTAACGCGTAATGCGTGCGTGAAAGCTTAAAACCTATTTGTTTTCTTCGGCGTTTCATATTTCGCTATAATTATCTGTGTTAAGTTAATTAAAAAAAAAATTTAAGAGTAAAATAAAAATTCTCAAAAAAATGTGGAACGCTTCACGATTTTGCGTGTCATCCTTGCGCAGGGGCCATGCTAATCTTCTCTGTATCGTTCCAATTTTAGTATATGTACCGCCGAAGCGAGTACAAATATTTGTGATTTTAAATTGTATATAAGGAAATGATACTTTTAAATTCACTACTGACATAAAAATTTAGAAATATTTGTTTTTTTCTTACAAAATCACATTTAAAAAATATTTCCTTCTACATAATTTTTTGAAAATTACTTTTAATTATTAATAATTTACCAATACCTGCATAGAAAAACTTAATTGATTTAAAAAATTAAAAATGTCAATAAAAATATAAATTTTCTACATATTAAGTTGCCTATCGTGCTAGGGAGAGTAAGCTTTCCACTGACTAGTGATGACCTCTATCAACGTCTCTCTTTATCTCTGGATATTTTCATATTGGGCCTGTCTCTGTTACCGGCGACGGAAAGTGAACAGTTGCCGATATCCGTTAATTTTACCGGGTGCTTTTTGGAGAAACTTCGGTATAATTTATTTTTAGCATTATTATTTATTTAAATGGTAATTAATTTGTTGACCTGCCATAATATAGTAGTGGATGAATATTTGAGTAAGCGGTCTGATTTAAACAATTTTGAGTTATCCGACGTTTCGGGTGTTTTTATTCACCCATTATCAAGGCTAAAATAATATACAATTTCATTACAATTTACATTAAAATTATTAATATTTCATTTAAATACAAAAATTAGTTATTGTGTAAAAGTCTAAAATTTAATTTCTTTACTTTACTTTGGCTAATTTCAGAAGATTTCAAAATTCACATCAACTATGAACTAAAGTGCCTACAAAAAGTTGGTTTTTGTAATCTCGAATTCAATATTTTAATTTTACTATGTAAATTAGCATAGCGATTAAGCGCACCCGGTTTAATTCCGGGCGAAGTAAGAATCTTATTCTAAGAAAGTACGATATAAATTACCTAGTCATTAGTATTTTAAAAAAATGGCGACGATTTTTCTAAAAAAATTTGATTTTTGGGATTAAAAATTCAATTTTTTGGTTCAAAACAATAGTAATTTTGGTCTAAATGAAAATCCCTTCGTTCGCGCATTCCGTAATCGCGATTTACATTACCGTTGGTGGCACCACCAAAACTAACAAAATACGTCTAATTTTTAAATTGAAATTTTTCCGTGTAGTGGCGTTTTGTAACAAAACAAGTAAAACAAATAACTTACACAAAATAAAACACCAATTACCCGTAAGCACACTGGAGATATCTTACTATACGTCCAAAGAAAAGCCGCCATGGTCTTTTAGATTTGGTGTATTAATAGGTATCTCAGCTCGCCTACGGCTCGCCAGGGCGAGTATGGGGGATCCAGCCGTGTGAGAAAATCCGCGACCCGATAGCTCTCTAGGGAGAGGGTGCAGGATAAATATTAAGTTCACATCCAGTATCTTAATCTAATAATTAGAGCTATCAACTATACGTCCAATGTTTAATTTAAAATTATTCCGCGTGGTGGCATTTTGTTAATGAAAATCGCGAATAAGAATTTATAGTAATAATACTTTAGTTTAGTGTATTTCAATAAAATTTTGTTAACATGGCTAAAAAATCCTTTCATTTTCCTGAAAATAACTAGATATAACCCCTTAAGGTGGCCGTTTAGCGAGTGAGCGTATCAATGTTAATTATATGAGACAGCTTGCTCATTTGTATTTACTAGAAGTGCTTCAATTTTCACTTTTAGGGAATTATTTTGTTATCATTTTAAAGATAAAACTTGGCTCTTGGACGTTATCTAATTTTTATTAAAATCGGATAATTAGAAATATTTAAAATTTTTCTGCAAAATTACTCGATTTTTCAAGTAACTTTGCAGCAAAATTTTCAATATTTCTAATTATCCGATTTTAATAAAAATTAGATCACGTCCAAGAGCCAAGTTTTATCTTTAAAATGATAACAAAATAATTCCCTAAAAGTGAAAATTGAAGCACTTCTAGTAAATACAAATGAGCGAGCTGTCTCATATAATTAACATTGATACGCCCACTCGCTAAACGGCCACCTTAACTGAATTTTGGAAAATGTACGGCTTATCACGTTCTAGCAATAAGCCCTTCAATTGGTGTTTTATTAGAGGACTTTGACATTGGACTTGGAAGGTTTTACAAGTAAAAGCTCTCGATGTGTAAATCTGATGTGCACAACACATAATTTTCTACTACCTTCTAGAATCTATTGCATCTGTTTAATAAGAAGCATTTGTCTTGGGGGATAGAGGGAATCTCGTTAATTCTTTCTTGCGCATCTTTAATTTTAGAATTGCAATAACTTCCAAAGAAAGAGGTTGGAATTGGACATATTTTTCATTTCTAATCTATAATAGCGTGGTCGATATAAGGCGTATTTTCGCGAGGCATTTTGGTTAACCAAAAGTAACCGGTTAGATTTTATGTCATTTTCGCGACGAACGGTTAGAGGGGAAGTAGTTTTTGGTTAAAAAGTTACCCAACCAAAGTTAACCAAAGACGACCGCTCAAAATCAGTGGTTACTTTTTGCGGTTGCTTTGCTAGTACAAAAGTGCGCCACAATTTAAATTTTAAAGTTGGAAGTGGTTCTAAACGTTCTAAAGACGAGGATTTGAGGTTATGTTAAATTAGAAATTGTGGTGGGGGACTAACCAAAGTTGACCAAAAGTAACCGAGCGGTACTAACCGGGATCCTCGCGAAAATACGCTTATAGTGAAACTTGATAGTAAACAAATCATAATTTTTTAGACAAATTAAAACTGTATTGAACACTTATTTTACAACAAAAATCTAACGCTATCACAATGTAGAAAATTTATTGCAAATATAATTTTATTTACAAACGTTTTCGTTATACAATAATAACGTTAGGTGACTAAACAGGACGTGACTAAACTGCTTATCCACCTGATGATGTTATTGTATAACGAAAACATTCAGGATATTTTTACATTCTGATAACTTTATATTTTTAGTTCTAAAAATGTTTAATTGATATATTTTAATAATTTACGAGTTAATGGAATTTAAACTAATATTGTATTTACTATTTAATCTTTCAAGTGCAATGCACCCTTCGTCAGAAAATACGTAATAATGAGTCGATATCCGTTCAAAATAATCACAGAAGTGTATAAATAGGATTTTCCGTAAGATCAAAAATAGTGAGGTTAGAAGGGACAGATTTTAACCAAAATTTTATCCGTTTTTAAACATGGATTCAAAATGGTGCACGTGAAATTTCCAGTACCATAACTACGACTTTTGGCACCTATGGCCAAGTGCGAAAGTTTTTTTTTAAATTTGGTGCAAAATGGTACATTTTTATCATTATTATCATTTATTAATATTATTTATAATTTAGTGTCTGACTTTGTATGCTAACAAAGTCATAAATTCATTCTGTATGAGTTGACTCAAATATGATACTTGCCCTATTGTTCTTTCATTTATTATCAATTTTAGCGTTGTATCGTTGTTCCTGACTTCTATTAAAGTTCTATTAAATTTAGAAAAATTTCCCTTTTTAAATTACCAACAATGCTATTTTTCAATATGTTTAAAAATAAAGGCCGATTCAAAAATGAAACATTTTAATTTTTTAATTTAAAAAAGAATATCCATAAGAACAAAAATTAAAATTTTGAATTTCGGCGCTTTCATTCAAAAGACGCCTATGGCCGGGTCCATACCCTGGTTACGGCACTGGAAATTTCAAATAATTGGTGCATATGTTTTTCAGAAATCGTTTTCGAAAAAATTGTCTGTAGGTATATCATCTTATTCAACTGATGGAATGTAAATTCATCAATATTAAAATTTTTTTACAGTCAAGTAAGAATAATAGAAATCAGTTAAATATTGATTATAATATTTAAGTCCTATACATATTTTAGGACCTATTATGCATTTCAATATTAACTAATAAGTAATAACTATAATTATTGTAAGATATAATCAAACTTCAACATTTCAAATCAAAAATATAAAAACAATATCAGTTTTTCAATTAGAAAAACAAAAGAATGTTATAAATTTGAAAAGATAACTGCGTTTCTCCAAAAATGCAAAAATTTATGACTGAAGTAAGCTTTTGCAAAAAGTTTAAGGTTTATGTCAAAAATCAACTCGCTTTTACCATTAGATTACTGAGATTACTCAAGATTATCATTTTTCTGCAGTCAAGGTTTTCATTTTTAACCACTTCATGCCCACATTAATTATGGGTGGTCAACGTTAAACAAGGATGCGACATACACTTACAGTACATTAAACAAGGACACGACGAACGTGGGAGTGGAAGTGCCAGACACGACCATGGACACGACGCTGGAACTCAAGTGGTTAATTTACTAGTCCATAATCTCCCAGGTATAAATTAAGATAAATTCCAAAGGTACCCATTTTCCTTATTATTATCAGGTCTGATTCTGATATCCATATCACCGTATCCGTAAATTCTTATATTTAAGTAGGTATTAGTACTTTATCTTAGGTTTAGGTAATTGATCCTTTATCAAATTAAAGTCTTCTAATTATGATGATTTAACAAACAAATTACTGTAATGATAGTGATTTTGAAAATATTTGCAAGTAATAATCATTATGATATGGAATTTTTCGAATGACTTGATGATTATAAGTGATTTTTAAACTTGGCGGTGATGTACTGTTTCAAAATTTGACCACCGCTAGCGCTTTGGTTATTTTAAGTTATTATAAAACCAGCTCATATTCGATCCATTGAATAGTTGCAGTAAGTTCGCCATTTGGTGAGTTCACTTCCAAGTGGTGCTAATCCGCGTGTGAAATCGCAATCGCGGAATTATAATGGCTTCGTTATTTATATATCTTTGATCATGTGTACTATTATTTCATTGTTACTCTAGTGAATTATTATTTTTTTCAATTCTTATTATTTTTTCACTCATTTTCGACTTCTTCAATTTTTTCATCGAATTCGTTACGTATTATAATCCTTTTAAGTTGTGATCTAACAAACGTTCAAAATGGAAAATAACCACAATAAGAAGAGGGTTTACAGGCTCGTATTAACTGGGGGTGAGTACATTTTTATCAAACCTACCTACGTCGTACTTTACTACGAGTTATTTTATTATTAATTACTTAACTAATTTTATTCGAAATTATAATTTAACATTAGTGGTGGTTTTGAAAAATGAATAAATTAGTTTTTTAATTTTCAAAATTTTGTAATGCATTTTAGGCCCGTGTGGTGGTAAAACTACAGGACAATCTTTGCTGTCAACTTTTTTTGAAAATCTGGGCTGGAAGGTAAGAATTTTTGTATATTTTTAGAACATTGTTCAGGTACTTTTTTGAATTTTCATGATGATACCTTATTAGTCAAGTTCAAATTGCGATTATAATAGTTAATCAATTATTACTTGTTTTGCATTTTATTAAAATTCAATTAAAAATTTTTTTGGTTTGTATACTTTTTTGGGGGGTTTGAATACTTTTTCGAAATGCATCCCTTGTTTACAGGTTTTCCGTGTGCCTGAAACGGCTTCCGTTCTGCTTAGGTAGGTATAGAACATTTTAATTTAAATCAAATATAACACAACAAAAAGACATTTGATATAATATAGTAAAGGATGTGGCTAAAGTTCAGTTTTAGAATAAACTAAAATCACTTTTAAAACATACAAAAATTACTAAAACTGTATTTTGTGCCACCATTCAAAATTATTTTTACCGAATTTCAAACAGTGTGTAATGTCTGATTTGTATTAGAAAAGAAGAAAAATAAAATTCATAAAATTTGGAGAGGAAACTTTTTTTAGTCGGTATTTAGTTTACTTGCAAACCAGATGTGCATAAAAGGCGGGAAGAGGATCACATCATTAAAAAGTTGTTTAAAAAAACTCATTAATATTTATTAACACACTACAATGTAATGAATGAATATAATCAAGTTCTTTACTCTTCCCACCTTGAGTCTACAATTCATTTTTTCAAGGAATCACATGTAAGCTTTTAAAAAGCTTTCATAGCCAGATTTTCATGTAAAAATCATTATTTTCATTCATGGGGGGTATTTTTATCTCACAAATTCTTTTTTTTGCTCTAAATGTCTGCTTACATGGTCATGCCCTTGTCAGATATCTGACAAGCTTTTTAACGCGAGTTTTTTTTAATAAGTTACTTTAAAAACTAACAAGGGGAGGGTTTGAACGTCACAGCCATGATTAAGAATTCAACAGGTCCCAGTTTTCAGTTCCAGAAAATCCATTTTGAGATTTGTAAATTTTATTTTGTTGTTTAATTACATAATCAACAGTAGGACATGACGCGCGTAACTTGATTAACGAGATTCTCATTTGTTATTTATTTACACTACACTTTACACTAACTGATTGTTATAATTTATAAAGAATCTTGGTTATTAGTGGACAGAATAAAACAATTTATAAATTTGTCTTGTAATCTTTATGATGGTAATTGGACAAGACATTTTTTACTATTAACTGATTGGTTGGCACCCTTTTAAAACAGAACTATCTTATTCCATTTATCTTAAAACTTTCTCATTGTTACCCATTGTTTTATTAACAGTTGAATTGCATTGTACGGTACAAGCTTACAAGTTTCATTCCATTCCAACCAGTTGAGTTTCTCGGCTGGTTGGAACAAACCTATCTTCATACTCCTTTGGTTCTTTCAAGCTGCTAACTTACAATACACTACAACAACTAATCTCTATGTCAAGGTTACTACACAATACTAATTTTTTAATTGGGATTTTCACAAAACTATAATTTGAATTTCATATCTATTGCGATGTTAAGGTCTTCACCATTAACACCGCATACTTATCGTTGATTATCACTAATTGATAATGCAAGCTATACTCTTTTTCGATCTCCGACCACAATCAAAACAATCGGCATTCCAATAAGCAAAACCTCAAGAAGAACCACCAAAATTGTGCCTTCCTGATCCAATGTAAAAATAATTAAAAATAAATTTAGTAAAAATAATAAAAAAAAAGTTGTCCTAGACAACTTGGTTTCTGACCTTCACTCACATCTTATCATTCTTTGATTTTTGGAAACATGCTATTCGTTGCAATGAAAGCATGTCCTCGATGACGAACCCTTTTCAAAAGGACACTTCACATTTTCTTCTGTTTTTGTTTTGAGCCTTTCTAGATCACAAGTTAATTATGAACCCTTTATGTGATTGGCCTTTCCTCTCTAGTTCATTGCAGATGTGCACGGGATGACCTATGTTTTGATTGTGGTCGCAGATCTCCCGTTTGTCAATTATCACCGCACTACGTATTATCATAATTATTACTTGCAGTTCATGCAAGAAAAATAACGTAAAGTAATAGTAATAACTTCTTTTGCGTAAACTAACCGTTAATCTTCGAAGTTGAATGTTACGTCATCGCATGTAAGCACAACCTTTGGCCATTGGTTACCAAAACCAAGTAACGTCGTGGTTGATTATGTTAGGTTGACGTAGCATCCGATTTTGAAGATTTGTACTGAACATTAAAGGTTTTTGTTCCAACCAGCCGAGAAACTGTACAATGTACTTTTTCTCGGATGGTAGGAACAAACCTTAAATAAACTCAAAACTTTTATGATTTTACTACAATTTACACATTAATTGCCCAAATTTGGTTCAAAATCAACATTGCTCGAATGTATCTACTTGAAAATTTTTCACTGTAAAAAAAAAAATAAAATTAAAAATGCAAGCAATGTAAACTAATTACGCACTAAAACGAGACTTGGTTTTTTTTCACAATTTCAACGTTTGTATTATGGTTTTTTTACTGTTTTAAGAAAACATTTTAGGTGCAGTAAATGAACACATCTAAATTTATTTAAAATGCAGGAAGTGGATCACGGATTTTCGATGTCTTCCAGAGAATGTGTGCGACATCATTGGGACAGTCGACCACCAAAATTGAACACCATTAAGAAATCTTCAGTTTTAATATAAATTTTGTTGGAAAATTTACTGCATTTGAAATGTTTTAACATTAAATTAATTATATCAACGTAGATTCTTGTCTTTTTTTTTATAAAATCCCAATTCTTGGGAAAACCATAGTTTAAAAGTATCAATTAGCTTCTTGATACTTTTAATATTTTCTTTCACATATTTTATTAGTTGATCAATATTGTCTCAGGTAATTAATTATCTGAAGATAAACTTTATTATTATTTTGAATATGATTACTTAATGGCGAATGCGAGTTTGATAACCCTTAGTATGTTTTCATTATTATCAAACATTGAACCACGTTTGTTATTAATATTTTGTATCAGAATTAATTTCCGTATTGCATATTGGTAATTTTATAGGAATTTTGTACTCAAAGTTATGTGTCAAATCATCATTCAAAACAAAGTGATGAATTGGCATATACGTCTATTTGTAACCGATTTCCTCTCTTTATTTTTTTTCTAATTAGGTTATTTATAATTTTTTTAAAAATCACAAAATATTCATAAATATTTTTATTAACAATTGAACGTTTATTTACTTGAACATATTTTCATTTTTCAGTGGTGGCATCAAGTTCAGCGATTTAAATGAAGATCAGGGTAAGTTCACTTTTTTTATTATTATTATAGCCGATTTGTATAGTGTAAGTCTTCAAACTTGGTTGTTACGTCATCGCACGAAAGCATCGCCATTGGTTACCTAGATTAGATCAGAATGACGTAACATCTAAGTTTGAAAAAGTAGAAAAGCCTCTTGAGACGTAATAAAATTCTTTATTGCATTCATATATAATTTTTCGGATCAATGTTCGGGCATAGGAGAAAATTAGTTATATTGCATTATCAGCTTGCAATTATTGATTCTTGCAAAATTTTTACCTTATATACTTATATCTACAGCATTTGCTGGTATCTTATTTGTATCCGGAGTTAAATAAGCATCTTCAAATAGAAAAATGTATTCTCTGTACTGCGTATATAATTTTTTTCACTAACTTCCGATTTTAAATTATACTTATTATCTGATGAATAATTCCATTGATTACATAAAGAATTTATTCCTATGACCTCCCCCTTGGATCTAGAAATGACACCAAGTTGAATAAACTCCTTGATTACGTATTAGTAATTTGAGATTTTGATATTTGAATGAATAATAAGTAGCTACCTAAACTTGTTGTTGAAAAGCTGATTCCAACTAGACGTTTTTCTCCGTTCAATACCGGTCCATTAAAATATTCTTGACTCTAATTGGCTTCCAACGGAAGGTGTGCGTACATCAGCCAATAATATTTTAATATATCCAGTATGAAACGGAGATGGAACGTTTTAATGGGAATCAACCTTGATTCGGGATTTATGAATCAATACATTGAAATTATACGTTTCCATTCCAATACGCCGCACTTCCATATTATGTAGCTGTTTACGTTTCAAAATTATTTGCAATCATAATCAAGACAGTTACCCCTATTTCACAATTACCCCGAACCCGCTACTGCTCCTATATTATTTTCTATATTATTTTCTATCTTCCGTGCTATTAGATCGTAAAAAACAATGAGTAATTTTTGTTACCATTATTTTATTATATTATTAAGCATCATGCAAGAACAAAAATATTCATTATTTACTTAACTAATTTAAATATTCCATTATACATTTTTTATAAAGTAGAATTTGCAAGTCATAATATTTAAAAAAATTTATTACAAATAAATTACAAAAATGAGTTTATAAATTATTTCATAACAATAAATCCCACTGAATTAGTATCAATTTTTTATAGACGTTTTTATAGTATGCCCATTTAGATTATTATTATTATTTATTTTTAAACCATCCTTTTTGAGAATTCCGTCACCACAATTAGAACTATTTTCTTATAAAATATTTATTGCATAATATTATGTATTTAAAAAAATTCAAGTACAATAGTCACACTTTTCAAAATTAAAGCGTTGACGTAAGTCGTTAATATTATACAATGTAAATTAGTAATAATTATAACATTTTTATTGTAAGGTTATCACAGAAACGGATGTAACAACATTTTTGATTATTATTATTTACCATAGATCCGTATTATTAATTTTTTATTTAAATATGCAAACATTTTGTTAATTTATTTTTAAGCGTTTTTCTTAAATGTCAATTAAATAGTGTTAAATGGTAATTGTCTGATATTAATGATTAAATTTGATAGCTTCGTTGACCTTTAAAATAAATTTGACATAGTATATCAAAATAATTATTAATAGTTCATATTACAGTACAACCCCATTGTAACGTACTTCCGGCTATAACGTACTAAATTTTGGTCCCGTCTAGAAATATACATATTGGCATATTAATATTAACTATAATATACGCAAATCATTGTTATTATTGATTAGTTGAAAACATGAGGTGTGTATATCTACGTCAATCGTGATGATTTTGGCATGCATGTGGAGAAGCATGTGATGAACTCATATGACTATAGAAACTTGATTAAGTATCCACTGCATGATAATTGTGTTTACCCTTTTCCTTGATGGTATTATCTCGTATTTAAAAAAGCATTAGTAATAAGACGTATTTTGATATTATAAATAAAATGGCTAATTTTTTTTGACCGTGACCTCCTTACGATCATTGTAGTATCCACCGCGTGTTTGTAGATAAAAATTATAATTTACTGATATTTTCTAACTCTATTCCAAATCTTATCATCGTTTTCGCACTTCCTTCCCCCCGAAATTCAGGGAGTAAATACGAGGCAAATTGATTGAGACGCATGGTTGGTCATATTTACAAAGTAATAAAATTTTCCGAATTATCTTTTTATTGCTTTTTTCCTGCTGAGATTTTTACTTCTGCACGTATGCAATTCATCTTCCAACTTCATATTAGTGAGAAAATACGCGTTTTAAATATCTGCTAATTATGTCAATTAGCGAATTTATTGTTGCCAAACTGTGACGAGGTGTCTAGCTTAAACTGGTTTAGTCTTATTCAATTTTTATTATTATTTTATTATACATTTTGATAATACAAACAATCACTTACTGAGGTCAAATCCTGTCTGATCCAATTCCTTAGCTCGGCGTCTAGCGGTGCACGGTATGGGAGGTCAAATTTTTACACACGATAAATAAACATAATCATATATTTATATTATGTAATTTTATGATAAATTTATTTACAATACAAAATTTCGCACGTTTTGCTCGATTTTACCGCTCCATCAGAGCATAATCAACATTGTAGCAATGTTGCTGATAATTGGAATGATTAATGGGCAAAAGTTTCAACTTGTAGATCCTATCTGCCCTGCAGTTCTAAAAATATTGTAATGATGACTTTAAATTATTATTGATAATTGTATCGGGTCAGTTCCATGCCAATTCCGTTCAAATAAACGGAAATGGAACGTTAGTGGAAATCAGCCTTAATGCGGGTTTCCTTATAAGATTTTTTCATCCCTCCGGACGAGAAACTGATGAAAAGTGCATTTCCTCAACTCTGAAACAAAAATATTTATTTTCACTTGCTTTCTAAATCTTTTAGCCCAATTTTCAATTCCCATACCAAAGAATCTTCTGTGGCTTCATTTAAGAGGAATCCTCAGAGTTGGAAAACACTCTTTCGAAATTCGCTGTTATTTTGCTTATTACTCAAAAAAATTGCAAAATAACAGTGAATTACGAAAGTGTGTTTTCCAGCTGTGAGATTCCTCTTAAGAGGGGCTTACTATTGTACTGTCGTCAATAGGTAAAGCATTCCAGGATTGTATCAATAAAATTTACGCACCTGTTGCGTATGGCAATGATTCTAACTGATGAAATTTTAGAATATACTAAAATAGTTATTTGTGCAACAAGTAGTAAGGAAATCATACAATTTCTTTACTTGTTTCACACAATATTGTATCTACTACTCTAAACCTATTTTCACTGGAAATAAAATAAATATCTCCATTATTTTACTCACTAATGATTATAATGTTTATACGAGTACTACTTGGCTTGTCAGACACCTGACAGGCTGTCATGCCTAATATTTCATTGCTCATGTTCTGTGACTGATTCTATGGAATTTAAATCAGATCGTTTTATTTAAAGAATATTTTTCGGCCGACGCGACGACTAGGTCAGCGTTATAATTTCCTTGAGTGAAATATTCACCGTATGATTAATTTGGACCTATCAAGATTTAACCGCTGGCGCTGGGTCATTGTAAAAAAAAACATTAAAAGGTTGGATGAATACGTTTAAGTGGTTATTGAAAATAATATATCTATCTATAAATAATAATTTTATTATATCATTATTGATTGATGTTAATTTGCAAGCGTCATCTTTAAATTTTACTTTTACAAACTCAGATTCTTGAACCGTGTTTGAATTTTTCCACAGTTATTCACGAAAACAATTTTTGATTTATGAAAATAGTTAATAATGGTAAGTATTCATAATATTGACGTCATCAAATTATGATGTAGATTTTTTTGAATTCGAATAAACCAATTTAAAATCACTTAATCTTGCTCTTTCCAAGATTATTATTACAATTTAATGTTATAGTAGTTTTATTGTTAGTAATGTAAAAAATATCGGCTATAATTTGATTTTTCACGTGATTTTGGTATTAAAACAAAAATCAATGTTGACATTAAAACTCAATGCCAGGTCACAATCTTTTATTGGTATTTTATTGTATCTAAACTATTTAATACAATTTAACTACCTAATTTCAAATTTAATGTGAAGGGGGGGGGGTACGTGCACACGAAGCATTTTTCGACTTAGCAATTATTTTAATTTTAGAAAATTTTATATAATATGACTGTAATTCTGATTAGTATTACTTGTTAAAATTACATATTAAAATTAATGATTACTCGAAAATATTTGTAATTGACTCATCAATGAATTTCTATTAAGTAAATGTTTACAAATATTTTAAATTACATGATTAAAATGGTAATAATTTTTTATAAAATTATTATTAAGTATTAGTTTATTTTTTTATAATGCAGACATAAACGTCGGCGTTTATGAAATGCCGATAATCCATAAACAATATTGGTCAACTGTTTTCAAAGTTTTTACTGTTCGCAACTTTTATTTTTATTTTGAACAAAATTTTTATGATTTTTTTCTATTTCACCAATTAAGTTTAAATACTTAAATATATGACATAATTAAGTATAGTTTATAATAATAAAATACCACTTTAGTTATATTATTTTTGAAATGACGTCTTTTTCTGTGTACGAATACGATATTTTGTTATTATACAACAATTAAGATAATAATTGGAAATAAATTGTAGTAAATTTAAATTACAAGAAAGTAATTTAATATTTTAAACATTTATAATAGTAAATATCAGGAATAAACAATACAAAATTATGGGATTATATTGTCCACCTTTCTTTTATCAATATTTACTACCTTTGAACAAAGTAATTTTTATTTTTATAATTTTGGTGGTGGGCCAAATTCTTCATTTGTTTTCATTTTCCAATTTTTATTTATAAATATTTGAAAATGTTTTAAGTCAATAGCATTAAGAATTTTAAGGTGCTGAAAATCGCACGATTCAATTTTAAAGGAATCGGTAAAGCTTTGAAATTTTCGATAACCACTCTCTTTTCGATATACAGTGTGTTCACGGAAAATGGTAACAGTGAATAATTTTTATATGCTACTAGATACAAAAAAAAGTTTAAATAGTTTTTTATTCAACTGGAAATTTACTATTGGAAACTGCTGAGGTATATTTTTTTATACTTCAAATTCAACCGGAAGTGAACATAAAATTTTCTTTTCAAATGGCAACATGTCTTTTTTTTAACATTTTTGCAATCTGCAATTTTTTCTTTATAAATAGATATAAAATTTTCATAAGTTCTCGCAGAAGTTCATCATTAGATGCTTTTTTTTGTTGATTTAGTGATATTTGATCGCATGCTAAATTAATTTTTTGTTTTTGAAATCTTTTAAATTTAATGGCGGATTTGCGTAAACAACTGTTTTTAAATGACCCAATAGAAAAAAGTTACCAAAAAAGTTCATAGCACTCTACATACCTGGTGTATAAATAATTAATAAATTATTATTGTCTGTTTAAATCTTGAATTTTCTCGAATATTTTCTTATGTAACCTTATGAAAATTTTATATATATTTATAGAGAAAAAGACATGAAAAGACATGTTGCCATTTGAAAAAAAATTTTGATGTTCACTTCCGGTTTAATTTGAAGTATAAAAAAATATACATCATCAGTTTCCGATAGTAAATTTCCAGCTGAATAAAAAACTATTTAAACTTTTTTTTGTATCTAGTAGCATATAAGAATTATTCACTGTTACCATTTTCCGTGAACACACTGTATAAAGATTTTTTATCGTAATTTAGGATATACAAATTAATTTTTGTCTTCATTATTTTTAATATAAAATATTTTCATTTAAATATTTGGCAGTAGCAATGCAATACCTCTAATAATTATATTACATAAAATACATATTATATTACATAATCAAAACTTATATCATTTTTGAAGCTCATTCAGGCATCACTGATGCAGATCGAAGCATATAAATCAGTACATTAAAATTATTTCTAAAAATCGTATAAAAAAAAAAGAATTTCATCGTAAGTTTCAGATTGGAGAGTCTCAGACCAGTATTTCCTTATTTATCAAGAATCAAGATTGATAAGTAAAATCACCATTAATTTACGAACGGTGTAAGTTGGAAGTATATAGGCTGTGAAAATTGTTTACAAGTTCCATTGTAAGAAAAACCTTGTAGCAAATAATAATAATTTATGTGTACGGTAAAATTCAATTCTTATCAATTTATTTATTTGTTTGTTGTGATTGTTAACATATACCTACTTATATTCGTATTGATTATTCATTTGAATTGAATTTGATATTGATTATTTATGTATAATTAATGATAGTACCTACAAAAATAACCACTTATGTACGTCGTTCTTAATTTACCAAATTATAAAATTTTAAATAATTTTAGTGCCCACATTTGGATCGTATAAAGACGAACATGCATGTAAAAGATGCATTACGTTCACGAATAAAAAAGTTAGCAATGGTGGTAAGCCATTCCAATTTTTGAAGTATACGTGCTAGCAATATCCACAGACTTGGAATTACCGTAAAATAACAATAATTATTGATGCTCGGTTAACCAAAACAGTAAAAACTGTAATTTACCAACTCCTAATAGATACCTTGGTTATGACCTTGTTCGTTGTTAGATATACCTAATGAAAATAGTGTACTTATTTACAATATCGATATAACCTTTACAAAATTACTTTTGCTAATGGGTACTTAGTACTTCTGTATCAGTGTAGAACCCAAACCGTAAATTATAGACCCACGAGACCGTAATTTTCCTGCTTTTTTTACATTTATTAATTAGATCCTCATTTACACATTAATATTTTACAAGTTAATTCCATTAGCGCAAGGGTACTAATCTTTGTAAATAGAGCAATAAAAATGTAAAATGTTTCCTATCATTCGACTAAACCTACTTCAAGTGGGGATGATTAGTCTATGATGTGGTGCACTATGGTTTTTGAGATCACAGTAAAATTCGATTTGGAAAACTAGAAATTTTCGTGCTATACTCGACCTAAGGTATCAAATGCGCTGGAAGTCGAATTTATTTATCATTAATTTACATTTATCAATTAGAACCTCATTTACACAGCATCGGCTCAAGTGAACTAGTCTTTGTAAATAGAAAGCAAAAATAATTTTAATTGTTTGCTTTTATAAGAAAATCTGTATCGGCTAAACATTTCGAGAAAGATTTTTTAAATATAACTGCTAATTTGGATAATTCAGCAATAACATTTTCTCTTTTGGAAGTTGGGATGCTTTATGAAATTCGATTTTCCTACTAGAAATTTCCGTTCCATACTGGACCGGGGTATCAGGAGGTCGAATTTTACTACTTTTAATTTAAAAATGCGAATAAAATTCTGTTATTATACTTATACTATGAACGTCCCATTTTATTGGCCCAGTTGTAGGGTTCCAAGATAAGATAGGTAAAAATCAAGGCTTCCGCTATTTATGTTTAAGATAAACTTATTGAAACTTCAGATAGTGTTTATTATAAAATATATCGATGTAATGTTATCGATTTTATTACATAATCAAATTTTCATATTTTATGTACATAAAAAGAGTAATTGGATGCTATGTTTAACTTCTTTCTTTCATTCATTTATTTCAGAGAATAATTAAGTTATGACATGCAGACATGCTATCTCCAATAATCTTTACTATCTACTTATCATTCATTATAATATTATAATAATGAAGCAAATAAATAATGTAATTTAAACTGCTTCTACTGGATGAAACCAATTTTTTCATTCTCATTATTTATTGACTTCATTTTATAAATTCTAAAAAGTGGAAACGTGATCCACTTGCTACAAATTTCCATTCGTTCACTTTATCGAGTTTTATGGCGAGCAACTTTTTGTTATTCAATGTAACTTGAGACCTTATCATTTCCAGACGTTACAGTGACCCAACCTGTATAATATAATAATTTATGTTCAGTAATCTTGAGAGATATGGCTATCTACTTGACAGTAAATGCTTACTTCAAAATGCTTAGTTAGATATACAATTCCGGCATACAAACTTCAATAATATGTATTTGACACTGAGTAGTAGGTAAAACTTTTTTTATTTTCCAGTTTTTCAATTTCAAGAGAATTTATTGAGAACAATGATTCAGATTGAGAACACATTTTTCGAGTTGGCCGACTCATGCAAGAGAAATTGTCTGATTATATGCGATCGGGGTGCGATGGACCCATCAGCTTGTAAGTGTTATTTTCACTGCAAAATTGGATTACGGTTAACCGAATCTTTTTCTAGTTGTATCAAAAGAAGTGTGGGAGCGAATGATGAAAGAAAACAGTTGGAATAACGTCGAACTGCGAGACAACAGGTATAATCAAATCGTACATATGGTTTCTGCTGCTAAAGGTGCCGAAGACTTTTATTCGACCGAAGTAAGTTTTCATAATGTTTCCCTTTCGCTTCTAATACTTTTGCCCAAATAGGATCACGCTTGTCGCTCGGAAGGTGTTGAACTGGCGAGAGAGTTGGATCACAACGCTGCTGCCGCTTGGGTAGGTCATCCTTATTTTGATGTCATCGACAACTCGACCGATTTTGAAGGCAAAATGAGAAGGATGATTGGTGCAGTTGCCCAAAAATTAGGCATCGATACTGGCGATCGTTTACTTACTAATTCGAGAAAATACAAATTTTTGGTTAGCGGACCCTTGCCCACCGATGCGGCTTTCCATTCGTTCCAAGACTTCGAAGTTGTCCACAATTACCTTCAATCAGAACCACCTAATCAAGTTAGATTGCGTAAAAGAGGACAAAAAGGTAAAACAATATTATATAGCAGTAGATTTCTTTGAATTCATTTATTTATTTTTTAATTTTATTTGTAGTAGTTTTATTTATTGTTACAATATTTATTCATTCCTTTTTGTTATATTATTAAAATGTACAAATTTTGTGTAGTAATAGAAGAGAATATAGAAATAATTTTGTGTTCTTTTTTGGTTCAAATTTTGCTTTTTAAATTTTAGTTGTTGACATAAACACGACAATATTGCGCAAAAACTTTATCGTCATTTGATTTATCGTTATGTAGCCTTTGTTTACATAGCATAATTTAATATCGAGGCAACAAGGAAAAACCAATTTATTAATTTAATATAGCGGCGAAATATATGTTTCAATTGTTTTTACATCCAAACATTTTAATACTATTAATATTTTTAAGGCATATCGGATTTTTACCAATACTCAATTCAATGCAGTACAAATTGCATTATCTTCAATTATTAAATATTAATAAATTCTGACGATGTGGAAGCCCCGCATTCTAATAACTGGATTATGGAAACCTAACAACGTTTTAGTCACGAAACAAGTGGGCAATTGAATTCCGGGGATTTACCCTTGCGCAAAAGAATAATTTTTTTTTTGTTTCTGTACTTCCAAAAAATTAAACAACACAAATTATCAGTTGTGTGATTGCGTAACTTTTTAAAAATAAAGACAAAATATTTAGAAATTTCAAACGCAGAGGTGCTAAAATTAGCAAAATAAAAGGTGCGACTTTGACGTAATTGCAATTTTTGAATTGTTTTCTGGGACATTTTCGTTCTAAAAACAATAAACAAAACTGATTGGCAAGTATTTTTCAATAAATCCATTATCTGGTATAGACGGCTACGACGGTAACGAACCCTAAGTTTCATTTTGGAAAGTGGCCAAAAGTTTTATTTAAAGTTAATTCGTTGTATTATCTCTATAATAATAATTTATTTTGGTACAAGAAAGCTAATTTGATGTAAATTTCAGGTCACTTTAGTTATATTCATACGGTTAGAAGACCAGCTAAATTAGGACAAGTGGTTGAGGTGCGAACACAAATTACACATCGTGATTACATTAATTTACTGTCGCAAAGAGACAGCTCACATTTCACAATCTATAAAAAAAGAAGATGTTTTCTTGTAAACAACCAATATTTTCAACTTGACATATATCAATCACCAAGTCATATAAGGTAACAATAATCCTGTTTGAGAAGAACGTTTGGTTTTAATTTTTTGTTTCCAATTAGATGCAAAGGGCTAATGTTGTTAGAAACCTACTCTGCTTTGAATGAACACAATTTGCGCGAGCGATTACCTTCGTTTTTAAATATAGAGAAGGAGGTGACAGGAAATCCTAATTATTCCATGTTTAATTTGTCCCTGAGAGAAGATTGGAAAACGTCCAAAAAGTTTTGTCGTTCCATAATAGGTAAGTCCGTGCAAAATTATACAGGATGGCACAAATGAGCCTCATCCTCGTAATTACAGTTATCTGTAATAGATTCTTTATTTAGGAATTGAAGACATCAAGAATCACACCTTAAAAACCAACGGTCATTCGGAAAAGGAAAATGTAAAATTAAATGGACATGTAACGGATTTACCCGAAAAAGTAGTAAATGGTAAAAGCTACATTAGTCAAGTTTAATTATTAGACACGTTTAGTTTAATTTTTTTTTCTTATTTATATTATTACTTAATGTGATTTGAAATTTTAAATGTTTGTTTTGAAAAAAATGTACTTACGTAAATATTCCTTCTTTAAAACTGTTTTATTATATCTGATAGAGCAAATTAGGTCCACATAGCTGTAAAGAAAAAATATATTTAAACTATTATGTAGATCTAATAATTTAGAAAACTATTTTGTGTAACTAAGTATATCTGTAAAACAAACTTAGAAAATGGTTAGAAAGGAAACTTAGAAAAAAAAATTTAAACAGTATTTGACTATGTTACTTTTTTGCAATTTTTATTATTATTAATTAAATATACCAATGATTCTACTTGAGGAGTGATAACTTATCAATTATTTTTTAATCAATGACTGATATTTTATACACTTAACCACTTCTCATGTTTTATATATTTAAAGTACAATCTTAAGATTTGATTCTTTGCTTATAGGCGCATTTGGACTAAAAAGTTTGCGCAAACTAGCAATTTAATAGGTGCATACTTTTATGCACCTATTTTAATTGGTTTGCATTTTAAGTTTGCGTCAATTATTTGAGCGTCTAAATGCACTTGAGCAATCTCTATGATTATAAGAAAATGGAATATATTGTCACTGTACTTATACATTTTTGAAGTGTGAATTGAAATAAATATTAATTATACATGTAACAACTTAAAAATATAAATACGAAGTAATCTCACTCCCAGTGGTTTTTTTTAAATTTAATAATGAGCATCATTCAGAACTTGTTTGCAATTATGTAAGAGACTGTATATTTAAGAGAAAAACATTTATATCAACAAAAACTGGTAGAATCATAATTAATTGAAGCCAGAAGTGAGTTACTCCATTTTTTTATTTACTTATTTATTTGACCGTTTACGACCTCAAATTTCATCACTCAGTTTAATTGGTGACCCCAAGTTTTTCTGTTCATGGTCGAATTGACCGAAATATACCAGAAAATCGAAAGTCAATTATAGATACCTACGGTTGACATATGAATGGGCGACCAATTTAAGAATACTGTACGTCGCTGTTCTCTTACCAACTCACAATAATTGACAAGAATAGTAGTATAAAAAGACCTGTGGATGGCATTCAGATGCCTGACGTCAATTAAAAAACAAATTGTGGGCAAATTAAAAAATTATTTTTTGTGTTTTCATACGAGCAACCACTGCTCTGCTGCAATTTTTTTACATGAGTAGTCAGTATTCTAAACATTGCAGGCTTGGGGTGCGGACACAGATGAGATCTGAATTTTTGGCCAACAAAAGAATCGTTTAAAGTCTCTTAATTATTTATATCTAGTTTTTTTTCAATTCAGAAAAAATATGAAAAGGCTTTGAATTGATGATGCAAGCTCGTCTCCAGTTTTTTAGTTATGCTACTGCTATTAGCATTAAATTATCCATTCAAAAAAATTGACAGGTTTAATAATTTTGAATCAAGATTTGTATTTCTTACTCATCTCAAAAATTGCCCCTTTAGAAATAGAATTGTTTCACTAGTAATTTTGGAGTTTCCACAGATTTAATTAAAGTTAAAATAAAATTAAAAATTAATTAAAGAGTTTCAAAATCTCTGTTTACTTTGAATTCAAACAATATTTTCTATTATAATTTATAAAATTCAAAAACAATTTTATTTTTGTCCCCCTGTCCCGCATAAATTACTCCCGAGGGATTAGAATTTTTTTACTACTTTTGCAATATTCGTAGTTATGTAATTAAAGAGTTCCAAAATATTTCTACAATTTCTTTGCCCCCCCCTCTCTTTCCCTTTAGCGCAACGATTTTCAAACTGAAATGTACGGACACAAAAATTGTTTGCAAAAATTATTATTGTTACATAATATGATACTGCAATTTAGTGGGGATAGAAACTTGAATGAGTTAGCAAATGATGAGGTTGGCGTTGAGTTTGAATAAAATGATCTGATTTTTTATATAAATTGCAGTTTTCATTAAAGATTTCAATCAAAAATGTGTAGGTCATACAATTTATTGGATTAGGCCAGGCTTTTGAGTAGCTAATTATTTTTAAAAAAATAGTTTTCTGACCCTGGAATCACAAAAATTAGTACAAAAATATCTTTTTATAATTTCTAACTTCAAATCTATTAAGCGCTGTTGAACTAAAAAATCTAAATTTTATGCCTGCGGCACAATGGGATTCCTTGTTCAGATTTACTATTTTCCCGTTGGCTTGGTAAAGTACCAGGACATACTTTCACACCTTTTTTGTTATGATTATTCGTTTGGAGGTGTAAGTACCACCCCCTCCTCGTGTGACGTTATTGCTTACTGACATCAGGCAATTGCGTACGGTCTCGCGCTTGATTTCGGGCTTCGTAAAATTATACATAATTAATTAAAAGTTTCCTAGCTCTAACATTCACCAGTTTGCATCAAATCTTCAAAAGAAATCTGGGGACATACCCTTGGACCAGTGGCGTAGCTAGGTGGACAAGGGCCCCGGTGCATACAAAAAATCGGCCCCCCTCCCCGTTTTTCCACATGTTTGCATTAGAAATTAAAAAAAAAAACAGCTCAGGGGGCCCCCAAGAACCTCCGGGGCCCCGGTGCACTGCACCGCTTTGCCCTATGGTAGCTACGCCACTGCCTTGGACTAGCCCCCTTAACCGCGTACCAAATCAAATCTACAAAATATAGAAGGGGGCCTCGCCAATTTATTTTGCGTACAATTCAAAATTAGGTTACCCCGCCACTGTCAAGAGATTTTCGTTCCAGTTTGCCAAATAAAAGGAGAAGGATATTTTGCGGAGAGACCCATTCCCGTGCCGACAGTGCAATGTGTTTTGGATTCACTGGCAATGCAAGTCATAAATACATTAGGCACGAAGGTAAGTGCAAATGATCCTCTAATCAATAGGTTACAGGAGTGTTCCAAAACGTCGCGGATTCCACCTTCGAGAGCCGCTCGTTAGAGATAGGGATTGACCTAAAAGACCTACGGTGTCACGTGGAATCTGAACCACGGCATCATATTCCTGGATAATCACTTGCTATCTTCCTTGTAGGGGTAATAGCATAAAAATGGGGCTTGTTTTTTTTTTACAAAGAACAAGGATGCAGTTTTAGGTCATGCCTAGGACCACCCAGAATTGTAATTCCATTATTGCATAATTATAAAACAAGAGGATGTCTCTCTGGTTCTTCAGGTTGGGGGTTCTTCGTCGGGCTAGCTTCTCGTCGTAGGTAAAAAATGTAAAATACTAACAAGCCAATTCCACGAGGTTGGAAGTTGAGAATCAGACAACAAATGACTATATTATATTATGATATAATGTACATTAGAGACAAGAGTTAGGCAAAATAGAACCTCAAGAAATGTAGGAAAAGTGGTATTAAAAAACAAACAAAAAAGGCAAAAACGGTGTCTGATTAAAAGTGCTTTTTCCAACCAAAATCATGCAAATTCAAGTTAAAAGACATTTATTTGCAATATAATTAATTCTCTTTATTCTGGTACCAGTTCTTCTGTCACTCAAAATATTGTTTTGAAAGTGGAAGACGATTTTTCCACGTTGCAAGAAGTGTGATAGGGGTAAATTTCCCTGGTGGTCTTGGAGTTTTGGATGTGAGATTGACCTCTTCAACAAGAGTCATCCCAAAGAGAATATTTAAATTGTAAAATTAAGAAATAAATTAAAAACAAGCAAAGAAATAAAATTTTGGTTCAAAAGGCACTAAATAGGCAAAAGCAACGCAAAATAAGCAAGAAAGGCAAAATAAATTTAAACCCTTCCAAATTTGAAGAGATTTTTATTCCGTTTCTAAAAATACCTAACACTTGATATTTTGTTCTTTAATTTCTGTTAAAAACTCACTAATAAAATACAAAATAACGTATTACAATAAATTTGGTTAACAATGAACGCAAACACAAGGTTTTCAAGAAAAATAATTGCAATACAATTCAAACAAAGCAACTATAAAGAACAAAATATCAAGTGGTATTTTTAGAAGCGGAATACAAATCTCTACAAATTGATACCCTTTTCATTCTTATCCGTTCTGATGGGAAGCAGGAATTAAAGAAAAATCATGTTGCGATTTCGCTCTTTTTAAAACTCAGACCAGCTAGCTCTGCATGAAATCTTATCTTAAGGCCGGAGTTAGCATTTAAGTGAGAATACTTACCCTGCTTTTCTTTTATATTAAAGGTTGAAAAGACAGAAATTAAATCAATCAGAATTAGATAAAAAAATTATAATATATAGAAATAACTTAATTGAACGATACATTTTTAATATTACAAAAGCCAAAATGGATCACAAATCTTGACTCGTAATTTAAAAGTCGGAGTAACATCTATCATAATTAATACACAAAAACTTATTCTAAAAAACATAAATACACAAATAAACTGTGATTACGGTAAATGTGACAAAATTATTAAAAGATCATATTTAATCAAAAACTAAAGGAATTAAACCAGTAATCAAAGTTTACCAAATAGAAATTCGATAAATTATAATTGTGATAGGTACGTACCCAAAAGTTTATTATAAATACGAATTCACTCATTGTGCGCATTTTGTTGTCAAAGTTGGTTGATTTCCCAATCCATTTACTTTCTTTAATTATTGATGGTACGTGGTCCAAAATCCATGAAATTCCAATTCGGCGATACATTTATCCATATTTTTAAGGACACTGTATTTTATAATTCACTGTTTAAAGAGTTCACCAAATTTATTTCGTAACTTCTTAAAATTAGATACATTTTTAATAATTGTAGAATTCACAAACGAAATATTCGAATAGATTTTTGATAAATAACTATCTTAGTTTATACGATAATTGAGTTGACACTCATTATTATTTTAAGGCAGATTAAAAGTGTTAGCGATAAGTTAACTAATTCATTTCGTAACATAATGACTTCTTTACTGAACCAAAGCCAGAAGACAAGTGTGTTCACGTTTTAGAAATGTACCCTTCCTTTCGGTTTATCTTTTGAATAACTGTTTCTAATTGGTTATTCAGAGTGACCTGTTAGTCGTGTACCAATAAGATTAAGTTTTACCAGGATGCAAGTAACAATGAAAGTCTAAGAAAAATATGATACCAGTCTGTAGGCTCTAGCATTTAGATTTAAAGTTGCAAAATTGACTAATTTAAACATAAAGAATTTTATGGTTATTTTTATACAATAACAAATTCCCTGACGTTCTTTATTTAAACATATTTAGTAATTTACCAACGAATCGAATAAGTAATATTTAAGTTTTATTTATTTTATAAAATTGAATAAGTAAAATTATATTATTTTTAAAGGCGTAATTTTTTTAAAAGCGTGTTAATCGTAACAATTCCCTTTAAAGTTATAAAAAAACAAAAAAAAATGCGTAATAGTCGTAGTAAAATAATAGTGAAGTTAGAAACATACAGAAAATGTTTCGTAAAACCAAAATTAATTATTTATTTAGTCACAATATAAGTAGGAAAAGGATTGTAAAGGAAACAAAAGGAATTGGAATAGGAAAGGATAGTTTCTTGAGATATTCACGGAGGGACTAGCTCGAAAATGATAACAAGATCTTATTGTTCTTCTGAACCAAAGGATTGATTCAGGAAATATATGTTAGGCGCCACTTGATTTGGAATATTCTGACCCTAAAATCAAGAAATGAAGCCAGAAAGTATTGGTGCAATCATATTTACAGCACGTAAAAGAAAGTTTATAAAAAAACTTGAAAAGTGTAATCATATCTACAACACTGCACAGGGTAAAAATCAGGTCATCATATTTACAGGCTTAAAGATCAATTATTCATAAAAATTATTAGAGTTCTTAACATGGACTAATTAACAATGTACGAGAAGGTAGATAGTTCCTGCACGGGATTCAGAACCGCTATGATCCTACAGGTGCATGCGCTTTAGAACATGAAATATTCCATAAGAATTTACAAAAGGTCATCATATTTACAAACCATTCTAATTAATCCTCAAGATCTTAATCTTTGTAATTTAAATGAAATAAAAAACTAATTAACTTCATATTATGTTCAGACAAATATTTAGAAAATATCATGAAAACTAACGGGATCAAAATCTATGTTTTGCCCTACCTAATTAATCAAAAATAATTTACTAAAGGGATTTCCCTAAGAATACAAAGTGTATTATTCACAGTCACCAACTTATTAAAATAAAAAGGTGCCTCAAAATTCAGAGTTCGGACCTGTAGATTTAATAAACAAAACAATTACAGAGTGACATTCGGTATCCGCGTCAACCGAGCGCTCTAATCCCAATAAAGTCTTGAAATCAACCCAAGTTCTCCTTCCAACATCCGAGGTTTAAAATCATATTTACATTAAATTAGTGAATAATCCAAAATCAAACTATGTTAACTTCGTCTTGTATCTAGAAAATATTTAATAAAATCAAGAGAAGACTAACGGGACCAAAAGCTGGGTTTTGCCCTACCTAACCTAAAATTAAAAATTAATAAAGGGATTTTCTAGAAAAGTTTCGAAGTGTATTACTTCAGATAATAAATTATCAAAAATAATCCGTTGCATCAAAATTAGGAAGTTCGGTCCTGTAAAGGAAATTCAACCAAATAAAATTACAGAGTAATATCAAGAGTCCGAGTCGTCTTGCCATTATTTGTCCCAATAAATTATAAGGAAGCATCCTATTCAAATTTTCCCAACCTAACCTGATGTGAAGAATCAAATTTACAATATTCAATTTCCGGTATTGAATATTTCAGAAGATATGGAAACTTACTTCATATCCGCCACTCCTGAATGGGGATTATGAAAATATTATTATGGGCCAGACGCCTAAATTGTTATTGGCCAGACGCCTAAAATTTAATGCGTTGCATTTAAATTATTTAATATTTATAGAGCTCTTTTTCGTAGAATATGGCAGGTTTAGTTCTAGTCGCAATGGTCTTTTATAACACAAAATTAGATACTAGCTAATTTTAAGCTAATGTTAAGCTAATTTTAAGCTAAAGTTAAGCTAATTTTAAGCTAAGGGAATTTTAAATTTTTATAGTTAAAATAATTATTAATTTAGATAACTTCGTAAATTACGACATTTAATAAATTCAACAATACAACAAGAAAAGAAAAAGGACATAATGTTCAATCTTACAACACGGGACGTTATAGTTAATTCAAAAAAAATTTTTTTTTTTTTTTTAACATATTCACGCGTGACGTTAAAGTTAAATAATATAAACTTAATTTATTTAAGACAAAAGTAAAAGTAATAATATACTCGACATTAATTATTAATTAGACAAAACAAATTCAAAACTCTAAAAATGAAGACAACAAAATACAAAATCAGATAGGCTTTCAAGTGACAACTACGTTAAATAGATTGATTATTTATTAATTAGACAAACAAATTTAAAATGCTAAAATTTATGATATCAAAATACCAAAATTTTATAAGTTTTCAAGGAATAACTACGTTAAATTGATTAATTATTAAGAATAAAAATTTTAAAAAATGATAAAATTAAAATATTAAAAGTGAAATGAGCCTATCAACAAAACAACATTACATTTACCGACTATAGGTGATCAATCCATAATCAATGGTAAAGTAAATCAAGGAGCGATTAAACATTATTGGGGTTGCGACCAAAGACTACCATATTATTATGTGGAATAAAATATTCTTATTTTATTCGGAATGATTCGAAAAGAAAATATTAAGATAAGAGACGGCAAGATAAGATTTTTGCTCGAGACTTATCGGTATAAGATATTGTTAGATTGCTAGCGATATTTAATCGATACGCGATGCTAATCATTTGAAGTTAATCATCGATAATTCTGTTATCTTTTAGATAAAATATATTATTATCGTTAGTTGTTATATTTTAACGATTAACTATAATATATAACTATTGTTATAATTATTAAACTATTGTTGACCTACATTTAAAAAATTGTTGATTTAGGAACTTAACTTACTATACCAACTAAATCTTAAAGTAATCGGCAAAATGGTATAGGCAAAGATAATGATTGTTTAAAAACCCGTCGTCAATAAGTTCTCTCAAGTAACTTTGTAATTCCTTAACAGCCAAACACATGTCTTGGAAGCACTAAGGGATTTTAAACTGGAATACGCATTACCAGACGTAATTCTGATTCCTTATTTATTTAACAGCAACTGAATAATTGCCAAAATAATTTTATTTGGGCCTTAACCAAGATGTTAATAAAAGATGTTTAATAAATTCCTAACTCTTCTTATTGAGCTGAGGAAAGCCGATAACAATGATGTTAAAAAGATTAAGAGATCTAAATTAAATAATCATACTCTACAAATTTAAGACAATTCAGAGCCATACATATGTGGGTGTTTAGAATACTTAATTCTGTTAGAGATTTTTTTTTCTATTAGATACAAGTGTAGTATTATTAAGGTGTATTAATTCCTAAATCTTAATGAAATTCATATTGTTCTTTATTGAAATGAGGGAAGCTGATAATAATGTTGTTATAAAATTTTTAGAAACCTAAAATAAATAATAATACTCGACATTCAAAGAAAGTTCAGGGCCATACGTAAGTGGTTGTTTAGAATCACTTAAAATGTTCGATATTCTCTTTATAAAGGCATAAGTTATTATCAAAAGGTTTATTACTTCCTACATCTTAACGAATTTACTATATTAAAATAATATAATTAATAAGTCAACATAGCTCTATAATATTATTAAATGAGCACATAAAAATAAAATATGCTTGATAACAGATCGATTAAAGTTACATAATTCGTAATACTTGACCTCAGACAGGACAATTATTGTATACGTATTTTATGTAATCCGATAATTGTTCATTTTTAAATTTATTATTTAAAATGACTTAAAGATATTCATATTTACATGGACCAGTTCCATAAAAATTCTCAAATATTGATGTTTGTTGATAAATCGTAAAGACAATAAAATGTTTTCGATAAATCTTAACTTCGAGAATTATAATTGATATGAAATTTAATTAACTTCTTTTTGTAGTTCAGATCCTACCTGTCAAAGAGTCAATTACATATGGCCAACCGCCAATATTAATTTCAACTTAAAAGTTGTATCTACTTAATTACTGGAAAAACGATTCCAATAATTTTGTAGGGTTACCTATTTTTTCCTTCTGCTACTCATCCTTATTAACCATAGGACATGATAACAAAATTAAGATAGTAGTACTAATCTACCTAGATAAAGTCATCATTCTAATAAAAATGATTATAAAAAGGGAAGTTACTAATTTAATTTGAAGTTAAAATGATTAAATGTTGTTAAAGAAATTCAAATTGTTTTAATTCATATAAGTTATAAAACGTCGAAAAGAAATTTAAATGAATTAAGGTAAAACATTATTATAATTAATTAATGATTAATTAAAAACAAAGTAAAGTGACTTACGCAAAATAATATAATTGAGATTTGATAAACAAGAAATTACTTATAAAAATTCAAAAATGAAATTGAAGATAATACAATAATTTTAACGTTACTAAAATTAAATAATGAATGTATTTGATTCAAAGAAAATATTGATTGATAAAAAGAAATAATAAATTGAACTGAAGTGATTTAACAATGAAGGGTTAAAAATAAAAATGAAGATAAAACAAAAATTTAACGTTATTACAATTTACATAATGAATTTATTTAATTCAAGAAAAGTATTAATTTACAAAAAGGATAATAAATTGAACTGAAATAATTTAACACTAAAGGGTTTAGTTACTATTTCAAACGCTATTAAAGTTAATTTGAACTTAATAATTCTGCAAACAAAATTTAACAATACTATAACGGCATTAGTTCGATATTCATTAAATAATCGTATAAAAGATAATCGAAGTTTTATTTCATAACTGGACTTCTAATAATTTTTCAAATTTTTACCGAGCTCTGGTAGAACAGAAATACAATTAAAATAAATCCATCAACGCAATAAGGTACGTATTATTTTATTATAGAAATCAGTTAAGTAATTCAAAACATAACACTAAGTTATAAATAAAATTTTTTTTTTTTTATAATTAAATTCAAAAATGATAATAAAGATACTAATTTATGTATGCAAAAATAAAATTAAAATGTTCTAATTATATTACTAAAGAATGTGAAACGACAACAAAGTTCACCTTGAACTTGAAAAGTTAAGGTCCTACACCAATGATAAATTAATCAGTAAAAATGATCAAACGAAAAAATTAAAATTTAATTCAATGCTAGTTTCCAAAATGACTAAATAATTGATAGTTAATTTACTTTATTTTAGAAAAGAAAATATAATTTTTAAATAAAATTCCATTTTAAAAGCTAGAATGATATTATTTATTGCAGAATAAGTTGTAATGTATAACTTTCAGATCTAAAAATAAATGAAACGAACACCTCTGGTGTTATTCACGGACTTGATGAGGTAGCCTGTAAGGAATAAGTTGGTCATTGTTCTTTAGTTATCGACGTCTCGATAATTAATGACGTAATCACATATTCTTAAAAACTATAAAACTTAATATTACGGAAAGCTTTAAAACAACTTAAAAATAATTTACGTTAAATACTTAATAATATTTCTTGATCTAAAATGAATTAACGAAAATCTTATTTAAGATTTATTATTTACAGGGAATAATTATAAATGACTTAATTTAATAATTTAAGCAAAATTCTTACGCGATAAAATCCTAAAATTAGCTAACGAGGTTATTTTTTACACTAAAAGAAATTACTTACTAAAGAGTATGGTTACACAAAATAAAAATCTATTAATGATAATAATTAGATAGCCTAATTTAATTTATATACAGAGAAGAAATTTAATCTAAAAGATTACATGCAAAAACAAAAAATCTATACTTTATTATTTATTAGGGAAATACTAAATTACTTGATAATACGTAAAAATCTACAATAAAAATCTAAGGAGTAATTACTAGACAAAATCTCTACATGAAATTCCTATACAAGGGAGGATTTAAATTACTATACTACAATAAAAACAAAAATAAAAATCTATAAAAGGACGTTAATCTATAAACTTTTATGTAAGAGAATTAATTCAAATATACGTAATTTGGAAAATCAAAATTTAAAGAGATGTTCAAAAATTAGATTTTCAGAAAGTAAAAGAATTTAGTTTTTTAATTAACGAAACTAACTTTATCCAAAATTAAAAGAATTGGGTTTTACTTACTTAAAAATTAATTACGTTATGACCGCAAATAAAAATACGAAAAGCTAAAAGGATTTAAAATGGATATCTAATATAAATTAACGACCCACTCATAGTTAAATAATTAGTACATTGTACGTTTACATGTACATTTAATGTAAAAACATCTACGAATTTATAAGTGAAGCAATGGTTTTCTTAACATTCGAAATTATTTTCAAAAATAATTTTTAATCTAAATAATTAGAATTCCAAAAATTCGCAAAAACAAAAAATTACGTTAACTTTACATGTTTACGAAATTTAAAAACACAATCTTCAAAACTAAGTTTCTGATATTTAAAATATATTTGATAAAGCTATTTAAAATAATTTTTAAAATAGGGACTAAGAAATTTACTTTTCTTAAAAATATTCGAATACGTTATGAGTTAATTATTAAAAAGAATTACACTATTAAGTTATGAACTCGAGGGTTCGATACCTATGATATCATCGTCTCTTAGAAACAAGGGTCACCAAACAAGTTGCTTCTCGCAAGTATAAAACAGGGTTACTAAACAAGTTAAAAATATAAGTTAATTATTAATTTTAATGAAAGAGATTTTAGTTTTTATAATTTTCACTAACAGAATTGATTTATTATTTTAAGTTAATTACTTGATCAAGGTAATTATTAATGATTTTCAAAGAAGCAAAATTTATCTAATTTAAAATTTATAATTGATAAGACATAAAGAAACATATGTTTAAGAATAAAAAATGTAATTCGTTACTACACGGGGTTATTAAAAAGTTCTATACAAAATTAATTTATATTTTCCTAAAAAAATTTAATTTAGTAGTTATTATTTATCAGTTAAAACTTCTGAGTTCGTCTCATTCCTAAACAAAAGGATAATATGACCTCATACCTAAACAAATTTGCTCGAAAGCGCCGACTCCCTCAAAACCCATTCGTTTACGATCCAGTTTTACAAGAAAAAATAAAATAGCTATTATGTTACACGTTAATTTGACTTAAATATTTTTTTACACAAGAAATCAAAATTTGTTTAATAAAATTTCCGACAATTAATTAGATAGTAATTTATATTACATTACTTGATTACACAGAAAATAATTTTTTTTTTTTTTACTTTAATTTGTTAAGGGACGATCAAAATTAAACTTTAATATACTTTAAAAGATTTGATAATTTCTCAATTTAATTTTAGGAAGCTTAGCTACGTTATTATAATAATAAATAATATTCAAAATAATATTTTATGACAAAAGAAAATAGATGACTTAAAATTTCCAAGGATACTCACATAGTAAACGTCAATAATAATTTTAAAGGATTAGATAATTTCAAATTGATTTTTGGAAGATTTAAGTTTTTCTTAAATATTACAAATTAATCATTAAAAACAAAAAAAATAGTTTAACTCAAATTTTGAAGAAAAGTTCGTAATAATGTTAGTCATAATAAACATTTGTCTACGACAATGTTTTCATAAAAAGCGCTAATTAAAATAATTTATACAAAAAGCTTTTTTTATCAATATTTACAACGGTATTAATAGATTCGAAATTACTGAGGAAGCATTTCGATATTTTTCTCAAGAAACAGGAGTAGTCATAATCAGGATTTTAATCAGTCATAATTGGGATTATTTGGTCTTTTCAATCTCACCCAACATCTCATTACTTTATCAAAATCAGTAATCAATATTCTCTTCATAATTAATTTTGATTTAAAATCAAAAATTATATTGACATTATTTTTGTACATCAAAAATAATATTTTTTCCGATCTTACTTTCCAATCAGATAACATTAAAACAAATTGTTACTTCATTTGTTTAATCAACGTTAAACATTTAGCTAGCAAAAAGTTTGAATATTTAAGGAATTTTTAAAATAGTTATACAAAAATGAAGTCGTTATACTCATATAAAATATTTTTATCAAAATACACCAAATTAAGGTATAGAGACATAAAAGTAAAAGTTATGCTGTTATTTAAAAATCAAAAATCGTATTTGACCAGAAATCCTACCGTTGATTCCCTAAAATGAATCTAATTTCCATTTATGTGTAGGTATTTATTCATTATAATTTTCCTCTATTTTTATTTCTTTAGCCAAAAAACCTTTTGTATCGTTATTGCTTATTTTATTTGATATGCAACTAATTTTTGATTTCGAAATTTCGATAATTTCATACGTTAAATTGTTTTTTAATATTTTATTAAATTCTGTTAAAGATTTTTTAATATCGCTAACATTTTCTTCCCATTTTTTACTAAAGAATTTTGTAGTTAAGAGTTTGTTATTTACCAATACGATTCGTAATTTAACCTCCATCTCTGATTGATTTAATTTTTACAGAAAGCTATTCTTAATTAAATGCTCCACTTGCGGGCGACATTGTTGCGATTTCGCTCTTTTTAAAACTCAGACCAGCTAGCTCTGCATGAAATCTTATCTTAAGGCCGGAGTTAGCATTTAAGTGAGAATACTTACCCTGCTTTTCTTTTATATTAAAGGTTGAAAAGACAGAAATTAAATCAATCAGAATTAGATAAAAAAATTATAATATATAGAAATAACTTAATTGAACGATACATTTTTAATATTACAAAAGCCAAAATGGATCACAAATCTTGACTCGTAATTTAAAAGTCGGAGTAACATCTATCATAATTAATACACAAAAACTTATTCTAAAAAACATAAATACACAAATAAACTGTGATTACGGTAAATGTGACAAAATTATTAAAAGATCATATTTAATCAAAAACTAAAGGAATTAAACCAGTAATCAAAGTTTACCAAATAGAAATTCGATAAATTATAATTGTGATAGGTACGTACCCAAAAGTTTATTATAAATACGAATTCACTCATTGTGCGCATTTTGTTGTCAAAGTTGGTTGATTTCCCAATCCATTTACTTTCTTTAATTATTGATGGTACGTGGTCCAAAATCCATGAAATTCCAATTCGGCGATACATTTATCCATATTTTTAAGGACACTGTATTTTATAATTCACTGTTTAAAGAGTTCACCAAATTTATTTCGTAACTTCTTAAAATTAGATACATTTTTAATAATTGTAGAATTCACAAACGAAATATTCGAATAGATTTTTGATAAATAACTATCTTAGTTTATACGATAATTGAGTTGACACTCATTATTATTTTAAGGCAGATTAAAAGTGTTAGCGATAAGTTAACTAATTCATTTCGTAACATAATGACTTCTTTACTGAACCAAAGCCAGAAGACAAGTGTGTTCACGTTTTAGAAATGTACCCTTCCTTTCGGTTTATCTTTTGAATAACTGTTTCTAATTGGTTATTCAGAGTGACCTGTTAGTCGTGTACCAATAAGATTAAGTTTTACCAGGATGCAAGTAACAATGAAAGTCTAAGAAAAATATGATACCAGTCTGTAGGCTCTAGCATTTAGATTTAAAGTTGCAAAATTGACTAATTTAAACATAAAGAATTTTATGGTTATTTTTATACAATAACAAATTCCCTGACGTTCTTTATTTAAACATATTTAGTAATTTACCAACGAATCGAATAAGTAATATTTAAGTTTTATTTATTTTATAAAATTGAATAAGTAAAATTATATTATTTTTAAAGGCGTAATTTTTTTAAAAGCGTGTTAATCGTAACAATCAATTTCTCATGTTAATTTCATATGTTCACATCGGCGACCTGTCACCCCGTATATAACACAAAAACAATAAAATATGAGGTACCCAATGTATCTTTTTTATATCTTAAATGCCCACCATGTGAGCATTTACATAAATTATTTGGTTTTGAACCCAATTTTCAAGATGACTTCTTGGTCATCAGAAAATCCACAATTGATTTATGAACAACTCCTCAACTCCAAATATTAAATATTGGAAAACAATTCATTTTTAACCCGTTCTTATGTATTTCAATGAGATAAATCGACTGGCTCAGTCAGTTCTTACTTAAGTATGATATTTAAAATTTCATGGACGATTAAAGTAAATTATAATCAATTTTCAAGCATTTCTAAGCGTTTTTGTAGGACTTACCAGTATTTCCCCCATACTAAGTTATGTATAATAGCGCTTTTTGTATTTTACTCTATTCTTAAAGGAGTATGTTCCCAGCCCCCTCCCTATTTAGAATTTTAAATCCAAAATAGACGGTCATTGCCTTGCAACTAACGCAGTTGGATGCGAATATGGGGCACCGGGTTCAAACCTGGGGAGAGTCAAACTTTCTTATGACTAGTCTCCGTGCTTCGGAAGGCACGTTAAGCCGGTGGTCCCCTGGGTTAGTGAATTGCTACCATTAACATAAAAACAAGGATACAGGCACATCTGAAGGCAAGTCTAGCAAGCTACCTGATGGATGTAAAATATTTATATGCTCAAAGTTTCTAACACTGCCAAGGAAACGACGCATGTGTTGGAAAATAACAGGCCTTGGCCTACTGGAAGAGAATTCTCTAGAGAATTACTTCTAGAAAGAAGAAGAAGAAGAAATCCAAAATAGTCTAAATCGTTTGTACCAGTTTGCGTCAGTACTTTTATACTTGTACTCTTTTTTCCTAAAAAAATTATGGTTACTATAGTTAAAATACCATAAGATGAATGTATAGTCATGTGAAAGCCACATCAGAATATGACAATTTTGTAAAATAATAAATGATATATTTTAGTATGGCATTTATTACAAAAAAATTATTTGTACATCATTTAAAATCGTAAAAGTGTAAACTAAAAATAAATTTTATTTAAAAATATCTTAAATAATTATATTGCAAAGTTTTAAATTATACTGTATGATAAATTAAAGTATCAGTCGAGACGCTTTACAAATCTTTCAGGTATACCTAAATTAGTCAATTTAACTTTAGGGCAATTAATAATGTGCGGATAATATTGTAACAGAGCCTCCCAGCACATTTCACCGAGTTTGGGTACTTGTAACCACAATGACATTATATCGTTGCTCCTTGAAATTTCTGATCCACCATAAATTCCACCAAATATGTGCAATTTTCCTGCAGGTGATACAGCTGCGGAGTGAAAATAAATCGATCGTGGAAGTTTACAAGGTTTTATAAGCGTCCATCGCAGCGTGGACAATTCCAATCTCCATAAATCATCAAAAACAAGGCGCCCATCGTAGCCACCTATAATAAAAACTTGAATACCATTGTCCGTTTCTATTTGTACTGCACCGTGACATCTACGTGGTCTCGGATAGCCATATTCTCGAGGTTCTTTTGTCACTATAATTATAACGTAAAAGCTTTTAGTTTTTTAAGCGGATTTACCATACTAACAACTTTCATCCGCCTTGGTCTTGACGAAAGACCAGTTAAGTGTTTCGATATTAAAACAAGGAAGTTTACAAAAATCGAAAGCTTTATCGGCAGTTCCACCTCCAAGTAAATATATATTTTTTCCATCAAATGCGACTTCATGACGATACCTTCCTTCTGGTTCGTAATCTGAATTACCCTGACAGATATACACACTTTCCCAGCTTTTATTTTTTATGTCCAATCTACAGGCAACAAAGGAATCAAAATTTCATGCTTAGATAATGGCAAATAATTAAGAGAGGTAAATAACTCGAAAAAATTGTGTACTTATTTGGAATTGTGAGTACCATCTAAGTATATGTACTAATTTTTTGGAATATTTACCAGTTAAGCAAGTATGCAATGGGTAGACGATATAAAGCGAGTGGTAGGTTTCGGATGGAATAGAGTGGCTGGAAATAGAGAGAGCTGGAAAGAGTTAGAAGAGGCCTAGGTTCAAAGTTGGATGACAAGTGGCTAGAAAGAAGAAGAAGAAAGCATTATTTTTATTTTTACCTGTGAATGTCACAAGTGTAAATGTAACCTGTGGTTCCACCAATAGTATACAAATAACCATTATGATAAACTAAAGCTTGTCCGTATTGAGGGTTCGGTTGCGAGCCGGTAGTCACTACCTCAAACATTTCATCGTGTCCATTCTCTAACGAACACATGTGAAGTTGATTGCTACATCTATAACCGAACGGTGAACCGGTTCCTCCAAAAACCTGCAATGAAAAATATTACACATCACGAAGCCCTTTAAGGCATATTAAAATATCAAAATTTGTTGCAATCACTCAATTCTGATTTACTTTAATAAGCTTACATAAGAAACTACCATCAAAAAATTTCCTAGCCGTATAACAGCATTGGAGGCCAGCTCTTTAGGTAACGTCTCCTGTTTACAACATTTCTGCCACTTCTTAGAAGCAAAATTGTACTTCCATAGTTCTTGAAATAAGGGATACGTATGAATGGTATCTAAATTTCTACTTTCAATTTCTGCATTGGTATTTAAGGCTGGATTGTAACCACCGAAAGAATATAAACTTTTGTTATCACACACAATCCTATGTCCACTTCTGGGTAGTGGAGTTCCATTGGTGGAATGGGTCACTTCACAGTTAAGCAGTTTGAACGAGTATTCGTCGACATCCTTCTTCTCATCAGGCATTTTGAATTTCCGATGTAGGAAACGCAAAAGATATTCATTAACGCAAATTAAAATTCTATAAAAAAACGTTAAAATCATGAATTTTAGAATCGACAGTAAAACGACACCAATGAATTTCTAGTGCGAAATAATGCATCTTTTCTAAAATTTGTTTCAAGGATACATTTCACAATTTCGTTTCATTGAAAACTTTAAATTGCGATACTTTTTTATGGATAATATACGATGTTATTCTTACGTAACCTCGTTTGTACACAAAGTACCGTCTCTGTCTGTCAAAATGTCAAATTGTATCACATTTAAAAAAAATTTTAGACAACAACGGTAGGATCGCAAAAATTTTAAAATTAAATCGATTAGCAACGTTACTAACCTGTGAGGCAGTTCTTAATTTTTGTAGTATCTCTTTTCATTTATTGTAGTAGTATTTGTATTATACAGGGTGTATAAAAATAAAAAACCAAAATTTAACAAAAGAAAGAAAACGAACTCCTGTAAAGGTGAGTCCAAATTTTTGTAGAAAATATAATTTTACGAAAAAATACACAAATAAAAATGCCAGTTGCTTAACCCCAAGAATCATCCCTAAACAATGAAAATTTTGTTTGTCTGGCCTTTTTCAAAACTTCATTAACAGCTCAAAATTGGTTATAGATACAGCGATGATTTTTTTTAAAAGAAAGAGAAGAATTTTCCGAAGGTCACGATATACTTTTTAATCGGTTTTGATAACGTATTGACATTTTGATTAATTAAATTCGCGATTTTATATAAAAACTCACAATTAATTACAATTTAAAATATGTCATGACACAGTTAACATTATTAAGCAATATTTAATATTCTGCTTTAAAATCGTTTAAATTTCAAAAATTCAAGGTAACCAAATCGGTTACCGTATTTTCGATTATCCCCAGTACTTCCCCTTCCTTGTCTGAATCATTTTTGGACAATAACTCCGGGGTCTTTGCATAAGTTTTCATCTTTTCTCTACACATCCTTTTTGTCCTTCTTTTAGACATAAACTGTCTCTTCTATTCCTAAATCTTCAATAATTCATGTTTGATCCTTCTTCTTTGCAACGCTTTCATTTTCGTATCATCTACACGTTTAAGACCAGCGGTCCGTTACGTCACTCGAAACAACTGATCTCGCCACCTCTTCTTGGGCCGGCCTACAGATCTTCTTCATCGGGGCTTATATTATATTATAAAGTTATCAATATGTTAAAATTCCGTTAAGATCGATTCAGTATTCATCAGCAGTTCCGGATTACGCCACCTCGAGGCCCATCCCACTTAATAAAAACCAAAACATGACGAACAACGCACAGCCTAAACCGGTGGGTCTAGAAGCATGAAATTTGGCACACGAGTTCCTTCGAGATTCCCAACGCACAGACTAAGCCGGTGGGATTCTGGAAGCATGGAATTTTGCTCGCCTACGTAAATAACGTATATTACGTGCCAATTTCACACTACGCCCTTTTTCCCTCGATCACGTAATAAAGGTTATGACACTTTAGGAAAGCACTCAACTAACTCAGTGGTTTTCGGCGTAGATTCTTTACTTACTAAAATTACGGGGAAAAAGTGTTATGGCGTAATGTCGCTGGTTACTATTTACAATGCTCGACTGATAAACCCGATGTTGTGGGGTTACTAATGGCGCCACTCTGTTAATTTTAATTCCGGCCCGCTTCTGATCTTAATTGCTTGGATCGGTAAACGATGTAACAGAGAACACGGTTTATCCCCTTTATCCACGCACGGCTGATGGTATGGAATTAATAGTTTTTGTATGTAATGAATAAAAATTGTTTAGTGAAAAGATTAGATGTAACTTATCAAGGGACGATGGACTATCGTAAATCTATTGAGTCTCACAATATGGAATATCCTGTAAAATAAATATCGTAACACAGTTACGCAATAAAAACAAATGAAAAACTGTAAAACAAATATATAATAATAAGATAATTTCAAAATACAAACTTACTTACATTCAATGCCAAAAGCATTGATCGATCCTAATAATAAAAAAACCTATCAAAATTATTCGAGCTCGATGCAAAGCTAAATTTTCTTAATGCTAATAAAATAATGATTTTGACAATAATAATTTTAATGATTTGAGTAACTGACTGATTAATCTTTATACTCGTAAATATTGATATGATTTATGTTATCAACGCTTATCATTTATTAAATTAAAATTCCATTAATTTCAATAAAATACCAAATGTACCATAGGCAAAACTAGAGTTAATAATTAAATTTATGACGATTTGGATTACAACCCTATTCTTTTATTTTTTGAACTTAAAGCAAAGATTTCGTCAGCTACTCGCATCCATATATTTCTAATGAAATATATGTAACGAAATTAGTACAAAACTTGAATAAAATTAGGCAAACTTTAAATAACCTAACAACGATTAAATAAACTTCACACCGATTCTTGAAAATTATGCGTTTTTAATAATAACAAATTAACACTTACTATTGATGATTACAGGCGTCTTACACAATGATTCACTCGTTGTTGATATTCCTTGACTGCAATAGATTTGATAGTGTCGATCCTTGACTTGATTGATGAAATGGCTCCTTGGCCACAAAAGATGTTAAATACGGTGTTTGAACTTTATGATGGTTTCACACGAATTATTAATTTAAATGTGTATAATATGAATGAACTCCCAACTTAATAATTTTTATCAGATAAAATACGCCTCTTCGCACAATAATGTTCATTCTTTTTGGATTATTTTTGCTTAACCCAATTAATCACTACGGTGACTTTACGTCGTTGAAATTATAATATTACGCACGTAATTATGTGGATTCCTTATGAACTTTAGGTCAGAATTTTGATAAACCGAAGGACTTAAAAGTATCTGAAATCAAGGTACGCTTTACTTGCACCCCTGGGCCACGTCGATGTTTCAAACATAAACATTTAATTCACCTTAAACCGTATAATCCCGCTAATTCGCGTTAAAATTGCATCGAGAACTAATTTTCTAATTATTCTGGATGACTAAAACTTAATAACTTCGATTCTTCCAGACGCTAAATGTTCTTAATAAATATAATTAACGATCGGCTTTATACACTTTCAAAATAAAACGTGATAAGTTCACTCGTTTATTACCGAAATTCACTACTTTAACACATAAAATAATGTCTTTATTCACTAACAATTCCCAATATTACTTTTGATTCGACTACCGATTTAGATGTTCTTGGTGTATTCAATACTTATAAAATAATTTTTTTTATAAGTACTGACCGTCGAATCTTTAACTATTTTTGACTCGAAAACTTAGATGTTAAACGTTTCACAAAATGATCTCCCAAGTTAGGTGGATTTATAAGACTTCACGTCTTACTTGAGCAGAATCACTTTGCCGAGTACTTTAACTGTGTTTGACCCGAAAACTTAGATGTTAAACGTTTTACAAAGTGATCTCCCAAGTTAGGTACGTCTTACTTGAGCAGAACCACTTTGCCGAGTGAGTCGATCTGCCCGTTCCCTTCTACTCGTTAACATAAATTTCCTAATTTTTAGGAAGGGTCCCATCCAATGAGAGATCTCATTTTGGATTTCCCTCTTCCTTTTTTTCTAATCACTCCCCCAATTTTTATGATTTCTTAAAACCTATTAATGAGTTTGTGAATAATAGATATACGTGCTTTTTGGTAATTTTAAACGCGACATTGTGACGCGCGGTACTTTTTGGTAAATCGTTCACACGCACTCGTGCCCGACCCGATGACTTAACTCACAGCCGCTTCTTTGTTCTCTTCTCTGAAAAAGCCATAAAACTCGAGACCGGCTTAACTAAATAATATTAGTTTTCCCAAAACTAGGCCTTTCCTGTACTATAATTGCTTTTTGGGTCTCGTTTTATTATTTGCAGCTGTACTTGACTAAAAATATCATTTTACTTTTGACCATGATGTTGACATTTAATTTAGTAATCCCATAAAATCTAGTATTTATTATTTAACGGAAAAATACTCCTGTCTCGATGAATAACCACTCTATTTGATAAATACGAGGTAAAGCTACGAAATTTTTGTACAAACCCGATTTAAAACATATTATTCTAGACTAAAATTGCCTTTAGTCGGCGTATGTAAAAATCACGTCACACGTAGGTGACCACTAAGAAGAGGTTTCATCCAAAAAGAGTTTTAGTTGTTACCGGTGAAGGTCGGTTACTTTCTCCCAATAGATGGCGTTACTGTTAGAAACTCCTTCTTCAAGTTATTATCAAGTTAATTGATAAGCAAAATAAATACCTTAAAACACGATCCCACAACTCAGGCTCCGGCTCAATGCCCACCCCGGGTCTGGAATTCCCCTCTCTTTGGAAAATTCCCCTATAAAGTCACTCTACCCAGACGAAGGAGAAAGACGGGCTTCGCCCGGAAATGCTCCGCATTTGCCACCCATGCTACTACTACTACTAAAACACGATTTCAGTCACGAGTACCACCGAAAAACGCCAGGTGCGATGAAAGGGGGAAAGGGCTGAACCTCTCCACGGTCCAATCGGGAGATCTTTTTGTTCCAAAGCCGCGATCGCTCGCAAAATAAGGTTTGTAAGCGGTCTCAAAATGTCGGAAAGAATTCGAACCCACGGCAGCTGACCTACAGGGTGAGGAACCTACAACCCTTGAGAAGGTCTGTTTGCACCCCGAAATTCATATTCAAAGAATCCAGGGGTGCAGTGGGACCAGGGCGCCGCCCCGCTAATTTTAGGTTAGGTTAGTGTTAGGAAACGACTTTTTTTTTTAAAGAGAAGGTCATTAAAAGGTAGATCCATCGATGGAGGCTAGGTTACTGTTAGGAATTGACTTTTATTTAAAGAGAGGGTCATTATTAAAAGGTAGATCCCGGTTGAGGCTAGGTTAGTATTAGGAAAGGAATTTTTTTAAAGAGAAGGTCATTAAAAGTTAGATCCACCGGTCGAGGCTAGGTTAGTGTTAGGATTCGCCTTTTATTTAAAGAGAGGGTAATTATCAAAAGGTAGATCTCGGTTGAAGCTAGTTTTATCAATAACCTAGGGATAATCAAGAGGATCATTATTAAAAGGTAGATCCCGGTTGAGGCTAGGTTAGTGTTAGGAAACGACTTTTTTTTAAAGAGAAGGTCAGTAATGGTGGGTTTATAGAACGAGATAAGGAATAAGCGATAGTGGATAGTGGCCAAGCGATAGTGACTAACGCCGATGCGGGTTTATACAACGAGATAAGAAGTTAAGAAATCCGCATGTTACGCATGAGCAGTATAAATTATTTTGGTACTTGACATCTTGAGTTTATAGTTTGTTTTGACATTTCGTATCTAATTTTCAAATTGCATAATTAAAATTATGCATAATCAAGATTTGATTGTGTCGTTCTGTATGTTATTTAATATTCGTGAAAATGATCATGCACAAATTTTTTTATAAAAAATGATAATACAGTTTATTAGAGACAAAATTACAAAAATCCGTAAATAGAAGTCCCTCAAAACCTGGTCATTTGATTAACTATGACTTTTGCCATTTTAAAATGTGATTTATTTGAATGAAATATAAAATATTTAGGAGTTCATAAAATATAAATTTGAAATGAAGCAAATAGGCGGGTTAAAATTAATTCAAATGAACTAATTCTCAAACGAACGCGATAAGCGACAAGAAGTTGAAGAAAGTTCAACTTTTATCCGTTAGCGCTTAGCTCTTATCGCGTTGTATAAACGGTAGTACAGTATTCCCTTAGACCATATATACCTATAGACCCGCCGTTTGCTATCTCTTCTTTAAAAGAAACTGAGGCAAATCGCACTTAGGCAACACACTGAGCATGTGACGTCAAGGAGCGGGGTAAATGTACGTAAAGCATAGGCTTAAATGAAGAAAACCGTTTATTTTAATTCACAGAAAACTTAAATCTGGATGTTTGAAGAGTATTTGATTAAGAAAATCACAACTTTCATACTTTAAGAATATTTGTTAAACAAAATCTGAATATAAATCCGTGTATTTCGTTTATAATCTTAATTTTTTAAAGACCGCTCAATTCCATTTACTATTTCCTAAATTCAAAAATAAAACTAAAATCAATTTGTGGTACACATTTATTATTAAGAAAAATAAATTGGATTTCAATAGGAAATGCGTAATGAACAAGTTGCAACGAAAAATAAAGTAAGAATTATTATTGAATTATGGTATCAAATATCACACAACAAATTAAAAGAAAAATATAATGGTTAAATTGCAAATAAATGACACCTCCAAAATAAACAATTACCTATAAATTTAATTAAAAATTACTATTAATTTTAATTATTGGAAAATTAGATTAAGTAGTAATTATCATCTAGGTTCTAAGTAAACAAACATTAAGTTAAGATGTTAAGAAATAAATTAAATGAAACAATTTTGTTACTAATGCAAAATAATTATTTTATATTTTTAATTATTGACCAGAAAACAAAATTGTTTTATTTAATATATTTCTTAACTGGTGACCAAATGCTGCTGGATTATTGTAAGTTTCCTACTTTTATTGAGGTTTTACAATTATTATTACTTTATTCTTTCAATGAAGCCGCACTTTCACAATTTCAGCAAATGTGTTTTGCACTTGGACAATATTAAGCGACAATAAATTAAATTGAAAATTAATTATTACTGTTAAATATTGTAAAATTATATTAAGTACTTGTATCATCTAGGTGAATGCATGAACAAACATTCAAATAAATTAAGAAATAAATTAGGTAGGTACATAAAACAATTTTGTTTTCTGGTCAATAATTAAAAATAGAAAATAATTTTTTTAAGTATTGAATAAATCAATTTATTTTTCTTAATAATAAATATGTACCACAAATTGATTTGAGCTTTATTTTTGAATTTAGAAAATAGTAAATGGAATTGAGCGGTCTTTAAAAAATTAAAATTATAAACGAAATACACGGATTTATATTCAGATTTTGTTTAACAAATATTCTTAAAGTATGAAAGTTGTGATTTTCTTAATCAAATACTCTTCAAACATCCAGATTTAAGTTTTCTGTGAATTAAAATAAACGGTTTTCTTCATTTAAGCCTATGCTTTACGTACATTTACCCCGCTCCTTGACGTCACATGCTCAGTGTGTTGCCTGAGTTATGTTTGGCTCACTCTTGGATAGCAAACGGCGGGTCTATAGGTATATATGGTCTAAGAGTATTCCTATGGTTCAACTTTCTTATCCACTATCGCTTATTCCTTATCTCGTTCTATAAATACCCCCTTCCCAGTAGCAATAACTGCGGGCAAATTCAAAATTATTACTGTTTCCAAAATCCAAACCTGGAACTATTTTTTTTTACATGCTTTGTTTGTTGTTGTTTTAATTATTGGTCAACATATTAGGATGACCTTCAAAAATTTATTAAATAGTCTGAAAATGTTGTAAATGACCGAGACATGGTGTCTTTTTAGAAAAAAAAGGAATGCATTAAATGAGATTCCCACTGTCCCTCCACCCTGTGAGGCCGAACAACCACATCCGAAACTTATAGGGGGTGAAGGCGGCCGAAGGCCGCAGAACGGCCTAGTAGTAAATAATGTTGTCACGGGGCGCTCCTATTTTTGTAATGACCTTTTTACGTTTTCCTGGTTTGTGCTTGTTTGGGCAAGTCTTATTTTCGTTTATACCCAAATAGTTTTTAATTCTATAATTAACTCGTTAATCCTAACATGCGTATACCATGGTAAATATAATCTAAAGGTCTTGCATTGATATCGTGAATAAATAATTAACCATAGTGTAGACACGGCTTTAGTTTTATTTTATCGACTGTCAAATTCTTCAACAAACGACTGACAAACATTGTGAAAAAATGGCGTTGTGTTGTGCTAGTAAGTATGAAAAACTTAAATTTAAGAGTTATTCAGGCAATTCTACCTTTCCGAGTATGAAAATTAAACTTTAATGATAACTCTTTTAAATAAATATACAAGATCTTAATATTTTATTTCATATTTTTAGAGTAACTCCGAACCGCCTTTTTGCTTAACCTAAAATGTTCTAATAATTCTTTTTGATTTTAGTAACTAATGAAGTTCCAGAGCATCCAGTTGTTTCGCCTAGTTCGGGATCGGTTTTCGAACGTCGAGTGATCGAAAAGTATATTTTAGAAAATGGAATAGATCCCATCAGCGGTAAGGAATTGGCAGCAGAAGATTTGATCGAAATTAAAACACCACCAATTGTAAAGCCCAAACCTCCCAGTGCCACAAGTATACCTGCAATATTAAAATTGTTGCAAGATGAATGGGATGCGGTTATGCTGTACAGCTTCAGTTTGCGCCAACAATTGCAATCTGCTCGACAAGAATTGAGTCACGCTTTGTATCAACACGATGCTGCTTGCAGGGTTATTTCACGTCTAAATAAGGAAGTCACGGCTGCGCGAGAAGCGTTAGCAACTCTTAAACCTCAAGCTGGTATTGCTACGGTTTCGCAACCTGCAATTGCATCGGAAGCTGCAGGATTGGCCAGTCAACCTACCGAACAAGCTGGCATGAGTGCTGAAATTATACAACAATTACAAGACAAAGCCACAGTGTTAACTCAAAATCGTAAAAGGCGTGGGCGTACGGTTCCTGAAGAGCTCGTTACTCAAGAAGATTTGCGTTCATTTAAAACTTTGGGTTCTCATCCTGTAAGCATACATTTTGTCTTTTGTTTTACTAAATCATCTTTTGTGATATTATTTTTTAGGGATTACATTCGGCCGGTATTCCTGGAATTTTGGCGCTGGATATAAATCCTTCTGATACCAGTAAAATTTTAACTGGTGGAAACGATAAAAATGCAACAATTTTCAACAAGGATACCGAACAAGTGGTTGCCATATTGAAGGGACACACGAAGAAAGTTACACGTGTTATTTACCATCCAGACGAAAATGTTGTTATTACTGCATCACCGGATGCTACAATAAGAGTCTGGGATGTGTCTAAATTGCAAACTAGTGAATTGTTAAGAGTGCATGATGCTTCCGTTACGGGGTTATCGTTACACCCGACTGGAGATTATATTTTATCTACGTCCGAAGATCAACATTGGGCGTTTTCTGATATTCGCAGTGGTCGTTTGTTAACGAGAGTGGCGAATCAGGCAAATATTGCTTTAACAACCGCCCAATTTCATCCTGATGGTCTCATTTTTGGTACAGGTACTGCCGATTCAATAATAAAGATTTGGGATTTGAAAGAACAACGAAATGTTGCCACTTTTGAAGGTAAGTTTATTTTCAATTATTGAAACAAACGTTAAAACAATATTTTTAGGTCATTCTGGTGCCATTACATCCATTTCGTTTTCCGAAAATGGTTACTATTTGGCCACAGCAGCAGATGATGCCTGTGTGAAATTATGGGATTTGAGGAAATTGAGGAATTTCAAAACGATACAATTGGATGAGGGATATCAAATTAAAGATTTGTGTTTCGATCAAAGTGGTACTTATTTGGCAATTGCTGGTACCGATGTTAGGTATGTGTTTATTTGTTTTATGTCGATATTTTCTTATGTGTTGTTTTGTTGTAGGGTCTATTTGTGTAAGCAATGGCAAGAACTAAAGGTTTTTAATGATCATACAGCTGCAGCAACTGGAGTGCGGTTTGGACGTCACGCCCATTATATAGCATCGACGTCAATGGACAGGACCCTAAAATTATATGGAATAGAATAAGCTACATCTTTTTTTATAAGCTGACAATTAATTTTTGTAATATATAATCATATAATAATAAAATCACAAACGATTTAGAGAGACTATTTTGGATTCCAAGTTCGAAATTGGGGGTTTTGGAAATGTCTTCAGTGCCCCCCCCCCTAATGATATTCTACTTTGATATACGTATTATAGATGTATTCTAGTAATTAAATTTTGAAAATCAAAGTTTTAAAATAATTGAGCTTTAAAATTTAGCTTATAATAATCCGACCCTTAAAATATCTCCCAAAAATAATTTTTGGGCTCCAAATAATAATATCGAAAAATCCGCGCTTTTTACGGTTTTCTTTCTTAATAAATTAAGCTTCCCGAGTCTAACTTCCCAAAACTGGCCGGAATATTCGTTCATACTCCCTCTAGCCCAGTCGAAATGATCTACTCATAATGCCGCCCACTATCAAGCGACCTTGTAAAATTCTTTGATAATAGTCAATTTGTAACGTCTATTTTCCAAATATTTTACCTCTATTAAAAATTTCTTCCTTCTAAAAACTATTACCCAGAATAATAATTAACACTTCTAATATTGCATTTTATTTAATAAATTTCAAAACAAATTTTACATTTTTGTCCTCTTTTCGGACATCAAAAATAAATTGACCTCATAGGCAAATTGCGAATCCGTTATCTACCTTCCATTTCAATTGGCCATGTATTGAACCGGCGTCGTCGCATAAAACTATCAAATTTACAGTAATTTCTGCAAATTCAAGTCTGATATCTAATCTAACAGCTACTTTATTAAAAAAAAATAATACGACAATAATATACTGTTATGATTATTCTTACCTTAAGAATAACCACCCCAAAAAAGAAAGACCCTCAAAGCTAACGTTTTATCGGAGTAGAGTTTTCCTCTTCCTCAGAGTCAATGGATTCAGTAGATTAAATAAGAGGGCAATTTGTTGTAGACATAATTTATTAAGTAGCATAAAGAATTAATAAAAATTTGCATCAAATTAACTCGGACAACAATTTTGTCTAAAACCAAAGTGTTATTTTTGTGCAATAATTAAAGCATCCAAATCACATTTAAATCCTTGTATTTAGGAGCTAAATTTGGATATTTCATTATTAGGTGTAATCATGTAAACAAATTATAACATTAAAATCAATAAAGTCCTTTAATTAATCTAAAATCAACACAATTCATTGATTCATAATTTAGATTAATTAAAAATAAAACAAATCTTGTACCTTGTTACTTTTCACTTGATCTGGTGTGTTCCCATAAAACGGTTGGTAAACATCAGGTTGCCCATCCTGTTAGAAGCCATTAACGTCTTCACAGCTACTGGTAATCGGTGAATGCGTTCCAAATTTGGTGATTAAAAGTGCTCCTTCAATCCTTTAATTTTGCTAACCAACTTTTGAAAAACTGTTGGTTGAATAATCTTCGTATTTAGTTACACTTCGGTAAGTAATCAATTAATTTTCCAATCTTAACCTGCTCACCACGTGTGAACACAACCTCCAAATCGTACCGATTGTACAAATATCTGTAATCCGCTTTTATTTCAGATATTCAATTCACGAATATCCAATTACGCACGCAATACACAACTTTCATCAAATACTCGGATTTCGTAAATTTATTTACTTCCGTTTAACTAAGTAAATTAATGCTTTGGTCTTTTTATACCAAAGAATCGCAATTGAGTTCCTTAATTGGGATTTTATCGAGAATTTTATTCTTTCTCGAACGACGTCTCCCCAAGAACTGGCTTCATTCTCCTTCTCTTTCATATTTGTCTTTTCAAAATTCAATCTTTTACTTTTATGGTGGGAATCGACGTTTTGTCTGCCAATATCACACTTATTTTCAGGTAACATGGAATTATTAATTGCTTGTGCACCGAATTATCACTTTTACCTTTTGTTTTACAGAAAATCGCGGCTGTTATCAAATTTAAAAAAAAAAAGGCACTCACAAGGTGTTACAAAACTTTTGTATCTCACAAATAAACTTAAATTGTGTCTCATGTGCAATTAATTGTTACATGGGATGGTTTTTGTTTTTGATGCAAATCTTATTTTTTTATTAGTCGTATCGACTGACTACTGAACTTAAATCATAATTTTACCAATTATCTGTCTACCAATCCATCTGGATCTCTTAAACAAGGAAATATCACTACAATACATTCTCTTCCCGTAGCCAGGATTTCATTTTGGGGGGGGGGTCCTTTCTTTTACACTGCTGTCCCGATTTTTTTTAACCTAAGTTGGGACGCAAAAATGTCCCGATTTTCAGAATTCCTAAAAAGTAAAAATATTATTAATCCAACTAATTAATTTACTAAATATGCTAGCACTTTTGCATCTATATGACTTGAAAAGGGTTTTCAAATGTCAGGTAGGTACATTATCAAACTTAGTACCTACACGTTTTAAAAGAAAGTTTTTAGTTAGAAAATTGCTCTAAAATACGTTTTTTTGCAGACCAGAACCCCCCTTGGGCTGGGAGTATTCCATAATCCCCCCCTCCCGAGCCCCGGTTAGGTGATCAGTTACCGCTTGGCGCTTTTACGCTATTTTCTTATCACGCGGTAGCGCTTTACCTTACTGAGCTCTGACAATACTGTGTCAATGCAGGCCCGCAGTCAGGAGGGTGGCAAGGTCGGGCAATGCCCGACCTTTTAAGGATGTTTGCCCGACCTTTTAAAATAAAAATATGTAACAATAGATTAACAGAAAATTTTCCCATTCTATATTGGTCCTTTTTGTACAAGAATTTTTTTATTTTTAGTTCGGTATAATGCTTTCAAACACAATTCGCAGAATTGAATATTCATCACAGTACCCCTGCATTAGGGGAGAAGTTACTTTCGCTACCAAAAAATTTGTTTTTCTTCTTTCAGCCTTCCAGTCGCTTCCAAACGCTTTGGCTTCCCACCAAAATGTTTGTAGCGACTGAAAAGGGCGGAGCCAAAGCGTTTGGAAGCGTCTCGAAGCTTGAAAGAAAGAAGAAAAGAAATGTTTGGTAGCGAAAGTAGCTTCTCCTCAAACGCAGGGTACATGTAATAAATTTTTTTTCAAAGGGGGAGAGGGGTCTCCAAATAAAGGCATTTCTCCCCAGTGACCATTGCATTTTTGGCCCACTGACCGAGCACCAACCATAAATTTTGATAGCCCATGTGTGGCTGTGCGATAATACCATATAATACAACTTTTCTTAAACCGCGTTGACCTTGAAATTTAAAAAATTTTCGCCTGCGGCGCTTTAAATAAATCCCACGAACCCATCTCGCATCCGCAACACTAAAATTTGTCCACCCATATAAACCGTTTGCCCTACCTTTATTTTTGATCTGACTACAGGCCTGATCAATGTCCCGATTTTATGATTATAAAATATGGTAACCTTAGGGGGGAGGGCACTTGTAAAAATCCTTTTGTAAAATGTAAAATTTTCGGTTATTCCCCTTCCATTTTCTTTGTTTTTTCAACATAAAGCTAACGGCCTGAAAAGCGCCACAATTAACTTATTCTTGATGATTGACCTTTTTTTAATCCTATCGAATATTGAAAATGAAATATTATTTGTTACATGAAATAAATTTAGGAGGCGGTCGGAGCTTAGCGGTCACGCAAATTGACTATGAACGCTAAATACCCGATTCGAATCCGAGTAAAGTAAGAATTTTATTCTGGCCGTCTCTTCCCTCGGAAGGCAATGACGAAAGGAGAAACGTCAAATACTGATTAATTTAGGAAATTGTCGATTTTTCACGTAAAAACCGCCCAGTTCTTGAAAGCGCAATTCATTCTGTTGACGATACGTGCACTTTACGTAAATATAGTTACATGAAGGTTTATTAAGGGGGGAGAGCCATATCGACCCTCACACAAATCATTAATGTGATTCTCAAACTTTTGTACTTCTCCGACTGGTGGAGGTGATCCTCATTCCAAAACCAAGGAAGAATCACTCCAACCTTTCCAACTACAGAGCGATTTATTTGATCCCCACTGTTGCTAACAATTTGGTTTTATGGAAGGCCACTTGACCACCCATCAAGTCCTCAGGGTGGTTGAGGAGATCAAGGGGGCGTTTGCAGGTGGTCAAAAGGCCTTGGACGTCTTCATAGACGTAGCGAAGGCGTTTATAGAGGTTATAAGAACCCCTCCAAGAGTGCCGCCATGGTCTTTAGCCGGACTTACAGGCAGCCGGTCAACATCATCTCGTTAAAGATGTTCGGGGAATCCATCCCTTGGCAAAAATCAACAAAGTACTTACCAAATCCCTGGAAATGTGAAGCGTATTTAAATGTCAAGTGCGCGCATGCGCCATACTCAAGTCGAATGTGCGCCGAATGTGTGTAAAAATTAAAATTTTAGTTTTATAAACAGGACCGGATTAGAGTATGGGGCCCAAATCTAAAACTTTATTTAACTCTTAACGGTCCTGTCATTAAAAAGCTTTTCCTAACATTAATCCAAACTCGACCGGTGGATCTCTTTTTTAACGGTTCCCCCATTAAAAAAAATCGATTCCTAACACTGACCTAAGCCCGTCTGGTGGATCTCTCTTTTAAGAGTCCCCTCATTAAAAGAATGGTTTCCTAACACTAACCGAAACTTGATCGATGGATCTCTCTTTTTAACGGTCTCCCCATTAAAATAAAAATCGATTCCTAACACTAACCTAAGACGGACCGGACCGGTGGTAACTGCGAGTAACTAGTAACTGCGCACGCGCGCACGTAGCGACTTTTACTGTATGCACAATATGACCCCCTCTCCACACCTAACACTCCCAGACCAAAGGTCATCCGACACGGGGACGTCTAGCCCTAAACCCGAGCCCCCCCCCCCGCCGTAGAACCAGATGTAGCAGCTAACGTAATCAGTACTTCCCCTAACCTTCACTTACAAACTATACACGATGATACTGACAATGACGAAGAAGTATTGAACGAGACATGAAGGAAAAGGTGGAAGAAAGCTTGCAACTGACAGTTCTTTATCAGCCAACCCTTCCCCTGACTTGAGCAGGTACGGAGGTAAGGTCTGGTCGAGTCTCCCTCAGAGCAGGTCGACCGCAACACACCAGTAATTTTCAAAAATTCTGAAAGGTATGGGAAAATACTAAAAATAATAAAACATTTCTTTTTTTCCTTCTTTCTAGATTCCAGTCGGTTTGGCTTTCAGTCGCTACAAACATTTTGGTGGGGAGTCAAATCGGTTTTGGGGTCAAATCTCCTTTAATTGAGGATGGCGATATAAGAAGTTTCACAAAAGTTTATTTTGTTCAAATAAGTGGCTGCTCAGATTATATACTTTTTTGGTATGATAAAAACGACTTACTTGTTACCATTTATCCAGATGACCTGCTAACTTACGGGGCAGAGAAAAGTAGCAAACCAGCGACATTAAAAAGTTTTATTAGAATAATAAAGTAATTATTACATCGAAATGATCATGCCAATAAAGTTTCATCCAGTTCCTCTTCTTTTATATCTGGCTGGTGCAGAATTTTCTTTAAAACTTTGCTCACGACATCCGAAAGCGATTCTCTAGCACCAACATCCAGGATATTTAAACATTTCTGCAAGATTCAAATTAGTGATTGTGAAAGGGATCCTAACCTATACATACCTGATGCATTTCATCACCTTCTTTGAGCTTCAAAACAGCAATTAGGGCAATTTCAGAATTTGCTTTAACGTAAGTATTTCTTTCTTTCGTTCCATTCACAAGTGTAGGTAGTAACAGTTTCAATAATTCTGGTGCCAACTTTTCAGGTGGCACTGTTCTAGCCAAGTATATGGAGACTTTAGCCAACAGTTGTTTCACTTCGTTGCTCGTGTTATTCATAGTCTGAAATCAATCCAACAAACTATTACAACTCAAAATATTTTATTACAAATCTTACCCTAACGAAAGGTACCAATAAATTAAGAGGCAACTGTTCCTCGTTAAGCATGAGGTGTTGCAATAAATAACCACATGACCGAATAGCAGTTTGAGTTATTGGAACCCTATCTGCTGCTAATTGACTCAGTAAAGTGCTAATCAATTTAATTCTGTATTGCTCATCCCACACAATATTTGCAGACTCTTTTAAGGTTACCGATAATGCCGTACTTCTTCCATGCCTTAACAACCAATCGACATTAGTTTCATCATTTAATAAATGTTCTGATAAAACTGTATCCAATTGTTCGGGGGTCAACCATTTACACAGAGCTCCCAAACATCCTGCTGCAGCATTTCTTGTTATATCTTCTTGATATCCCAAAAGGGACACCAAATTGGAATAAATTTGTTTTCTAATAGGTTCGGACATTTTATCACCAGCAGGACTGATTATACCCCGCAACGCATGCAAAGTTGTGTCTCTAATAGATGAATCGTCTGCATTTTTGATTGTGTTATGTAAATCTGTAAATAGCGGATCCGCTTTTTGATGGATCACAATTAAATGACTCAAAGCAGACGCCGATTTTAACCTCACCACACGACTCGGGTCGTTAAGTGCTTTTACAAATGTCGTTTGCAATTGCGGTAAGAATTGTTTTAACATAATTCCTACCTAAAATTTATAACGTAAGTTTTGGATTCAATTTATTAAATACTTTTACCTTGGCCAACAAAATTGCTAAAGTTTCTAATACGGCCGATTTCACGTTGGCACTAAAACGGTCACCCAAAATACGGATTAAAGGTCCAGTGATGGTGACAACGCTGGGTTGTAACGCTGGTGCACTTGCAATCTTAATAGCTTCACCTAAACCTTGGGCTGCAGCTTCTTTTTCATCTCCATCACCGTTCAAAATTGCTTCTCTGAATATGGGTAAAACAGGTGCGATTCCTTTAGGTAAACAGAAACCGGGCAATAACGCCGAAGTGCCTTTCAAATCAGACATTGCAAATCTAATAGCTTGACGGACATCTGACACGTAAGTTGCTTGTTGTTTTGGATCTAAAGACTATTTCAAGAATAGTAAAAGAAATATATGATCCTACTATTATAATAATTCTTACCTTGGTGACGGAGTTAAGCGCCTCCCAGGCCATTTGAAGCACATCTTTATCGTTGTCCGTACACAGGTGTATCAAACCACGGTACAGTTGTGAAACGTGTGTAATATATTGAGCCCTAGAATTTGTACAAAACGAACATAACAAAGTTGCAGCTGCTCTACGTTGATTAACATTATCCGTACGAGTGTTTTCGAGCAACGTATCAACAATCGTACGAACTCCCGTTTCATCGACCACAGACAGTATAACCGCTTGACAGTATTCCAATTGCTGCCAACAAAATTTAAATTAAAAAACAGAAAATATAAAAAAATTGCAGAAATTAACCTGCGCTTCTTCTGATGTTCCTTTAGAAGTTCCCAAAGCCACTTGTAAAGCGGGCAATATTCTCGGAAGGTATTTATTTAAAGATTCTCCAGCCACAGATGCTAAAATAGATAAAGCTTTTGTGTTGGCAGGTGGTGCTGTCAGCTGCGGCACCAAATACGGTAAAACGACCCTCGACTTGATCGCCATGACCTGTCGGAGTCCATCTAAAGTCCATTCAACAATATCAGGATCATCATCGTTCTAAAAATATATAAATGTACTACTTTTCTTACAAAACTGTTACAATTAGTACCAATTGGTTAAGCATCGTGGGTAAAATATCGTCGAGAGCTCGAGTACCGACTGTAGAATGCAAACTATCAAATGTTTTTGCAGCTGCTTGTCGGACCTCAGGTAAAGGATCGCACAAAGCCTTCCTAACAGTTGGAACAAGGGAATTCACAAAGGTCAAAACCATTTCTTTTGATGTAGAAGCCATGATTTCGGACAAACCAATACAAACACCTTGCCGCTGATCGGACTGATCCGACTGCAACCCTCGTTCCAAAATTGGGATAATCTCTGGTAAAACCCTTTCCCCCAACTTCCGCACTAAATCACCCAATGTACGTGCTGCAACCTACAAAAGTAATAGTACAAAAATAAGAAAACAAAACCAAACTCGAATTAACCTGTCGTTTGTCGTAACTATCGCTGGCAAGACATCCCAAAAGTAAACCAAATAATGTGGGTAAAATTTCTCTTAGTGTACGAGGAGTGTTCGTAACAACCACTTTCCAAACGTGCAAAGCTGCTTGTCTCACCATGAGAGCAACGTCCGATCTGCCCATATATAAACCAGCCAATACCCTATTACGCCTTTCTCCTCCTAACGAACTAATAATTGCCAAATGAGACTGTTCGGTACCAAAATTATCATCTTCGCTTGCAGTTTCGGTACTCATCTTACCCGTTACACCAGAAATGCGGTAAAGTAGATCTCCAAGTAATTGTACCGAACTGAAAGTAATAAATTTAATAGGTACATTATTTTGAACAATTTTATAGTAATAAGCAGAGAGCGGATTTTAGTCCATTGTGACTATCCTTAATATTGAAGGGAATGTGAAATTTTCTTAAAATGTGCACGATTTATGAAAAATGTGACCATTTGGCACCAAGTTTTTTATGCCTTTTTTTGCATTTTTGTGCCTATTTGAAGCCTTTTTTGTCTAATTTTCAGCGTACCTTGAAAAACTTCTTTTTAACAAACTCAGAAATTAAAATTTTACTTTCAAAGAATTGTTAACCGACAAAGTAACTTTATCTGTAAAATTCAAATCGGATAAAGTTTTTTTTCCAAAAACGAGGGATTTGCAATACCTATTAAATAAAATCAGTAGTATTATTTTGAGTAGAGCCAATGTTCCTGATTTTCAAATGGATCCAGCTATTATAGCCAAATTTAAAAAAGCGATTATAACAAGTGTGGATGTGGAAAGAAGCTTTTCTGCTTTTAAAAACATTTTAAGTGACAGAAGGCAGACCGTTTTCACGAATAATTTTTAGTTACGTTTTAAACACGATACACGTTTTAAAGTAAGATGTATTCAATGTTCTTTTGTATAAATTTAACAAGAACTTAACAAAACGTTAAAATATAGATATTAACTGTAAATAAAGAACAACATACAAGAAAATTTTATTTAGAAACACTTTAAAAATTTTTAACCTTTTTGTGACAAGGTACAAAAAGAGAATATTTGAAAAAATTAGAAAACTGTAACTACGGGGAGGGGGGGTGGTAAAAAAATGGTGGTGTTTTTTATAAAAGTTGAAAAAAATAGTAAAATTAATGAAGACTATTCTTGAAAAATTTCTCTTTAAGATCATATTTTATTTTTTTTGTACTTTTTTTCATGCCTTTTTTATCTGATTGCCACTTTTTAATGCCTTTTTAGGCCATTTTTCGTGCCTTTATAGGCGCCTTTTTTGAGATTTTGTATGCCTTTTTATCCGCTCTCTAGTAATAAGAATAAAAAAGTACCTGTAACGGATGCGCCAGTTATCATCAAACAAACCTCTTTCCAATTCGGGTAACAATAATAAAATCGCAGAGTCTGCGTAAAGAGTAACAATTCTTTGTCCAGCTTTCAAAGCAGTGTCTCTCACGTATTCGTTTTCATCTGCCAGTGCCTTAAGAATGGGATTTATGATTTGTCCAATATATGGCATGAACTCCGCTTGGAAAACAACCGGCATATAAATAAACATCATAATGTAGCCATCCTTAACGTGGGGTGCAATGTCTGTCCGTTCTGCAGTTGCAATAATTTCTAAGAAAATTAAGTTTTAATTAGTTTTATGTGGATTACTAAATATTTAAAACAAACCTGGCATTAATTTGTGTAGCTTTTCAACACCTAACCCTCCTACAACTTCAGATAAACCTTGTGCAGCACCAGAGCGATCCACTGAGCTACTTTCAGATGTGAGAGTTTGCATAAGCCATGGTAGTAAGTCTTCAAAACTGGATTCTCCCATTCCTCTTACCATAGCACCAAGAGCTCGGGCACTCACACTTCTTACCTCTGGTACAGGATCTAGTAAGGAAGTTTTTAAACCGGGAATGATGGTGGGTAAATATGGAGCTAAATCTTTTTGATCGGTTAAGGAATACATATTTCCAATAATTTGTGCTGCCATTTTACGTGTCTCGGTTGATCTGTCAATAAATGCTCGTTGTACTACTGGCATTATGAGGGCCAAAGATGGAGCATCAATAAAATGAACAAACTGCGTATCTAATAGCGTTTGTAAGCAAGCAGAAGTTTTGTGTGAAGGATCCTGAAGTGCGTTAAGTAGTACAGGTACAATTGCTGCAAATAATTGTTTAATTAATTAATGAGAAAAGTACAAATGGTGGGTTAAATCATTGTGACAGTTATAGGTATATGTGTGTATGATAGGCCCCAATGGTTTAAGCACGCTAACCATGCCCAGAAGATATTATAGTTATTTATAAAACCTTAATGGAATCTAATAGATAATATTAAAATAAAGCGTTTAAACTTTAAAGTGAAGATGAACGCCAAATATCGATAATCGACGGTAAAATTGCGATATTTCACGATTGATTTACCTCGGTTGTTGGATTCTGTTGACGGTACGTGCGCTTGACGTAAATATTCAGTAGGATTCAGTAAGGGACGGAACAATCGCGAACCAACTCCCAATGTTTTTCAAACTGTCTTTTTCAAGAACCAAGTGCACAGTTGATGTCCCACTGACAACGGTTCAAAGCTGAACCTACCGGACAAACTAAGTTCGCCTTGCGCCCAACATCAACAGCCCTTGACCCTTTTACAGGACAGGATCTAACCCAGTGTTTCTAAAACTTTGGACTAATGTGTACCCCTTTTGTAATTTTCGTAACACTGTCTTGTTTTTTCACAAGAGTTTCAGTTTTGCACAAAGTTCGCTTTTCTAACCGACAACCATGCACTAGGATTTGGCTCAGACCTTCTTGATCCTGGCCAAGGGACTTCATGCAAGAAGAGATCGCCAAGAAAATCGAAGTAATTAAGGTCCTAAAAACAAACCTCAACGACATCCGATCGCAACACGATGCCATACAAACCTGACACACCAAAACTACAGAAATATGACGATATGGAAGTCCATATATCAAAAACCTGTGAAATCAGCACCCTAACAGATGAAAAAGAAGATGAAATGGAACTTACAGTTGCTGAAGAACAGAAGGAAACTGTTTCATGGCCCCCCAGAGACCATAACGTATCTCCCAGCGCCACAAAATAATTTTTCCCAAATTCTCCACAACCCAAACTGATACCACAAATCAAAATCAAGTTTCCAGAATTCTGCACCCAAAGACGTCGCTCCAACAAGCGAAAATTCTCGCTCGCTTCTGAGGAGGTCATCATCACAAATAAATTCATCCAAACAGATCGAGATCGCACCCAATCCGGCCAAACCAAATCCGCGGACTCCCATGTACGACCTCGCCAACCGCCATTAAATAAGATCTGCTTGCTGGAACCTCTCCCCGACACCTCTGTCCGTCAAACGCGCCGTAGTGCTGACCGCCGCGCCGCCTGGTACGGTTGTTTTTCATGAAGCTAACAAGGGGAACTTGTCGACGACTTTTCCCCGATTGACACAATTTTTAACATACCTTTTAGGAAATAATTTTTTATACTTCAGGTTAAAATTTCAGGACCCGGATTTGAATACATTTTTATTAAATCGATTTTAAAAATCCAATAAATTCGTATTATAAATTAGGTCTAATGCGAATTGCCTCCAAGTTCTTATCTAATTTAAAAAGGTTTGTTCAACTATTTAACCTCACTTTTTGTTACATAATTATTAATAATAATTCTCGTAAAATCACGCAAATAACTAGTTAATATGTTACTTAGACATGTTACAATTACTGAGAATTAATTCATAGCATTTTCTGTACGTTTCATATGTACATTTACACAGTTTAATAGTTAACATAATGCTTTCGTGGGTATTCAAGATTGCGACAACTGCCAAAAGGAACATTGCAAGTTTTTTTTAATTTCTGAAAGATTTCAAACAACAAATTAGATTAAAGGAACTTCTCATATCAGAATTCACTGCAAACGTTGGATTTATAAAATATCAGATTAATGAAACTACTAAGAAAACAAATTCACAAGGGTGAAAAGCCGTGTAAGTTTAAATTTGAAAATCAATAAGAATTTAAGAATCCTTTATAAATAATTTAGATACTTCTTTTACAGGTAACTGGGGCACTTAGAAATTTGTAAAACCCATTAATAAAGGAGGTAGAAGAAGAAAAGCGATAATCGGAATCAACCGAAGGAATTTAATCGAAAGGAAATGAATTTTTTTTTAATTAAATATTGTAAATTATTAACTTTAGCCAATTCTTTAAACAAATAGAAGTATGTATATTATTATATAATTATATTTTACTTTTTTAATAAGAGTAACAATAATACCTAAAGGCATTTATTCTTATTTCACAAGGCTTTTCACCCTTGTGAATTTGTTTTCTTAGTAGTTTCATTAATCTGATATTTTATAAATCCAACGTTTGCAGTAAATTCTGATATGAGAAGTTCCTTCAATCTAATTTGTTGTTTGAAATCTTTCAGAAATTAAAACAAACTTGCAATGTTCCTTTTGGCAGTTGTCGCAATCTTGAATACCCACGAAAGCATTATGTTAACTATTAAACTGTGTAAATGTACATATGAAACGTACAGAAAATGCTATGAATTAATTCTCAGTAATTGTAACATGTCTAAGTAACATATTAACTAGTTATTTGCGTGATTTTACGAGAATTATTATTAAAAATTATGTAACAAAAAGTGAGGTTAAATAGTTGAACAAACCTTTTTAAATTAGATAATATCTTGGACGCAGTTCGCATTAGACCTAATTTATAATACGAATTTATTGGATTTTTAAAATCGATTTAATCAAAATTTATTCAAATCCGGGTCCTGAAATTTTAACCTGAAGTATAAAAAATTATTTCCAAAAAGGTATGTTAAAAATTGTGTAAATCGGGGAAAAGTCGTCGACAAGTTCCCCTTGTAAGTCAGACTTCTGAAGCCATGACTTTTATTCTATGGCCATGATCATACTGATTATGATCAAGACTCGCATGAATTGATTAACGAGATTCCAATTTTTATATAAAAAAATGATTGTATTCTGTTATGCAATTTATACTTAGGGAGCGTAAATTACGTTCATGTGTGAAATATGCTCATCACTGCAAACGGGGCACCGAATCATAGGGGTGCAGCAGCCACAAAATATAAAATGAAGAATAAAGTGTGAAAACTTCTTTCTAAAATTGTGTTCAGAGAACCAAAAATAATACTAAAGATGACAATCTGATGTCAGCAAATGTTTACCAAGGATAAAGGACTTCTCTTTAACACTAACTAACCCCCCTCCCGTTAAAGCAAAAACCAATAACTTAAAAATGTTTTCAACTAACCTTGAATTTCAGGATTTCTGATAACTGATCCAATAACTCTCAAAGCTTCTGCACCTGCTTCTTGTACTTTCATGTGTGAATCACTTAAAACTTCAATCAATTTGGGCACAATACTTGGTAAACATGATGACAACTGCTTCGGTGCACAATAAGCCATGGCACCCAATAACTCCACAGATCCTAAAAAATTTAAATTGTTCAAAATTTATTACTTTAATGAAATCAGATATGCACTTACCAGTCTTAGTTCTCCACGAATCCTCTTCCAAAGCCGCTAAAAGTGATGGTAATACTAATTTAACACCATGTCCAGAAAGTTTGCCCATAACAACTCGGGCACAATCATCGGTGGCATTACGAACATATTGACTGGAATCTCCAAAACATAAAAGAAGGTGAGGTAAAACATGCACTATGTAAGGTTCAAACAACCGCCCCAACATTTGACACAGCATTTCAAAAGCGAACAAAGCACCTGAAAATCAAAATTTGAGTACTTCATTTTTTTTATGCTGTCGGGAATTACCTTCTCTGTGTTTGTAATTCTTTTTATCTTGAATTGCTTCGGTGAGTTTCGTCATAATATCCAATTGTTTGAGTGCAAGAATTCCCATACCTTTGACTAAACCAGCCAAACCATACGCTGCACCTTTTCGATCACCAAACTTGTCGCTTTTTAGTAGTTGATGTAGCAGTTTGTTGACTAATCCTGGAGCGTCATCTTTCACAGATGAAACCAACGGAGGTAAACAATTTGCTACAGATTCTTGAACCTATTTAAAAAGGTTAAAATTAAGGATAAACTAAAATTTTGGAACTTGCCGTTTGAGAAGGTGTCGACAAAGCTGAAAGGAGTCTCATCACAATGGGTTTAATTCTCGGATCATCTTTTTCCAAATGTTTAGCTAAGGATCCCATAAGAACAACAACAGCTTGCTTGATTGCATCAAATTGAGCAGACTTGGAAGACTTATCCATGAAGTTTTCAAAGATTGGTAGTAGGGTTGAAACGTGGTCCTAATAAACAATACACAATAAACTTGTTTTCAAGTTAAAAAATAATGTTACCTTTCCATGTAAGTCGACAATTTTTAAAGAAGCAGCCAACATAACTTTACGAACTTTTTCTTTTCTATCGCCAAGTGCTGTGGATACGAAGAATTCTATCAGGCTTCCAATTATGGTTGGATCAATTAAAGGGGCTAAATTGGTCAATGCAAGAGCAACACCACGACGTGGACCCCAAGTATCAATCGGTTTTTCAATTTCCCTTCCAAACTCGTCTAATTTCGGAGGTATCACCTCCAGTCTTTCCTTATAAAGTGAAAGGAGACTTTCGACAAGTGGTTTTATTTGGTCCCTATCGTCTTCTATTAGAGTCGCTAAAGCTTCTGCTGCAGATTCTTGAACGCATTCTACTGGATGTTCAATGTCTATCATTAAATCGTCGTAAAGATAACTGGGAAAACTCAAGCTTGCATTTGTCCACAATTTGTTTGCTAAGTTCCTAAAATTCCAGTTTTAAGAACGGTTTTATAGGATGACAAAGGCGGAACTCACCTATTTTCTTCATTGCAATCAAATTTAGCAATCCAAATTCGTTTACTAAGTTTCAAAGCAAAGTCGTAATTATCACCATATGATGGAATTGACGAAATCATAAGAGAGAGACCTCTTAGTGCTGAATCTCGAACCATTTCTTGCGGATTTTGAAGGGCACTTAACAAAACATCTAACTCGTTCAAAGTGGCTACGGCACAGTTTTCTTCACCACTTGCAGAAGCAGCTACATCCAACAAACATGCTTCCGTTTGGGATTGATTGCGACCTGATGTTGTATCTAAAAAGTTGACATTTTTTAATAAATCAAATTAACCACGAGAGTTTGAGTATGATGCATTTGTTAATGCTGTGGGAATTAACACATAACATACATGAGCTTTCGTGGTTGTGATATGAAAACTTACTAATGAGTTCCACAAGAACTTCAAACATCTGTTGCCTTGGTAAATACTTAGGATGGTACAAGTCCAATTTTTCAAGGTTTTGACCCCTTAATTTAGAATGTTCAGATATCACTTGTAAACAATCTTTTAGTAATGTTTCTTTTTGATTCTTAATCGGAGATAACAAAGCAAGTTTTATCAAATTGAATGAATAACAAAAGCTAGGGCTTGTTAAATGCTCCCGTGGTTTCCTCTTAAACGTTTTTTGACAGATCAAATTAATGGTTCTAATTGTAGCCGTTGTTAAATCTTCTTCTTCCCATGCTAAATCTAAATCACATTGTGGTTTTAATAAGCGCAAAGTTACGTTAGCGATCAGTTCGCCTAGAGGAACAAAGTTTTCATAAAAAACTGCTTTTCGAAGGTCAACAAATAATTTGGTTAAATAGGGAGCTGCAACTGGCGATTGCAAGTTTTGTAAAAGATATGGCAACAAATCTTTGTAGTACAGCGACAATTCAATAGGGTTCCCCTTTGATGATGCTTGAATCAACGACACGCTTTTAACTACAATAGAATTTAACTAAAAAAAATTTGTTAAAACAACTAAAATTATTAGATAACTAATAAATTACTTGAGTTAATCGATCCCTTATAACTTGTTCTTTTAGTTTTTGATTTTTAATCGCTTCCAGTTGCTTTGGAGTGTACTGAGGTTCTTTAACCTTGCCATCTTTCTTCTTCTTTTCTTCTAACTCTCGCCTTAACTGCATTTCTTCTAATTGATCCTTATAACTGTAGGCTTTGCTTTCACGTTTCATGTTAGTTGCAGTGCTATTTTGTCCACTAAAAAAAAAAACACTATTAGTTTAAATTTTTTACGTTACGAAAACTTACTTCAATAAAACGGTTTTATCATAAAGTTCCCCATCGGGAGTCAAATATGTAAAGTATTCATCTTTAGTTACTTGAGTTATACTTAAATTACTCAATTCTTCTTTAACATTTTCGATAACATGTTGTAGGATCACACTACCACCCAATTTTACAATCGTAGCTAAAGCATTTTCATAAATCTGAAATATAAAATAATTTTTGATTTGTCAAATGAAAAATTTGCAAGAAAATATTTCATTTAAAAAGGTTTCTTTGAATTCATAAGTATTTAATACTGAGGGATTCAATTTGAGTCGTCCCGATGTTAATATTCAATTTCCCGAATCTCTATTTCTTCAAGATGATTCAATTTGAGCCTTTCATATAAAATAAATCGAATAGTTTTGCATTATTTTGATTAAATATGCACTATTTAAGTCGGAACATAAAAACCCACCCCCTTTCCGTTTTAGTACTTACAGGAGTAGGACAAAATTCGTCAATAAGTAACTTCTTCAAAGAATCTACATGTTGCACTACAAAATTGCGTGGATTTAAACCAAATTTCTTAACAATTTTTACCCATAAATTTGGCACTAAATCATTAACTGCAGGATGATGACATGGAAGTAAGGCATCGAGCAAAATATACTGAGAATCTTCTGTGCCCTGAGATGTAAGACATAAAGTCGAAATGCACTGAGTTAACACATGAGGTGACACATCACCGTCGATCGAATCCCGATTATCGCCTTCATTCCTTTTCTAAAAATATTACCCCAAGTTAAAAAACAAATAAACATTAAGGCGAAGCATCACCACGTGGCTAAATATTGGTGTAAAACGTTCTTTAAAAAGATTTGTTAAACATGTTTTTCGAGAAATATTAAGATATTTTTGGAATTTTAAAAATTCAGCTTCGTAGCTCAATAGAATAATCGTTTCTATAAACTAAAGTATTACAATAATTGACTTTATTACTACATTTGAAAAGAAATTTGACATTCCTTTTTTTGAAAATTCTGAATATTGGAATTCGAGATTTCTTTAATATACGTATTACTAAATAGAATTACCAAAAGTTGACAGTATCAAGAAACAATTATTCTATTGAGCTACGAAGCTGAATTTATAAAATTCCAAAAATATATAAACATTTCTTGAAAAACATGTTTAACGAATCTTTTTAAAGAAGGTTTTACACCAACGTGGTGATGCTTCGCCTTAAACAAAGGATCTTACCCATATTTTTACAGTTTCCAAAAATGTAATGAGTTCTCTAAGTAAACTTCTCGAGAGTAAAGCACCACCAAGACCACCAACCAATCTTTTTGCAGAGGAAATACATTTTTGTCTGGTAGATGCAGCACTCGTAATTAAACAAACTAAAACTGCTCGATGTAATGGTTTAGCGCTACCGTTCAACCTCTCCGAGTGTTCGGAAAGTAATTTCTCACACAGTAACATCACATACAACAAAGCTAAAATTGAAAATTGATTACATTTTCATTTAAAAACATTTTAACCAAATTTACCATCATCAGTAGCAGTAGATAAATATTTTTCGGACACGAAAACTTGTTTCTCCATGTCAAATAATACAGAAGACAAATTTAAAAACGTATTTTCCTTATCATTTTGTACAGCAGAAATTTTTAACAACAAATACGCGGCACACAAACCTTCGGTTACAACTGCAGCTTGAGTAGGTTGACTAATTGCACGTTCGATCGATTTTTGCAGAGTAAGAATTAAAGGAGTTGCTTGTGCAATCGTATTGGATTGGAAACAAGCCAACATGCATTGGATGTAAGATGTCCTTACAGCAGAAGTTGACGATTTAAGTGCCATACCCGACTAAAAAGTACAATCAGTTACGATCAATTAAAACAGTAATAAAATTTACCTTAAAAGAATCGACAACTTTTTTAGGTACTTCAGTGTTAAATTTAGCAACCCAGAGAGATAACATATTCAGAGTGTGACATAAAGTTTTCTCATGTACTTCCACTTCTAAAACTTTAAACAAATAATCGGTTGCTACCAAAGCCAATTTCTGTAAACTACTGCTGGTGACTGCATTGTAGCTTAAGTTTCCAATGCCCTAAAATAAAATAAAAACTCAATATCACGTGGTTAGGACTTCAACAGGTGAAAATTGTAAGAACCTATTTTGGTATATTTTATTTCTTATATGGATTTGCGCATGAATGGATTAACGTGTCAATAATAACTGTTTGGGATTTTTTAAATTTTGGCCATATTTTGATGAGTGAAGACTATGAATTGATATAGAACAGACTATCATAAAATTAAATTTTTTAAAACTGGCCAAATATTGGGTTTTACAATTTGCATCTCCTACAGATTTAGTGATAATTGATCAAATCAATTTATGATATGACGATATATCAAGATATGACGTTGGCATTTTCTCCTTATGAGTATAATTATGTTTTGTCATTTCAAAAACGAAAATTAGAGTTTGGGAATCCCCAAATCCTATTTTTCATTTTGCAACATTTTAATTAATAAATCAAAAAAATTTTTGAGTAGACATGGCTCTAACAAAATGTGCAAATTTACCTGTAATACGCTAATTTTGTGATCAACATTGGTCAGTTTTCCATCTGAACCATGAAAAACAGCGGAAACTTGCTTTAAAAGTGCTTCGATTGCACTGGAATCACTGCACTGTTGAGACAACAATTTTAACGCAAGTGCCGACTCTTCTCTGGTGGAATCATCCTTTGAATGCAAATTTGCTAAAAATTAAAACAATAAAATTCTTTCCTTTGTTATGTAATAATCAGTTTGATTTCCAACAGAGAAATCAAACTACAAGAAATATTATTTAGATTATTGATGGGAATATCCTATAAATGTAATATATTGTCATATTGCATATTAGCTACCCAAATGAGTGATGTTTCTTAAAATTTGAAATTCTATAATTTTACTTTCCTATTGTAATCGAGTCAAAACCAACTTTAGGTAGGCACATTAGAATTTCGATTCAATCAACGATGAATTCAATGAACGATATTTGAAACAATGTCTGAATGTCTGTGTGAACATTTTTCAGCTACGATTACTAACAAACGCGCAGACCAATTGACTTGAAATTTTGCACACTAGTTTAAATAAACGGTCTAAAGAACTGATTAGATTTTGCTTAAAATCCCTCCGCTGAAACTTCTTTTATTTGTGTTACGTTGATTTTTAATGACGCGCGCGAATGGATAAACGAGATCCCATTCGTCTTAAGTTCCTTTATAATAAAAAATGACAGAATATTGAAAGGTCATTCGAAATATACATGGTTAAAAAGTCTCAACGTAATTGCTCATCAATAATTTGAGAGCAGATGGAGTTTGAACTTGTGACTTATTAATCAGGAGTTACCACTATACAAAACTACAGCAATATAAAATTAAAAAAACTTACTTATAAAAATTTTTCCTATATCAAAAGAATAAGCACTCAAATCCAAATTAACACCCGATAAGACAAGGCCAACACACTCGATAATAATTTCTGGATTTCTCAACATTGCCCTTTGAAGTGCAGGCAGGAGCATGGTTTTAAATTGGTCATGATTAACCTTCTTCAGTAGTGGATAGCAGGCCATTATGACCGACTTTAAAGGTCTTACTTTCGTACTAACCAAAGTTTTGATGAAAATATCTAAATAATCCCCCTGTTTAAACATTACGATAAGTTTTTGATATGAAAAACGTTAAATAAATACGCACCAAACATTCTTGAAATAATTCGTCACCAATGCAAGCTGTGTACTTGATCAAAGTTGATGTCAAAACTGGTACGTAATACAACTGCTCGAGTTGCTTCAAAGTGGAAAAAAATAATTTGTAACTTCCTGAGACTTTCCATAAGTTGAACAACTAAAAGTTTAAAAATTGTTTTTTGGTTGAAAAAATTTGGAACAGTAAAACCTACCATACTATCTGCTTTATTTGACAGTTTTGGCATTCCTGCCGATACAACAGCACTTAATAAAATTGCCTGTGCTGTAATAATAGATAAAATTTCATTTTTTGATAAATCTGGTTTAGCACTAAATCCTACAAGAATTGACCAACGAAGCGCAACTAAAGCGGTTCGGGCAGTACTTTCACTAAAATAAAACTTATTAGAAAAGAGAACCATTGAAAAAGAAATTACGTACGTAGCACTGAGGTTTTTGTATTGGTTAGCTATATCTGTTAGTACAGGTAGCATACTCTTCACTGTCCATAGCGGATGAAGTTTTATGAGTTCAGAAATTAAGTTCCGTACCAACATCTGGGAAACACCATCGTGGTACCTTAATAGTGTCAATTGAATCGCTTTAGAAATACCTCGCACGATATTCTCGGTGATTCCTAAAAGCAGGATTTCGTTTAGAACACGGAAACGTAACAGATTTCATTAAAGTTTACCTGGATGTTGTAAAACATCGACAACATTGTTGATAACCTCTTTTCGTACGTTTATACTAGAACTTTGTATTCGCAACGGCAAATCTTTTAGAGCCTTTGCTAACTAAAATAACGTTAAATTAGTAAATAATACTAGTAACAATTTGTGTAATTCATTAAGAAATGATAATTATACACGTGAAACTCACCCCTTCAGTTTCTGCCATTTCTGAAACTAATTTGACATTTGACACAATGCCGGTAATCAAAGTGGGTTCAGTGGTTCTTAAAATTTTTATCTAATCTGTCTTGATCTCGTGATAAGCCGACTAGTGAAGAAAATGAATACAGGAGTTATCGATTACGTCAATTTGCCAACCGACTAAACAGAAAAGTTCCAAACAATTTATTGTAAAGGACATTTAACGCAATTTTTAAAATAAAAGTAAAGGATGTTTTCTCTTATACGGTTAGCAGTGGTGTAGTCAGTGGGAAATTGGGTTCCTAAACCCAAGCAACACACACCCTCCTGGAGCGTCCTATGGACGTCCGTTGGAGATCAATTGTAGGTACATGGACGTCCAATAGATCTGTAGCGGACGTCCATGGGACGCTCTAGAAGGGTGTGTGTTACTAGGGAAGCTTTTAAGTTAAGTTGGTTATGAATTCTTATTGAAATTAACTAATTTGTGATTAGGCCCTACCTTTTCTGAAAATAATTTCACCTGCGGCGCTGTTTTGCTAGCATTACTTTCTTTCTCTCGCATCTTAGTCCCTCCCTTCTCAGCATCAGATTCTAGCTATGCTACCAGTGTTAGCATTTACTACTACTTGCATTTCTCCAGCAGATGGATCCCTTATCTCTACTCTAGAGACATCTACTCAAACATCATCACTGCAAGATGATGGTGGCCCTAGGTGAAGGGTTCCCCAGTTATATACCAACATACAAGTATATTATAGATATACCAGACTGGTCGCTGAGGTTCGGATTGGAAAGTCAGTTCCCAAGGAGATCTGATGAGCTTTTTTCCGATTCCGTTTAGTTTTACACCCACTCTCAGAAACACACAACCACCGCGAGTCCGACACCAATGGTGGTAGGGTCATGCAAGCCTTAGCTTGAATTGAACCCAGGCAAAACCATCCCCGTGTGGATTTCACCTCGACCATTGGACACCCCTACAAATTTACATTGCACATCTCAAGTTTAAGCTGTCGCTTATGAATCCGCTGGGACATTGGCCTTCCGCGCGCCACAACGTGTTTCCAAGTGTGGGTTAGGATCTCCGAGACAATTCAACTCATTAAAAATATACCCTAGAGCCAACAAATAACCTAAATATGGAAATTCCATATGAAAATCCCTGGAAGCCCAACAACCACCTCAATAGGATTATTAGAAAATGTAGATCAATGAGACAGTCCAACGCATTAAAAATTAGCAAATTTAAGCGAAAACAACTCCTAAACCGTGATATTAGCTCGATGTTAACTCTATGACGGTGTAGGTAGGGTTCACATCTAATAAGGAAAATGGGCGGAGCTAATATGCAGAAATGAAAATGTGTCCGCTTACGGACGGTCATGCCATGACGCGTTCTTTCTCCACTTCAACTGCGCAGCTATAAGACTACTGTTGCTGCGGTCGCTCGCCACAAGGAAAATCTAGAAGCGTCAATAAGGTCTATATTTGCGTAGAAATTGGCAACTTTAAAATCGATTTTTGACTAAATTATTCAATATTGGTGATTCATCCGCTTAATTTTAATGTCATCTATTAAATTTCCTTAAGTTTTCTTTAATAAATATACAATTTTTTTTTGCCTCTTTATTTGCAAAATCTTGAAGAATGTCGCCATTATTTATATCCTCTGTAAGTTCTTTTTCTATGGAAAGTATCGCTAGATTTCGTAATATTAAATTAGATACTCAGTGTGTAACGAAGATAATTTGTACCTAGACTGCAGGGGTCAGTTGTAGCAAAAAAAAAAAAAGAAATGTGGATTTTAGAAAAACAGGTTCCCTCTGCTTACAGTTCACTAAACATCCCTAAAGCCCAACAATCACCCAAACCGGGATATTAGAAAACGTAGATCTTTGAGACAGTTCAACTAATTAAAAGTGGTCGTTTCTACTTTTGGCGTAGTTTACATTACCACATGGTGACCTGGTAAATTCTTCTATTTCTTTTTTAAATAAAATTTCCATGTTCTTTCTAATTTTTGCAATATTATTTTGTATATACAGGGTGGTATTATAATTTATTGCTAATAATCCTTTATTACTGCAAGCCATGGCCCATTTCATTATGCTATGTGGGGCCCACTGTGAAACTCCCGGTAACCCAGCACATGCCTGGTGGTGAACCAGTCGTATTGTCTCTTTATCAACCAGATTGATCTAATGGAATTAATAGAGGAAAGATTCTATTGTTATAAACTTGGTTTTGGGCCACCAAACAGACCATATAGAATAAATAGCATGGGCCTAATTATGGTGGGTAAGCCAGAGGAAAAAAGTAGCCAATATTAAATTATTAAAGTTCCTAAAATTTTTATTAAATTGGGGACGTTAACACTTGCAACAAAAACAGTTCATACATTCAGCAATGTTAATTATAAATCTGTTATAAAAATAAATAACAAAATTTTGCGATTTTCAAATTTTTCTTAAAAACCAAACAGTAACGTTGAGATTGAAAAATAATTTTCTAATTTAACCAAAGTGCTTTAGTAAACAATAATACTACAGCTCGTCTTTATGAAGTAAAGTGTAACGATTTTTAGATGGTGCCAATTTTTTAAAAGTACTTTCTGGAGGGTTAGTAGCTTTGCCATTCACAATTTTGATTTCTTCCGTTGCATCAGCATCAGGACCATAATGGAATTCTCTGTGCAATTTACCAGAATATAAGTCGCTAATAAATTCTTTAAGTTTTCCAGGAATTTGCACGTCTGCAAATTTGGGAAAGAGGTACATGTGCCGAAAACTGTCTATGGCTATCAACGGTAAATCGCTTTCGCTTTTTCCCAGGTGATGTAAAGGATGAGCAAATTTTTTACCATCTGCAGTCAGGAAGTTAATATTTTCTGAAAAAAAAAAAAAATAAAGTGTAGTGATAAAACCTTAGTAGAACTTTTCGGAACTTACGCTTTTCACTCAACAGTTCATTTTTTACAATGTCATTGTAAATTTTTATGCTTTCCTTATCCTCAGGAGTGTGAAACAAAATGAGGAACGGCAATCCTTCCTCAGTCAGTTCTTCCGCATTTTCAAAAGTTATCTCTCTGACCAATGGAACGCATTTGTCAGATATCCAAACATGCATTTCATCAAAGTTGGTCATGCTTCCATTATATGTTTCGTCCATATCATTAGATCGGTCCTGATTTGGTCTAAATACAATTACTGGCTGTCCCGGTGGGTGCATTTGTTGAGAAGCTTCACCAAATCCGACATGAAATTGACAATCATCTTTGAGATTTGTTGCAACACGTCTAAACATATTGTACTGAGGTTGATCTCTTCTATCAAAGTAACCTAAACATTTCAGATGTAAATAATCGAAAAAAAAAAACAGAAAAAAATAACTTACCAATAATAATCCACTTATTTGAATCTAAATTAATTAGTTCAGTTAAAGATGAGAATTCTTTAATAGGATCTTCTAATTGCTTTTTAATAAAACTGGTAAAAGCTTCTGCGGAACGCTGACCTCGGAATTCACGTTTTGCAGGTTGTCCATTTCTAATTACTTTCAATGTGGGGTATTTTGTGATGTGAAATCTGGTAGCTATAGAGCCTTCCTTGTCGCAATCAACTTTGGCCATAACAACTCTTCCCGATTCGGGAAATTCTTCATGCACTTTATTTGCAGCCTCATCGAAAATTGGCATTAAAATATTACTAAACCTACACCACTCGGCGTAAAAATTTATAAACACTAGTTCATTAGAGGCTAAAAATAAAACAATAACAAATTAAATAGTTTTGCCATTTTGTTCAATATTTTGTTATTACCTAAAGTATTATCTATATTTTGTTGTGTTAACTGCACCGCTCCACTATCAGTAGGATTGTAAAATACGTATGAAACCTAAAAAGTAAAGAGTAGTTTAAAATTAAACAAAAATTTCAAATAATCTGTTCAATTTTGTTATGAGGTAGCTATTTTGTATAAGGCAAATTTTTTTTATTTTTTTTTTATGGAATTATGAAAATAAAATATGATTATTGTATGATCTATAGAAGTTGTTCAACGTAAATTATTATCATAATCGATTATTTTCGATTTTTACAGCAAAAGTTAATAGGCTCCGTTAAGTTAGCCTGACTATTTTGAATTTTTTATGCCATTTGTAAATACCGGATCAGTTATATTTTAATTAAAAAGAAAAATTTTGTAGGGCCAACTTGAGCAATACATTTGTAGCCTTCCCAACTTATTGACAAGAATTCATGCCATGTTTTAACGCATTCATCAGGAAAAGCATTCAAGATAAAGCGCAATTATTATTGTGAATAATTAATATTAATAAAAAATATAAAATTTCCTATAAAAGAGTTAACGACGGCATGTCTATTGTCTCATCTTTAATAGTAGGTGAAAATTGAACATTTAATTGCAATATATCATTTAATTGAATGGTTGTAAAATTAAAAATAATTATTTTCGAAAAGTACGATTTTTGATGTCTGCATTTTCTAAAAATTCAATTTTTTCATTGTTGTGGTTAATAATAGCTTACAAATTTTATCAGAAACAGGGAAAGCTTTTTACTATTGCAAAATTTTCCGTAAGTGGTCTACCTTGTGCATTAAAAGACGGAGGTTACAAAAACAACAATTTGTAGTCTATAAATATTTATATTGAGATGTTTATATATTGAAATTTGTAATATAGTAGACTACCTTACACATGCCGCCCTTAGTCATCTAGTACATGATTGATATGGTGACGGTCAACTCAGCGATAGTTTGCTCAACGGCAGGAGAAGTAAGTTAGGTTAATTAATCGATATTACGATGTATTGTTTTGTCGCTACCACTTAACGTTCGTTGGTACACAGACCAAATATTTGAGGGAGAGCCGAGTTGACGTCGTCGAGTTGTCGCGTACGGTATTCTAGCTTAAATTTGCAGCAAAAAAAAAAGAGATCCACCCCCTTCCCAGTAGCTCAATTTTCCGAGTTGGACGGCCCTAGGGGATACTTTTAATTGGTAAAGTGTTGTCAAAATGGCTCTGGAGCGTCCGGAGCGGAAGCATCAGACATTGAAGTGCCTTTACCCACTTTGCCGAGTAGGCCCGGTCTAGGGCGATAATCTTTAGTTAGTACAGCGTCAGTCAAAACGACTGAGCGTCCCACAGTGGGGATTTTTCGTGAAATCGTGGCCATAAATAGGACGATTATCGGAACTTTTCCAAATTTGGTATACCAACGTTTTTGGGGTCACAGATTTCGAATCCAATATTAAAATTTTGAAAAACAAAATGGCGGCTCCAATATGGCCGGTTGAAACAAGAATTTGCCAATAAATTTGTAAAAAAATCCACTTTTTCGATGTTTTTGAAGTTGCTGATTACGAATCTAACATTAAAATTTTGAAAAACAAAATGGCGGTTCCAATATGGCTGGTTGAAATAAGAATTTGCCAATAAATTCGTAAAAAATCCACTTTTTCGATGTTTTTGAAGTTGCTGATTACGAATCTAACATTAAAATTTTGAAAAACAAAATGGCGGTTCCAATATGGCTGGTTGAAACAAGAATTTGCCAATAAATTCGTAAAAAATCCACTTTTTCGATGTTTTTGAGGTCGTTGATGAAAAAATACAAAAAATATTTTAATCCGAATCCGGATAAAGATTTTTATTTGGCTCCAGAACCTACAATGAAAGAATCCCCAGTAGCACACTTGCTATATTATACGTAAATATACGTATATTATCCGTACCGTACGCAGTATAAATAGTACAATAGTAGTAGTACGATAGTACAAAAAATGTTCTGAAATGTGCCGCGCACGTTTGCGCACTTTTGTTCATACGCCATTCGAAAGCTGATATTCAAAGCTACATAAGAAAAAAAAATGAACTTGTGGACGCTTGTGGATGAATACTAAAAGTCTATGCAAAGTCAATATTCAATTCCGAAAGAAAGCACTTTTCAGGATTACCGTTAGACTACGTAAACATGAACAATAAATAATATTTTTTAATTGTAAAATAGGTAAAATGTTCTTCATACCTTAAGGAAGAGTATCCATTTTGTTGAAATTGATTAACACTTTCTAAGAATTGTATATAAATGGGCAAAGTTGCATTACAAAACGCAGAACAATTAACACTCGCGACTGTCCCTAATGAAGGTTAACTTTAAACTGAAATATCTAATTATCTATGAGGAGTAAAAAGTAGGGACAACCGGGACCTTACGCAGAAATTAGTTCTCAACCAATACCCGTGATCGTTATACCTGTATGGAAATATTTTTTATTTTATTTTTGGCTACGATTTCGTAAAAATTCCCCACTGTGCGTCCGGAGAGTCGATTTTGACAACGCAACCACGGCAAATCTCGTTAAATCAATAAGTACAGAGCTTATATTCTTGGGAAAATTTTACTTCAGCTATTGAAATTGGAAGGAGACCTCCTGGTAAACCACGACAGCGATTGACAGATAATATACCTAGTGCGAGACTTGACCCAGATTGACAGAAGAGACAACTGGGAGGAATCAGCGATGAATCGCAGCAAATGGAAAGGCATTATTGAGGAGGCTAAAGCTCTAAAAGAGCTATTTGGCCATCGGAAGTAAGTAAGTATTTAAATTTTATGGTAGACCGCACACTATAGCATGATATACTTAATTTTTAAGGTTTCAGGTTAAGTTAATTTTTTTAAAGTAATTAAACCCACAAGCAAAAACCTTCTTTAATTTTACAGATTTATATGATATGATTAAAAATATTTTTGTATGAAAACAAAAAAAGGAAAAGTAGATTTTTTTGTGAATCAAAAATAATTGTCTACTATTTCTAAACAGTCTATTGAATGTCTACAGTCCCTAGTAATTGTATACTTTCACTGCATTATCGACTTTCACGGTAACATAATATACACTTAGAATGGTGTGGCCAAGGATGAATTTATTTATCACATGAACTTTGGCTAGATTCACCCTTGTAAGGTTTATCGTATCTCATGTCAATAAGATAAATTAATCAACTTTCTAGAATTTTCACTCTAATATAAAACTGTATATAAATATCTGAAAACATTAACAAACAAAAATTGGAACATGTAACAAAGAGAAATATGTGTAGGCCATAGTTGTTCAGTCTTCGGCCTCATGAACGGTTGTACCAACCTCGGTTAAGGTGCATTACAGTTTAAACGCTGCATTTAACGCCTACCCTACACCTATGCAACGATTCCAAAATTACCACAATCAAAGATCACATCAAGAAAATCGTCGAAAAATTCTATGACAGAGGCGAAGATAACGAAAATTCATTAAATTAACCGGCTGGGAAAATACGAAACAAAAAACTATCTACTTCATAAACTATATATATATATTTCGGACTGCTTTTTGCATTGCAAGGTAAATAAACACCTCACAACACATCAAGCCTACAATTATTAATTGTTTATCCGTTCCCATTTCCCAAGTCTCTTGCGAGGCTTGGTCATGGTTTAAAGCTTTTTAGTTTTCTTTACAGGTGATGAGGAGCTAGCCCATCGCCCCGACCTGGAGGACCAGAGAGACGGCCAGAATAAAGTTCTTACTTCCGGATTCGAACCGGGCATTTAGCGTTCATAGTCAACTCGCGTGACCACTATGCTCCGACCGTCTCTTACTTCATAAACTACCAAAGGTAAAAATAATTGAAGAAAACGACCCCTAAGTTCCATTACAACAACAGCCCCTGCTCCAACTACACCAACAACTAGCCACACCCACCGACCGCTTTTTACTGAACCAAACTTTTCACCACCGCAATTTATAAAATGGTTTTTGAACATTAAGGGCCGGTCTTTTCACCTTTTACAAACGTCAAGTAACTACTTGACGATTATTTTACTTGAGCTTTTTAATGGTTGAGTAAGAAAGTTAGGTCTTTTTGTCGCATTGTATGCAACTAATATGCCAACTTAATATTATGCTAATAAATTTAGTAGCTAATAAGCTGATTTAGTAGGTAAAAAGCTCAATTAAAAAAATCGTCAAGTAGTTACTTGACGTTTATAAAAGGTGAAAAGATCGGCCCTATATCTACAATCTTGCAACGTTCCCCCAACATCCTAGTCTACCAAACCCTTCACTCGCCGAACCCTTGCGGAGAACACCAGTCAGGACATAGCTTCGCGCTTTTCAGAGGTGTTCACACCTCAGTAAAAAATTTTCGATTCGCTGAAGACATCGAATTTGGGACGAAATTCCTGATGGTGATTTGCACCAGTTAACATGAATTGAATTAAGGGGACGGTCATTGAGGTCATGTGAGGTGTTTACAATGCCTCACCGCGGACCAAGATCAGTTCTCTGTCGCATTCAAAATGCACATTTTGAATATGCTCGGTTTTCTTATTACGACGCACTCTGTACGTTGGTGTATATGGGCTGATCAATTTTTAACGCCCATGATTGGTTACGAATATTCAAGGCTTTTCCGATCGAGAATCGATCAATGGTGGTTAACAGCTTTTGGTGTGCTAAATAATTTAGTGAATTCTGTTACCAATACGCCTATTTTAGCGTTTTTTACCAGTCTCTTAGACTTCATCCCATATTCACCATCGTCAGGGTGAGATTTTACGAGCGACCCGGTAGTAGCTGCGAATACGGAAGGCCGAATCTGCTTTTCGGTGATAAGAGAGATTTGAAATCGTCCAAACCTACGCACCTTGCCATCTAGTGGAGATCCACGCAACCTGGAATGTAAACATCCCAATCCAGTTGGAATTGAAAGTTATAACAGCTGATTGTCAATTCGGTGGCGTTAACCTCCATGTGGACAAGAACTACGCCTGTGTGTACGGTTTGCGTATCAATTCAATTATTTATACTCCATCTCAAAGCGTTGAAATCTTTCCCACTGTCATCGTCATCGAAATCATTTGTTGCTTCCTGAAGCCCATTTACATAGCCGGCGTTGTGCTATACTCAATAAGGACCGTCTACATAACTATTATTGTTGCAATTAGTTATTGTTAGTCACCTTTTTTACTAACCAGCCCATCAGTGGGTGATATTGGATTCACTTTTGCTTGATCAATATTTGCTTCAATATAGACACGCTTAAGGTGGCAAACTAATATAATAATTATTTTCTAGGTGTGTTTACTTTATTTTTAGCTTTTGTATTCATAATCGACACTGGCGAAGAACCTTCTGGACGAGATCTCCCAAGGAAGTTATTCTGCCAAAAGATAGTGTTTTGTTTTCAAATACCCATTAATTACCAGGGCAAGCAAACTTAAGGTAGGCCACTTGGAATATTTATTATTTGTATTTAGTTTGTGTACCAATTCTTGTAGCGTGAAGTGATTCACTTTAGTCATACTAAATAGGTATTGTTTTATTGGTCAGGTGGAGTGATCTTTTGTCACCACCGTTGTTGGTGCTGTTACTTTTTTTGAACATTCAAATCAGCCTGTTGCTGGGGCAACCGACTAGTCACCTAGCGGTTTTTACTTTGGCAGCCCTCAGCTGCAAAACGTTACTGTTTGGGACTACGAGTCCAGATAGTTGTATTGTTTGTGATAGCACATTCCATCTGTGTGTACTTGGTTGATCTGATCAACCATCTTTTTTTGTGTTTCATTAAAGATTGTTTACCTGTTTTTAGGTAAGGGTCCAAAAGTTGATCTGTGGACTATGGGGAAGCGTAATAACCACCCCGCCAACATTTAAGGATCACGACGCTTCTGTTAAGAAGCATAACGACTGTATGATGATGATGACCTGTTTTTAATTGTTTCACTGGCGCCCAATTATTTCATTCTGATAGTAGTGACTTTAAGCTTGTTTCGTTGAGTGAGGTAAGTACCGCAAGTACCCACGAACCGCGCCCCAACTCTGGTACTGGACGAAGGTGTAATCCTTCAGCTAGCCACCCGTCAACATCAACGGGGCATCGAGGCATTGGCGGCGTTTGTTTGTGCAAACGACGTTACATCTCCTCAAGAAGATGCACCAGGAATGTATTGTGAAAGTAATTTCTCCGCAGTGCACAGCAACGTTGACATGGGTAGTGAACCACGGCCGTCAATTTACAAATTTTAATTTTCACGATATGATAATTTTTATATTCGTGGCGAAGGTTTACACGGGCCGTATGTATAGGGTGTTTTTTTAGCTGCATGAGAACTTTCAATAGGGATAACAATTGAACCAAGATTGCTATGGAAACAGTTTTTTGACATTTGTGTTTAGCAAGGTTTGGCATTTGATAATGCATAGATTGACCATTGAACAACGCTACCAAATTGGGCTCACAACCAATTGGAAGTGGATCCATTTTTTTACCGTAAAATTTTGTTCAGTGACGAGGCACATTTCTGGTTAAATGGGTATGTGAACAAACAAAATTGCCGTATATGGAGTGAGACCAATCCGGGACATTATCTTGAGACTCCATTGCATCCATTAAAATTGACTGTTTGGTGTGGAATACACGCCAACGGCATCATTGGTCCATATGTCTTTCGAAATGAGGAAGGAGCTACCGTTACGGTTAATGGTGTGAGATATCGACACATGCTCAATACATTTTTGTTTCCAAAACTTCAAGAGCTAAACATTGACAACTTATGGTTCCAACAGGATGGTGCTACGTGCCACACAGCCAACGAAACCATCAATTTATTGAAAGGACAATTTGGTGACAACATTATTTCAAAACGTGGTCCTATCAATTGGCCTCCAAGATCGTGTGATTTGACACCTCCAGATTATTTTCTGTGGGGGTATGTTAAATCCATGGTTTATGCTAACAAACCAACAACTCCAGAAGCATTGGAGGCTAATATTCAGCAAGCCATTTATGAAATAAAGCCAGAAATATTGGAAAAAGTGGTCAAAAATTGGACTGAACGGATGCGCTTCGTAACCATTAGTCGTGGTGGTCACATGCCGGAAGTCATGTTCAAATCATAAATGCCTTTAACTGTACTTTCATAAAAAAATTATAACCAAAACATTCCGTCAGGTTTTTAATGTTTTATTTCATTTTGAAGTTCTCATGCAGCTAAAAGAACACCCTATATATGACAGTCACGAATTCGTATGTCAAGTTATGTGTGCACGATAGCAAGGGATATTTTAAACAAAATTTCATAACAACTGACGTTTCTTATTGCTACAACTACTGACTGTTCTTATTGCCACGATGGACTAATATCAAACATGTTTGATATCACCACGAACGCAATTTTATCAGTTCGTGGCAAATAATTACGATTCATATTTTACGAATCAGTAGTTTACACTATAACAGCGTGGCTCACGGCCGTGGTTCACTACCCATGTCAACCTAGCTTTATACTTGCTTACCGGCTTGGATGTTTTTATTGAAATACCAGCTTCGTTTGTCCTCATTTACATTAATTAATGTATTACTTATTATATTATATTAATTAATGCAATCGAGGACAAACAAAGCTGGTCTTTCAATGAAAACATTGAAGCCGGTAAGCAGGTTTCGGTGATCAGCGTCCACTCTGTACGTAGCCTTAGTCCTCTTAGGGGTGTACTTCACTTTTATCCTTCTCATCGGACCATTCAACGTGTTTTAGGGTATGGCTACATCTGTCTTTTTCTCAAGTTATTCTGTCGGCGTTGGTATCGACTCGCTTGTCCAAGACTCGACCCTTCTTTTACTTTTAAAAGTGACATAAAATAAAAATTTATTTTAAATTGCATTAAACACGCAGATCCGTGGGCTTAAATATCTCGGTTTTCGAGTTGAGTGAGCTACAGGGAAGTTTTTTCAAGTGAGCGGGCTTAATATCCAGGTTTTTTAGGGCTGGGAACTAATGGAAACAGCCAATACAATGACACGCATATTATTTTTGATGAAATTTGGCCCTATTTCACCCTCACTATCATAATTTTAACAGAAAATTTTTAAAATCAGATGAACAGTTATAGTCCTATCTCCGAAAATGCCTATACAATTTATAGTAGGTAGTCGATAAAACTGTAACTTTTTAATGCGAATTTTATTATTGTTATCACAGCTAGTAGCGTATAAAATTAATTCCAAGTACCGATTTTATTGTCATGTTAAATTATTTGCAATTAAAAGAATTTAAAAAATTAATTGGATAAGATTTTCCAACTTGAAATAATATTTACCTTATACACTAATTTAACAAAGCTTTAAAAAAGATTTTAAAATTGCTAAACTTTGACCACCGGGTTTCACTAAAATTTGTTATTGTAGTAATTTGCATTGCTTATCATCCTAAATAATTAAAATAAGCATTTACATTTAAAAAGCGGTTTTTGTAGGCAAAGATAATTTTTATTATCGCACTTACATTGGCAAACGTTTTTGTAGAATATTTATGTAAATAATCATTATCTGACGTCCGACCGAATATCCTAGGTTATGTTAGGGAAGAAAAAACTTATTATGCAATTATTAAGTGGTCGTTAATAACCCAGAGATTTTAAAATAATTTGAAATAAATTGTCATTAATAATCCTGTAGGTAATTAAATTAAATACAATATTAGAAGCGAACCGTCAAGTTAATAACAAATATTATAATTCAGAAAAATTACGCTAAACTTACCAAAATATACGTTAATAGGGTGCATTTTGGGCTAAAAATTATTCTTAAACTATCCATTTTAATTAACTATTTACAATATTAACAAAACGATTGACAAAAGTGGACACACCGACAATTCCAGTAGTTGATATCCATTTAGGAGTTGACACCTGACAACCTTGCTACGTCGAATGTTTCTTACGTCGAAAACGAAAACCACTACTCCACCGTCTAAAGCAGTGACACTCAATCTTTTTATGCACACAGGAGCTAAATTCATTGGGGACAATTTTGTGAAAATTAGGTAACAGAAAAGTGGTAGGAAAAATACTAATAATAATAAGTAAGTAGATAACGATAAAATTAAATATTTATTTTAAAACACTTAATCAAATCACAAACGTATAAAATAAATATTATGCTATTTGTTTAACTTAAAAGTCATTACTCATTACTAATGCACGATTATTAACTGAAATTTATATAAATAGTTTTTATATACAATGTAAGGAATGCTTCTTTATTATTTACAACATTTACATTAATTTCATGAAAATCTTATTGTTTAATTAGATGCTAATTACTTTTAACTATATCTTCTTGTAATAATATAATTAAGTTATAGGTAACCTACTTAAACATTTAAATGATTGTATGTAAGTATGTACTTTCTAGGAAGGAAATCACAGAGGCACTACTTATATAGATCACAATGATATGCTTTAATTACGGATTTATGTATGTATTTAATTTTATGCCAAGTTACCTATCTGAAAAATCATCCTTGTTTTCCTTGCGAAGAAAAGAAGTTTCGCGTTTTAGTTAAAATTGGCTTTGTAGATACGTTTGATTGCAAAATTGTGAAAAATGTTGCACTTATTTAGAAAGAACCTCCTGGAAATAAATTTTACCGCCACGGCTGATGTTCAATTTTACTAGTAACTGTAACTATATTAACCTTTAGTTAGTGACGTGGGCGTCTCCGAGGCAAAGTTCCTATTTGAATTGTGTAGAAAAGATTCACGTCACTAATGAAAGGTTAAAAGAATATCTAATTAAAAAAATTAAGTTAAGTTCACTCAAGAAAATTTTGTACTAAAATTTGACCTCTGCTGATGAAAGTCGAAAGCACGGAAGTGTGCTAATGCATAAAAAACAAAATTAATTTTTATACTAATTCTTTGTGCATTTAATAAGCATTATTTCAACAGTTCAAAGCAATCACAGCAGTGGCTTGATGTGATCGCTGGTTGAATTATGGAGCAGAAATTCTGGGTTTGCATAATGAATTTTAGAGAATTTTTTAGCATGGTATGTATAAAATGAAGTACATGCTATTACTTCAAGTAGATACTACAACTCACCACTAGATACTACTGTACCACTGTCAGGGATGAGCATCAACCGCTTTTTTATAATGGGCCAACTACATATTTAAAAATTTTGTGCGGGCCGCATTTGTTCTATTTTTCGATTTTTTCTAATTTAGCACGTTTAAAAAGTCAACAAGTAAAACTATGACGGGTCACATGAAAAATTAGGCCGGGCCGCATGCTGTTCACCCCTGGCATAGTCGGAAACTTTTAGCTTCATATTGAATCAGTATTTACACAAGAATTCAGAAAATCAATCGTTTACTGGATTAGAAGATATCGAAGCGCAACGACAATGAATAATTCCAAAATGATGAGATTACTGCTGCAGAAAATGTAAAATCCCTGTCCTTCGGAATTTTATGGTGGCACTTTTTCAAAATAAAGAGACAGCCGTGACTAGGAATGGGCGATATCTAAAATAATCGAATATCGATAATTAAAAAACTATTGATAACTTCGATCGAGAACTATCGATAATAATTATCGAAATATTACACAATAACTATCGATATATAGATATAATTATCAAAATATCGATTAATCGATATTTCAAAAAATATAATATCGTTCTTTGATTAATCGATAACTATCGATATTTATCTATTAATTGATAAAAAGTCCCAGCCCTAGTCGTGACCAAAATTTCAGCCTTTAACTTTCATTCCTGTTGAATTTAGAAGGAAAAAGAAGTTTTCTTTATAGATCTTCATTTTTGTATAAAAGATGTCCGAAAAATCTTAAAAAATTCATAAAAATCGAGAACGTCCCAAAAAACATGAAAGCAACTTTTTGGACTTCTTTTTGCAATTAAATTACACGAAAAAATAATGGATCAACTTTTCAAAGAATTATTTAAGCATGTTAGAATTTTTCCACCACTTAGAAAATTTAACGCGATTCTGCTTTGGAATCCATAATACAAGTTAAATTCCACCAGTAACAGCACCATAAAAAATATTGGAAATGCAGAATTTTCACGTTTTTCACTAGAAATTCATACGAAAATGGCATTATAATTTGGCTAAAATTTTGCACACGACTGTTTTTTTATTCGAGTATAACAAACTTTGTAAAAAAATTCACAACACATACAATTCCGAAGGACCATATTTTGACATACTTATCTGGCTAGGGGGGGGGGGGGTTATATAATTCTTATATAATTATATAATCATATTAAAATTCTGTAACGCTTTTATGTGAGTTTTTCTGAATATTACGGACTTTTTATAAGCAAAATTACTGAAATATTAACTTAGACATCTGGAATCAGGTTTTTCCGACCCTGACAATTGGTGAAATCTGGAAAACCAGATTGCTAAGTTATTATTTTAATAATTCCATATTTGAAAAGTCTGTAGCATTCAGATAGGCTTACTAAGAAGCGCTACAAAGCCCAATTTAAAAATCAATTTGTTGTTAATGTGGTAGATTCGCATTTCTATGTGGGTATTATGACGACTTCCGGTTCTAGGAGCTTCGAGAATAATCGAGAACTCTTTCTGATGTCATTTCCTGTTAAAAGGACGCGTGTTGGTCACCCCACCTCACCTTAGCGTGTGTATAGTATAATGAGGGCAGTTGGTGTTAAGTATTGAAACAGAAACAATGTAGGTTTGTTCTAACCAGTCGAGAAACCGTACGATGACCGTGACGTGACCGTAGTCACGCTCATGCGCAATGGGTCAAAAGGAACGCTTTTTATCTATTGCGCATGGATTTGATATATTTTACGGTTTCTGGGCTGGTTGGAACAAACCTTGTGACATTAACGAACTAAATTACCACGATATATGGGCTTCTAACCGCCCAATATTCTGATAATTTTCATTAGTGTTTGGAAACGTTAATATTGAAAAAGATCAAAAGATTTCGGCCTCTTTAAGTTTTTTAATTTTGGAAATATGTTAACTGATCGTGAATAGTTTTGTATTTGGTACAACCCACCCTAAGAATCAATAGAAAATGTTTGTTAGAGCTGCCAGACGTTTTCCATTCGCTCATATTTGATTTGAATTAACTTTTTTGAAAACGCCATTAATGTTTAATTATTTGCTTCCTCAATAAATTGGAAATAAATATTTTGTAGAGAAAATCATTTAAAATTATTTTTTATAACCTTAAAACTGCCGTGCTAAGCAAGAAGGTCGTATCTGCAAATAAGGCCGGTCCTGAAATGCCTCCAAATTTACATAGTTTTTAATAACATACGATAAAAAATTTGATATTTACTACACGCAAAATGATAAAGTAACATATTTCTAAATTACGTTTTAAATTTCAACCTTCTGCAGTAAAAATTGAGGATGCCATTAATAATTATTTAAAAAATATCTCCTTAATCGGTATTTGCAGATACGACCTTCTTGCTTAGCACGGCAGAAAAGTTAATTGAAATTTTGGAAAAACAAGAGCAAGACTTTTTATAACAAAGAAATTACCTATTTACTTTGTCTGTCGCTACGGGCGGCAAAAAAGACTTTGTGTGCTCATGTAACAGAGTACCGCATGACATCACAACGAAAAGGAAGTAAAATTTTAATCTTTAATTGTACGCAGAAGTAATTGACATTAGTTTTTCCCTCTTTTGCGCATTGTCTTATGTAAATCAATCTTTTAGCGGTGGGAGCAGCATACCAAAATTCTTGAGTAAACTTAACTGGAAAACAAAAATTTTTAAATTGCTAATTTTGTAATCTGAAATTTAATCTCAAAATGACCGTGTTAATTTTCAAAAATGGAAGATTTGGCTTGAAGCTAAAATATAAATTATAATAACTTCAATGAATGACCGCGACTTCGATACTTTATCGTAGAATTTACCTCCTCAATATTTTATAAAAAGTTAAAGTGATTATTGTAACAACCATCTACAAAAATAAATTATACAAGGATTTTATTTCATATTATTCCGTTAATATGGATTCAAGAAGTTTATAAAGTCTGAATATTGATTATTGTATTTTATGAGTTTTTAATTGTGCGATTTTTATGAAAATTATTTTTTCATTAACAAGCTGAAGTAATCTAGATGATTCCATAATTTTAGCAAGAGCACACAATGCTCTGGTGCGCAAAAATCAATTGCGCTGCAATTTTGGCACTGTGCGTTAACCTTAAAAGTTTTAATTAAATATTCTAATTATGCCTAAATCAAGTTTTATATATTTCACAATAAATTCAGTAAAGTAAAACGGTACATTTGTTACTTCTTAAAAATTAATTAAACTTACAATAATTAGGCAAATATCAAATTCCTTAAAATTTAATTTGTCAACTTCCTTTTCGAATTTAACAAGAAGCGATAAATTTGAATTAATTAAAGTAATTTATTATATAGTACAGTAAAAAAGGACGGTAGATCAAGTATTTAGAAATATTTGTTAAATTTTAAAATTAATTTTAAGTATCAACCGAATTGTATTTACAAAGTTTTTTTGATGTACTTATCGGTAAGAGATTAACTGCTTCGCAAACGTCGTCATCACGATCTTCGTTATTCTCAATCGTGTCAACGGGTTGCCAAAAAAGTGAACAAATATTTTGCTCCTTTTTCTTATTACTACTTATTTCTACGTTACTAATATCATCAGACTTCTTTTTATCACCTTTACTACTATTAACTAAACTGATTTGATTACATTCCATTGGATAACTTTGACTACTTTTAATATTGGATTTATAACATTTTGAACTTATTTTATCTGGATCGAACCCTAACATGAGAAGAACCTTTTTTGGATTTTCAGTGATGTATCTGTGGAAGAATTCATCTGTTTCAGTTTGAGTGGTTCTATCCATTATAGAAGTTAAGCGTACGTTGGAAGCTGTTGGTTCTTCCCATCCAAATATTTCGGGTGGATGAGAAGAGCTTCGTGCTAAAATTCCATTGCTACCGATATGATTACTTTTTCTTGCAATATTTGGATTCGAATGTGCTGGATAGTGTCGAGAACCGTCTAACGATGGAGTTCTCATTTCTTGCAATGCTTGAATTGCACTCCGGACCTAAAAATGAGAAATAATTTTGTACTTATTGTAAACGTTCTTCCAGTCGCGAACTCAGCTTGGCTTGAGCCCTCACATAATTAAAAATTTACTCACCTCAGCACTTAAAGCAGCAACATCCTGGTGAAGTGATATAACTTGGCTATCTAATCTATCTACACTGGATCTCGTATTTTCTACATCGCTTCGTAATTCATAATTTAGACTTTCTAAAGATTCACTTTTGTTATTATTAGGCACCACAACGCTTCTTTGTCTTTCCACCCTCTCTCGGAGAAACGCTAAATGATTTGTGGCCACGCCACCTAATCTTGAGCGAGGTTTAGGATTTCCATCGTGATAATCTTGATTTCTATAAAGCAAATTTAATTAAAAATTAAGTATATTGGAAAATGCGTTAGACCAAAAAAATATTCCATTAATTTTAATCGAACTAATGTTGTGGAAAATTAATTATATTCCAACAAAAGTTCCTGCTGATATTAAGAATCATTGTTCAAATAAGTAAATTCCTTTTAGTTATAATCTTTTGAACTTAAAAGTGTAAGCACGATATTTAAAAAACGTTAATTAGGCTTTACAATTAAAAAAGTTTTGCAATTAGTTCAAATACGAAAGTAATAAATAATAATGTTATTAATCCAATTATTGGAAAAATTTATAGAATTTTATTATTGCTTTGGAGCGCCAAATTTAATTAGAGTTTACGATAAAACTTAAATAGTTATTAAAATAAAACAACAAGATTAAAATTAATTTTTAATTACTAAGGAGCGAGATAGAAATGTAAGACTTTTATATCCTCTCCTTCATTTCTTCCATTTATGTGGTGTGATGTCTGATGTGTTAGTCACCTGATTCTTTGCGCTTCTAACTACCACTGTCCTTTCATGATGCCGGACAAAATGGACGCAGCCGAAGGAAGCAGACCCAAAAGGACCCAAAAAAGAGAGATCCATCCCCTACATAGTAGCACAGTTTGCCAAGTAGGACCAATCTAGGCTCTAGGGGATATCTTAGTTAATACGGCGTTAGTCAAAATAGCTCGAAGCGTTTGAAGCGTAGGGGACCGGAGCGGAGAGCGCGGAGATTTTTTCCATTCCACCTTAGTTTCTCATAGTTCCTCTTTCAGGAAGTTAACTTTTGCTTAGAATTTACCTATCTCATTCTTTAATTCTTCCTATCTATCTTTTGTGACATCACCACACCATGTGTATTATCACATTATCAGCAGCCTTCGACGTGTTTTCGTAAATCAACAGGTTTATCTTCAAAGGAACGTTAGTTTGGCTACATCTATTTATTATTATCTTTATATTATTATTATTTTAAGCTTTATATTCCCGTAAGAATATTGCTCTCCTATTTCTATGATTTACAAAAAATTTACAAATCAATTTAAAAGGGGAGGATTAATCCCCATATAACATAATTACAATTTTACTCTATCGGTTTCTCTTTCTTGGTATGTTGTCTACAGTTTCAAGTGAGTCAACGCTTCTCTTATTATTCCTCTCCATGCTGTCCTGTCTTGCACGCTTTCTCTCCACTCATCCACCTCCACAGCTCCCAAATTGTCTTCGTTCATTTTCCTGACTTCAACATTGTTCTGGCATTCCATCTTCCCATTCTTATCAGTTCCCTTTTCCGGTTCCTTCCACATCTCCTTTATATTATCAATTAATTTTAAACCATCTTAAGTTTATGAATTGAATCGTAGCAAATTTAATTTTTGTAATCGTGTACTCGAATGATTAGAAGAATAATTTAAGTTGCAGAAATTTTAAGATCATGAGTCTTTTGTAGATTTATTTGTTTTGATGATGGTTTGGAGAATTCTATAGACATTTTTCTAATCAAACAGTCTGGAACTATCAGAGTCGAACCACCAAATTAATTTGCCAAAACAGCTATTTTTTGGTGATTTGTCTTCCATACTAAATTTTTTTTATCCCAGTTTTCCATTTGTACAAAAGTAATACCGATCTATATTTTTAAATAATTGAAGCTAATAAGTTAAATATATTATATTTTTAATAAAAGCATTTGTTTTAAATGTTAATTAAAGTAATAATTGCTGGTAAGCATTTCTCTTAAAATGTTAAGCTTCTAAATTCCTCTTTGATTAGGATTCTTCAAACGAAGGATTTTATTTGATTAACAAATAAAGGTATTTATGCTGGTTTTAATACGCCAAAAATTTTTAGCGCTGCAGGGAAGGCTAGGCATTAAATTTATTAGTTGATAATATCTCGTATTATATTTGTGTGGGATTTCCTTTTTGGTTAAAATATTATCGGCTGTTGTTTAAATTACAATACCATTGGGAATTACAAACATTTGGGGAACTCAAGCAACTGTACAAAATCGAACCAGGAGTTTTCAAAACTTTGTATCTATTTTATTATAATTCTTGTGTAATATTGCATTGTTATTTAATTTTACCCAAACCAAAATTCCTTTATTTAAATTATAAAATTAAATTTTTCTATTTGTAAGTAAGTAAATAAGAAATTTTAGTTGATTTTAATTTAACAAAATCTCTTTTATTTAAGTTTGGAGGCAGGAGACCAGGGGTTAAACCTCCTTTCTACTGATTGTCATGTTCGTACCTTTTTATATTTTTTATTTATTATTCTATAAAATCAGTAAAAATTTTATAGTTTTTCTTTTTCCTTAGTAAACTTTTTTAGATCTTTTCATTTTTATTGTTTCATGGGAAAATTTAAAAAGTCTCAGAAACTCATAAATAAATTTTCATTTATTCTGTTGGAGATTATTAAATTAGATATTGAATTATTCAAAGTATTTACATGTGTTGAGTTGTGGTTTTTTGTAGCAAACGCCCACAAGGGAAAATAAAGCAATATCATGCATAACTTAATAATTATTTTGGTATGTGTTGGATAAAGTAAATCAGGATTGCATACCTTGCATATAATTCAATATTCATTTAATATATGAATATTTTAAACTTTTGCCTGTGCCCATTACCCTCATCATCGAAGCGCCATCATCAGTTATATTCAGATTCTTTTATCATTCAAGTGACATATCCGACCGTCCAGAATTATTTATTATTCATGTAAAATAGGAGTACGAATTGCTAATATAGAACTCGCACATCTAACTTGTGTATTTTTTCACATTGCTTTTTTAAGTTTTGGGGCAAAATTAGAACATTTTCGTTAGTTTCATAGGTAATTAGCACCAAATCTTTATGATTAAAATCCTTTAAGGTCATACGATCCAGACATCATAAGCACAGGACATCGAATATACTTTCAGATTTGAAATTAAATGGACAGTAGCAGCAAAAAATAAATTCGAATTACCTTAACGAATGACCGATTTCTGGTTACCGGTCGCAGTTTGACTAAGTGAACTTTAGCAACAATCGCATGCGAATACTGGATAGACACGTAATAAGTAAGTGTAAGTTGGGTTGCCTAACTAAAGTGGTTTTGCAGGTAAAGTGCTGACAGTTAGTACACCAGGGTTCGAATCCAGATCGAAGATCACGCCGAAATACTACTCCTTTGTTTAGTTACGAATATAATAATTTACCTTAATATTTCAATTTAAATACACAAGTTTAATTTGAACCTGCCTGACGTGATAAATTCATCCCTCGTTGTATGTTAATTGTATTAATTACATCCATTATAAGCTAATTAAGCATAAACTTAGCGTAACCGAACTAATTTAAACTTGTCCCAACCAAAACAGCATTTCAACTATCTAAATATTATAATTTAATCAAGAAGTTTTAATAAAAGTACAACAGAACACTGAATAAATTCGAAGGTCCTTGATTCTATCATTTCTAAAAAAATGTTTCGCATTAAATTGAATTTCCGTTAAAATCTCGTTAAGGTACACCTATAATATTAGTTAGTGGAAGGTAAAAGCTAGCAATTTAAATTATTAGGATACTAATTTTTGTTTGAAAACTTTTTCAATTATTTTTTTCTTTATAATCAAAGATTCCGATTGCTATGGTTTTCGATAAGAACTCCCCCTTAGAAGTTGCTTACCGACAGGAAATAATCATCAATAAATAATTTCATTAATTCTCTTTCGACTAAACTTAGCTGAACAATTTTAATTAATTAGAAAAGATCCATTAAATAATTAATTGCGTATCACGTAGAAAAGTTTGAAGTTAAACATTAACAAAATAATATCCTACCTGATGTTGAGCTTTCTGGGACTGTTGGTAATGGCATGGAGAGGTGACCTATTGGGTGATAAGGGTGACGTTTCGCCGTCCTCGTGTAAATTTTCGTCATCTTCGCTGATGGATGGAAGAGTTAACGATGGAACACCGTTGACATCCGATTCTTGCTGTTAAATAAAAATCTTTAAAGGTTTGTAAACACAAATTGAAGTGACTGACCTCGGCTTCGTATCCTTCTCTAACATTAAACGTGAGATCGTGCTGAATATCATTAGCAAACTCTTGTTGATATTCTGGATAAAGCCGCAACACATCCACTAATCCTTGTGTATGGATGCATTTTAGATCACAGTAAGTTAAGGCTCTAACATCGCTACTGGATTTAACAATAATGTCGGAATTTTGTCCACCTCCTCCAGCTCCAGGATTACTGGCATAATATTGTAAATACAAACTAATATCACTTCCAACTAAGTCTCCTTTTCCTGAAAGCATTCAGAAGTTTCCCTTAAGCTTTATTTATTACATACATCAAATTATTTACCTAATATCGCAACTACCATGTTATTTTGAACAACTTCCATTGATCCATTACAAATGTAATAAATGTAACTCAGAGCATCTCCTTTATGTATTAAATATTCTCCTGGGGCACAGAAATTAGTTCGAATGTGAAGCGACAAAAGTTTTAAACAACCTTGTGAAGCACCTTCGAATATTGGAAGTTGCAATATTTCTCGATGAAGGTGCATCGATACATCACCCCTTAATTCTTCTGGAAACTCTCGCAAGGTCTGCAATGGTTACATTTTACATATTAAAATATTTTAAGGTTTCATCTTTCGTAAATTTTGGAAATTGAACAATTTTCTCATAAATATTCATTAAGTAGGTATAATAAATCTGATTAATGGATTGGCTATTTTAAAGCTAATGTAAAAATGTAATAACCTACCTAAAATTGTTTGCAAAGCTTTAAAGCCAGGTTACATAAAATGTAATAAATTGTAATGAGAGATTCGACACGAAGCAAACATTTGCGAGCAAATAATACAAATAATTTACAATAAAAGCTCGTGGGTGAAAACAAATTTTAACGATTAAAAAAGAATTTCTTGTACCTCGTAAAAAATTTTAAACTTAAAACGAAAGTTAAAATTCAAAAGTTGTTTTGTGATAAGTGTAGCTCAAGTTAAATTTATTTCGTCGTTCTTTATTAAAATTTATTGAAGGTTCTGTGATGTGGTTATATCAACAAAATATTTTATATTAAGTGAAACTTTTTTAATTAAATATCTGAGTTTTCAAATTTCGAAATGTTAATGTACTATTCGTGTATTTTCTTTTTAATAATTTTTCACTTACTTTTTTATACACAAAGAGGATTAAATTTTAAATTAATTAGAATACTCATTATAATGATGTCCACAATAAATAGGGGTTGACAATAAAAAAATTAATTAAATTTATGCCTCTTTGTTAAAAAATTTTGTAATAAAACCCATTTTTTTAAATCCAGCTTTGTCAAACTTATCTAATTGTGTTCGGATTATTTATTTTTCGGATTAGCAAATTTTATTTAAAAAAAATTTTATTACTTACGATAAATAAGCAAGTGATATTTTTGCAATCAGTTCGGTAAATATCTATTTTTTACTTATATTTTATTTTTCATTTAAAATTTATACCTTTATAGTATTAAGGGTGAGCCAGGAAAAAATGTGTACAGAGCCTAGATTTTATTACTTTTATTTTTTTTTTATTACGTTGAAATAGTTGTGGATTACGTTCAAATTTAATTCATCAGTTTTATTTAAATACAATTTTTATTATCATTTAAATGATAATATTTACTGTCAGACATAATCAGATAATGTGATAATTATACGCAGGTTTAGATAGCCAGTAAATTTTTGTACATTTTAATTAACTTGATTAGTATTTTATATTATTTTAAATGTATTTGAGCTTTCAAATGCGGATGCATTCATCATCAGAAATTACATTAATAATGTTGTCAAATACATTATTAATTTTATTACCTTAATTCGTAAATTATTAAAATATAATACTAATTTATTTTCACGAATTAATAATTAACCAATTTACCAATTATTCAATTGTTTTAATTTGAAATATTATAGATTAATTTTCTTAATTTTGTGATTTAAAAGCTGTGAATTGTAAGCAATATTTTGATCTTTTTAATTGTGGTAAACTTTAAGATTCATCAGATAATTTTGTAAAAACGATGAATTTTAGTTTAATTTTAAGTGACGGACATGAAGATTGCCGATCTAAATTTTATCGTGGGGAACTCAAATGTAACCAGATTTCGTTGTATCTCAGCATTGCAATTTCACGACGTCGATCAACTTTAATTTAAGGTTTAGGGGAGAATATTTTTCGGTCTCGATTTCTCAAATTGTCAATTTTTTGTTTACATAATATGTGCTGTGACGTCACAACGATATGAATCATAATTTATTCTTTATCCAACCATACCTCTTTGGTTCCTTGCTTTGATGAATATTAGTTAATCCTGCTCATTCTACCAGAAGGATTTCATCTGCTCATGATTGTAAATTGAATCGTTTCATCCTCCTTGTATCCAGTTCTCGTATTTTAGCTATGTTTTGCCCACAATTCAGACGAGGAATTATGAGTATTATGCTGGAAGATGGCAGAATAATTGAAATCATGACTTGGATTGAACGTCTTGCGGTTGGTTAAGTGAGTTGAATTGCAATAACTGTACATTGTTGACTAACAAGGGGAGGGTCTCATTTATTATCACTATATCTATACATACTTAAGGTATATAAATTGCAAGGTATGAAACTACGTGAACCTAAACTCGTATACTGAGCATCGTCTCCTGACATCCGCCATATTGAATTATTGGACATTAAGATCATACCTTGTAATTAATATACTTTGATGCATCCTATAAATCATAATTAGGACTTCATCAAGTTCAAATTTAAAAACTATTTGTTCGGCGAATTTCAAAGAAATCGATTTTGAATAAACAGTGTAAATGGTACTCATGAGTGGATTAACAAGATTTCCACTGGGTTAATTCACTATATTACCAATAGATTGAGACAGTCATTGCCTTGCAGCTCACGAAGTTGGATGCGAATGCGGGGTACCGGGTTCAAACCTGAATATAGTCAAGCTTTCTTATGACCAAGTCTCCATGCTTCGGAAGGTACGTTAAACCGGCGCCGGCGGTCTCCCCGAGTTGACGAATTGCCACCGTGAACAAAAAGCAGGTCTACAGTCACATTTGAACGCTAGCATAGGAAGCTGCTACCGGATGTAAAACAATTATAGTCCAAAATCAATCTTTTGACTACTCACCAACCAATCTGGCCATCGTGGTGACTTATGGCGAAATTCCTCCATTAATGGGAGAGACTTACGTCCAGAAGTGGGAAAAAGGTTGAGAAGAAGAAGACCAATAGATTAACTAGTTTCCCAACGCATAGTTGACTAGCGGTCTACTGGAAGAGGACGCGCATGAATAGATTAACGAGAATTTCAGTAGATTATTAGACGAATGGCCATCGTTAATCTAGTAGATTAGTACTACAGTGTAAACCTTGTTAATCCATTCGTGTTCATCATTTTATTGTCCTTAAGTCAACCTAAACATAATTATTCAAAATCGATTTTCTCGAAATTGACTAAATAGTTAGTTTTAATATTTGAATTTAACGAACTCCTAATTATGATTTACATATACCTATAGTGATAATGGATCAAATCGGAGATTTGAATTTGGGACCCTCCCCTTGTTATTACTCATTTGCTATTCACATCCATAACGTATGAATTATTATTTATTTAATTTTATTTGATTGTTATAAAAATAACAACAGTTTTATTAGAGCAAATTAATAATTTTATCAATACTTTTTATTAACAGATTATCCGCAAGCTGTCAACAAAACGTACAGATAACTAAATTCACATTATACCAAATTCTCGTTACAAATTAACAATGATTTTAATTTCTATATTGCAAGTGATAATTAAATTAATGCACAGGAATCTAATCTAATATAAATGTATTGACACAGATTATTAATAGATAATAATCGCTAATGAACAAACATAGGAGACGGGATCAATGTAGTACAGGTGACAACCACGGCTAGCGTGTTTGACCACGAAATGGTCATGGTCCCCTCGACCTCGGTGGTTGTCTCCTGTACGACATGGATCCCGTTTCCTTTTGTGTTTTCTTGGTCTTGGCTATCTGTATAATAAATAATCTGTGAACCTCCACCATGTCAACAAAATTTCTAAAATTGAAATTAAGGGTAGTTAAAAAAATTTTAAATTTACAGATTTTCAACGGAACTTTTTAAGATACATTGTACATACACATTTACATAATATGAAATTACAATAATCTAATCTAATCAATAAACTAATAATAAATTTGCAACCAATTTCATATTTAGTACTTTTATAACTAGCTAATTAGATTTTGTTGCGCACGAATGGAAAAATGATATTCCGCTGCTTTTTATAAAAATTATTGACTTACGTTATGTAATTTACTATATTCACAGTAGATACTTAGATTCGTTCATGGACGTATCAACCTACATGGGGACACGGACAACTCGGCACCGGCGACTCGGCACCGGACAACTCGGCACCGGACGACTCGGCACCGGACAACTCGGCACCGGGAAAACTCGGCACCGGACAACTCGGCACCGGACAACTCGGCACCGGGAAAATTCGGAACCAGCGACTCGGCACCGGCGACTCGGCACCAGACAACTCGGCACCGGGATAACTTGGCACCAGTTGAAAAACTTAAAAAAAATTAAAATATAAAAAAAATTATTATATTAAAGAAATTATATATCCTTTTGTACATATTAGTCCATTACATAATTATGGGATAAACCGCGCAAATACTCTAACATATTCACTTTCTAATAATCTGTTACTTTATAAAGGATACGGTCATCTGCATCCTCGTAGCGTTTGCGTTTTTGCGGTCCTTCATAACCTGCGAAAAAACGCTCGTAATCGGCATCAAATGTCCTTTGTATCTTTATTAGATTACTAAGAAATTTGAATAGATGTGGATGTGCGACCCCATATCCCTGTTGCAGCTATTTATGGCAAGCTTTGGCGAAGTTATTCGTTCTATCAGACCCAACCAAATTACGATGATGTACCGACCACACATCGTAGGGAAACATAGGTGGGGCCCTTGCACCGTTATTTCTTATTCTACCAACATGAGTATTAGTAAACCAACTCATGATTGGTTCTAATTCTGGTGGCAGATAATCTTCGAGAACCTTAAGCGCGTTTTTAATATCATCTTCCGGAACAAACGCTACCGAAGTTATCATACGTGACTTTGCGACGGAAATGGTCTTACAAATCCGAGGTGCCGAGTCGCCGGTGCCGAGTTATGCCGGTGCCGAGTTGTCCGGTGTCGAGTTGTCCGGTGCCGAATTGTCCGGTGCCGAGTCGCCGGTGCCCAGTTGCCGGTGCCGAGTCGCCGGTGCCGAGTTATCCGGTGCCGAGTTGTCCGGTGCCGAGTTGTCCTGTACCGACCTACATGTGCGCCGATCATAGGGGCGGCCAAAAATTGAAATCGAATTTCAATGCAAATGTAATAAATTTGATTCATTGTTTATAATTAAAGTGGAATTATCTAGAGAAAATAAGACAGATCATTCTGTTATATTGAATACAGAAGCTTAAAAAGTAAAATTTGGATATCTAACTTTGGGACATGCTTACGACTTTCGATCATACATCGCGTTAGGAACGAAATTATTGAAAAAGGTTTTTCTTACACCTGTAAGAAATCCACTTGGATTTTTGGAGATTCAAAAATTAAAAATATGGTTGCATCAACTCATCAAATGCATTTTAATAAATTGAGAAGAAATTAATTACAAACAAATAATTTATACGCAAAAGGAAAATTATTAAGTTGTTAGATTGAAAATTAGAATTATTATTAAATATAAAAAATTTGTATTGAAAACTAAAATATTAAAAATAGATTGAATAAGCTGAAATTAATTAACATGAAATAATTTGAACAGAAATTATAGTATTTGCATGTGTAGCTTCAACTTGGACCTTTGAGAATAAATTTATATTACATTTTCCATTCGGTCGTTTGATTAACTTTTATTTACATTAAAAACTAAATATTCAAGTTAAAGTTGTTAGAATTTATAATCTGCGAATCAAATCATAACTAACCGTAATAATTAAAACTTTTTATAAAAATAGATCTTTTAAAAATAAGGCAATCGACTATCTCTATTGGTAACCCTAGTCTCCAATGCAACCCAGTGTAGTGGACTGCTACTCGCTCAAGGAAGTTGAATAGTTAGAATATGATCTTAGAAAAGAAATTTTTCAAAAATTTTAGTATGTGTTGTGAATATAAATTTAACAAAAACATATAAAAACGTTAAAATAAGGTAGTTAAGGCTACTGGTCGTAGTTTGGTTATTTTATGAAAGACGATAGCAAATGTAACTCACATAGTTAATATTCAGAATAATATCTGAAATGAAAATCCAGCTAGTAGATCACGCGAATGAGATGTTATCAGTGAAAATCGCTTTTTTAAGACGCAGTTCTAATTATCTAGTCTAGTCCAGTCATTCTATCATCTAGAATAGATAATGATAAAGTCGAAAAGTATACTACCCGGAAGAAAAAAGTACCCTTTTGCTTCCGGCTAGTATAATTTTCGTACTTTTTCGTAGAATGACTAGACAAATTGTGCAGTGTGTCAAATGCATGATTTCTTTTTTCCGGACTTTTTACTTTTCTTTTTCACTTTTTCAAATTTAATATCACAATCGTGATTTCAACCTCATTTACACATTTTTTTTTTGTTCACGAAATTTTATTTAGAAAACACTTTAAAAACATTTATAACCTTTTAATGACAAGATATAAACAGAGAATATTTAACCGCCACGTTTTTATAACACCCACCGGTTTTCACAGTTTTCATTCATTCAACGCCTCATTTGAACAGGTTCTTACTACGACAACAACGCATACGAGCTGCAACTTAATTAGAAATTACTAGTAGGAAGAATTAAATAATGGCAAAATAAATTACATTTTTTTTCTTTCAAATTATCCTTTTATTTACTTTTATTTATCTATGCTTTTTCACCGCTAACGGGTATTTTAAAAGTTTTATTTGAGTTCCGTAAATTACCGAACAATTAGTAAATTTCCTGTTCTATGCTATTTATCTTTTAATGTTGCATCGTTTAGTAAATAACATTTTCAGAAGTTGGTTCGGTAACTAAATTGAATCAATATTGAACTCCGCTAAATTGAAATTAATAGTGACACTCTAAATTATAAAAACTGAGATTAGCTTCAGTGACAAATTTAAACAAAATGGATACATTCTTTGTTCATTTCCACATAAAATTTCCGCGTTGGTAATGATAACCTGACACTTAATTAAAATATAATACCAAAAAATAAACCGTTTAATTAAAAGATTTATTCCTACGTTGTCATAACGTAATGATCATCATTCTTTTCTTGGTGCTTAATTAATAATACGGAAATTACTGCACAGAGCTTCAAGTTTTGATTAATCTTTAAGTATCTCGTTATCGTACAGTTTCATTAATTTTCATAAACTTTATAGTATATAGTATAAAACAAAACTTACCTCTTGTATATCAATTCCATGATTTAGCGACCACATCGTTTGAAAGTAATCCTGAATGCGTTGTTTCAGTTCTTTGGGAATTTGATGTAAAGTTAGAAAATCTTTCAAATCTCTCCATTTCGTTTGATATAAAGAGCGTCTCGAGTACATTCTTTGAATTATAGCAGTAACGTTGCCAAAAACCACGGCGTGCATAAGTGCTGTAAACGGAAAAATCTAAAAGTGTACATTTTGAAATACCTTTCAGAAAGGTTAACAAGTTGAATAATTTAGGTAGATAATCATAAAAATTTTCCCTTTTTAAACAAAAATAACTTAACTGTACGATAAAATGAAATAATTTAGCTGTAAGTTTCTTAACAAATTCATTTAGAGACCTCAATTTTAACAAAATATTAAAAACGTAATTTAATCCTCAACTGCAACCCCTAATGAGAGGATTGTTTAACTCCGGTTTGTTGTCGTATAAACTAGCCCCTTCGATGAGATATCGGAGGAGCTGTGTGGTGAGTTCTGAAAGAAAATTGTTGTTCTAGTTCGTCAATAAGTTCCTCAAGTAACGAACGGATTTAATGATCAAAATTAGCAGACTTGGGTGAGTTGTGAAACAATTAAAAAAAAAGTCTAGGTCAATAATTTGTGCAAAATAATCAAAGTAAATGACTTCAATTTATTGATCAAAGTTAAAGTGAGGCAAGTAACTGCCCCAGTGTATCTCTAACGATTACCTGATTACCTGACCCATCGAAGAAAAGAAACTGCATAGAGTCGCTGGACTACTTGTAAAAAACCGCTGTCGTTGTTGGGACGCATTTCAAATGAATACTCGAAGATTATGAACTTAGCACTTCCAAACAGTTTAACGAAATATCAAACTTATAAATTGGGTTTCTGAATTTGTACAAGAACAATAAAAACCATAGTTAACAGGGTCCACTGAAAACATTTTAACGTTTTGTTAAGTTATTTTTGTAAAAATAATCGTTTTTCTTTAATTTGAATACAATTTCGAATACAATTCTATTTTTAGGAATACAGAAAAAGTGAAATAAATAGCATAAAAGGAAAGTGTTCTTACCTCCTATAAGCATCGTACAAATGCTGAATATCTTCTCGTTCGTCGTATTCGCGCTAACATTTCCAAATCCAACACTTGTTAAACTCGAACAAGTAAAATATAATGCGGTTACGTAAGATTCAGCATGAGTAACGTTTTCAATGGAAACTTTCAATTTATCTGCTAAATTATGAATCCAACCTTGAAATTAAATTATCATTTTTCAAAAAGTTGGCCTTCTTGATAAATCAAATATATTTGAATAAAGGTCAAGTAATTTAAAGCTATTGTCAAGTGTGATACAATTTTCGCGATACGAAAAACTTTACGGTTATCTTATTTAATTTTAGTCGGTTACTTTATGGGCTCATCCTTACGATATAATCTTCTCGAAAGGATAGCATAACTTGACATATGCCTTCGTGTTTCATCATAATCTACTTAAATTAAATCTATTTACAGTATCGTTATTTCTGAGGATTATATTATGGAAAGCAATCTCTCAGAAGGAGGTTTCAACTTTAGCTTCACCTTAATATTAAAATTAAATTTATTAAATCTTCTTACTGAAGAGAGCATCATGTCATACTAAAACTCAGTGTGCTGGATAGCTTAATCCAAAACTTGATTGTACAAATTTTTATTTATTTCCAAACAACTTTTGTTCGATATATAAAACATTAAACCTCCATAACTCATTCTGGAGTAAGAAAGATTTACGATTCAATTCTCATATAGAAATAAATTCTACGTAAATGCTATTACATTTGATGGATTCGACATAAATATATATTTACCTTTTCTTTTTTCCATAAAAAGTTTTTAAATTTTAATAGGTTGAGAGACTGGGGTCGTTGGCTTAAAATATTCGAGTATTCAGCAAATATTATTGTTGGCAGAAAATAGAAATAAAATCTCTACAAGATGTCATGGGGTTGGTTGGCTTAGATTTAAAATGCTTCAATCGTCTTGCTCGTTTCTCGAGCATGAGAAACTAGCCCACGAATTTAATTTACAGACGACAGGATGACGGTAAATGGTCTAAAAAGCAATAATAAAACAAAAATTTTAAGGATCACTGTAATTGGGCCCTAATTATTTCCAAAAATTCATAAGGATATCGTGTATTGTCTAACGCCACAAGATAAGCTCCGCATACCCCCGCAATTTAACCCACCCTCGCAAAAGTTTATAGTATTATATTAGCTTAACAGCTCGAAATATACATGCAGTACAACAACTATCGTAATGGATGTGTCAAGCTTCCTACCCCTTGTGGAATTGTTCCAGGTCGACGATCATGCAGTAGCATTGTTATTGCAACGGTTGCATTTGTTACCGGAAAATTAGCGATGCCCGAAACAATTCTGCAGACGCTATTGTACTGGAATATAACAAAAAGGTCCTTTTGGTATCAAAATTACTTGAAAAGAGTTTATTTTGATTTAAAAAAGCGTTTACTGACACTAACCTAAGGTTAACGAGTGGATCTCTCTTTTAACGGTCCACTAATAAAAAACAATCGATTCTTAACTCTAACCTAAGATCGACCGGTGAAGATATCTTTTAATGGTCATGGTCATGGTATAATGGTATAATGGTGGTAAATTATTATACCATGGATCATGGTCCTCTAATAAAAAACAAAATTCGGTTCCTAACACTAACCTAAGCTCGATCAGTAGATTTATCTTTTTTCGGCAAATTTAAGCCAAAAGAAACCCTAAATCGTGATATTTGTTCGATGTTAACGCTACCGTGGTGTTCTACTTCTCTTGCGGTCGTTCGGTACGGCCAGCTTAAGCCCAAGTGAATGCACACGGACAGGTAACAGAATACAGTGATTTCGGTCGAATTTTAAAATCGATTTTTGGCCAAACTAATCGATATTTGGGATTAATCCTCACCTTAAACGCTTCATTTTAATGTTATCTATCAAATCGCCTTGAGTTTTTGTTAATAAATTTTTTATATCTTCTGGGCTAGTTTCTCGTCCTTGCACCTGAAATGAGTTTAAAAGCAACTAGTGTAAATTTAGCAATTGAGAGATCAAGAAACGGACATACGTCCTACGGAGTAGGGCTAGAGAACGCGGCCGGTTGAACGGGGCCGTTTGAACGCAGAGACGTTTAAACGCGGAGACGATTCAACGCGAGTACGTTTGAACGCGAAACGGTTGAACTCAGGGATTTTTGAACACAGGGATGTTTGAATGCGAGAAATTGCACCTTCCCTCTGCTTATTACCGACGTACTTTATTATGGCCAAATTGGGGGCAGTCATTAATTACCACTACCAGTAATACCAACGCCCACTTCCCATCTTGATCCATTAATTGATTTTCGATATAAAAAAAGACGCAAAAAATTATTATACATTACTTACTTGTGTGATTGAACAAAAATAAAGATACACCCCTTCCCGGTAGCACAATTTGCAGAGTTGGAAGACCCTAGGGGGATGCTTTAATGAGTTTAGTGTTGCAAAAATGGCTCTGGAGCGCTGCAACACGGAGCGCGGCGCGGAAGAGTCAATTTTGGCTCCACGTTGCAGCGCTCCAGAGCCATTTTGACAACACAGCTACCTACGACAGAGTTGCAAAAACAAGCGAGATTCTCCCACTTCCCAGTAGCACAATTTGCCGAGTGGGAAGGCCCTAGAGGGATCTTTTAAATAGTTTAGTCATGCGAAGATAAACTTATTTAACTCTGCGTGTTTGGATGGTCTAGTCAAATTAGTCTTCATTTGATCTAAATTAGAACAAAACACGACTGATGACTATTATGATATTTAAATATAATAAGGGGGGTATAATAATTGTATCTAATTCAAAGACGTTCAAACGTCTCTGCATTCAATCGTCTCTGCGTTCAATAGTTAAATTCGCGTTCCATAGTTCGGTACCGAAAAATCTGAAAAATATGTAGTCACAACTAACGTACAAATAACGTAGTTTAGGCAAATATTATCGTTAATTTAATTTATAATCCAGAATTATGCTGAATAAATTAATCAGAACAACAATTTGTTATGAGTATATTATTACGTGCTGAAGTGGCGGAAAACGCTTTATTACTTTGGCTATAACCCGAAGCCATAACAAAACTTTCACCTAAGATACTTTTTATATACTAATCGTTTAATAATTATTGAATTGTAGTACTATTGCGTCATTGGTATATACCAATTATTCTGTCACATTGACCAAATTTTTACTTCCCTACCAAAGTCAGTAATGACTTGCTTCCCAACTTTAATAACGGTTAAATTGAAAAACCTTTAAAAAGTTTGTAGGTGAACCATTACTGACCTTGGGTGTGAAATATAAATCTTGTCAATTTGACAAACAACTTTCATTTACAAAAAATTCAACAAATAAATCTGAATTACTAAATCATTGTGAATAAAATACTATACAAAACTTATTGAATAGCTTCACTATAATCTTCGGGATATAGATAACCTCGGCGCTCGGCTGCTTATAGCTTCGTTTACTATAACCAAATTCAGTTTGGTCAAATTCAGAAAACGAAAATTGTCATTCGGATTAGTCAGTTAATAGGGTATGTTAAAAGTTGGTAACCTATAAGTTGATATGATTACTGTCAAATCTCTAATCACAAAAAACAAGAAGAATTTGAAATGGTGGAGGGATTCACGGGGGACGAAATATCGAGTTGGGTTCCAATCTTTTAATTGTATCATAAGTTCACAAGCCATAAACTTTTTGGTTCGATTAAAACTCAATTAAATCGAATAATCCAATTTTAGATAAATTTAAAAAACGGTTTGCTTATGCGTGATTATTGAATTATGATTGAAGGAAGTAATACAGCAGTTATTAAAATGTAAATCACAATCTTATCAGTTTTGTCACGTCCTACTCAACGAATTTCAAGAATAAGAAGTGAACACGTTTTTCCGTAAAAGAATTCAAGTAAAATACTTATCAAATAAAATATGCTGTGAGAACTTCATTTACGCTACCATTAGTAAAAAAAAGGTACATCCATTGGCTTAATTTTAATTTGTGAATTTTCAGCAAGAGAAATAATGATAACTTATTGAAGCGTGTTTTGTTTACGTTTTAAAGGGCATTTCAAGAAGTGAATCGTTAAACAGCAGACTATTAACAAAATTGATACTTAGTTTTTATTGTTCGAGTTAAGCTTCGCAAGATATGCAAAGTAGGCTACTACGCTGCAAAAATTTTTGTTTTGTTATATCTGTGCAAGATTAAAACGTAAAGGACTCTTGTTTTTACTCTAAATGCTAATGTTTAAAAAATTCTAAATGAAATCTCAGTGCGCAGAAGCTCGAGGCTCTTCAAGTATATTATTTAGTTATTTGAGCGAAACTTACCTAAATCCCAGTTGCTATCGTTTCTTTCTTTTTCCTTATCCGCTATTACATACCAAACGCAGGCTAACCAATGCGCGACTAACGTAAACGATAACATAAGAAGAGTTAAAATCATGGCACTATATTGTGAGTATCGATCCATTTTCTGAAGTAATCTTGCTAACCTTAATAATCTTGTAAGTTTTATTAAATGCGTATGAGAGGGTCCGGACTTCTGAAAAAAAGTACATTAGAAAGTATCTGATTATTCACTGTTTTGTTTATTAATATGTATTTATTTTCTACAGTGGTAGCACGCTACTTGTTTTTATAAAAAAAATCATGCAGTTCTTTCATAACTTTATTTCATAAGTTATTTTATAATAATCAAATAAGATTTATAAATAGTGATTTTTCTTTTGGTTTGGAACAGAAGGACAATAAATGTCCCTGTTTCCTTTATGGCACTCTGCCACTGGTTCTTTTTACATCATATTTCAATAATATTTCATGAATGTATTATTGCCCAAAGCGGTCAATTTGATTTTTATGGAATCATTTTCATATCATCATTCAAGAATTTTTAGCATTAATTTTATTATTAGTAGCAGAATTCATCCACAAAATTCGGCCAAGTCATACAGTCACACCCTGTATTAGCAATTTTATTGTTTTAATATCAAACTTAATTTTAATCGAGATTAATAAGAAAAAGCTCACTTAGAAGTAATCAAATTATTAGCAAAAAGAGAAAATGCGGTTGGAGAATTGGTATCCTGCTATGCAATATAATATTGATTGAGTGGTAGAGAACGCGATAGAGATACTTCAAATAAAAGTAAAATATTGAATCATTTGTGCTTTGAATAATTTCAAACATTAAAATGATATAAAAAATTTGGTATTGCCATAATCCTATGACGTCTTCTGTCTATCTTAATATTTTACAATACAATAAAGATATTTTTTTCATATTTATGTTAAGCGATTTTAAACAAAATTGAAGTTTTTGGTTAAGTTTTTTCATACAGACTTGGAAACATGCAGATTATGTATACTACAAACAGACAGGCAGATATATATTTAATTATTAAGGTTTGTGCGAAGTCGTGCGGCAAATGTTCGACAAAGTGTGGTTGCAGCATTAAAAATACAATTTTTCCTTTTGAGAGAAATTTTTAATGAAGTTGACTGTAAGACATTTCAATTTAAATTCATTTTTAATAAGCCAGAAAGAAAGTATATAAGAGATGAAAAAGTAATTATCATAATTACCTCTCCGCCGTATAAAGCATAAAGTAAATCAAAAGGAAGGGCTGCCAGTAAATCTACTATAAACCAAGTTTTCAAATAATTGAGAGATATTGCTTTCCAATTTGATACAACTTCTCCCTTGCTGCTTACGAATGTAGTCCGGAAGTTCAAAATTATATCTGAAAACATAAAAACCGTAAAAAACCAATTGCAGGTATACTACTATTTCTTTTTTATTCGTTCAGATGGAAGGAAATCAATTTTAGAGCAACTGCAAACGAAACACTAAAACTAACCTTTCGTATGATTAAAAAGTTTAATTTAGGCAAAACGATTTTGATTTCAGATATTAAATTATCGATTTATTTCAAGTAGATACCACAAGGGTACGAACTAACAGCATTACCACAATTACTAATAATCACTGCAAAGCTCCAGGGCAATATTATTATTGAACTTGTGGTGAACGAGAACATTATTAACGAATATTTGTAATTTTGATTAAAATTTAATTATATGGGCCAGTAGATACTACACCGAGTTTTAATTTTAAACATATTTTTCTTCTCCAACAAATCGTACAAAGCAAGAAACTTAAAAGTATCAGGGAAACACAAATCAGAATTTGAGAGAATAACAATTGTCATCCATTTTGGTTAGTAGCTACTACATATTTATGAAATTTTTGTAATTGTGTCTTGGTAATCACATTCATCTATTTATTTAAAAATGTTAAGTCCTAGGTAATTGGATGAACGTGTAGTCAATTTGATTTTGTAGCTTTGCTCGGAGTGCAGTTAAGATTCGAATTAAATTTTTTATTAGTTGATTTGATACTGCTTCTTTATAAATAGAAGAAGAATCAGCCATTATTACCTGGCGATTTTGAGAGGATTATAATAACGATTTGTTTTTGTAAAACAAATAAAGAATATTGTTCAATTTCCATTTTGCATTGATATCAAAAGTATCTTTGTATGTTTTCTGCACTAATATAGGTTGAATTGAAATATCTTGTGTATTGAAGCATAAATTTTGGCACAAAATGATTGATTTGCCGTAAAACTTGCATGAAAACAGCAACTAACCTAATTTTACTTCATGTGCAGCAATAATATCCACACTACGGAGTTTAAAGCTTACGACGAAGAAAAATACTGAAGAAAAAGCAGATAAACAAGATTGGTATTTAGTCAAGTCATTCTATCATCTAGTTAATGATAAAGCAGTGTGTCATTTGACATATTTCTTTTTTCCAGACTTTTTACTTTTCAAATTTCGGACTTTTTTTGTTGTGAATAACCTCATTTACACTCGAATTTAATTTGTTTATTAGTTGAAATTGATACTGCTTCTTAATAAATAGAAGAAGAATCAGCAATTATTACCTGGCAACTTTGAGAGGATTATAATTACGATTTGTTTTTGTAAAACAAATAAATAATAATTTTCAATTTCCTTTTACATTGATTTCAAATGTAATGTATGTTGTTGTATGTTGTATGTTTTCTGCACTAAGTTTGTTGTAATAGGAATAATGTCTAGATTACTGGATTCTGTTGCGAGTGATGTCATCTAATTGACTGTAAAAGCAAAATGCTATAAATCGCATAAGTTTTTTAAGTAATTCATGATGTTCGTCGCACCAGTAATGGAAAAAGCTACATCCAATTTTAAGCAGACAATTTATATAAATTAAATTAATAATATAAAAAGCTATTGTATCATACATAATATTGTTCGGAGTAAGGTTTTTACAGAAAAAACTTTGTATCAAATTAGTTTTGCAACAAAATGTCTTTAACCAAATAGGTTTAACAGCACTAGGTTAACCAAGAGATTCATCCTTCATCTACTTTAAAGCTAGCTTTCGGTTATAACGCACATCTTGAGTAATAAGGAGTGTAACATTTCATCGTTAGTTTTCAATTTAACGCCAGTTGCTAATGTTTAATTATAGTAAAAAATGTGGTAGATTAGTTTAAGTGCTAAACTAATTTGAAGCCGTCTAGTTACTTTCGCCTCATTCAATGAATTCTTAGTGCCGAAACTTTTCGGACCCTCCCTCTAACATGTAGACTGCCACGCTTAAAAATAGCCAATTGAGTTAAATTTAATGCATTAAAATGAAATAAATTTTTGTAATTTGTTTGCAGGGACTGAGGGTGTACTAAATAAATTTAAAGTCAAAGCTAAAAGTCTCTTATAAAAATAAGTTAATCGCCAGTAAGGAAGGTATCATAGCACAATTACTTGGCTCCCAACGATTGGTCAGCTCCAGAATAGGGTTGAAATTTAATTTCCAACCCAATTAAGTAGATTTTACCGCAGTATACACGCTCCTTTGGCTACGATTAGGATGAGACAAACCTCGAGAAAAAAACTTAATCCCATTACTCCAATCTCCATGTTAATAATTTACAAAAAAAGTTTTTGTTTTCCTTTTAAGAACGTAATAATACATTTTCTTTGGTATCCTTTGTTAAACTGGCTAGGCTCCAGTTAAGACGGGAAATTTATCGACTGCTCAGTTCAACATAGCAAACCAAGTAGTCGTGTTAAGTATCCACCTGTTGGGTGAACGTAAAACGTGAATAGGGTTGCTAAAATTTTGAATAATGATTAAGACATTTTCTTATTTATAGTAAGTGAACTGAATTTTCTCATCTAAATAAAATTTCCAACAAAACTAATGTAATTTTAATTAATATTTCTTTAATCAGACGATTTATCAAAACCGAATAAACTCTAAATATAACACACATTTCAGCATTAATCCTTATTTAAGTTGAATTTTTGAATTATTAACCGCAATTAT